>OZ012735.1:411414397-412138417 GCA_963859935.3 Lathyrus sativus
TTTTTTAACTTTGAATATTCGAAATGGTCTTTATAGTTAAATTAGTGTATTTTTTCACTTAAAACATTTCTTGTGGTTTTTATAGTGAAATTAGTGTTTTTTTTTTCACTTTTTACTTTTGGTATGGTTTTTAGAGAGAAGTTTGTGAGTTTTTTTACTTTAACATTTTGTATAGTTTTTATTGTGAAATTGGTGAGTTTTTTAAATACGAAATTTTGTTATGGTTTTTATAGTGAAATTGTTGAATTATTGGCTTTGAACATTAGAAATGGTTTTTATAGTGAAATTGGGTACTTTTTCACTTGAAACTTTTGTAATGGCCATTATAGTGAAATTGGTGCGATTTTTCACATGGAACATTCAAATGGTTTCTATAGTGAAATTGATGAGTTTTTTCACGTGGAACTTTTTTAATGGTTTTTATAGTGAAATTGGGTAGTTTTTTGTTTTTAACTTTGAACTTTTGTTTAGAGAGAAATTGGTGATTTTTAAAATTTCAACTTTTGTAATGGTTTTTATGGTGAAATTAGTGAGTTTTTATCACTTGGATCTTTTGGTATGGTCTTTTAGTGAAATTTGTGAGGTTTTTATTTTGTAACTTTTGTAATGGTTTTTATAGTGAAATTTGTGTGCTTTTTGACTTGGAAATTTTCTTATAGTGTTTATAGTGAAATTGTCGAATTTTTTGACTTGGAACTTTTGAAATGGTTTTATAGTGAAATTGGTGAATTGTTTAACTTGAAACATTTGTAATGGTTATTATAGTGAAATTGGCGAGTTTTTTTCACTTGAAACATTCGTAATGGTCTTTATAGTTAAATTGATGAGTTTTTTCACTTTGAACTTTTGTCATAATTTATAGAGTGAAACTGGAGAGTTTTTTTAACTTTTAATATTCGAAATGGTAATTTAGTTAAATTAGTGTATTTTTTGACTTAAAACATTTGTTGTGGTTTTTATAGTGAAATTAGTGTTTTTTTTTCACTTTTGACTTTTGGTATGGTTTTTAGAGAGAAGTTAGTGAGTTTATTGACCTTAACATTTTGTATGTTTTTATTGTGAAATTGGTGAGTTTTTTAAATACGAATTTTTGTTATGGTTTTTATAGTGAAATTGTTGAATTATTGGCTTTGAACATTAGAAATGGTTTTTATAGTGATATTGGGTACTTTTTTCACTTGAAACTTTTGTAATGGTCATTCTAGTGAAATTGATGCGATTTTTCACTTGGAACATTCAAATGGTCTTTATAATGAAATTGATGATTTTTTTCACATGGAACTTTTGTAATGGTTTTTATAGTGAAATTGGGTAGTTTTTTGTTTTTAAATTTGAACTTTTGTTTAGAGAGAAATTGGTGATTTTTAAAATTTCAACTTTTCTAATGGTTTTTATGGTGAAATTAGTGAGTTTTTTTCACTTGGATCTTTTGGTATGGTCTTTTAGTTAAATTTGTGAGGTTTTTATTTTGTAACTTTTGTAATGGTTTTTATAGTGAAATTTGTGTGCTTTTTGACTTGGAAATTTTCTTATGGTGTTTATAGTGAAATTGTCGAATTTTTTGACTTGGAACTTTTGAAATGGTTTTATAGTGAAATTGGTGAATTTTTTCACTTTAATCATTTGTAATGGTTATTATAGTGAAATTGGCGAGTTTTTTCACCTGCAACATTCGTAATGGTCTTTATTGTTAAATTGATGAGTTTTTTCACTTTGAACTTTTGTTATAATTTGTAGAGTGAAATTGGGGAGTTTTTTTAACTTTGCGTATTCGAAATGGTCTTTATAGTTAAATTAGTGTATTTTTTCACTTAAAACATTTCTTGCGGTTTTTATAGTGAAATTAGTGTTTTTTTTTTCACTTTTTACTTTTGGTATGGTTTTTAGAGAGAAGTTAGTGAGTTTTTTGACTTTAACATTTTGTATGGTTTTTATTGTGAAATTGGTGAGTTTTTTAAATACGAAATTTTGTTATGGTTTTTATAGTGAAATTGTTGAATTATTGGCTTTGAACATTAGAAATGGTTTTTATAGTGAAATTGGGTACTTTTTCACTTGAAACTTTTGTAATGGCCATTATAGTGAAATTGGTGTGATTTTTCACTTGTAACATTCAAATGGTCTTTATAGTGAAATTGATGAGTTTTTTCACGTGGAACTTTTGTAATGGTTTTTATAGTGAAATTGGGTAATTTTTTGTTTTTAACTTTGAACTTTTGTTTAGAGAGAAATTGGTGATTTTTAAAATTTCAACTTTTGTAATGGTTTTTATGGTGAAATTAGTGAGTTTTTTTCACTTGGATCTTTTGGTATGGTCTTTTAGTGAAATTTGTGAGCTTTTTACTTTGTAACTTTTGTAATGGTTTTTATAGTGAAATTGGTGTGCTTTTTGACTTGGAAATTTTCTTATGGTGTTTATAGTGAAATTGTCGAATTTTTTGACTTGGAACTTTTGAAATGGTTTTATAGTGAAATTGCTGAATTTTTTCACTTGAAACATTTGTAATGGTTATTATAGTGAAATTGGAGAGTTTTTTTCACTTTGAACATTCGTAATGGTCTTTATAGTTAAATTGATGAGTTTTTTCACTTTGAACTTTTGTTATAATTTGTAGAGTGAAATTGGGGAGTTTTTTTAACTTTGAATATTCGAAATGGTCTTTATAGTTAAATTAGTGTATTTTTTCACTTAAAACATTTCTTGTGGTTTTTATAGTGAAATTAGTGGTTTTTTTTTACTTTTTACTTTTGGTATGGTTTTTAGAGAGAAGTTTGTGAGTTTTTTTACTTTAACATTTTGTATGGTTTTTATTGTGAAATAGGTGAGTTTTTTAAATACGGAATTTTGTTATGGTTTTTATAGTGAAATTGTTGAATTATTGGCTTTGAACATTAGAAATGGCTTTTATAATGAAATTGTATACTTTTTCACTTGAAACTTTTGTAATGGCCATTATAGTGAAATTGGTGTGATTTTTCACATGGAACATTCAAATGGTTTCTATAGTGAAATTGATGAGTTTTTTCACGTGGAACTTTTTTAATGGTTTTTATAGTGAAATTGGGTAGTTTTTTGTTTTTAACTTTGAACTTTTGTTTAGAGAGAAATTGGTGATTTTTAAAATTTCAACTTTTCTAATGGTTTTTATGGTGAAATTAGTGAGTTTTTTTCACTTGGATCTTTTGGTATGGTCTTTTAGTGAAATTTGTGAGGTTTTTATTTTGTAACTTTTGTAATGGTTTTTATAGTGAAATTTGTGTGCTTTTTGACTTGGAAATTTTCTTATAGTGTTTATAGTGAAATTGTCGAATTTTTTGACTTGGAACTTTTGAAATGGTTTTATAGTGAAATTGGTGAATTGTTTAACTTGAAACATTTGTAATGGTTATTATAGTGAAGTTGGCGAGTTTTTTTCACTTGAAACATTCGTAATGGTCTTTATAGTTAAATTGATGAGTTTTTTCACTTTGAACTTTTGTCATAATTTATAGAGTGAAACTGGAGAGTTTTTTTAACTTTTAGTATTCGAAATGGTAATTTAGTTAAATTAGTGTATTTTTTCACTTAAAACATTTGTTGTGGTTTTTATAGTGAAATTAGTGTTTTTTTTTCACTTTTGACTTTTGGTATGGTTTTTAGAGAGAAGTTAGTGAGTTTATTGACCTTAACATTTTGTATGGTTTTTATTGTGAAATTGGTGAGTTTTTTAAATACGAATTTTTGTTATGGTTTTTATAGTGAAATTGTTGAATTATTGGCTTTGAACATTAGAAATGGTTTTTATAGTGATATTGGGTACTTTTTTCACTTGAAACTTTTGTAATGGTCATTCTAGTGAAATTGATGCGATTTTTCACTTGGAACATTCAAATGGTCTTTATAGTGAAATTGATGATTTTTTTCACGTGGAACTTTTGTAATGGTTTTTATAGTGAAATTGGGTAGTTTTTTGTTTTTAAATTTGAACTTTTGTTTAGAGAGAAATTGGTGATTTTTAAAATTTCAACTTTTCTAATGGTTTTTATGGTGAAATTAGTGAGTTTTTTTCACTTGGATCTTTTGGTATGGTCTTTTAGTTAAATTTGTGAGGTTTTTATTTTGTAACTTTTGTAATGGTTTTTATAGTGAAATTTGTGTGCTTTTTGACTTGGAAATTTTCTTATGGTGTTTATAGTGAAATTGTCGAATTTTTTGACTTGGAACTTTTGAAATGGTTTTATAGTAAAATTGGTGAATTTTTTCACTTGAATCATTTGTAATGGTTATTATAGTGAAATTGGCGAGTTTTTTCACCTGCAACATTCGTAATGGTCTTTATTGTTAAATTGATGAGTTTTTTCACTTTGAACTTTTGTTATAATTTGTAGAGTGAAATTGGGGAGTTTTTTTAACTTTGCGTATTCGAAATGGTCTTTATAGTTAAATTAGTGTATTTTTTCACTTAAAACATTTCTTGCGGTTTTTATAGTGAAATTAGTGTTTTTTTTTTCACTTTTTACTTTTGGTATGGTTTTTAGAGAGAAGTTAGTGAGTTTTTTGACTTTAACATTTTGTATGGTTTTTATTGTGAAATTGGTGAGTTTTTTAAATACGAAATTTTGTTATGGTTTTTATAGTGAAATTGTTGAATTATTGGCTTTGAACATTAGAAATGGTTTTTATAGTGAAATTGGGTACTTTTTCACTTGAAACTTTTGTAATGGCCATTATAGTGAAATTGGTGTGATTTTTCACTTGTAACATTCAAATGGTCTTTATAGTGAAATTGATGAGTTTTTTCACGTGGAACTTTTGTAATGGTTTTTATAGTGAAATTGGGTAATTTTTTGTTTTTAACTTTGAACTTTTGTTTAGAGAGAAATTGGTGATTTTTAAAATTTCAACTTTTGTAATGGTTTTTATGGTGAAATTAGTGAGTTTTTTTCACTTGGATCTTTTGGTATGGTCTTTTAGTGAAATTTGTGAGCTTTTTACTTTGTAACTTTTGTAATGGTTTTTATAGTGAAATTGGTGTGCTTTTTGACTTGGAAATTTTCTTATGGTGTTTATAGTGAAATTGTCGAATTTTTTGACTTGGAACTTTTGAAATGGTTTTATAGTGAAATTGCTGAATTTTTTGACTTGAAACATTTGTAATGGTTATTATAGTGAAATTGGAGAGTTTTTTTCACTTTGAACATTCGTAATGGTCTTTATAGTTAAATTGATGAGTTTTTTCACTTTGAACTTTTGTTATAATTTGTAGAGTGAAATTGGGGAGTTTTTTTAACTTTGAATATTCGAAATGGTCTTTATAGTTAAATTAGTGTATTTTTTCACTTAAAACATTTCTTGTGGTTTTTATAGTGAAATTAGTGTTTTTTTTTCACTTTTTACTTTTGGTATGGTTTTTAGAGAGAAGTTTGTGAGTTTTTTTACTTTAACATTTTGTATGGTTTTTATTGTGAAATAGGTGAGTTTTTTAAATACGAAATTTTGTTATGGTTTTTATAGTGAAATTGTTGAATTATTGGCTTTGAACATTAGAAATGGTTTTTATAATGAAATTGTATACTTTTTCACTTGAAACTTTTGTAATGGCCATTATAGTGAAATTGGTGTGATTTTTCACATGGAACATTCAAATGGTTTCTATAGTGAAATTGATGAGTTTTTTCACGTGGAACTTTTTTAATGGTTTTTATAGTGAAATTGGGTAGTTTTTTGTTTTTAACTTTGAACTTTTGTTTAGAGAGAAATTGGTGATTTTTAAAATTTCAACTTTTCTAATGGTTTTTATGGTGAAATTAGTGAGTTTTTTTCACTTGGATCTTTTGGTATGGCCTTTTAGTGAAATTTGTGAGGTTTTTATTTTGTAACTTTTGTAATGGTTTTTATAGTGAAATTTGTGTGCTTTTTGACTTGGAAATTTTCTTATAGTGTTTATAGTGAAATTGTCGAATTTTTTGACTTGGAACTTTTGAAATGGTTTTATAGTGAAATTGGTGAATTGTTTAACTTGAAACATTTGTAATGGTTATTATAGTGAAGTTGGCGAGTTTTTTTCACTTGAAACATTCGTAATGGTCTTTATAGTTAAATTGATGAGTTTTTTCACTTTGAACTTTTGTCATAATTTATAGAGTGAAACTGGAGAGTTTTTTTAACTTTTAATATTCGAAATGGTAATTTAGTTAAATTAGTGTATTTTTTCACTTAAAACATTTGTTGTGGTTTTTATAGCGAAATTAGTGTTTTTTTTTCACTTTTGACTTTTGGTATGGTTTTTAGAGAGAAGTTAGTGAGTTTATTGACCTTAACATTTTGTATGGTTTTTATTGTGAAATTGGTGAGTTTTTTAAATACGAATTTTTGTTATGGTTTTTATAGTGAAATTGTTGAATTATTGGCTTTGAACATTAGAAATGGTTTTTATAGTGATATTGGGTACTTTTTTCACTTGAAACTTTTGTAATGGTCATTCTAGTGAAATTGATGCGATTTTTCACTTGGAACATTCAAATGGTCTTTATAGTGAAATTGATGATTTTTTTCACGTGGAACTTTTGTAATGGTTTTTATAGTGAAATTGGGTAGTTTTTTGTTTTTAAATTTGAACTTTTGTTTAGAGAGAAATTGGTGATTTTTAAAATTTCAACTTTTCTAATGGTTTTTATGGTGAAATTAGTGAGTTTTTTTCACTTGGATCTTTTGGTATGGTCTTTTAGTTAAATTTGTGAGGTTTTTATTTTGTAACTTTTGTAATGGTTTTTATAGTGAAATTTGTGTGCTTTTTGACTTGGAAATTTTCTTATGGTGTTTATAGTGAAATTGTCGAATTTTTTGACTTGGAACTTTTGAAATGGTTTTATAGTGAAATTGGTGAATTTTTTCACTTGAATCATTTGTAATGGTTATTATAGTGAAATTGGCGAGTTTTTTCACCTGCAACATTCGTAATGGTCTTTATTGTTAAATTGATGAGTTTTTTCACTTTGAACTTTTGTTATAATTTGTAGAGTGAAATTGGGGAGTTTTTTTAACTTTGCGTATTCGAAATGTACTTTATAGTTAAATTTGTGTATTTTTTCACTTAAAACATTTCTTGCGGTTTTTATAGTGAAATTAGTGTTTTTTTTTTCACTTTTTACTTTTGGTATGGTTTTTAGAGAGAAGTTAGTGAGTTTTTTGACTTTAACATTTTGTATGGTTTTTATTGTGAAATTGGTGAGTTTTTTAAATACGAAATTTTGTTATGGTTTTTATAGTGAAATTGTTGAATTATTGGCTTTGAACATTAGAAATGGTTTTTATAGTGAAATTGGGTACTTTTTCACTTGAAACTTTTGTAATGGCCATTATAGTGAAATTGGTGTGATTTTTCACTTGTAACATTCAAATGGTCTTTATAGTGAAATTGATGAGTTTTTTCACGTGGAACTTTTGTAATGGTTTTTATAGTGAAATTGGGTAATTTTTTGTTTTTAACTTTGAACTTTTGTTTAGAGAGAAATTGGTGATTTTTAAAATTTCAACTTTTGTAATGGTTTTTATGGTGAAATTAGTGAGTTTTTTTCACTTGGATCTTTTGGTATGGTCTTTTAGTGAAATTTGTGAGCTTTTTACTTTGTAACTTTTGTAATGGTTTTTATAGTGAAATTGGTGTGCTTTTTGACTTGGAAATTTTCTTATGGTGTTTATAGTGAAATTGTCGAATTTTTTGACTTGGAACTTTTGAAATGGTTTTATAGTGAAATTGCTGAATTTTTTGACTTGAAACATTTGTAATGGTTATTATAGTGAAATTGGAGAGTTTTTTTCACTTTGAACATTCGTAATGGTCTTTATAGTTAAATTGATGAGTTTTTTCACTTTGAACTTTTGTTATAATTTGTAGAGTGAAATTGGGGAGTTTTTTTAACTTTGAATATTCGAAATGGTCTTTATAGTTAAATTAGTGTATTTTTTCACTTAAAACATTTCTTGTGGTTTTTATAGTGAAATTAGTGTTTTTTTTTCACTTTTTACTTTTGGTATGGTTTTTAGAGAGAAGTTTGTGAGTTTTTTTACTTTAACATTTTGTATGGTTTTTATTGTGAAATAGGTGAGTTTTTTAAATACGAAATTTTGTTATGGTTTTTATAGTGAAATTGTTGAATTATTGGCTTTGAACATTAGAAATGGTTTTTATAATGAAATTGTATACTTTTTCACTTGAAACTTTTGTAATGGCCATTATAGTGAAATTGGTGTGATTTTTCACATGGAACATTCAAATGGTTTCTATAGTGAAATTGATGAGTTTTTTCACGTGGAACTTTTTTAATGGTTTTTATAGTGAAATTGGGTAGTTTTTTGTTTTTAACTTTGAACTTTTGTTTAGAGAGAAATTGGTGATTTTTAAAATTTCAACTTTTCTAATGGTTTTTATGGTGAAATTAGTGAGTTTTTTTCACTTGGATCTTTTGGTATGGCCTTTTAGTGAAATTTGTGAGGTTTTTATTTTGTAACTTTTGTAATGGTTTTTATAGTGAAATTTGTGTGCTTTTTGACTTGGAAATTTTCTTATAGTGTTTATAGTGAAATTGTCGAATTTTTTGACTTGGAACTTTTGAAATGGTTTTATAGTGAAATTGGTGAATTGTTTAACTTGAAACATTTGTAATGGTTATTATAGTGAAGTTGGCGAGTTTTTTTCACTTGAAACATTCGTAATGGTCTTTATAGTTAAATTGATGAGTTTTTTCACTTTGAACTTTTGTCATAATTTATAGAGTGAAACTGGAGAGTTTTTTTAACTTTTAATATTCGAAATGGTAATTTAGTTAAATTAGTGTATTTTTTCACTTAAAACATTTGTTGTGGTTTTTATAGCGAAATTAGTGTTTTTTTTTCACTTTTGACTTTTGGTATGGTTTTTAGAGAGAAGTTAGTGAGTTTATTGACCTTAACATTTTGTATGGTTTTTATTGTGAAATTGGTGAGTTTTTTAAATACGAATTTTTGTTATGGTTTTTATAGTGAAATTGTTGAATTATTGGCTTTGAACATTAGAAATGGTTTTTATAGTGATATTGGGTACTTTTTTCACTTGAAACTTTTGTAATGGTCATTCTAGTGAAATTGATGCGATTTTTCACTTGGAACATTCAAATGGTCTTTATAGTGAAATTGATGATTTTTTTCACGTGGAACTTTTGTAATGGTTTTTATAGTGAAATTGGGTAGTTTTTTGTTTTTAAATTTGAACTTTTGTTTAGAGAGAAATTGGTGATTTTTAAAATTTCAACTTTTCTAATGGTTTTTATGGTGAAATTAGTGAGTTTTTTTCACTTGGATCTTTTGGTATGGTCTTTTAGTTAAATTTGTGAGGTTTTTATTTTGTAACTTTTGTAATGGTTTTTATAGTGAAATTTGTGTGCTTTTTGACTTGGAAATTTTCTTATGGTGTTTATAGTGAAATTGTCGAATTTTTTGACTTGGAACTTTTGAAATGGTTTTATAGTGAAATTGGTGAATTTTTTCACTTGAATCATTTGTAATGGTTATTATAGTGAAATTGGCGAGTTTTTTCACCTGCAACATTCGTAATGGTCTTTATTGTTAAATTGATGAGTTTTTTCACTTTGAACTTTTGTTATAATTTGTAGAGTGAAATTGGGGAGTTTTTTTAACTTTGCGTATTCGAAATGTACTTTATAGTTAAATTTGTGTATTTTTTCACTTAAAACATTTCTTGCGGTTTTTATAGTGAAATTAGTGTTTTTTTTTTCACTTTTTACTTTTGGTATGGTTTTTAGAGAGAAGTTAGTGAGTTTTTTGACTTTAACATTTTGTATGGTTTTTATTGTGAAATTGGTGAGTTTTTTAAATACGAAATTTTGTTATGGTTTTTATAGTGAAATTGTTGAATTATTGGCTTTGAACATTAGAAATGGTTTTTATAGTGAAATTGGGTACTTTTTCACTTGAAACTTTTGTAATGGCCATTATAGTGAAATTGGTGTGATTTTTCACTTGTAACATTCAAATGGTCTTTATAGTGAAATTGATGAGTTTTTTCACGTGGAACTTTTGTAATGGTTTTTATAGTGAAATTGGGTAATTTTTTGTTTTTAACTTTGAACTTTTGTTTAGAGAGAAATTGGTGATTTTTAAAATTTCAACTTTTGTAATGGTTTTTATGGTGAAATTAGTGAGTTTTTTTCACTTGGATCTTTTGGTATGGTCTTTTAGTGAAATTTGTGAGCTTTTTACTTTGTAACTTTTGTAATGGTTTTTATAGTGAAATTGGTGTGCTTTTTGACTTGGAAATTTTCTTATGGTGTTTATAGTGAAATTGTCGAATTTTTTGACTTGGAACTTTTGAAATGGTTTTATAGTGAAATTGCTGAATTTTTTCACTTGAAACATTTGTAATGGTTATTATAGTGAAATTGGAGAGTTTTTTTCACTTTGAACATTCGTAATGGTCTTTATAGTTAAATTGATGAGTTTTTTCACTTTGAACTTTTGTTATAATTTGTAGAGTGAAATTGGGGAGTTTTTTTAACTTTGAATATTCGAAATGGTCTTTATAGTTAAATTAGTGTATTTTTTCACTTAAAACATTTCTTGTGGTTTTTATAGTGAAATTAGTGTTTTTTTTTCACTTTTTACTTTTGGTATGGTTTTTAGAGAGAAGTTTGTGAGTTTTTTTACTTTAACATTTTGTATGGTTTTTATTGTGAAATTGGTGAGTTTTTTAAATACGAAAATTTGTTATGGTTTTTATAGTGAAATTGTTGAATTATTGGCTTTGAACATTAGAAATGGTTTTTATAATGAAATTGTATACTTTTTCACTTGAAACTTTTGTAATGGCCATTATAGTGAAATTGGTGTGATTTTTCACATGGAACATTCAAATGGTTTCTATAGTGAAATTGATGAGTTTTTTCACGTGGAACTTTTTTAATGGTTTTTATAGTGAAATTGGGTAGTTTTTTGTTTTTAACTTTGAACTTTTGTTTAGAGAGAAATTGGTGATTTTTAAAATTTCAACTTTTCTAATGGTTTTTATGGTGAAATTAGTGAGTTTTTTTCACTTGGATCTTTTGGTATGGTCTTTTAGTGAAATTTGTGAGGTTTTTATTTTGTAACTTTTGTAATGGTTTTTATAGTGAAATTTGTGTGCTTTTTGACTTGGAAATTTTCTTATAGTGTTTATAGTGAAATTGTCGAATTTTTTGACTTGGAACTTTTGAAATGGTTTTATAGTGAAATTGGTGAATTGTTTAACTTGAAACATTTGTAATGGTTATTATAGTGAAGTTGGCGAGTTTTTTTCACTTGAAACATTCGTAATGGTCTTTATAGTTAAATTGATGAGTTTTTTCACTTTGAACTTTTGTCATAATTTATAGAGTGAAACTGGAGAGTTTTTTTAACTTTTAATATTCGAAATGGTAATTTAGTTAAATTAGTGTATTTTTTCACTTAAAACATTTGTTGTGGTTTTTATAGCGAAATTAGTGTTTTTTTTTCACTTTTGACTTTTGGTATGGTTTTTAGAGAGAAGTTAGTGAGTTTATTGACCTTAACATTTTGTATGGTTTTTATTGTGAAATTGGTGAGTTTTTTAAATACGAATTTTTGTTATGGTTTTTATAGTGAAATTGTTGAATTATTGGCTTTGAACATTAGAAATGGTTTTTATAGTGATATTGGGTACTTTTTTCACTTGAAACTTTTGTAATGGTCATTCTAGTGAAATTGATGCGATTTTTCACTTGGAACATTCAAATGGTCTTTATAGTGAAATTGATGATTTTTTTCACGTGGAACTTTTGTAATGGTTTTTATAGTGAAATTGGGTAGTTTTTTGTTTTTAAATTTGAACTTTTGTTTAGAGAGAAATTGGTGATTTTTAAAATTTCAACTTTTCTAATGGTTTTTATGGTGAAATTAGTGAGTTTTTTTCACTTGGATCTTTTGGTATGGTCTTTTAGTTAAATTTGTGAGGTTTTTATTTTGTAACTTTTGTAATGGTTTTTATAGTGAAATTTGTGTGCTTTTTGACTTGGAAATTTTCTTATGGTGTTTATAGTGAAATTGTCGAATTTTTTGACTTGGAACTTTTGAAATGGTTTTATAGTGAAATTGGTGAATTTTTTCACTTGAATCATTTGTAATGGTTATTATAGTGAAATTGGCGAGTTTTTTCACCTGCAACATTCGTAATGGTCTTTATTGTTAAATTGATGAGTTTTTTCACTTTGAACTTTTGTTATAATTTGTAGAGTGAAATTGGGGAGTTTTTTTAACTTTGCGTATTCGAAATGTACTTTATAGTTAAATTTGTGTATTTTTTCACTTAAAACATTTCTTGCGGTTTTTATAGTGAAATTAGTGTTTTTTTTTCACTTTTTACTTTTGGTATGGTTTTTAGAGAAAAGTTAGTGAGTTTTTTGACTTTAACATTTTGTATGGTTTTTATTGTGAAATTGGTGAGTTTTTTAAATACGAAATTTTGTTATGGTTTTTATAGTGAAATTGTTGAATTATTGGCTTTGAACATTAGAAATGGTTTTTATAGTGAAATTGGGTACTTTTTCACTTGAAACTTTTGTAATGGCCATTATAGTGAAATTGGTGTGATTTTTCACTTGTAACATTCAAATGGTCTTTATAGTGAAATTGATGAGTTTTTTCACGTGGAACTTTTGTAATGGTTTTTATAGTGAAATTGGGTAATTTTTTGTTTTTAACTTTGAACTTTTGTTTAGAGAGAAATTGGTGATTTTTAAAATTTCAACTTTTGTAATGGTTTTTATGGTGAAATTAGTGAGTTTTTTTCACTTGGATCTTTTGGTATGGTCTTTTAGTGAAATTTGTGAGCTTTTTACTTTGTAACTTTTGTAATGGCTTTTATAGTGAAATTGGTGTGCTTTTTGACTTGGAAATTTTCTTATGGTGTTTATAGTGAAATTGTCGAATTTTTTGACTTGGAACTTTTGAAATGGTTTTATAGTGAAATTGCTGAATTTTTTCACTTGAAACATTTGTAATGGTTATTATAGTGAAATTGGAGAGTTTTTTTCACTTTGAACATTCGTAATGGTCTTTATAGTTAAATTGATGAGTTTTTTCACTTTGAACTTTTGTTATAATTTGTAGAGTGAAATTGGGGAGTTTTTTTAACTTTGAATATTCGAAATGGTCTTTATAGTTAAATTAGTGTATTTTTTCACTTAAAACATTTCTTGTGGTTTTTATAGTGAAATTAGTGTTTTTTTTTCACTTTTTACTTTTGGTATGGTTTTTAGAGAGAAGTTTGTGAGTTTTTTTACTTTAACATTTTGTATGGTTTTTATTGTGAAATTGGTGAGTTTTTTAAATACGAAATTTTGTTATGGTTTTTATAGTGAAATTGTTGAATTATTGGCTTTGAACATTAGAAATGGTTTTTATAATGAAATTGTATACTTTTTCACTTGAAACTTTTGTAATGGCCATTATAGTGAAATTGGTGTGATTTTTCACATGGAACATTCAAATGGTTTCTATAGTGAAATTGATGAGTTTTTTCACGTGGAACTTTTTTAATGGTTTTTATAGTGAAATTGGGTAGTTTTTTGTTTTTAACTTTGAACTTTTGTTTAGAGAGAAATTGGTGATTTTTAAAATTTCAACTTTTCTAATGGTTTTTATGGTGAAATTAGTGAGTTTTTTTCACTTGGATCTTTTGGTATGGTCTTTTAGTGAAATTTGTGAGGTTTTTATTTTGTAACTTTTGTAATGGTTTTTATAGTGAAATTTGTGTGCTTTTTGACTTGGAAATTTTCTTATAGTGTTTATAGTGAAATTGTCGAATTTTTTGACTTGGAACTTTTGAAATGGTTTTATAGTGAAATTGGTGAGTTTTCTCACTTGAAACATTTGTAATGGTTATTATAGTGAAGTTGGCGAGTTTTTTCACTTGGAACATTCGTAATGGTCTTTATAGTTAAATTGATGAGTTTTTTCACTTTGAACTTTTGTTATAATTTATAGAGTGAAATTGGGGAGTTTTTTAACTTTGAATATTTGAAATGGTCATTTAGTGAAATTAGTGTATTTTTTCACTTAAAACATTTGTTGTGGTTTTTATAGTGAAATTAGTGTTTGTTTTTCACTTTTTACTTTTGGTATGGTTTTTAGAGAGAAGTTTGTGAGTTTTTTGACTTTAACATTTTGTATGGTTTTTATTGTGAAATTGGTGAGTTTTTTAAATACGAAATTTTTTATGGTTTTTATAGTGAAATTGTTGAATTATTGGCTTTGAACATTAGAAATGGTTTTTATAGTGAAATTGGGTACTTTTTCACTTGAAACTTTTGTAATGGCCATTATAGTGAAATTGGTGCGATTTTTCACATGGAACATTCAAATGGTTTCTATAGTGAAATTGATGAGTTTTTTCACGTGGAACTTTTTTAATGGTTTTTATAGTGAAATTGGGTAGTTTTTTGTTTTTAACTTTGAACTTTTGTTTAGAGAGAAATTCGTGATTTTTAAAATTTCAACTTTTGTAATGGTTTTTATGGTGAAATTAGTGAGTTTTTTTCACTTGGATCTTTTGGTATGGTCTTTTAGTGAAATTTGTGAGCTTTTTACTTTGTAACTTGTGTAATGGTTTTTATAGTGAAATTTGTGTGCTTTTTGACTTGGAAATTTTCTTATGGTGTTTATAGTGAAATTGTCGAATTTTTTGACTTGGAACTTTTGAAATGGTTTTATAGTGAAATTGGTGAATTTTTTCACTTGAAACATTTGTAATGGTTATTATAGTGAAGTTGGCGAGTTTTTTCACTTGGAACATTCGTAATGGTCTTTATAGTTAAATTGATGAGTTTTCTCACTTTGAACTTTTGTTATAATTTATAGAGTGAAATTAGAGAGTTTTTTAACTTTGAATATTTGAAATGGTCATTTAGTGAAATTAGTGTATTTTTTCACTTAAAACATTTGTTGTGGTTTTTATAGTGAAATTAGTGTTTTTTTTTTTCACTTTTGACTTTTGGTATGGTTTTTAGAGAGAAGTTTGTGAGTTTTTTGACTTTAACATTTTATATGGTTTTTATTGTGAAATTGGTGAGTTTTTTAAATACGAAATTTTGTTATGGTTTTTATAGTGAAATTGTTGAATTATTGGCTTTGAACATTAGAAATGGTTTTTATAGTGATATTGGGTACTTTTTTCACTTGAAACTTTTGTAATGGTCATTCTAGTGAAATTGATGCGATTTTTCACTTGGAACATTCAAATGGTCTTTATAGTGAAATTAATGATTTTTTTCACGTGGAACTTTTGTAATGGTTTTTATAGTGAAATTGGGTAGTTTTTTGTTTTTAACTTTGAACTTTTGTTTAGAGAGAAATTGGTGATTTTTAAAATTTCAACTTTTCTAATGGTTTTTATGGTGAAATTAGTGAGTTTTTTTCACTTGGATCTTTTGGTATGGTCTTTTAGTGAAATTTGTGAGCTTTTTACTTTGTAACTTTTGTAATGGTTTTTATAGTGAAGTTTGTGTGCTTTTTGACTTGGAAATTTTCTTATGGTGTTTATAGTGAAATTGTCGAATTTTTTGACTTGGAACTTTTGAAATGGTTTTATAGTGAAATTGGTGAATTTTTTCACTTGAATCATTTGTAATGGTTATTATAGTGAAATTGGCGAGTTTTTTCACCTGCAACATTCGTAATGGTCTTTATAGTTAAATTGATGAGTTTTTTCACTTTGAACTTTTGTTATAATTTGTAGAGTGAAATTGGGGAGTTTTTTTAACTTTGCGTATTCGAAATGGTCTTTATAGTTAAATTAGTGTATTTTTTCACTTGAAACATTTCTTGCGGTTTTTATAGTGAAATTAGTGTTTTTTTTTCACTTTCTACTTTTGGTATGGTTTTTAGAGAGAAGTTAGTGAGTTTTTTGACTTTAACATTTTGTATGGTTTTTATTGTGAAATTGGTGAGTTTTTTAAATACGAAATTTTGTTATGGTTTTTATAGTGAAATTGTTGAATTATTGGCTTTGAACATTAGAAATGGTTTTTATAGTGAAATTGGGTACTTTTTCACTTGAAACTTTTGTAATGGCCATTATAGTGAAATTGGTGTGATTTTTCACTTGTAACATTCAAATGGTCTTTATAGTGAAATTGATGAGTTTTTTCACGTGGAACTTTTGTAATGGTTTTTATAGTGAAATTGGGTAATTTTTTGTTTTTAACTTTGAACTTTTGTTTAGAGAGAAATTGGTGATTTTTAAATATTCAACTTTTGTAATGGTTTTTATGGTGAAATTAGTGAGTTTTTTTCACTTGGATCTTTTGGTATGGTCTTTTAGTGAAATTTGTGAGCTTTTTACTTTGTAACTTTTGTAATGGTTTTTATAGTAAAATTGGTGTGCTTTTTGACTTGGAAATTTTCTTATGGTGTTTATAGTGAAATTGTCGAATTTTTTGACTTGGAACTTTTGAAATGGTTTTATAGTGAAATTGCTGAATTTTTTCACTTGAAACATTTGTAATGGTTATTATAGTGAAATTGGAGAGTTTTTTTCACTTTGAACATTCGTAATGGTCTTTATAGTTAAATTGATGAGTTTTTTCACTTTGAACTTTTGTTATAATTTGTAGAGTGAAATTGGGGAGTTTTTTTAACTTTGAATATTCGAAATGGTCTTTATAGTTAAATTAGTGTATTTTTTCACTTAAAACATTTCTTGTGGTTTTTATAGTGAAATTAGTGTTTTTTTTTCACTTTTTACTTTTGGTATGGTTTTTAGAGAGAAGTTTGTGAGTTTTTTTACTTTAACATTTTGTATAGTTTTTATTGTGAAATTGGTGAGTTTTTTAAATACGAAATTTTGTTATGGTTTTTATAGTGAAATTGTTGAATTATTGGCTTTGAACATTAGAAATGGTTTTTATAGTGAAATTGGGTACTTTTTCACTTGAAACTTTTGTAATGGCCATTATAGTGAAATTGGTGCGATTTTTCACATGGAACATTCAAATGGTTTCTATAGTGAAATTGATGAGTTTTTTCACGTGGAACTTTTTTAATGGTTTTTATAGTGAAATTGGGTAGTTTTTTGTTTTTAACTTTGAACTTTTGTTTAGAGAGAAATTGGTGATTTTTAAAATTTCAACTTTTGTAATGGTTTTTATGGTGAAATTAGTGAGTTTTTATCACTTGGATCTTTTGGTATGGTCTTTTAGTGAAATTTGTGAGGTTTTTATTTTGTAACTTTTGTAATGGTTTTTATAGTGAAATTTGTGTGCTTTTTGACTTGGAAATTTTCTTATAGTGTTTATAGTGAAATTGTCGAATTTTTTGACTTGGAACTTTTGAAATGGTTTTATAGTGAAATTGGTGAATTGTTTAACTTGAAACATTTGTAATGGTTATTATAGTGAAATTGGCGAGTTTTTTTCACTTGAAACATTCGTAATGGTCTTTATAGTTAAATTGATGAGTTTTTTCACTTTGAACTTTTGTCATAATTTATAGAGTGAAACTGGAGAGTTTTTTTAACTTTTAATATTCGAAATGGTAATTTAGTTAAATTAGTGTATTTTTTGACTTAAAACATTTGTTGTGGTTTTTATAGTGAAATTAGTGTTTTTTTTTCACTTTTGACTTTTGGTATGGTTTTTAGAGAGAAGTTAGTGAGTTTATTGACCTTAACATTTTGTATGTTTTTATTGTGAAATTGGTGAGTTTTTTAAATACGAATTTTTGTTATGGTTTTTATAGTGAAATTGTTGAATTATTGGCTTTGAACATTAGAAATGGTTTTTATAGTGATATTGGGTACTTTTTTCACTTGAAACTTTTGTAATGGTCATTCTAGTGAAATTGATGCGATTTTTCACTTGGAACATTCAAATGGTCTTTATAATGAAATTGATGATTTTTTTCACGTGGAACTTTTGTAATGGTTTTTATAGTGAAATTGGGTAGTTTTTTGTTTTTAAATTTGAACTTTTGTTTAGAGAGAAATTGGTGATTTTTAAAATTTCAACTTTTCTAATGGTTTTTATGGTGAAATTAGTGAGTTTTTTTCACTTGGATCTTTTGGTATGGTCTTTTAGTTAAATTTGTGAGGTTTTTATTTTGTAACTTTTGTAATGGTTTTTATAGTGAAATTTGTGTGCTTTTTGACTTGGAAATTTTCTTATGGTGTTTATAGTGAAATTGTCGAATTTTTTGACTTGGAACTTTTGAAATGGTTTTATAGTGAAATTGGTGAATTTTTTCACTTGAATCATTTGTAATGGTTATTATAGTGAAATTGGCGAGTTTTTTCACCTCCAACATTCGTAATGGTCTTTATTGTTAAATTGATGAGTTTTTTCACTTTGAACTTTTGTTATAATTTGTAGAGTGAAATTGGGGAGTTTTTTTAACTTTGCGTATTCGAAATGGTCTTTATAGTTAAATTAGTGTATTTTTTCACTTAAAACATTTCTTGCGGTTTTTATAGTGAAATTAGTGTTTTTTTTTTCACTTTTTACTTTTGGTATGGTTTTTAGAGAGAAGTTAGTGAGTTTTTTGACTTTAACATTTTGTATGGTTTTTATTGTGAAATTGGTGAGTTTTTTAAATACGAAATTTTGTTATGGTTTTTATAGTGAAATTGTTGAATTATTGGCTTTGAACATTAGAAATGGTTTTTATAGTGAAATTGGGTACTTTTTCACTTGAAACTTTTGTAATGGCCATTATAGTGAAATTGGTGTGATTTTTCACTTGTAACATTCAAATGGTCTTTATAGTGAAATTGATGAGTTTTTTCACGTGGAACTTTTGTAATGGTTTTTATAGTGAAATTGGGTAATTTTTTGTTTTTAACTTTGAACTTTTGTTTAGAGAGAAATTGGTGATTTTTAAAATTTCAACTTTTGTAATGGTTTTTATGGTGAAATTAGTGAGTTTTTTTCACTTGGATCTTTTGGTATGGTCTTTTAGTGAAATTTGTGAGCTTTTTACTTTGTAACTTTTGTAATGGTTTTTATAGTGAAATTGGTGTGCTTTTTGACTTGGAAATTTTCTTATGGTGTTTATAGTGAAATTGTCGAATTTTTTGACTTGGAACTTTTGAAATGGTTTTATAGTGAAATTGGTGAATTGTTTAACTTGAAACATTTGTAATGGTTATTATAGTGAAATTGGCGAGTTTTTTTCACTTGAAACATTCGTAACGGTCTTTATAGTTAAATTGATGAGTTTTTTCACTTTGAACTTTTGTCATAATTTATAGAGTGAAACTGGAGAGTTTTTTTAACTTTGAATATTCTAAATGGTCATTTAGTTAAATTAGTGTATTTTTTCACTTAAATAATTTGTTGTGGTTTTTATAGTGAAATTAGTGTTTTTTTTTCACTTTTGACTTTTGGTATGGTTTTTAGAGAGAAGTTAGTGAGTTTATTGACCTTAACATTTTGTATGGTTTTTATTGTGAAATTGGTGAGTTTTTTAAATACGAAATTTTGTTATGGTTTTTATAGTGAAATTGTTGAATTATTGGCTTTGAACATTAGAAATGGTTTTTATAGTGATATTGGGTACTTTTTTCACTTGAAACTTTTGTAATGGTCATTCTAGTGAAATTGATGCGATTTTTCACTTGGAACATTCAAATGGTCTTTATAGTGAAATTAACGATTTTTTTCACGTGGAACTTTTGTAATGGTTTTTATAGTGAAATTGGGTAGTTTTTTGTTTTTAACTTTGAACTTTTGTTTAGAGAGAAATTGGTGATTTTTAAAATTTCAACTTTTCTAATGGTTTTTATGGTGAAATTAGTGAGTTTTTTTCACTTGGATCTTTTGGTATGGTCTTTTAGTGAAATTTGTGAGCTTTTTACTTTGTAACTTTTGTAATGGTTTTTATAGTGAAGTTTGTGTGCTTTTTGACTTGGAAATTTTCTTATGGTGTTTATAATGAAATTGTCGAATTTTTTGACTTGGAACTTTTGAAATGGTTTTATAGTGAAATTGGTGAATTTTTTCACTTGAAACATTTGTAATGGTTATTATAGTGAAGTTGGCGAGTTTTTTCACTTGGAACATTCGTAATGGTCTTTATAGTTAAATTGATGAGTTTTTTCACTTTGAACTTTTGTTATAATTTGTAGAGTGAAATTGGGGAGTTTTTTTAACTTTGCGTATTCGAAATGGTCTTTATAGTTAAATTTGTGTATTTTTTCACTTAAAACATTTCTTGTGGTTTTTATAGTGAAATTAGTGTTTTTTTTTCACTTTTTACTTTTGGTATGGTTTTTAGAGAGAAGTTAGTGAGTTTTTTGACTTTAACATTTTGTATGGTTTTTATTGTGAAATTGGTGAGTTTTTTAAATACGAAATTTTGTTATGGTTTTTATAGTGAAATTGTTGAATTATTGGCTTTGAACATTAGAAATGGTTTTTAAAGTGAAATTGGGTACTTTTTCACTTGAAACTTTTGTAATGGCCATTATAGTGAAATTGGTGTGATTTTTCACTTGTGACATTCAAATGGTCTTTATAGTGAAATTTATGTGTTTTTTCACGTAGAACTTCTGTAATGGTTTTTATAGTGAAATTGGGTAATTTTTTGTTTTTAACTTTGAACTTTTGTTTAGAGAGAAATTGGTGATTTTTAAAATTTCAACTTTTGTAATGGTTTTTATGGTGAAATTAGTGAGTTTTTTTCACTTGGATCTTTTGGTATGGTCTTTTAGTGAAATTTGTGAGCTTTTTACTTTGTAACTTTTGTAATGGTTTTTATAGTGAAATTGGTGTGCTTTTTGACTTGGAAATTTTCTTATGGTGTTTATAGTGAAATTGTCGAATTTTTTGACTTGGAACTTTTGAAATGGTTTTATAGTGAAATTGCTGAATTTTTTCACTTGAAACATTTGTAATGGTTATTATAGTGAAATTGGAGAGTTTTTTTCACTTTGAACATTCGTAATGGTCTTTATAGTTAAATTGATGAGTTTTTTCACTTTGAACTTTTGTTATAATTTGTAGAGTGAAATTGGGGAGTTTTTTAACTTTGAATATTCGAAATGGTCATTTAGTGAAATTAGTGTATTTTTTCACTTAAAACATTTCTTGTGGTTTTTATAGTGAAATTAGTGTTTTTTTTTTCACTTTTGACTTTTTTTTATGGTTTTTAGAGAGAAGTTAGTGGGTTTTTTTTACTTTAACATTTTGTATGGTTTTTATTGTGAAATTGGTGAGTTTTTTAAATACTAAATTTTGTTATGGTTTTTATAGTGAAATTGTTGAATTATTGGCTTTGAACATTAAAAATGGTTTTTATAGTGAAATTGGGTACTTTTTCACTTGAAACTTTTGTAATGGCCATTATAGTGAAATTGGTGCGATTTTTCACTTGGAACATTCAAATGGTCTTTATAGTGAAATTGATGAGTTTTTTCACGTGGAACTTTTTTAATGGTTTTTATAGTGAAATTGGGTAGTTTTTTGTTTTTAACTTTGAGCTTTTGTTTAGAGAGTAATTGGTGATTTTTAAAATTTCAACTTTTGTAATGGTTTTTATGGTGAAATTAGTGAGTTTTTTTCACATGGATCTTTTGGTATGGTCTTTTAGTGAAATTTGTGAGCTTTTTACTTTGTAACTTGTGTAATGGTTTTTATAGTGAAATTGGTGTGCTTTATGACTTGGAAATTTTCTTATGGTGTTTATAATGAAATTGTCGAATTTTTTGACTTGGAACTTTTGAAATGGTTTTATAGTGAAATTGGTGAATTGTTTAACTTGAAACATTTGTAATGGTTATTATAGTGAAATTGGCGAGTTTTTTTCACTTGAAACATTCGTAACGGTCTTTATAGTTAAATTGATGAGTTTTTTCACTTTGAACTTTTGTCATAATTTATAGAGTGAAACTGGAGAGTTTTTTTAACTTTGAATATTCTAAATGGTCATTTAGTTAAATTAGTGTATTTTTTCACTTAAATAATTTGTTGTGGTTTTTATAGTGAAATTAGTGTTTTTTTTTCACTTTTGACTTTTGGTATGGTTTTTAGAGAGAAGTTAGTGAGTTTATTGACCTTAACATTTTGTATGGTTTTTATTGTGAAATTGGTGAGTTTTTTAAATACGAAATTTTGTTATGGTTTTTATAGTGAAATTGTTGAATTATTGGCTTTGAACATTAGAAATGGTTTTTATAGTGATATTGGGTACTTTTTTCACTTGAAACTTTTGTAATGGTCATTCTAGTGAAATTGATGCGATTTTTCACTTGGAACATTCAAATGGTCTTTATAGTGAAATTAACGATTTTTTTCACGTGGAACTTTTGTAATGGTTTTTATAGTGAAATTGGGTAGTTTTTTGTTTTTAACTTTGAACTTTTGTTTAGAGAGAAATTGGTGATTTTTAAAATTTCAACTTTTCTAATGGTTTTTATGGTGAAATTAGTGAGTTTTTTTCACTTGGATCTTTTGGTATGGTCTTTTAGTGAAATTTGTGAGCTTTTTACTTTGTAACTTTTGTAATGGTTTTTATAGTGAAGTTTGTGTGCTTTTTGACTTGGAAATTTTCTTATGGTGTTTATAATGAAATTGTCGAATTTTTTGACTTGGAACTTTTGAAATGGTTTTATAGTGAAATTGGTGAATTTTTTCACTTGAAACATTTGTAATGGTTATTATAGTGAAGTTGGCGAGTTTTTTCACTTGGAACATTCGTAATGGTCTTTATAGTTAAATTGATGAGTTTTTTCACTTTGAACTTTTGTTATAATTTGTAGAGTGAAATTGGGGAGTTTTTTTAACTTTGCGTATTCGAAATGGTCTTTATAGTTAAATTTGTGTATTTTTTCACTTAAAACATTTCTTGTGGTTTTTATAGTGAAATTAGTGTTTTTTTTTCACTTTTTACTTTTGGTATGGTTTTTAGAGAGAAGTTAGTGAGTTTTTTGACTTTAACATTTTGTATGGTTTTTATTGTGAAATTGGTGAGTTTTTTAAATACGAAATTTTGTTATGGTTTTTATAGTGAAATTGTTGAATTATTGGCTTTGAACATTAGAAATGGTTTTTAAAGTGAAATTGGGTACTTTTTCACTTGAAACTTTTGTAATGGCCATTATAGTGAAATTGGTGTGATTTTTCACTTGTGACATTCAAATGGTCTTTATAGTGAAATTTATGTGTTTTTTCACGTAGAACTTCTGTAATGGTTTTTATAGTGAAATTGGGTAATTTTTTGTTTTTAACTTTGAACTTTTGTTTAGAGAGAAATTGGTGATTTTTAAAATTTCAACTTTTGTAATGGTTTTTATGGTGAAATTAGTGAGTTTTTTTCACTTGGATCTTTTGGTATGGTCTTTTAGTGAAATTTGTGAGCTTTTTACTTTGTAACTTTTGTAATGGTTTTTATAGTGAAATTGGTGTGCTTTTTGACTTGGAAATTTTCTTATGGTGTTTATAGTGAAATTGTCGAATTTTTTGACTTGGAACTTTTGAAATGGTTTTATAGTGAAATTGCTGAATTTTTTCACTTGAAACATTTGTAATGGTTATTATAGTGAAATTGGAGAGTTTTTTTCACTTTGAACATTCGTAATGGTCTTTATAGTTAAATTGATGAGTTTTTTCACTTTGAACTTTTGTTATAATTTGTAGAGTGAAATTGGGGAGTTTTTTAACTTTGAATATTCGAAATGGTCATTTAGTGAAATTAGTGTATTTTTTCACTTAAAACATTTCTTGTGGTTTTTATAGTGAAATTAGTGTTTTTTTTTTCACTTTTGACTTTTTTTTATGGTTTTTAGAGAGAAGTTAGTGGGTTTTTTTTACTTTAACATTTTGTATGGTTTTTATTGTGAAATTGGTGAGTTTTTTAAATACTAAATTTTGTTATGGTTTTTATAGTGAAATTGTTGAATTATTGGCTTTGAACATTAAAAATGGTTTTTATAGTGAAATTGGGTACTTTTTCACTTGAAACTTTTGTAATGGCCATTATAGTGAAATTGGTGCGATTTTTCACTTGGAACATTCAAATGGTCTTTATAGTGAAATTGATGAGTTTTTTCACGTGGAACTTTTTTAATGGTTTTTATAGTGAAATTGGGTAGTTTTTTGTTTTTAACTTTGAGCTTTTGTTTAGAGAGTAATTGGTGATTTTTAAAATTTCAACTTTTGTAATGGTTTTTATGGTGAAATTAGTGAGTTTTTTTCACATGGATCTTTTGGTATGGTCTTTTAGTGAAATTTGTGAGCTTTTTACTTTGTAACTTGTGTAATGGTTTTTATAGTGAAATTGGTGTGCTTTATGACTTGGAAATTTTCTTATGGTGTTTATAATGAAATTGTCGAATTTTTTGACTTGGAACTTTTGAAATGGTTTTATAGTGAAATTGGTGAATTGTTTAACTTGAAACATTTGTAATGGTTATTATAGTGAAATTGGCGAGTTTTTTTCACTTGAAACATTCGTAACGGTCTTTATAGTTAAATTGATGAGTTTTTTCACTTTGAACTTTTGTCATAATTTATAGAGTGAAACTGGAGAGTTTTTTTAACTTTGAATATTCTAAATGGTCATTTAGTTAAATTAGTGTATTTTTTCACTTAAATAATTTGTTGTGGTTTTTATAGTGAAATTAGTGTTTTTTTTTCACTTTTGACTTTTGGTATGGTTTTTAGAGAGAAGTTAGTGAGTTTATTGACCTTAACATTTTGTATGGTTTTTATTGTGAAATTGGTGAGTTTTTTAAATACGAAATTTTGTTATGGTTTTTATAGTGAAATTGTTGAATTATTGGCTTTGAACATTAGAAATGGTTTTTATAGTGATATTGGGTACTTTTTTCACTTGAAACTTTTGTAATGGTCATTCTAGTGAAATTGATGCGATTTTTCACTTGGAACATTCAAATGGTCTTTATAGTGAAATTAACGATTTTTTTCACGTGGAACTTTTGTAATGGTTTTTATAGTGAAATTGGGTAGTTTTTTGTTTTTAACTTTGAACTTTTGTTTAGAGAGAAATTGGTGATTTTTAAAATTTCAACTTTTCTAATGGTTTTTATGGTGAAATTAGTGAGTTTTTTTTCACTTGGATCTTTTGGTATGGTCTTTTAGTGAAATTTGTGAGCTTTTTACTTTGTAACTTTTGTAATGGTTTTTATAGTGAAGTTTGTGTGCTTTTTGACTTGGAAATTTTCTTATGGTGTTTATAATGAAATTGTCGAATTTTTTGACTTGGAACTTTTGAAATGGTTTTATAGTGAAATTGGTGAATTGTTTAACTTGAAACATTTGTAATGGTTATTATAGTGAAATTGGCGAGTTTTTTTCACTTGAAACATTCGTAATGGTCTTTATAGTTAAATTGATGAGTTTTTTCACTTTGAACTTTTGTCATAATTTATAGAGTGAAACTGGAGAGTTTTTTTAACTTTGAATATTCGAAATGGTAATTTAGTTAAATTAGTGTATTTTTTCACTTAAAACATTTGTTGTGGTTTTTATAGTGAAATTAGTGTTTTTTTTTTCACTTTTGACTTTTGGTATGGTTTTTAGAGAGAAGTTAGTGAGTTTATTGACCTTAACATTTTGTATGTTTTTATTGTGAAATTGGTGAGTTTTTTAAATACGAAATTTTGTTATGGTTTTTATAGTGAAATTGTTGAATTATTGGCTTTGAACATTAGAAATGGTTTTTATAGTGATATTGGGTACTTTTTTCACTTGAAACTTTTGTAATGGTCATTCTAGTGAAATTGATGCGATTTTTCACTTGGAACATTCAAATGGTCTTTATAGTGAAATTAATGATTTTTTTCACGTGGAACATTTGTAATGGTTTTTATAGTGAAATTGGGTAGTTTTTTGTTTTTAACTTTGAACTTTTGTTTAGAGAGAAATTGGTGATTTTTAAAATTTCAACTTTTCTAATGGTTTTTATGGTGAAATTAGTGAGTTTTTTTCACTTGGATCTTTTGGTATGGTCTTTTAGTGAAATTTGTGAGCTTTTTACTTTGTAACTTTTGTAATGGTTTTTATAGTGAAATTTGTGTGCTTTTTGACTTGGAAATTTTCTTATGGTGTTTATAGTGAAATTGTCGAATTTTTTGACTTGGAACTTTCGAAATGGTTTTATAGTGAAATTGGTGAATTTTTTCACTTGAAACATTTGTAATGGTTATTATAGTGAAGTTGGCGAGTTTTTTCACTTGGAACATTCGTAATGGTCTTTATAGTTAAATTGATGAGTTTTTTCACTTTGAACTTTTGTTATAATTTATAGAGTGAAATTGGGAAGTTTTTTAACTTTGAATATTTGAAATGGTCATTTAGTGAAATTAGTGTATTTTTTCACTTAAAACATTTGTTGTGGTTTTTATAGTGAAATTAGTGTTTTTTTTTTCACTTTTGACTTTTGGTATGGTTTTTAGAGAGAAGTTTGTGAGTTTTTTGACTTTAACATTTTATATGGTTTTTATTGTGAAATTGGTGAGTTTTTTAAATACGAAAGCAAGGTCAGATGTACTTCTCAACTTCGTGTTGAGCCGGCCTTCGGGTTCGATGCCTGTTTGTTTAACAGATGCCTAACGGCGAGGTCAGATGTTCTTATCAACTTCGGGTTGAGCCGACCTTCAGTTTCGATGCCTGTTTGTTTAACTGATGTCTGGCGGAGAGGTCAGATGTACTTCTCAACTTCGGGTTCGATTCCTGTTTGTTTAAATAATGCCTGACAACGAGGTTAGATGTTCTTCTCAACTTCGGGTTGAGCCGACCTTCAAATTCGATACCTTTTTGTTTAACAGATGCCTGACGGTGAGGTCAGATGTTTTTCTCAAGTTCGGGTTGAGCCGACCTTCATGTTTGATGCCTGTTTGTGTAACAGATGCCTGATGGCGAGGTCAAATTTTCTTATCAACTTCGTGGTGAGCCACCCTTCGGGTTCGATGCCTATTTGTTTAAAAGATGCCTCACGACGAGGTCAGATGTTCCTCTAAACTTTGTGTTGAGCCAGCCTTCGGGTTCGATGCCTGTTTTTTTAAATGATACCTGATGGAGAGGTCATATGTTCTTCTCAACTTCGTGTTGAGCCGGCCTTCGGGTTCGATGCCTGTTTGATTAACAGATGTTTGACAGCGAGGTCAGATGTTTTTCTCAACTACGGGTTGAGCCGGCCTTCGGGTTCGACGCCTTGTTTGTTTAATAGATGCTTGAAAACGAGATCAGATGTTCCTCTCAAATTCGTGTCGAGCCGGCCTTCGGGTTTGATGCCTGACGGTGAGGTCAGATGTTCCTCTTAACTTCGTCTTGAGCCGGCCTTCGGGTTCGATGCCTGTTTGTTTAACAGATTCTTGACGGTGAGATCAAATATTCCTATCAACTTCGTATTGAGCGATCTTCGGGATCGATGCCTATTTGTTTAACAGATGCCTGACAGCGTGTTCAGATGTTCTTCTCAACTTCGTGTTGAGCCGGCCTCCGAATTCGATGCCTGTTTGTTTAACAAATGCCTAACGGTGAGGTCAGATGTTCTTATCAACTTCATGTTGAGCCATCCTTCGAATTCAATGCTTGTTTGTTTAAAAGATGCCTCACGGCGAGGTCAGATGTTCCTCTTAACTTCGTGTTTATCCGGCCTTCGGGATCGATGCTTGTTTTTTTAAAAGATGCGTGACAGCAAGGTCAGATGTTCTTCTCAAATTGCTGTTGAGCCGGCCTCCGGGTTCAATGCTTGTTTGTTTAACAGATGCCTAACGGCGAGGTCATATGTACTTCTCAACTTCATTTTTAGCCGGCCTTCAGGTTCGATGCCTGTTTGTTTAATAGATGCCTAACGGTGAGGTAATATGTTCTTCTCAACTTCGGGTTGAGCCGACCTTCAGGTTCGATGCCTATTTGTTTAATTGATGCCTGGCGGCGAGGTCAGATGTACTTCTCAACTTCGGGTTGAGCTGGCCTTCGGGTTCGATTCCTGTTTGTTTAACTGATGCCTGACAACGAGGTATGATGTACTTCTCAACTTCGGGTTGAGTCGGCTTTCAAATTCGATCCCTTTTTGTTTAAAAGATGCCTGACGGCGAGGTCAGATGTTTTTCTCAACTTCGGGTTGAGCCGACCTTCTTGTTTGATGCCTGTTTGTTTAACATATGCTTGATGGCGAGGTCAAATTTTCTTATCAATTTCGTGGTGAGCCACCCTTCGGGTTCGATGCCTATTTGTTTAAAAGATGCCTCACGACGAGGTCAGATGTTCCTCTAAACTTCGTGTTGAGCCAGCCTTCGGGTTCGATGCCTGTTTGTTTAACAGATACCTGATGGCGAGGTCATATGTTTTTCTCAACTTCGTGTTGAGCTGGCCTTCGGGTTCGATTCCTGTTTTTTTAACAGATTCCTGACAACGAGGTCAGATGTTACTCTTAACTTCGTGTCGAGCCGGCCTTCGGACTCGATGCCTGACGGCGAGGTCATATGTTCCTCTTAACATCGTGCTGAGTTGACCTTCGGGATCGATGTCTGGTTGTTTAATAGATACCTGACGGCGAGTTCAGATGTTCTTCTCAACTTCGTGTTGAGCCGGCCTCCGAGTTCGATGCCTGTTTGTTTAATAACTGCCTAACGGCGAGGTCAGATGTTCCTCTCAACTTCGTGTTGACCTGGCCTTCGGGATCGATGCTTGTTTTTTTAAAAGATGCGTGACAGCAAGGTCAGATGTTCTTCTCAAATTGCTGTTGAGCCGGCCTCCGGGTTCAATGCTTGTTTGTTTAACAGATGCCTAACGGCGAGGTCATATGTACTTCTCAACTTCGTGTTTAGCCGGCCTTCAGGTTCGATGCCTGTTTGTTTAATAGATGCCTAACGGTGAGGTAAGATGTTCTTCTCAACTTCGAGTTGAGCCGACCTTCGGGTTCGATGCTTGTTTGTTTAACAGATGCCCGGCGGCGAGGTCAGATGTTCTTCTCAACTTCGGGTTGAGCCGGCCTTCGGGATCGATGCCTGGTTGTTTAATAGATGCCTGACAGCGAGTTCAGATGTTCTTCTCAACTTCGTGTTGAGCCGGCCTCCGAGTTCGATGCTTGTTTGTTTAACAACTGCCTAACTGCGAGGTCAGATGTTCCTCTCAACTTCGTGTTGAGCCGGCCTTCGGGATCGATGCTTGTTTTTTTAAAAGATGCGTGACAACAAGGTCAGATGTTCTTCTGAAATTGCTGTTGAGCCGGCCTCCGGGTTCAATGCTTGTTTGTTTAACAGATGCCTAATGGCGAGGTCATATGTACTTCTCAACTTCGTGTTTAGCCGGCCTTCAGGTTCGATGCCTTTTTTATTAATAGATGCCTAACGGTGAGGTAAGATGTTCTTCTCAACTTCGAGTTGAGCTGACCTTCGGGTTCGATGCTTGTTTGTTTAACAAATGCCTGGCGGCAAGGTCAGATGTTCTTCTCTACTTCGGGTTGAGCCGGCCTTCGGGTTCGATGCCTGTTTGTTTAATTGATGCCTGGCGGCGAGGTCAGATGTACTTCTCAACTTCGGGTTGAGCTGGCCTTCGGGTTCGATTCCTGTTTGTTTAACTGATGCCTGACAACGAGGTAAGATGTACTTCTCAAATTCGGGTTGAGCCGACCTTCAAATTCGATCCCTTTTTGTTTAAAAGATGCCTGACGGCGAGGTCAGATGTTTTTCTCAACTTCGGGTTGAGCCGGCCTACTTGTTTGATCGTTGTTTGTTTAACAGATGCCTGATGGCGAGGTCAAATTTTCTTATCAATTTCGTGGTGAGCCACCCTTCGGGTTCGATGCCTATTTGTTTAAAAGATGCCTCAGGACGAAGTCAGACGTTCCTCTAAACATCGTGTTGAGCCAGCCTTCGGCTTCGATGCCTGTTTGTTTAACAGATACCTGATGGCGAGGTCATCTGTTTTTCTCAACTTCGTGTTGAGCCGACCTTCAGGTTCGATTCCTGTTTGTTTAACAGATTCGTGACAACGAGGTCAGATGTTCCTCTTAACTTCGTGTCGAGCCGGCCTTCGGACTCGATGCCTGACGGCGAGGTCATATGTTCTTCTTAACATCGTGTTGAGTTGACCTTCGGGATCGATGCCTGTTTGTTTAGGAGATGCCTGACAGCGAGTTCAAATGTTCTTTTCAACTTCGTGTTGAGCCGGCCTTCGAGTTCGATGCCTGTTTGTTTAACAAATGCCTAACAGTGAGGTCAGTTGTTCTTATCAACTTCGTGTTGAGCCACCCTTCAGGTTCAATGCTTGTTTGTTTAAAAGGTGCCTCATGGCAAGGTCAGACGTTCCTCTCCACTTCGTGTTGAGCCGGCCTTCGGGATCGATGCTTGTTTATTTAAAAGATGCCTGACAGCGAGGTCATATGTTCTTATCAAATTGCTATTGAACCAGCCTTCAGCTTCGATGCCTGTTTGTTTAACGGATGCCTAACGGCGAGGTCAGATGTACTTCTCAACTTCGTGTTGAGCCGGCCTTCGGGTTCGATGCCTGTTTGTTTAACAGATGCCTAACGGCGAGGTCAGATGTTCTTATTAACTTCGGGTTGAGCCGGCCTTCGGTTTCGATGCCTGTTTGTTTAACTGATGTCTGGCGGAGAGGTCAGATGTACTTCTCAACTTCGGGTTGAGCCAGCCTTCGGGTTCAATTCCTGTTTGTTTAAATGATGCCTGACAACGAGGTTAGCTGTTCTTCTCATCTTCGGGTTGAGCCGACCTTCAAATTCAATACCTTTTTGTTTAACAGATGCCTGACGGCGAGGTCAGATGCTTTTCTCAAGTTCGGGTTGAGTCGACCTTCATGTTTGATGCCTGTTTGTTTAACAGATGCCTGATGGCGAGGTCAAATTTTCTTATCAACCTCGTGGTGAGCCACCCTTTGGGTTCGATGCCTATTTGTTTAAAAGATGCCTCACGACGATGTCAGATGTTCCTCTAAACTTCATGTTGAGCCAGCCTTCGGGTTCGATGCCTGTTTGTTTAACAGATACCTGATGGCGAGGTCAGATGTTCTTCTCAACTTTGTGTTGAGCCGGCCTTCGGGTTCGATGCCTGTTTGTTTAACAGATGTCTGACAGCGAGGTCAGATGTTCTTCTCAACTACAGGTTGATCCGGCCTTCGGGTTCGACGCCTGTTTGTTTAACAGATGCTTGAAAACGAGATCAGATGTTCCTCTCAACTTCGTGTCGAGCCGGCCTTCGGGTTTGATGCCTGACAGCGAGGTCAGATGTTCCTCTTAACTTCGTTTTGAGCCGTCCTTCAGGTTCGATGCCTGTTTGTTTAACAGATTCTTGACGGTGAGATCAGATATTCCTCTCAACTTCGTATTGAGCGACCTTCGGGATCGATGCCTGTTTGTTTAACAGATGCCTGGCAGCGAGTTCAGATGTTCTTCTCGACTTCGTGTTGAGCCGGCCTCCGGGTTCGATGCCTGTTTGTTTAACAAATGACTAACGGTGAGGTCAGATGTTCTTATCAACTTCGTGTTGAGCCGCCTGTCGCTACGGCGAAAATAAGGTATCGGCAAAACAGAAGAGTCGCCACCTTTCGTTATTTATCCCTCAGAGCGGGAAAGGAAACGATCGAAAAAACCTGAAGAAAAGGTATAAGACAAGGTCATTGCAACCATTGTCTGGGTTCGGGAGTCGGTTACACAAGGGGAAGGTATTAGCACCCCTCACGTCCATCGTACTCGATGGGATCCACGCTTGTTGTGTTTATCTGACGGGTTGGTTTAATCTATCTACCTGTCAAGGCTCGTCTGAAAAAGAAAAGAAAATGACTCGGCAAAGCATCGCGCTTTATGCCTACGTATTCTCATCAGAGAATGAGAAATCAGATTCAACGTAGTTCGACTAGCTACGGGTTACGGGAAAGATGGCTCGCCAATACATCAGTATTGTGCCTACGTACTCTCAACAGGTATGAGAGATCAAAGCTTACGTAGTTCGGGATAATACGGGTTACGGGAATTCAGATTCATCTGTTTTTTCGAGTAGGGTTAACAAACAGTTCCAGCAGTTTGGTGTACGCAGCTCGACCCTTGGAGACTTAGGCGTTACCGTTTGTGGTAGAACTGAGAGTTAATGACACTCTTTTCTTCAGAAAAGCTTCCTTTGAATTATGGGCCCACGGGGCAAAAAGTTTTGAAGTTTGTTTTCTGTCTTTTACGGAAGAACTGTTTTTTATGGATGTTTACAACCGATATCGCACTAGAGACTAAGACCTGAGAGTGAATGCGTCGCATGTCACCCAAAGGGTGCCATACTAAACATCCATACTGTTGAAAAGAAACTCTCCAACAATCCTTTCTCAGATAGCTTAAGGCTCGTAACGTACGACGTCATTTAACCTTTATTACTGTATTTTAATTTGTTTTGAGATGAGAAGAGAACGAACAGGTTCAACTAAAGGGGAGACTATCAAGTCCTAATGTTGTCATGCCAAGGATTCATCCTATGGTTAAGGTTTGAAACATGGAACTCCTAGAAGTTATCATGCATAGGTTTCAACCTAAAGTTCTATCATCACTTCCTTATCAAAGGAAGTGAGATTCCTAGGGGATCATGTCAAAGATAAACAGAAACAGATAAAGCATCAGCTTAAACAGTAAACAGATATACAGTAAAATGCATGCAATGCAAGTGAGGGAGGAAATGTGTGTGGAGCATCAGCCTCCACAAGCTTGTCTCGACCTCAAGCCAGATATGAATAACTGTAATCATACAGAAGAAATAACATGCCATCAAGCAAAATACAAACCACATAGGCAAGGGAGCAGGGCTCTACCAAATACCTGCAAGCAAAGCCATACAGTAAAAATACAAGCAGAGGGAGCAACTCAACCTCTAGTGCAATCATGCTCCTAGCTTAAGAGAATCTAGACATGGACTTATTCTAATGCATCAAGCAAATCAAACAAGTCACACCAATACAGTTGCACAGCAAGCAAACAGACAGGAAAGAAAGCAGATCAACAGCTTCCACATCTTCACAGCAAAGCTCTTCTGACATCAGTTCAGTCCTAAGTCTTCAACTGCTCTTCAAGGCTTTCCTCTTCAATAGCAAATATCAACTTGCTTCTCTAAGCTTCCAACAAATCAACATAAGTATCAAGTTATCCTTCTTCTTCATGCCTCAACTCCAAAATAAGTATCAACTTGTTCCTTCAGGCTCTCAAAGTATCAAACACAAGTATCAACTTGTTTTCCTCAAGCTTCAGCTCTTTCTTCAATCTCAATTTGATCATCTTCACAAGTGTCAACTTGTTCTTCTGGATCTTCAAGCTTCAGCTTCAATGGCAGTCTTCAGACAAAAGGAAGTGCAACCTCTAGCATCTTCAATCTTCTAGCAAGGAATTCCATCCTCTAGCAAGGGAGAAAGATTCATCTAACAAGAGCAAGGTTTGGATAGTGGACAGCAGAGTGAAGACCAAAGGTCACCACTAAGCACTCCATCATCAGAGAAAGGAACCCTCAAAGGTTCTACCAACTTGTGAAGAGCCACACATCCTACCAAAGGAGGGATGAGGCCTTCACAAGGGGACCTTACATCATAGGGAAGAATGGAGGTGATCAACACCTTCCATGTTTATGAAAGAAAAGAATCTATCTAGAAGCTCTACTTACAAACCCTAATCTTAACACCTAAACAAAACTCACCAAAAGAAGGGAAAGCAATCTTCAAGTCCAAGATTCTTCATGCATTCCTCAGCAGCCCACACAAGTCTTCTTCATCATCCAAGAGCAAGAGAGGCAAAACCCTAATCTAAGGGAACTAAAGAAATCATTCTAGTTGAATTAGCAAGTTAGGATCACCTAAAACCTAGTACTAAAGTTAGTCCTAACTAAAATACTAAAACCAATTGTAAAATCCTACAAAAATAACTATGGGACCCTAATTCAATCATGAATCTACCATACAAAATCCAGAGGTTGAATCATCCCCCAAGTCCTAGAAATAAAACCTAAATCATAAAGTACTAAGGCTAAACCCTAAAACTAGAGCACCTAAAGCTTCAACTTAAAACTACCACCTAATTTCATCACAAAAATGTGAGAAAATTACTAGGGGAACATGCATATCTATGCTATCTACACATAAAAAATCAAGGCAATAATCATCACCAAATGCGCAAACAAAATTCAGCAAGACAAGGTATCAACCATGGCCATTTTAATATCAATTAATATTCAAAAAATGCAAATAGAATCACAAATGCATGAATTCCTAATATTTTTAATCTACAAAATTTTAGATTCAATCATGAATCAGGGGAAAAAAGTTTGGAATTAATTGAATTAATTTCCTATTTTTTATGAATTATTCTCTAACTAACATGAAATGAAGAAATTAAAAGAAATTAAATGGAAATTGGTAAACATGCGTGGCAGATAGCAATCCAACGCAGTTCAATTCTCAGAGTGGGCCAAAAGGGGGGTGTGGATAACAATCTGAGTCCTAAGCCCAAAACACCAATTAAATGAAACAGTGCGTTTCATCTGGATATCTCTCTTCAGAGTTGAGATGCAATCGTGGCCTTCCATTGCTCGCCTGAGTCCAAGGTCAAACCCTAATCCAACGCTTGCAGTGCATAGTCCCCAATTTCAAACTGATGGAGGGAAATAACCAGACGGTGGCCTGAGCTGCAGCGCCACCGTCTTCTCCGGTGAGGTGCTCGTCTCAGGTCACCAAAAATCACAAAACAAATCATCATTTCATCTAGAATTCAATGCTGATCAAGAATCTTAACTCCAAATCATCTAAATCATTCTCTAACTCAAAACACGATAACATTTTCAGAATTCATTACAATCTTGAATCTCACCATTCTTCAAATTAAAGGTCTCAATCCAATCCTCATCTCATGGTGATCAATTTGCAATATCTAATCTTGATTAACAGTCCAAGAATCACTAGATTTCAGCCCTAACAGAAATTGATCATCACCTCATTTTGTCTCTAATTCACCAATTTCTTATCCTAAATCCAACTGTATCAATAGGGGAACCTAACCACATATGAATTTCTAAGCATCTCCCTATAGTTTAAGCATAAATTCAATGTATACCAACCTGGTTTCAGACGTGTAACAGAAGGTGCTCTTGATCACTTCAACCTCCAAAACAATGCAGACACACTCCAAATTCACTCCTAAAGCCTCTGCATACCTTGATTTAGCTTGATTCTTCCTTGAACTCAAAAACCGATTTCAACTTGCAAGGGTGAATCTTCAATCTCACTCTTTGCTTCCAGCACCAATCTCTTCCAAAAACTGAACTGAATTCACTTAATGATTTATATAGAAGTGTTTAGACTCATCTAGAAACTTCTGGAATCATCCAAATGATATTTTGGATTTTCAATTTCTCCTCCAAATATCATTCATGGCATATGCAATATCTCCTCTGTATGGGCCTCAACAAGCTTGGTTTGCACTCCTCATGAGCTAAGGAATTGAATGGTGATGATTGTTTCCTTGTTTGCAAGCCAAAGGTGGGAGTTTGATTATGCTGCTTCATCATGAAGAAATGAAATGGAATGGTATGGAAATGATCTCAAATCAAAATTCTAACATTGCCATTGTTTCTAAAATCATTTTTCCAATCAATTTGACCTATTATTTTGCTTCATTTGGTCACAAAATGAATTATTTGAATTTTTGGTCATTTAATCCTTTTAATTCTTCCTTTTTCAAAATTTCTTGAACCAAACCTCTCCTTGAGCCATTTCAATGCCTCCTTGATGCATGTTTTTTCATTTGAGACCTCTAAGTTGGTGAAAATAGCCTATGATTATAAATGACCTATAATCACCAAATATCCAAAATACCCTTGACTTGTCAAAGCCATAACTTGAGTTCTACAAATCCTATCAAGGACTTCTAGTACTCTTCAGAAAGCTAAGAGGATAAGGAACAACATTCATGTTGACCAAAAGTTCATAGGAATCATCCTTCTAGGGCAAAAGTGTCATGCAAGTTGGGTAACTTTCAAGTTCCAAATTCACATTCCTCAGATGACTTGTAACTTGTCAAAGCCATAACTTGAGTTCTACAAATCCTATCAAGGACTTATAGCACTCAAATTAAAGCTAAGATCATGCTCTACAACAATCATGTTGGGGGTAAGATGAGATGACAATCACATCTTGAGCTAAATTGCCTTGAAGCTAGGGGTCAAACTAGGGGATTTTACACTGCCAATCATGATGAGTTAGCCTGAAATTTCTCAAACTCTTCAATCATGATGAGTTAACCTTGGAATAATCCTTAGAACATATTAATGCATCAATCCATGATCACATGGCTCTTGGATTAGGTCTCAACCTCCTTCAAATCCTCAGTTGACTTAGGGTTGACCCAGTCAAACCCTAATTGCACCACTCATGGCTGAGTCTTCTTAATCTTGCACAATGACCTGTCTAGGCCTCAAAGTGATCTTCAACACTTCACATGAGCTCTCTCAAGACCTCAAGTCCATCTCCATGACCTCAGAATCATCTGATGGCTTCCCACAACTCTCAAGTTAGGAGACCTACACACTTGGCTTCAATCACTCTCTATGAGGATCTTTTAACTTCTCTGACAAGGATATCAACCCTTGAGCACCTGAATAACCTTCTTAGCTAGCTTCATAGTCTTGTATAGCTCTTAATTGGTAATCATACCTCTTGATCTCATGCATACATGTCAATGAAATGCAAATGATAATGCTAATGTGAGTGAAATGAAACATAAGCTAGGTAAAGAAATGTTGGGCAAATTTTGGGGTACAACAGCTGCCCATATTCAAGCGGCATGAACCTGACTGGGTGAGAAGCGAACGACTCTCAAACAATCAAGGTAAAAGACGGTTGAATACCAACAAACCCGGAAATTTGCCAACTGCACAAGTAGACGGTACTCTGATGGGGACAAATCTTCGGAACCTGAAATAATAGCTGCACGGCAACTAGCTGGAGAAATACTGATTTGAACCTCTGTCAAGATGATTCTCTAATTTATCTGATATCATTGCATCCTCAAATCATCCAGGGGTCACCGATTACGCGGTAACTGGTGTTACATAACTGATATTACCGTCAGGCATTCTGCGACACTGTGGCAGAAGGATTCCTCTGGACTCATCGGTCATTAGGAACTTTTTTAACAATCAAGTTAATTATGCCGTCGGGCATTCAAAGAAACTTTCGGGCGTCAGCCGGGCTTCGTCAGCGAATCTAAACTAGAATTATCGGTCAATCATGAACCACATAGGGATATCCAAATTTATGCCATCAGGCACTCTGCATCAACTGAGGGAACTGCGTTGACATCACAGTTGGACTTCATCAGTAAGTCTTTAAATAAGCTCCTTAATCAATCAGGAACTAATAAGGATATACAATCTTTCACCGTCAGGCACCCTGCGTCAGCTAGGCAAACTGCTTCGGCATCGCAGTTGGACTTCATCAGTAAGTCTAGGGTTTTGGGCACCGCTGCCGGGCTTCAATCATCAAGTTTTCAAGGAAAGTTTCAACTTCTCGGTTTAGAACCTGCTGGGGATGACACATCTCCGCTGGGGATTCTGGAGAACTATCAAGTAACTCTACTTCGGGGGTCCAGAAATCATTCCGGGTGAATCAACTCTACTGAGGACTTCAAGAATTATCTTGGACCAATAATTCCGTCGGGGACTACAAGAATCATCCTGAACCAACAACTTTGCTGGAGATTTCAGGAATCATCCTGAGCAAACACTCTGCCGGGGCCTCTAAGCATCAACTTGAGCAACCAACTTTGGCGACCTCACTGGGGATTTTAAGAATCATCTTAAACAATCAACTTCGCTGGGGAATTCAAGAATCATCTTGAACAAATAACTTCGCTGGGGAATTCAAGAATCATCTTGATCAAACCATTATGCGGAGGAACACCTGCAAAACAAGAACGGTAACGACCTAGCTCATGTTTCATATGCATATGCTTTGACAATGGCGCAATGCTCCACACGGTGGAAATGCTACGCGTTTAGGGTAAATGCTATGCAATCATGCAAAATGCTACGACCCCATCAGCAAAATAAATGCTGAATGGAAAAGCCTCCTGTCAAGGAGAAAGAACCACTCTGGTGGAGGAAGGACTCATCCTGCCGAGGAGAAGAAGTCACACCAATCTCAACTGGATTCGGCCTGGGGAAACGAACTTCAGCCGACTGCTGCAGGGGAACAAAGTTCTACAAGAACTTGGCCCTGCTCATCAAGGTGTTCAACCCACAACTGCTGAGGAAAACGATGTCAATCGCAGAAATAAACTGCACAGCCTTCGCGGCAAAACTTTCTTGGAGGTAACGACCCTGGTGGAGAAATACAGCATCAGCTGCTCAGCACTCTACTGGGGGAAAACCAATCATGGCCTGAACGGCCTCCCAAGAACTCGGCTCTCCTGGGGATCTGCAAACTCGACTAGGGAAGTAGGAATCATCCTGCTTACAGGGGAGAGTACAATTCTGTAGGGAATTTCAATTCTGCTGGAGACTTCAGTCTGTACTATTGAGTGCTGCACACTTCAGTATATGACTCAGCTGGGGAGATGACGATCCCTCAGGATACATTTGCTTGGGGTAGAAGGCATCATCCTGCTTGAGGAAACATACGGCGTACTGCCTGGAATATGCTATACCTGCAACAACACAAACAAACAGACAAGATACCCTTCTCGAAGGGACCTATCAAGGTTATCATCTTGTGACAATGTTCAAGTAATTCACAGTTTCAACAATCAGTGGCCTAGGCCAGTAAGTTTATGTATGCGCATTTTATCAAAAACATCGACGTTCTTTTTCGCAAACAAAACAGATAAATGCTAAACAAACAAAATTGTTGAATAGTATATATTTTATTAATGATGAACCCCTGAATGGGTAAAAATGTTTTACAACAGATGCAAGCTCCTGGAATGAGGAAGCTGCGCAAATATAAAAGCATAAATATACATCAGTATATACACAAATGTCGGCAATATGGCATAGACGAACACCATGAGTTGATCCCTCTATGACCCACTCGACTTCGATACTTCTCCGATGCTTCAGCTTCAAAAGAGATTGATTCAGATAAACGACCCTCAGGTCTTCTAAACCACTAAACAAATACAGTCCACACGCGGAACACAGTCATTTGCTTTTTCAAATCCCTAACTTTTGCCTGAATCGCCCTTCCGGGTTTTCGATTCACCGGGATACCCTTTTTTGCCAAAGTCGCCCTTCCGGGTTTTCAACTTTGCGGGTGTACATTTTTTCCTTTATATCCCTAATTTTTGCTCGAACCTTTTTTCCTTTTTTATGGTTCGCCGGGATGCCCCATTTTTGCCTGGATATTCTTTTTCTTTCCAGCGGGTCGCTTATATAGCAAAGTATTTTTTAACTGCGTCCGCGTTCACCGGGGATGCAAAATCTTCGCCATCCATCGTGGATAACAATAAGGCTCCTCCCGAGAAGACCTTGCTGACGATGTACAGACCTTCGTAATTGGGAGTCCACTTGCCCCGGTGATCGGAGTGTGGAGGAAGAATCTTCTTTAGGACGAGATCACCCGTCTGAAAGCTTCTAGGACGCACCTTCTTATCATAAGCTTTCTTCATTCGGCTTTGGTATAGACGACCATATGCAATCGATGCTAACCTCTTCTCGTCCATCAGGCTGAGTTGGTTTAGTCGGTTCTTAATCCATTCTGCCTCATCGAGTTTCACGTCAACCAAAACTCGTAAAGAAGGGATCTCAACTTCTAACGGTAGGACAGCTTCCATACCGTACACCAGTGAGAAAGGAGTTGCCCCGGTTGATGTACGCACCGTTGTACGATAACCGTGCAGTGCAAATGGCAACATCTCGTGCCAGTCTTTATAGGTCGCAACCATCTTTTGTACAATCTTCTTGATGTTTTTATTGGCCGCTTCAACGGCGCCATTCATCTTCGGTCGGTAAGGACATGAGTTGTGATGTTCAATCTTGAAACTCTGGCACAACTCCTTCATCATCTTGTTATTCGGATTTGAACCATTATCAGTGATGATCCGCTCGGGAATTTCGTAACGACAGATGATGTCCCTCTTTATAAATCTAGCCACCACTTGCTTGGTCACATTAGCATACGAGGCTGCCTCTACCCACTTGGTGAAGTAGTCGATAGCTACTAGAATAAAGCGATGACCGTTAGATGCGGTGGGCTCGATCTTGCCTATCATGTCGATGCCCCACATGGAGAACGACCACGGGGAGGACATGACATTCAACGGGCACGAAGGCACATGAATCTTATCAGCATAAATATGGCATTTATGACATCTCTTCGCGAATTTAAAGCAATCCGATTCCATCGTCAGCCAGTAATACCCTGCTCTCAGGATCTTTCTTGTCATAGTTCATGGACTTCCTCCATGAGCATATTCGCTTCTTTCTCATCTACACATCTGAGTAGCACGAGATCATGGTTTCTTTTATACAAAACTCCATCAGGATTGAGATAAAAATTTCCAGACAGCCTCCTCAGAGTCTTCTTATCCTGGGTTGACGCTCCCGCGGGATACTCCTTAGTCGTAAGGAAAGTATGGATATCATAGAACCATGGCTTGCCATCGGAGGCTTCCTCAATCGCAAAGACGAATGCAGGTCTATCAAGACGAGAAAGGACAATCCTTGGAGCTTCATTCCAAAAATTGACTTTATACATCGAAGCCAACGTGGCTAAGGCATCAGTCATCTTATTTTCATCTCTGGGCACATGATGGAGTTCCACTTGATCAAAGAACGGAAGCAGCCTTCTGGCATAGTTCATGTACGGCACCAAATTTGATTGACGAGTCTCCCACTCCCCTTTAATTTGGTTAATCACAAGTGTCGAGTCACCATATACATCTAAGTTCTTGATTCTCAAATCAATTGCTTCTTCTAGACCCATGATGCAAGCTTCGTACTCCACTTCATTATTGGTGACCGGAAACGTCAGTCTCGCGGTAAACGGGATGTGGGATCCGTGGGGAGTCGTGATGATTGCCCCAATGCCACTTCCATAAGAATTAACCGCCCCGTCAAATATCAATTTCCATTGGGATTTTCTATCTGGACCCTCGTCGGGCAACGGTTCATCGCAATCCTTTGCCTTGAGAAACATGATGTCCTCATCAGGGAATTCAAATTTCATCGGCTGATAATCCTCGATCGGCTGTTCGGCAAGGTATTCAGACAATACGCTTCCCTTGATGGCCTTCTGGGAAACGTACTGAATGTCATATTCCGTCAACACCATTTGCCATCTGGCAATCTTGCCCGAAAGCGCTTGTTTCTCAAAGACGTACTTGATCGGATCCATCTTCGAAATTAGCATGGTTGTATGATTGAGCATGTACTGTCGTAAACGTTTGGCAACCCAGGCTAGTGCACAACACGTTTTCTCCAGCATCGAGTAACGAGATTCACAATCTGTGAACTTTTTACTCAAATAATAGATGGCATGCTCCTTTCTGCCCGTCTCGTCGTGCTGACTGAGAACACACCCCATACTATTCTCAAGAACTGTCAAGTACATGATTAAGGGTCTTCCGGCCACTAGGGGTATCAAGATCGGAGGTTCCTGTAGATACTGTTTTATCTTATCAAATGCCTTCTGGAAATCCTCGTTCCAGATAATCGCCTGATCTTTCTTTAACAGTTTGAACATCGGTTCACACGTGGCCATGAGCTGAGAAATAAACCTTGCAATGTAGTTTATTCTGCCCAGGAAACCACGAACTTCTTTTTCGGTTTTTGGCGTTGGCATTTCTTGTATTGCTTTAATCTTCGCAGGATCAACCTCGATGCCTCTTTCACTCACGATAAACCCCAGTAGTTTTCCAGACCGTACTCCGAAAGTACACTTGTTAGGATTCAACCTCAACCTGAACTTCCTAAGCCTCTAAAAAAGCTTTAGCAAATTGACCAGATGTCCCTCCTCCGTTTGGGACTTCGCAATCATGTCATCAACATAAACCTCAATCTCATGATGAATCATATCATGAAACAAAGTGACCATTGCTCGTTGGTAAGTGGCCCCTGCGTTCTTCAGACCGAAAGGCATTACCTTGTAGCAGAATGTTCCACATGGTGTAATAAACGTAGTTTTCTCCATGTCCTCCGGCGCCATCTTGATCTGATTGTAGCCGGAGAAGCCATCCATGAACGAAAACACGGAGAACTGAGCTGTATTATCGACCAACACATCAATATGAGGGAGCGGGAAGTCATCTTTAGGGCTTGCCCTATTCAAATCCCGATAATCGACGCACATTTGTACCTTACCGTCCTTCTTCAGTACAGGCACTATGTTGGCGACCCACGGAGGGTAAGTAGTGAACGCTAAGAAGCCAGCATCAAGCTGTTTTTGCACTTCTTCTTTGATCTTAACGACCATATCGGGTCGTGTCCTTCTAAGCTTCTGCTTAACGGGAGGGCAATCTTCTCGCAGCGGCAAGTGGTGGACCATGATGTCAGTGTCAAGTCCGGGCATATCCTCGTATGACCAAGCAAAGATGTCATTATACTCTCTTAGCATCTCGACCAATCTCTGCTTGACATCACTCTGTAATGCAGCCCCTATCCTGACATTCCTGACTAGCTCCTCAGAACCCAGATTCACAATCTCAATCTCTTCTTCGTGAGGCAGAATAACTTTCTCTTCTTGTTTCAACAAGCGGGCTAACTCTTCTGGAAGGTCTTCGTCTTCATCAATCTCTTCTTCGGCTTGATAAATCGGGCAATCAAAGTCGAAGTGAGTCGTAGAAGGTCCAGAGTCGATGTCATCTGCTATGTGGATCCTGCAATAACAAGGGTTAAGCTTAAAACAAGGATATGCAGGTTAGCACAAACCCTATTGCCATTTTATTGTTTTTCAAAACAAATATAAAACAGGAATAACAGAGATCACAACATTTGAATGCAAAGAAAAACGCCTTTTGATTTATTGGTAAAATGCATGTACATAATCAAACAAGGCCCTGACAATAAAACCAATATGCCCCGGGTAGGACATAGGGTTGTACAATGATTGGAGAAAGTAAATCATTACTCTTTGCATGTCACTTGAATGGCATCCCTGATGGACCAGTTGGTGAGGCTCTGGCCTGGTTTGCTTGGCTGGATCCAAGAGTCTAGGTCGCAATCGTTGTCTTCGCCGTCTTCAGACACTGTGTTGACACTTTCGAATATCACCCCGCCACTGGTGAACTGGATTGGCCCTTTACCTCGCGACGCACTGTGAGAAGAGGAGGCTTCAGCCGCAGGAGAGTATCCTAACCCAAACTTGTCCTGTTTGTTAGGTATTTCTAGAATTCGCCCCCAGCCTGGGGTAGATCCGGCCTGAACAACGGCCCGGGCTTCCTTGAAGGAAGAGAGAGTCATCTCTGGTTTTTCAGTCATTACAGGAGCCACGTTCTTGACTTTAACAGCTTCGAACGCCTGCCATAGGGTTTCGTGGATTTCCCCATCCATCTCAACATATTTGAAGGACGACAACTGGCTCACCATTATGTCTTCCTCGCCACAAACAGTCACGATGCTGCCTCCGACAACATACTTGAGTTTCTGGTGCAACATGGAGGTCACGGCGCCAGCATAATGGATTCATGCCCGGCCTAGGAGACAGCTGTAGGCTGGCATGATGTCCATAATGTAAAAGATTGCGTCGAATGTTTCCGGCCCCACTTGGATTGGCAACGTTACCTCTCCGAAGACATGACGCTTGGTTCCATCGAAAGCCTTCACAACCAGATCACTGGGTGTGCAGATCAATCCTCGAGTATTTAACTTCATCAATGCTTTCTTCGGAAGAACATTGAGCGATGACCCTGTGTCCACCAACACATGAGACATAACCGTTCCCCTACACTCTATCGAGATGTGCAGGGCGCTGTTGTGATTTCTTCCCTTTGGCGTCAGCTCCAGGTCAGTGAACCCTAACCCGTTTCCAGCATTCACGTGGGCTACGACCCCTTCCAACTGGTTGACAGATATTTCCTGCGGTACATACGTGGCATTCAAAACCTTTAACAGCGCGTTGCGATGTGACTCCGAACACAGCAACAAATTCAGGATGGAGATTTTCGAGGGTGTTTGATGGAGGTGATCCACGATCTTGTAATCACTCTTCTTGATCAGCCTCATGAACTCTTCAGCGTCCTTTACCAGTAATTCCTTCTCTACTCCACGAGGGGTTTCCTCAACGACTTTACTCTTTCCCTTATCAGTCTCATCAACTTTGTCTGATTTGTCCGCCACACCCTCAGGTGGAGCAAATACTCTTCCCCTGCGCGTGATTCTGCCAATTCCCACTGGGTTATCCACAGACCGCCAAGATGGTTCTAGTTCCAACTTCTGTCCGTTACAGTAAACGTCTGCCCAATAATGCCACGGGACAGCGTTGGTGCTTTCAAAAGGTATCGGCCCGGCCTTCGTGATGGTGATTATGGGCGGTCTGGGTGCAGAAATGGTGATCGTCCGGTGAGGGATGGTGATGGTGGCAACCTCATCGTCCTGCTTCAGCATTACCTCTCCAGATCCACATTCGGCCCTTCGGCTAAACTGCAAGATTCCTTCGGTCATCAGACTCTGAATCCCTTCTATCAACTGTTCACATCCATCAGGACGAGTCACACAGCCCATACACAGTTCTCCACAGCCCGAAAAGAAGCCTCTCTTCATCAACTTGGCTTTGACGAAGCTAAGCGGTGTCTTCAGATCCCTGATGTCAGTCAACACATCCAAATTCTCGTCTTCAATAATGGCATTCACCCCACCTCCCCTATGATTCGGCATAGGGTTCTTCGTGACATTTGGCACATTATCTAAGAAATTGATGATCTTAGCATCCACCATATCCTGCACCTTGTGCTTGAAGGCTTTGCAGTTTTCTATCGTGTGGCCTGGTGCCCCCGAGTGAAACTCACATGTTGCATTCGCATCATAACCTGGCGGAGGTGCCCCTGTCAAGGGAGCCAGGATTCTCTTCTGGACTAACTGCAATTGAAGTAGAGTTTGTAATAGCTGAGCATAGGACATGGGCGGTGTCTCGAGGTGACGGCTTGACAAAGGTGCCCTATTTTGATACTTTCTGTACCCTTGCTGATTCGGCTGCTGCTGTGGCTGGGGTTGTTGGACTGCAGGGATGGTTATGCTAGCCACCTGTTGGCGAGGGCCTTTACCTTTCCTTCGAGCGTTTGACACGGCGCTCGTCTATCCTTCCCGCCTTTTGCCACCATACAGTTTCTTTCCTCCTCCACCTGAGGCTAGATCGACACCTTGAATTTTTCCCAGTTTGATCCCATTTTCAACGTGCTCGCCCGTGATGATGAGATCTGAGAAGCTTCCAGACATACCGCTGACCAATTTCTCGTAATAAACCCCTGGGAGGGTGGCTACAAACATTTCAACAAGCTCCCGTTCAACCATCGGCGGCTGAACTCTAGCTGCCAATTCACGCCACCGCTGGGCGTACTCTTTGAACCCTTCGTTGTTCCTCTATGACAAATTTTGCAGTTGGACTCGGTTCAGAGCCAAGTCACTGTTATATTGGTAATGGTGCACGAATGCCTCAGCAAGTTCCTTCCACGTGTGCACACTGGTAGGCTCCAAACTCATGTACCATTCCAAGGATGGCCCGGACAAGCTATCCTGAAAGAAGTGCATCAGTAACTTCTTGTCTTCAGAGTGAGCGGACATTTTCTAGTAGTATGACCTTAGGTGGACGCGAGGGCAGGTGGTGCCCTTGTACTTCTCAAAGTCGGGTACCTTAAATTTAGGAGGCACCTTGAAATTAGCAATCCATCCCAATTTAGACATGTCGACACCCATAGTGTTCAGGTTCTCGAAGTTCCTCATTTTGTCCTCGAGTGCTTTAAACCTCAGACGTGCTTCAGCAGTCAGCTCTCCTTCAGCACCCTTCTGGGAGAACAAATCTTCTTGACGGTCTTCTAACCATGCTTGAGGCCCATACAGATTTCTAACACCTGCGTTGCCGTTGCCCAGTCCAACATTGACATTAGCTTCAAAATTTCCATTACCGACGCCAGTCGTATTACCATTGAGCCCCATGTTAGCGATCACATTACCGTTACCACTGCCATTCCCCCCGGTCACGGGGATGCCATTCTGAGGAGTTTCAACAGGTGGAGGGGTTGGAACGTTCCCACCATGGAGTACACCATTTCTGTCAACCCTTGAGATCAGAGGCTGGACCAATGTTCTGAGCTGGTCTTGGCCGTTGGCAACCACTTGCATGAGCTCCATGAAGCGGTCCATCCTCTCTCGAAGTTCTTGAACGTCAGTCTGCACTTGTTCCATTGCTCTAGCTTGATTTGCTCTGGTCGGATAGCGGTGGATTGGTCTTTGATCAATCCTGGAACAACCTGAAACAACCTGTATACACAAAAGGGTTAGAAAAAACGACAAAGTGCTCGTTATGCAGATGCTTCATGCGAATGCAAACGTGTGTCTGTGTGTTAGGGAGATTCCTCCCCCGATCCCAGTGCCTGAGTGCCAGTGCTGATAATAAGAAGTTCGAGTTCAGTCATGGAAATAACATCTCATATATATAAAGAAAGCCTATCAAGGCGGTACACAACGTCACTGGTGATGGTCAGCATACAGCAATGATCAAAACAACAGGATTACAAATATATTCAAGCATGACCACGGGCTCGAAACTCTTCTAACAAATCCCTCGTTTCTGGATGGTCGAGCTGAGTGAGCAACCCTTCGATGAGTAACTCCCTCTGCCTAATAGTGAATTGAAGCCCTTCAACTGAGTCTTCCCATGCTCCTTCGCCGAAACAATCTTCTTACTTCCGCTTCTTGGATTCAAGCGTCTGTTTGCGCTCCTTCAGGTTAGCAAGAGCCTTGTTGAGCAGGCCTTCAGCGACATATCTGCGAGCGGTTTCTTCATCAAACCTCTTCTCACTAGCCTTCACCTGGGCTTTCAACTTGGAGATCTTCTGTTTCAGTTTATCCTCTCGTTCCTTGCCATTGGCTAGGGTGGCCTTCCAATGCTGATTAAACTTGGATATTCTCCGGCACGCTTCATCCAAGTGCTGCTTCTTAGTGGCCAGCACGTCATTGACAGCTTTGAAGTCCCGACCCAAACGCTCACGCTCAGCCATCTGCTTAGTCAAATCCGTCCTTAACTGGTTTACCAGCTCTGTTTGCCTCTTGAAGGAATGGACGGCTTCACTTCTCTCGCTTTTGAGTTGAGCCAATTCTTTCTCTAGCTCTTCATTTGCCTTCTTCAGCTCATCTCTCTCAGCTAACACCTGATTATGATGCTGAATAGGCACGGTGGTAGGCTCTTCAATCACTGGAGGGCTTTCTGGCTGGGCAGATGGAAACTGCATCCCTATAATATCTGCTCTGGCTCTGATCCAGGTCACATACGGAGCGTAGGCTTGGCTATTACTTTTCCCCAGCAACGGCTTTCCCCGCTTACAGATACCATTTCAAGCATGCTGAAGCTTAGATAACATATCCCCCTCTAGAAGACCAGTGAGGTACAGAGATTCCTGCACCTCTTCATCCTTCGGCGGAGCTCTCAAAGCATAAGCAAACTGTCGGACCAGCAGAGATAGAGTATAGTTGATACATCCCTTCCTGCCTATCAAAGGCACATTCGGAAACCCACTGCAGCTGAAGATGATCTCAGTACCCAACCTATCTCTATCAAACTAGGCAATATCCTCCGCTGACAGACTCATCAAGCGCTCAGACCACTCAGCTGTGGCTGCAGACGAAGCAAAAGGACCCTTCTTGGGTAGGTGACTATCAAGCCATCTATAGAGTAGGGGCACACAGCACGAGACATTCTTGCCCCTTCTGTTCTCGTTTTTGTAGTGGACGGAATGATAGACATCTCCTATCAAGGTAGGGACTGGATTCCCTGATGCAAAGATGTGAGAGGCGTCGAAGTCTACAAAGTCAGGCATATTGGGGAATAGAATGATGTCGTATATGCACAGAGCAAGAATAGCTTTGAACACGATCCAACAACCGTCTTTGGCACACTGCTGGGCCTTTCCCACTAAGAACTGTAAGGAGAAACCGGGAACCCTGTTCCAACTATACAAGACCAACTCGGAGGCATCCAGGTGAAGTGAAGGGGCTAGACTAGCCAAATTAGGCGCAACATCCATATGAACAAAGGGCATCTGACTCTTGATAGGCACACCTAACAAATCAACATACTCCTCTAGTGTAGGTGAGAGAATAAAGTCCGGGAAAGTAAAGCATCTCAAAGGAGGATCGTAGAACTGCAGCAAGGCGTGCAGCCCATTCAACTCAAACACAGAGGGTTTACGAACCAAGCCGAGCAATTTCCCATAAGCCTTTCTGAATTCACCTCTCACAGAATCATCTGCCAAAGCAATCAAACCAGTCAGCTGAACAGCATCAGGAGTGGAGAGCTTGTAAGCTACAGTCTTCCTCAGAGAACCCATGATAGCACGAGAGGAGGCAAGGAAACTTGGACCGGGGGAGACGGTATCTGCACCACAGACACACGTTAATGAAATGCAAATGAGTATGCAGAATAATGCAAAATGCAATCATGCAGCAGGAGATCAAGACGACTGTGTTGTTGAAGAGAGGAAGGTTTTGTATCAACAAAACCACAATACTGCTCTGTCAAGAACAACCATATCTCTGATGAGAAGGAAACCCTGATATCGGACCATAAATCTGCTCTGTGAAGAACAAACACATATCTGATAATAAGAACCTCTGATACAGGACCATAAATATGCTTTGTCAAGAACAAATACACGTCTGATGATGAGATCCTCTGATTCCAACAAAACTGATTCACTATCAAGAAAACCAGGTAGTCTGAAGGTTAAGGTTTCCTGCAACAAACCCGACCCTGCTCACAGGTATGGACCTAAACTGACACAAGTTCGGCATCCTATGCGGTCATCAGCGTCACAGACATTCAAGAGGGGTGATACGATACCCAGAAGGTGTGGCATCACCGTCTCCTGAAGCAGCCTCACTTAGCTGAATCCCAAATGATCGGTCCCCAGAGTCGACAATCCTCCAAACCAACAACCCCTCAGGCCCAAAGGGCCGGAAAAGAAGTCAACCGGGAGAACCTCGTCTGAGCGTGGATTTCATGAGACACTAGTACCTGCAAAGTAGGCACACGTCCACTAATTTCCACAGCTAATGCTAGGTACACTCAAGCCTGGGTCTAGCTCCTCACTCATCAGAATGCCCCTCCCACAACAGCACAGATAATCATACCATACTGAAAATAAAATGCGGGAAATAAAATGTGATAAGTAAACACAACCCAACAAGTAAACATACAAGCGCTAGGATTGACTCTCGCAGGGGACGTTGGATCCCCAAACTGACTCGCATAAGGGACGTTGGATCCCAGGAAACTATCAAGTCCCCAGCAGAGTCGCCAGCTGTCGCTACCACGAAAATAAGGTGCCAGCAAAATAGAAGAGTCGCCACCTTTCGTTATTTATCCCTCAGAACGGGAAAGGAAACGATCGGAAAAACCTGACGAAAAGGTATAAGACAAGGTCATCGCAACCATTGTCTGGGTTCGGGAGCCGGTTACGCAAGGGGAAGGTATTAGCACCCCTCACGTCCATCGTACTCGATGGGATCCACGCTTGTTGTGTTTACCTGACGGTTTGGTTTAATCTATCTACCTGTCAAGGCTAGTCTGAAAAAGAAAAGAAAATGACTCGGCAAAGCATCGCGTTTTGTGCCTACGTATTCTCATCAGAGAATGAGAAATCAGAGTCAACGTAGTTCGACTAACTACGGGTTACGGGAAAGATGGCTCGCCAATACATCAGTATTGTGCCTACGTACTCTCAACAGGTATGAGAGATCAGAGCTTACGTAGTTCAGGATAATACGGGTTACAGGAATTCCGATTCATCTATTTTTTCGAGTAGGGTTAACAAACAGTTCCAGCAGTTTGGTGTATGCAGCTCGACCCTTGGAGACTTAGGCGTTACCGTTTGCGGTAGAATTGAGAGTTAACGACACTCTTTTCTTCAGAAAAGCTTCCTTTGAATTATGGGCCCACGGGGCAAAAAGGTTTGAAGTTTGTTTTCTGTCTTTTACGGAAGAACTGTTTTTTATGGATGTTTGCAACCGATATCGCACTAGAGACTAAGACCTGAGAGTGAATGCGTCGCATGTCACCCAAAGGGTGCCATACTAAACATCTAGACTGTTGAAAAGAAACTCTCCAACAATCCTTTCTCAGATAGCTTAAGGCTCGTAACGTACAACGTCAGTTAACCTTTATTACTGTATTTTAATTTATTTTGAGATGAGAAGAGAACGAACAGGTTCAACTAAAGGGGAGACTATCAAGTCCTAATGTTGTCATGCCAAGGATTCATCCTATGGTTAAGGTTTGAAACAGGGAACTCCTAGAAGTTATCATGCATAGGTTTCAACCTAAAGTTCTATCATCACTTCCTTATCAAAGGAAGTGAGATTCCTAGGGGATCATGTCAAAGATAAACAGAAACAGATAAAGCATCAGCTTAAACAGTAAACAGATATACAGTAAAATGCATGCAATGCAAGTGAGGGAGGAAATGTGTGTGGGGCATCAACCTCCACAAGCTTGTCTCGACCTCAAGCCAGATATGAATAACTGTAATCATACAGAATAAATAACATGCCATCAAGCAAAATACAAACCACATAGGCAAGGGAGCAGGGCTCTACCGAATACCTGCAAGCAAAGCCATACAGTAAAAATACAAGCAGAGGGAGCAACTCAACCTCTAGTGCAATCATGCTCCTAGCTTAAGAGAATCTAGACATGGACTTATTCTAATGCATCAAGCAAATCAAACAAGTCACACCAATACAGTTGCACAGCAAGCAAACAGACAGGAAAGAAAGCAGATCAACAGCTTCCACAGCTTCACAACAAAGCTCTTCTGACATCAGTTCAGTCCTCAGTCTTCAAATGCTCTTCAAGGCTTTCCTCTTCAATAACAAATATCAACTTGCTTCTCTAAGCTTCCAACAAATCAACATAAGTATCAACTTATCCTTCTTCTTCAAGCCTCAGCTACAAAGTAAGTATCAACTTGTTCCTTCAGGCTCTCAAAGTATCAAACACAAGTATCAACTTGTTTTCCTCAAGCTTCAGCTCTTTCTTCAATCTCAATTTGATCTTCTTCACAAGTGTCAACTTGTTCTTCTGGATCTTCAAGCTTCAGCTTCAATGGCAGTCTTCAGACAAAGGGAAGTGCAACCTCTAGCATCTTCAATCTTCTAGCAAGGAATTCCATCCTCTAGCAAGGGAGAAAGATTCATCTAACAAGAGCAAGGTTTGGATAGTGGACAACAAAGTGAAGACCAAAGGTCACCACTAAGCACTCCATCATCAGAGAAAGGAACCCTCAAAGGTTCTACCAACTTGTGAAGAGCCACACATCCTACCAAAGGAGGAATGAGGCCTTCACAAGGGGACCTTACATCATAGGGAAGAATGGAAGTGATCAACACCTTCCATGTTTATGAAAGAAAAGAATCTATCTAGAAGCTCTACTTACAAACCCTAATCTTAACGCATAAACAAAACTACACCAAAAGAAGGGAAAACCCTAATCTAAGGGAACTAAAGAAATCATTCTAGTTGAATTAGCAAGTTAGGATCACCTAAAACCTAGTACTAAAGTTAGTCCTAACTAAAATACTAAAACCAATTGTAAAATCCTACAAAAATAACTATGGGACCCTAATTCAATCATGAATCTACCATACAAAATCCAGAGGTTGAATCATCCCCCAAGTCCTAGAAATAAAACCTAAATCATGAAGTACTAAGGCTAAACCCTAAAACTAGAGCACCTAAAGCTTCATCTTAAAACTACCACCTAATTTCATCACAAAAATGTGAGAAAATTACTATGGGAACATGCATATCTATGCTATCTACACAAAAAAAAATCAAGGCAAGAATCATCACCAAATGCACAAACAAAATTCAGCAAGACAAGGTATCAACCATGGCCATTTTAATATCAATTAATATTCAAAAAATGCAAATAGAATAAAAAATGCATGAATTCCTAATATTTTTAATCTACAAAATTTTAGATTCAATCATGAATCAGGGGAAAAAAGTTTGGAATTAATTGAATTAATTTCCTATTTTTTATGAATTATTCTCTAACTAACATGAAATGAAGAAATTAAAAGAAATTAAATGGAAATTGGTAAACATGCGTGGCAGATAGCAATCCAACGCAGTTCAATTCTCAGAGTGGTCCAAAAGGGGGGTGTGGATAACAATCTGAGTCCTAAGCCCAAAACACCAATTAAATGAAACAGTGCGTTTCATCTAGATATCTCTCTTCAGAGTTGAGATGCAATCGTGGCCTTCCATTGCTCGCCTGAGTCCAAGGTCAAACCCTAATCCAACGCTTGTAGTGCATAGTCCCCAATTTCAAACTGATGGAGGGAAATAACCAGACGGTGGCCTGAGCTGCAGCGCCACCGTCTTCTCCGGTGAGGTGCTCGTCTCAGGTCACCAAAAATCACAAAACAAATCATCATTTCATCTAGAATTCAATGCTGATCAAGAATCTTAACTCCAAATCATCTAAATCATTCTCTAACTCAAAACACGATAACATTTTCAGAATTCATTACAATCTTGAATCTCACCATTCTTCAAATTAAAGGTCTCAATCCAATCCTCATCTCATGGTGATCAATTTGCAATATCTAATCTTGATTAACAGTCCAAGAATCACTAGATTTCAGCCCTAACAGAAATTGATCATCACCTCATTTTGTCTCTAATTCACCAATTTCTTATCCTAAATCCAACTGTATCAATAGGGGAACCTAACCACATATGAATTTCTAAGCATCTCCCTATAGTTTAAGCATAAATTCAATGTATACCAACCTGGTTTCAGACGTGTAACAGAAGGTGCTCTTGATCACTTCAACCTCCAAAACAATGCAGACACACTCCAAATTCACTCCTAAAGCCTTTGCACACCTTGATTTAGCTTGATTCTTCCTTGAACTCAAAAACCGATTTCAACTTGCAAGGGTGAATCTTCAATCTCACTCTTTGCTTCCAGCACCAATCTCTTCCAAAAAATGAACTGAATTCACTCAATGACTTATATAGAAGTGTTTAGACTCATCTAGAAACTTCTGGAATCATCCAAATGAGATTTTGGATTTTCAATTTCTCCTCCAAATATCATTCATGGCATATGCAATATCTCCTCTGTTTGGGCCTCAGCAAGCTTGGTTTGCACTCCATGAGCTAAGGAATTGAATGGTGATGATTGTTTCCTTGTTTGCAAGCCAAAGGTGGGAGTTTGATTATGTTGCTTCATCATGAAGAAATGAAATGGAATGGTATGGAAATGATCTCAAATCAAAATTCTAACATTGCCATTATTTCTAAAATCATTTTTCCAATCAATTTGACCTATTATTTTGCTTCATTTGGTCACAAAATAAATTATTTGAATTTTTGGTCATTTAATCCTTTTAATTCTTCCTTTTTCAAAATTTCTTGAACCAAACCTCTCCTTGAGCCATTTCAATGCCTCCTAGATGCATGGTCAAGGTTAAAACCCCATTTTGAGCAACTTTCTAGTTGAACAAAATTTCATTTGAGACCTCTAAGTTGGTGAAAATAGCCTATGATCATAAATGACCTATAATCACCAAATGTCCAAAATACCCTTGACTTGTCAAAGCCATAACTTGAGTTCTACAAATCCTATCAAGGAGTTCTAGTACTCTTCAGAAATCTAAGAGGATAAGGAACAACATTCATGTTGACCAAAAGTTCATAGGAATCATCCTTCTAGGGCAAAAGTGTCATGCAAGTTGGGTAACTTTCAAGCTCCAAATTCACATTCCTCAGATGACTTGTAACTTGTCAAAGCCATAACTTGAGTTCTACAAATCCTATCAAGGACTTATAGCACTCAAATTAAAGCTAAGATCATGCTCTACAACAATCATGTTGGGGGTAAGATGAGATGACAATCAAATCTTGAGCTAAATTGCCTTGAAGCTAGGGGTCAAACTAGGGGATTTTACACTGCCAAGTCTTGGAAACCTTAGCCTGAAATTTCTCAAACTCTTCAATCATGATGAGGTAACCTTGGAGTCATCCTTAGAACATCTTAATGCATCAATCCATGATCACATGGCTCTTGGATTAGGTCTCAACCTCCTTCAAATCCTCAGTTGACTTAGGGTTGACCCAGTCAAACCCTAATTGCACCACTCATGGCTGAGTCTTCTTAATCTTGCACAATGACTTGTCTAGGCCTCAAAGTGATCTTCAACACTTCACATGAGATTTCTCAAGACCTCAAGTCCATCTCCATGACCTCAGAATCATCTGATGGCTTCCCACAACTCTCAAGTTAGGAGACCTACACACTTGGCTTCAATCACTCTCTATGAGGATCTTTTAACTTCTCTGACAAGGATATCAACCCTTGAGCACCTGAATAACCTTCTTATCTAGCTTCATAGTCTTGTATAGATCTTAATTAGTAATTATACCTCTTGATCTCATGCATATATGTCAATGAAATGCAAATGATAATGCTAATGTGAGTGAAATGAAACATAAGCTAGGTAAAGAAATGTTGGGAAAATTTTGGGGTACAACATAGCCTTTCGAATTCGATGCTTGTTTGTTTAAAAGATGCCTCACGACGAGGTTAGATGTTCCTCTCAACTTCGTGTTGAGCCGGCCTTCGGGATCGATGCTTGTTTTTTTAAAAGATGTGTGACAGCAAGGTCAGATGTTCTTCTCAAATTGCTGTTGAGCCGGCCTCCGAGTTCAATGCTTGTTTGTTTAACAGATGCCTAACGGCAAGGTCATATGTACTTCTCAACTTCGTGTTTAGCCGGCCTTCAGGTTCAATGCCTGTTTGTTTAATAGATGCCTAACGGTGAGGTAAGATGTTCTTCTCAACTTCGAGCTGAGCTGGCCTTCGGGTTCGATGCTTGTTTGTTTAACAGATGCCAAACGGCGAGGTCAGATGTTCTTCTCAACTTCGGGTTGAGCCGGCCTTCAGGTTCGATGCCTGTTTGTTTAATTGATGCATGATGGCGAGGTCAGATGTACTTCTCAACTTCGGGTTGAGCTGGCATTCGGGTTCGATTCCTGTTTGTTTAACTGATGCCTGACAACGAGGTAAGATGTACTTCTCAACTTCTGGTTGAGCCGGCCTTCAAATTCGATCCCTATTGTTTAAAAGATGCCTGACGGCGAGGTCAGATGTTTTTCTCAACTTCGGGTTGAGTCGGCCTTCTTGTTTGATGCCTGTTTGTTTAACAGATGCCTGATGGCGAGGTCAAATTTTCTTATCAATTTCGTGGTGAGCCACCCTTCGGGTTCGATTCCTATTTGTTTAAAAGATGCCTCACGACGAGGTTAGATGTTCCTCTAAACTTCGTGTTGAGCCAGCCTTCGGGTTCGATGCCTGTTTGTTTAACAGGTGTCTGTTTGTTTAACAGATACCTGATGGCGAGGTCAGATGTTTTTCTCAACTTCGTGTTGAGTCGGCCTTCGGGTTCGATTCCTGTTTGTTTAACAGATTCCTGACAACGAGGTCAGATGTTCCTCTTAACTTCGTGTCGAGCCGGCCTTCAGACTCGGTGCCTGACGGCGAGGTCATATGTTCCTCTTAACATCATGTTGAGTTGACCTTCGGGATCGATGCCTGTTTGTTTAATAGATGCCTGACAGCGAGTTCAGATGTTCTTCTTAACTTCGTGTTGAGCCGGCCTCCGGGTTCGATGCCTGTTTGTTTAACAAATGCCTAACGGTGAGGTCAGATGTTCTTATCAACTTCGTGTTGAGCCGCCCATCGGGTTCGATGCTTGTTTGTTTAAAATATGCCTCATGGCGAGGTCAGATGTTTCTCTCAACTTTGTGTTGAGTCGGCCTTCGGGATCGATGCCTGTTTGTTTAAAAGATGCCTGACAGCGAGGTCAGATGTTCTTCTTAAATTGCTATTGAGCCGGCCTTCGGCTTCGATGCCTGTTTGTTTAACAGATGCCTAACGGCGAGGTCAGATGTACTTCTCAACTTCGTTTGGAGCCGGCCTTCGGCTTCGATGCCTTTTTGTTTAACAGATGCCTAACGGCGAGGTCAGATGTTCTTATCAACTTCGGGTTGAGTCGGCCTTCGGGTTCGATGCCTGTTTGTTTAATTGATGTCTGGCGGAGAGGTCAAATGTACTTCTCAACTTCGGATTGAGCCGGCCTTCGGGTTCGATTCCTGTTTGTTTAACTGATGCCTGACAACGAGGTCAGATGTTCTTCTCAACTTCGGGTTGAGTCGACCTTCAAATTCAATGCCTTTTTGTTTTACAGATGCCTGACAGCGAGGTCAGATGTTTTTCTCAAATTCGGGTTGAGCCGACCTTCATGTTTGATGCCTGTTTATTTAACAGATGCCTGATGGCGAGGTCAAATTTTCTTATCAACTTCTTAGTGAGCCACCCTTCGGGTTCGATGCCTATTTGTTTAAAACATGCCTCACGACGAGGTCAGATGTTCCTCTAAACTTCGTGTTGAGCCAGCCTTCGGGTTCGATGCCTGTTTGTTTAACAGATACCTGATGGCAAGGTCAGATGTTCTTCTCAACTTCGTGTTGAGCCGGCCTTCGGGTTCGATGCCTGTTTGTTTAACAGATGTCGGACGGCGAGGTCAGATGTTCTTCTCAACTACGGGTTGAGCCGGCCTTCGGGTTCGACGCCTGTTTGTTCAACAGATGCTTGAAAACGAGATCAGATATTCCTCTCAACTTCGTGTCGAGCCGGCCTTCGGGTTTGATGCCTGACAGCAAGGTCAGATGTTCCTCTTAACTTCGTTTTGAGCCGGCCTTCGGGTTCGATGCCTGTTTGTTTAACAGATTCTTGACGGCGAGATCAAATATTCCTCTCAACTTCGTATTGAGCGACCTTCGGGATCGATGCCTGTTGGTTTAACAGATGCCTGACAGCGAGTTCAGATGTTCTTCTCGAATTTGTGTTGAGCCGGCCTCCGGGTTCGATGCCTGTTTGTTTAACAAATGCCTAACGGTGAGGTCAGATGTTCTTATCAACTTCGCATTGAGCCGCCCTTCGAATTCGATGCTTGTTTGTTTAAAAGATGCCTCACGGCGAGGTCAGATGTTCCTCTCAACTTCGTGTTGAGCCGGCCTTCGGGATCGATGCTTGTTTTTTTAAAATATGCATGACAGCAAGGTCAGATGTTCTTCTCAAAGTGCTGTTGAGCCGGCCTCTGGGTTTAATGCTTGTTTGTTTAACAGATGCCTAACGGCGAGGTCATATATACTTCTCAACTTCGTGTTTAGCCGGCCTTCAGGTTCGATGCCTGTTTGTTTAATAGATGCCTAATGGCGGGGTAAGATGTTCTTCTCAACATCGAGTTGAGCCGGCCTTCGGGTTCGATGCTTGTTTGTTTAACAGATGCCTAACAGCGAGGTCAGATGTTCTTCTCAACTTCGGGTTGAGCCGGCCTTCGGGTTCGATGCCTGTTTGTTTAATTGATGCCTGGAGGCGAGGTCAGTTGTACTTCTCAACTTCAGGTTGAGCTGGCCTTCGGGTTCGATTCCTGTTTGTTTAACTGATGCCTGACAATGAGGTAAGATGTACTTCTCAACTTCGGGTTGAACCGGCCTTCAAATTCGATCCCTTTTTGTTTAAAAGATGCCTGACGACGAGGTCAGATGTTTTTCACAACTTCGGGTTGAGCTGGCCTTCTTGTTTCATGCCTGTTTGTTTAACAGATGCCTGATGGCGAGGTCAAATTTTCTTATCAATTTCGTGGTGAGCCACCTCTCGGGTTCGATGCCTATTTTTCTAAAAGATGCCTCACGACGAGGTCAGATGTCCCTCTAAACTTCGTGTTGAGCCAGCCTTTGGGTTCGAGGCCTGTTTGTTTAACAGATGCCTGTTTGTTTAACAGATACCTGATAGCAAGGTCAGATGTTCTTCTCAACTTCGTGTTGAGCCGCCCTTCGGGTTCGATTCCTGTTTGTTTAACAGATTCCTGACAACGAGGTCAGATGTTCCTCTTAACTTCGTGTCGAGCCGGCCTTCGGGCTCGATGCCTGACGGCGAGGTCATATGTTCCTCTTAACATCGTGTTGAGTTGACCTTCGGGATTGATGTCTGTTTGTTTAAGAGATGCTTGATAGTGAGTTCAGATGTTCTTCTCAACTTCGTGTTGAGCCGGCCTCCGGGTTCGATGCCTGTTTGTTTAACAAATGCCTAACGGTGAGGTCAGATGTTCTTATCAACTTCGTGTTGAGCCGCCCTTCGGGTTCGATGCTTGTTTGTTTAAAAGATGCCTCATGGCAAGGTCAGATGTTCCTCTCAACTTCGTGTTGAGCCGGCCTTCGGGATCAATGCCTGTTTGTTTAAAAGATGCCTGACAGCGAGGTCAGATGTTCTTCTCAAATTGCTATTGAGCCGGCCTTCGGCTTCGATGCCTGTTTGTTGAACAGATGCCTAACAGCGAGGTCAGATGTACTTCTCAACTTCGTGTTGAGCCGGCCTTCGGGTTCGATGCCTGTTTGTTTAACAGATGCCTAACGGCGAGGTCATATGTTCTTATCAACTTCGGGTTGAGCCGGCCTTCGGGTTCGATGCCTGTTTGTTTAACTGATGTCTGGCGGAGAGGTTAGATGTAATTCTCAACTTCGGGTTGAGCCGGCCTTCGGGTTCGATTCCTGTTTGTTTAACTGATGACTGACAACGAGGTCAGATGTTCTTCTCGACTTCGGGTTGAGCCGACCTTCAAATTCGACGCTTTTTTGTTTAACAGATGCCTGACGGCGAAGTCAGATATTTTTATCAAGTTCGGGTTGAGCCGGCCTTCATGTTTGATGCCTGTTTGTTTAACAGATGTCTGATGGCGAGGTCAAATTTTCTTATCAACTTCGTGGTGAGCCACCCTTCGGGTTTGATGCCTATTTGTTTAAAAGATGCCTCACAACGAGGTCAGATGTTCCTCTAAACTTCATGTTGAGCCAGCCTTCGGGTTCGATGCCTGTTTATTTAACAAATACCTGATGGCGAGGTCCGATGTTCTTCTCAACTTCGTGTTGAGTCGGCCTTCGGGTTCGATGCCTGTTTGTTTAACAGATGTCTGACGGCGAGGTCAGACGTTCTTCTCAACTACGGGTTGAGCCGGCCTTCGGGTTCGACGCCTGTTTGTTTAACAGATGCTTGAAAACGAGGTCAGATGTTCCTCTCAACTTCGTGTCGAGCCGGCCTTCAGGGTTGATGCCTGACGGCGAGGTCAGATGTTCCTCTTAACTTCGTTTTGAGCCGGCCTTCAGGTTCGATGCCTGTTTGTTTAACAGATTCTTGATGGCGAGATCAGATATTCCTCTCAACTTCGTATTAAGCGACCTTCGGGATCGATGCCCGTTTGTTTAACAGATGCCTGACAGCGAGTTCAGATGTTCTTCTCAACTTCGTGTTGAGCCGGACTCCGGGTTCGATGCCTGTTTTTTTAACAAATGCCTAACAGTGAGGTCAGATGTTCTTATCAACTTCGTGTTGAGCCGCCCTTCGAATTCGATGCTTGTTTGTTTAAAAGATGCCTCACGGCAAGGTCAGATGTTCCTCTCAACTTCGTGTTGAGCTGGCCTTCGGGATCGATGCCTGTTTTTTTAAAAGATGCGTGATAGCGAGGTCAGATGTTCTTCTCATATTGCTGTTTAGCCGATCTCTCGGTTCAATGCCTGTTTGTTTAACAGATGCCTAACAGCGAGGTCAGATGTACTTCTCAACTTCGTGTTGTGTCGGCCTTCAGGTTCGATGCCTGTGTGTTTAATAGATGCATGACGGTGAGGTAAGAAGTTCTTCTCAACTTCGAGTTGAGCCGGCCTTCGGGTTCGATGCTTGTTTGTTTAACAGATGCCTAACGGCGAGGTCAGATGTTCTTCTCAACTTTAGGTTGAGCCGGCCTTCGGGTTCGATGCCTGTTTGTTTAACTGATGCCTAGCGACGAGGTCAGATGTACTTCTCAACTCGGGTTGAACTGGAGTTCGGGTTCGATTCCTGTTTGTTTAACTGATGCCTGACAGCGAGGTAAGATGTTCTTCTCAACTTCGGGTTGAGCCGGCCTTCAAATTCGATCCTTTTTTGTTTAAAAGATGCCTGACGGCGAGGTCAGATGTTTTTCTCAACTTCTGGTTGAACCGACCTTCTTGGTTTGATGCCTGTTTGTTTAACAGAACTTGATGGCGAGGTCAAATTTTCATTTCAACTTCGTGGTCAGCCACCTTTCGGGTTCGATGCCTATTTATTTAAAAGATGCCTCACGACGAGGTCAGATGTTCCTCTAAACTTCGTGTTGAGTCAGCCTTCGTGTTCGATGCCTATTTGTTTAACAGATACCTGATGGCGAGGTTAGATGTTCTTCTCAACTTCAGTCTAAGCCTGGTTTCGGGTTCGATGCCTGTTTCTTTAAGAGATGCATGACGGCAAGGTCAGATGTCCTTCGTAACTTCAGGTTAAGTCGGCCTTCGAATTCGATGCTTGTTTGTTTAACAGATGCTTGACAGCGAGGTCAGATGTTCCTCTCAACTTCGTGTTTAGAAGGCCTTCGAGTTCGATGCCTGACGGCGAGGTCAGATGTTCTTCTCAACTTCGTGTTGAGCCGACCATCGGGTTCGATACCTGTTTGTTTAACAGATGTCTGACAGCGAGGTCAGATGTTCTTCTCAACTACGGTTTGTGCCGGCCTTCGGGTTCGATGCCTGTTTGTTTAACAGATGCTTGAAAGCGAGATCAGATGTTCCTCTCAACTTCGTGTCGAGCCGGCCTTCGGGTTTGATGCCTGACGGCGAGGTCAGATGTTCCTCTTAAATTCGTTTTGAGCCGACCTTCGGGTTCGATGCCTGTTTGTTTAACAGATTCTTGACGGCAAGATCAGATATTCCTCTTAACTTCGTATTGAGCGACCTTTAGGATCGATGCCTGTTTGTTTAACAGATGTCTGACAGCGAGTTCAGATGTTCTTCTCAACTTCGTGTTGAGCCGGCCTCCGGGTTCGATGCCTGTTTGTTTAACAAATTCCTAATGGTGAGGTCAAATGTTCTTGTCAACTTCGTGTTGAGCTGCCCTTCAGATTCGATGCTTGTTTGATTAAAAGATTCCTCAAGGCGAGGTCAGATGTTCCTCTCAACTTCGTGTTGAGCCGACCTTCGAGTTTGATGCCTGTTTTTTTAAAAGATGCGTGACAGCGAGGTCAGATGTTCTTCTCAAATTGCTGTTGAGCCGGCCTCCTGGTTCAATGCTTGTTTATTTAACAGATGCCTAACGGCGAGGTCAGATGTACTTCTCAACTTCGTGTTGAGTCGGCCTTCAGGTTCGATGCATATGTGTTTAATAGATGCCTGACAGTGAGGTAAGATGTTCTTCTCAACTTCGAGTTGAGCCGGCCTTCGGGTTCGATACTTATTTGTTTAACAGATGCCTAACGGCGAGGTCAGATGTTCTTCTCAAATTCAGGTTGAGCCGGCCTTCGGGTTCGATGCCTGTTTGTTTAACTGATGCCAAGCGACGAGGTCAGATGTACTTCTCAACTTCTGGTAGCTAGCCTTCGGGTTCGATTTCTGTTTGTTTAATTGATGCCTGACAGCGAGGTAAGATGTTCTTCTCAACTTCGGGTTGAGCCGGCCTTCAAATTCGATCCCTTTTTGTTTAAAAGATGCCTGACGGCGAGGTCAGATGTTTTTCTCAACTTCGGGTTGAACCGGCCTTCGGGTTTGATGCCTGTTTGTTTATCAGATGCTTGATGGCGAGGTCAGATTTTCTTTTCAACTTCGTGGTGAGCCACCTTTCGGGTTTGATGCCTATTTGTTTAAAAGATGCCTCATGACGAGGTCAGATGTTCCTCTAAACTTCGTGTTGAGTCAGCCTTCGGGTTCGATGCCTATTTGTTTAACAGATACCTGATGGCGAGGTCAGATGTTCTTCTCAACTTCAGGCTGAGCCTGGTTTCGGGTTCGATGCCTGTTTCTTTAACAGATGCTTGACGGCAAGGTCAGATGTTCTTCGTAACTTCGGGTTAAGCCTGCCTTCGAATTCGATGCTTGTTTGTTTAACAGATGCTTGACAGCGAGGTCAGATGTTCCTCTCAACTTCTTGTCTAGCCGGCCTTCGGGTTCGATGCCTGACGGCGAGGTCAGATGTTCTTCTCAACTTCGTGTTGAGCCAACCTTCGGGTTCGATGCCTGTTTGTTTAACAGATGTCTCACGGCGAGGTCAGATGTTCTTCTTAACTACGGGTTGAGCCGGCCTTCGGGTTCGATGCCTATTTGTTTAATAGATTCTTGACAGCGAGATCAGATATTCCTCTTAAATTCGTATTGAACGACCTTCGGGATTGATGCCTGTTTGTTTAACAGATGCCTGACAGCGAGTTCAGATGTTCTTCTTAACTTCGTGTTGAGTCGGCCTCCGGGTTCGATGCCTGTTTATTTAAGAAATGCCTAACGGTAAGGTCAGATGTTCTTATTAACTTCGTGTTGAGCCACCCTTTGGATTTGATGCTTGTTTGATTAAAAGATGCCTCACGGCGAGGTCAGATGTTTCTCTCAACTTCGTGTTGAGCCGGCCTTCGGGATCGATGCTTGTTCTTTTAAAAGATGCGTGACAGCGAGGTCAGATGTTCTTCTCAAGTTGCTGTTGAGCCGGCCTCCGGGTTCAATGCTTGTTTGTTTAACAGATGCCTAACGGCGAGGTCAGATGTACTTCACAACTTCGTGTTGAGTCGGCCTTCAGGTTCGATGCCTGTGTGTTTAATAGATGCCTGACGATGAGGTAAGATGTTCTTCTCAACTTCGAGTTGAGCCGGCCTTCGGGTTCGATGCTTGTTTGTTTAATAGATGCTTGACAGCGAGGTCAGATGTTCCTCTCAACTTCGTGTCTAGCCGGCCTTCGGGTTCGATGCCTGACGGCGAGGTCAGATGTTCTTCTCAACTTCGTGTTGAGCCGGCCATGGGGTTCGATGCCTGTTTGTTTAACAGATGTCTGACAGCGAGGTCAGATGTTCTTCTCAACTACGGGTTGAGCCGGCCTTCGGGTTCTATGCCTGTTTGTTTAACAGATGCTTGAAAACGAGATTAGATGTTCCTCTCAACTTCGTGTCGAGCCGGCCTTCGGGTTTGATGCTTGACGGAGAGGTCAGATGTTCGTCTTAAATTCGTCTTGAGCCGGCCTTCGGGATTGATTCCCGTTTGTTTAACAGATTCTTGACAGCGAGTGTTGCACCCCAAAATTTGCTCAACTTTTCTTTACCTAGCTTGTGTTTCATTTCATTCACATTAGCATTATCATTTGCATTTCATTGACATGTATGCAGGAGATCAAGAGGTATGATTACCAATCAAGGGCTACACAGGACTATGAAGCTAGCTAAGAAACTTATTCAGGTGCTCAAGGGTTTATATCCTTGTCAGAGAAGTTAAAAGTTCCTTGGAGAGAGTGATTGAAGCCAAGAGGGTGTGTCTCCTAACTTGAGAGTCATGGGGAAGACCATCAGATGATTCTGAGGCCATGAAGATGGACTTGAGGTCTTGAGAGAGCTCAAGAGAAGTGTTGAAGATCACTTTGAGGCCTAGACAGGTCATTGTGCAAGAATAAGAAGCCTCAGCCATGAGTGGTGCAACTAGGGTTTGACTGGGTCGACCCTAAGTCAACTGATGATTTGAAGGAGGTTGAGACCTAATTCAAGAGCCATGTGATCATGTATTGATACATTGAGATGTTATGAGGATGATTCCAAGTTTAACTCATCATGATTGAAGAGTTTGAGAAGTTTCAAGCTAGGGTTTCTAAGACTTGACAGTGTAAAATCCCCTAGTTTGACCCCTATCTTCAAGGCAATTTAGCTCAAGATGTGATTGTCATATCATCTTGCCACAAACATGATTGTTGTAGAGAATGATCTTAGCTTTAATTTGAGTTCTATAAGTCCTTGATAGGATTTGTAGAACTCAAGTTATGGCTTTGACAAGTTACAGGTCATCTGACGTATGTGAATTTGGAGCTTGAAAGTTGTCCAACTTGCATGAAACTTTTGCCATAGAAGGATGATTCCTATGAACTTTTGGTCAACATGAATGTTGTTCCTTATCCTCTTAGATTTCTAGAGAGTACTAGAAGTACTTGATAGGATTTGTAGAACTCAAGTTATGGCTTTGACAAGTCAAGGGTATTTTGGTCATTTAGAGATTATAAGTCATTTCAATCATAAGGCCATAACTCCCATTTGCAAGCTTCAAATGGGAAAATGTCAAACATCAAACTTGTTCAAAATGATGTTTTAAGGCTATTCAAGAGGTCATGATAGGTTGGAATTTCTTGTAGCTCAAAGTGGCAAAATTGACTTAAAAAGGAAGAATTAAAGTTCATTAAAAGGACAAAATTTGGGATTTTTCATTTGGTGACCAAATGAAACAAACCTATATGTCATTTTGATGGTAAAATGCATTTTAAAGACAATGGCAATGGTACTTTTTTCATTTGAGCTCAAAATAATGGAGTTGCTTTTGCTTGCTTAAGGTTTAAGTAACATATGCCAAACTTCTCATAAGATTAAAACCAAGGTACAAGCACATCTTAACACTTTCATAATCTCATTTGGGGAGAATTTGGATGAAAAGCATGATGAATGCAAGCTGCTACAAGGACTGTCATACAAATAGCATATCATGAGATTTCAAGTGAGATGAGATATTGAAATACTCATTGGATTGATCTAGAACTTTCTAGATCATTCATCCATGTTCTATATATGATTTAGAAGTGGTTCAGAGTGAAGGTTGGTGAGAATTGAGAGAGGAGAGTGAGATTGCACTTTGAAATCCATTCTTGCAAATCAAAATCTGTTACAAGGTTTGAAGCCATTTCAATCCAAGATATTGATCCCAATAGCTTGCTCTGAGGTTGGTGATCAATTCCAGATCAAATTCAAGGCCAAGTTGTGAAGGAATCATGAGTTAGCCATTGGAGTTGGAAGCTTGCAACTCAGGATCGGGTTCAAGAATCCAGGGCATTTCAACTCTTTTCTTTGCATACAGAAGGTTGATTAGAGGCTAGTGAAGGATTCTGCAAGTTCTTGAGGGTTTATTTGAAGATTCAACCACTCTGTTTGCTCAATTTTACCAGGAATGCAGTTCTTGTTCTATGGCTTAAATTAGGTAGAATCAATGGGAATTATTGTGTTAGATGCATTGTAGATTGATGTAGGAAGGTTTTTGGATCATCAATTTGGAGATTAGTGACCAATTAGGATTGTTCCAATTTTCGGTTGAGATTGTGTTCTTGCGAATCTTGAACTTTTAGGATGATTAAATGGTATAGGAAGATTCCTTGTGAGATGTGGGACAAGTTTCGTGTAGAGACCATTTGGAATGGTGGATTCTGGAAAGAGATAGGGTTTGAGCTGATGACCGGAGAACCACCGGCGGTGGCCATGGCTGCGCGCGTGTTTCAGGAATTCAAATGGAGAAGATGACTTGATAGCCATTAGATCTTAGATGGACTTTGACTGAAGACATCATCCCACGACCACGATCATTTCCAAGTTTGTGAAGGATTTCTGAAATGATATGAAACGCTGCGTTTCATTTATCTGATGGTTTTGAGCTTAAGTCAGTAGTTGATACTCCCACCCTCCTTATGGCACAATCACTAAAATGAACTGAATTTATTTGCTATTCACACCACGCGCCTTTTATTTTCTTATGATTTTCTTTTTATTTTTCATTTTATTCATGGTTATTGGAAAATTCATAAATAATTGAAAAATGACTCAATTAATTCCATTCTTTTTGCCATGGATTCATGATTGAATCTAGTATTTTTTAGATAAAAGAATATTAATACTCCATGCATTTTATGATTTTATGGGCATTTTTACATTTTAATTGACATTAAAATGATCATGGTTGATGCTTGATTTTGTTGAATTTGGTTTGATCATGTGATGATGATTCTTGCCCTGATTTTTTGTGTGTAGTTAGCATAGATGTGCATGTTCCCCCTAGATTTTTCTCACATTTTTGTGATGAATGTAAGTGGTAGTTCTAGGTTGAAACTTTAAGAGCTCCATTTTTAGGGTTTATGGTTGATACCTTGTGATTTAGATTTTATTTTTAGAACTTGGTGGATGATTCAACCTCTGATTTTTGTATGGTAGATTCATGATTGAATTAGGATCCCTTAGGAATTTTTGTAGGAATTTCCAATGTAGTTTACTATTTTTTGTTTGATTTTAGTTTAAATGCTAACTTTAGATGATTCTAATGCACTAATTCAACTAGATTGACTTCTTTAGTTCCCTTAGATTAGGGTTTTGTCTCTCTTGCTCTTGGATGATGATGAAGGCAAGTGGAAGATGCAATGGATTGCATAAAGAAGCTTGGATGTGAAGATCTTCCCTTCTTTTGGTGTAGTGTTGATTAGGTGTTAAGATTAGGGTTTGTAGGTAGAGCTCCTAGATAGATTCTCTTCCTTCATAAACATGGAAGGTGTTGATCACTTCCATTCTTCCCTATGATGTAAGGTCCCCTTGTAAAGGCCTCATCCCTCCTTTGGTAGGATGTGTGGCTCTTTGCAAGTTGGTAGAACCTTTGAGGGTCCCTTTCTCTGATGATAGGATGCTTAGTGGTGACCTTTGGTCTTCACTCTGCTACCAATCATCCAAAATTTGCTCTTGTTAGATGAATCTTTCTCCCTTGCTAGAGGATGGAGTTCCTTGTTAGAAGATTGAAGATGCTAGGACTTGATACTTCTTTGTGTTTGAAGATTACCCTTAGAAGCTGAAGCTTGCAGATCAGGGAGAGCAAGTTGATACTGGTAAAGAGGAGAGAGCTGAAGCTTGAAGACCAAGTGGACACTTGTAAAGGGGATCAAATTGAGATTGAAGAAAGAGCTGAAGCTTGAAGGACAAGTTGATACTTGTGTTTGATGCATTGAGAGCCTGAAAGCCAAGTTGATACTTGATTTTAGGAGTAAAGCCTGGAGGTGTAAATTACTAAAGAGCTGAGGCTTGAGGAAGAGAGAATAAGTTGATACTTATGTGGATGTGTTGGAAGCTCAGAGAAGCAAGTTGACACTTGCTATTGAAGATGATAGCCTTGAAGGGTGGTTGAGGACTGATGACTGAACTGCTGTCAGAGGAGCTTTGCTGTGAAGCTATGGAAGCTGTTAATCTGCTTTCTTTCCTGTCTGTTTGCTTGTTGTGCAACTGTATTGATGTGACTTGTTTGATTTGCTTGATGCATTAGAATAAGCTCATATTTAGATTGATTTAATCTAGGAGCATGATTGCACTAGAGGTTAAGTTGCTCCCTCTGCTTGTATTTTTACTGTATGGCTTTGCTTGCGGGTATTCGGTAGAGCCCAGCTCCCTTGCCTATGTGGTTTCTGATTTGCTTGATGGCATTTTATTTCACTTCTTCTGTATGATTACAATTATTATATTTTGCTTGATAGCATGTTATTTCTTCTGTATGATTGCAGTTATTCATATCTGGCTTGAGGTCGAGATGAGCTTGTGGAGGCTGACACCCCACACACATTTCCTCCCTCTCTTGCATTGCATGCATTTTACAATCGTTTACTGTTTACTGTTTAAGCTGATGCTTTATCTGTTTCTGTTTATCATTGACATGATCCCCTAGGAATCTCACTTCCTTTGGTAAGGAAGTGATGATTAAAACTTTAGGTTGAAACCTATGCATGATAACTTCTAGGAGTTCCCTGTTTCAAACTTCAACCATAGGATGAATCCTTGGCATGACAACATTAGGACTTGATAGTCTCCCCGTAGTTGTCCCTCTCTCTTCTTATCTTCAAACAAATCAAAATACAGTAATAAAGGTTAACTGACATCGTACGTTACGAGCCTTAAGCTATCTGAGAAAGGATTGTTGGAGAGTTTCTTTTCAACAGTCTGGATGTTTAGTATGGCACCCTTTGGGTGACATGCGACGCATTCACTCTCAGGTCATAGTCTCTAGTGCGATATTGGTTGCAAACATCCATAAAAAACAGTTCTTCCGTAAAAGACAGAAAACAAACTTCAAACCTTTTTGCCCCGTGGGCCCATAATTCAAAGGAAGCTTTTCTGAAGAAAGGAGTGTCGTTAACTCCCAGTTCTACCGCAAACGGTAACGCCTAAGTCTCCAAGGGTTGAGCTGCGTACGCCAAACTGCTGGAACTGTTTGTTAACCCTACTCGAAAAACAGATGAATCTGAATTCCCGTAATCCGTATTATCCCGAACTACGTAAGCTCTGATCTCTCATGCCTGTTGAGAGTACGTAGCCACAATACTGATGTATTGGCGAGCCACCTTCCATGTAACCCGTAGTTAGCCGAACTACGTTGACTCTGATTTCTCATTCTCTGATGAGAATACGTAGGCATAAAGTGTGACGCTTTACCGAGTCATTTTCTTTTCTTTTCAGACCAGCCTTGATAGGTAGATAGTAAACCAACCCGTCAGATAAACACAACAAGCATGGATCCCATCGAGTACGATGGACGTGAGGGGTGCTAATACCTTCCCCTTGCGTAACCGACTCCCGAACCTAGACAATGGTTGCGATGACCTTGTCTTATACCTTTTCGTCAGGTTTTTCCGATCGTTTCCTTTCCCGCTCTGAGGGATAAATAACGAAAGGTGGCGACTCTTCTGTTTTGCCGGCACCTTATTTTTGCAGTAGCGACAGCTGGCGACTCTGCTGGGGACTTGATAGTTTCCTAGGGTCCAACGTCCCTTATGCGAGTTAGTCTGGGGATCCAACGTCCCCTGCGAGAGTCAATCCTAGCGCTTGTATGATTACTTGTTGGGTTGTGTTTATTTATCGCATTTTATTTCCCGCACTTTACTTTTAGTATGATATGATTATCTGTGTTGTTGTGGGAGGGGCATTCTGATGAGTGAGAAGCCAGACCTAGGCTTGAGTGTACCTAGCATTAGTTGTGGAAATTAGTGGGCACGTGCTTGCTTTGCAGGCACTAGTGTCTCATGAAATCCACGCTCATACGAGGTTCTCCCGGTTGGCTTCTTTTCCGGCCCTTTGGGCCTGAGGGGTTGTTGGTTTGGAGGATTGTCGACTCTGGGGACCGATCATTTGGAATTCAGCTGAGTGAGGCCGCTTCAGGGGACGGTGATGCCACACCTTCTGGGTATCGTATCACCCCTCTTGAATGTCTGTGACGCTGATGACCACATAGGATGCCGAACTTGTGTCAGTTTAGGTCCATACCTGTGAGCAGGGTTGGGTTTGTTGCAGGAAACCTTAATCTTCAGATTACCTTGTTTTGTTGATAGTGAATCAGTTTTGTTGGTATCAGAGGTTTTCATCATCAGATGTATATGTGTTCTTGACAGAGCGGATTTATGGTCCTGTGTCAGAGGTCCTTATTATCAGATGTTTGTTCTTGACAGAGCAAATTTATGGTCCTGTATCAGAGGTCCTTATTATCAGATGTTTGTTCTTGACAGAGCAGATTTATGGCCCTGTATCAGAGGTCCTTATTATCAGATGTTTGTTCTTGACAGAGCAAATTTATGGTCCTGTATCAGAGGTCCTTATTATCAGATGTTTGTTCTTGATAGAGCAGATTTATGGCCCTGTATCAGAGGTCCTTATTATCAGATATGAGTGTTCTTGACAGAGCAGGTTTATGGCCCTGTATCAGAGGTCCTTATTATCAGATATGGGTGTTCTTGACAGAGCAGATTTATGGTCCGATACCAGGGTTTTCTTCTTATCAGAGATAGTGGTTGTTCTTGACAGAGCAGTATTGTGGTTTTGTTGACACAGAACCTTCATCTCTTCAACAGTACAATCGTCTTGATCTCCTGCTGCATGATTGCATTTTACATTGCTTTGCATACCCATTTGCATTTCATTAACGTGTGTCTATGTTGCAGGTACTGTTTCCCCCGATTCAGGATTTCTTGCCTTCTATTGTGCTATTATGGGTTCTCTGAGGAAGACCGTGGATTACAAGCTCCCCACTCCTGATGTTGTTCAGCTGACTGGTTTGATTGCTTTAGCAGATGATTCTGTGAGAGATGAATTCAGAAAGTCTTACGGTAAACTGCTCAGTTTGGTTCGTAAACCCTCTGTGTTTGAGTTGAATGGGTTGCATGCCCTGCTGCAATTCTACGATCCTCCGTTGAGATGCTTTACTCTCCAGGACTTTATTCTCACACCTACACTAGAGGAGTATGCTGATTTGTTAGGTGTCCCTATCAAGAGGCAGATGCCTTTTGTTCATATGGATGCTGAGCCTGACCTGGCTAGTCTAGCTCCCTCACTTCATCTGATGCCTTCGAGTTGGTCTTGTCTAGTTGGAACAAGGTCCCTGGCTTCTCCTTGCACTTCTTAGTGGGAAAAGCTCAGCAGTGCGCCAAAGACGGATGTTGGGTCGTGTTCGACGCCATCCTCGCTCTGTGCATATATGGCATCATTCTGTTCCCCAATATGCCTGACTTTGTAGACTTCGACGCATTTCACATCTTTGCATCAGGGAATCCAGTCCCTACCTTGATAGGAGATGTCTACCATTCCGTCCACTACAAAAACGAGAACAGAAGGGGCAAGAATGTCTCGTGCTGTGTGCCCCTACTCTATAGATGGCTTGATAGTCATCTACCCAAGAAGGGTCCATTTGCTTCGTCTGCAGCCACAGCTGAGTGGTCTGAGCGTTTGATGAGTCTGTCAGCGGAGGATATTGCCTGGTTTGATAGAGATAGGTTGGGTACCGAGATCATCTTCAGCTGCAGTGGGTTTCCGAACGTGCCTCTGATAGGAAGAAAGGGCTGTATAAACTATAGTCCATCTGTGCTGGTCTGACAGTTTGCTTATGCTTTGAGAGCTCCGTCGAAGGATAAAGAGGTGCAGGAATCTCTGTACCTCACTGGTCTTCTAGAGGGGGATATGTTATCTCAGCTTCAACACGCTTGGAATGGTATCTGCAAGCGGGGAAAGCCATTGCTGGGGAAAAGTAATAGCCAAGCCTACGCTCCGTATGTGACCTGGATCAGAGCCAGAGCAGATATTATAGGGATGTCGTTTCCTCCTGCCAAGCCAGAAAGTTTTCCGGTGATTGAAGAGCCTACCACCGTGCCTATTCAGCAGCATAATCAGGTGTTACCTGAGAGAGATGAGCTGAAAAAGGCAAATAAAGAACTGGAGAAAGAATCGGCTCAGCTCATAAGCGAGAGAAGCGAAGCCGTTCATTCCTTCAAGAGGCAGACAGAGCTGGTGAACCAGTTAGGGACAAATTTGACTAAGTAGATAGCTGAGCGTGAGCGTTTGGGTCGGGATTTCAAAACTGTCAATGATGTACTGGCCACTAAGAAGCAGCATTTGGATGAAGCGTATCGGAGAATATCCAAGTTTAACCAGCATTGGAAGGCCACCCTAGCCAACGGCAAAGAACGAGAGGATAAGCTGAAGCAACAGATCTCCAAGCTGAAAGCCCAGGTGAAGGCTAGTGAGAAGAGGTTTGATGAAGAAACCGCTCGTAGATATGCCGCTGAAGGCCAGATCAACAAGGCTCTTGCTAACCTGAAGGAGCGCAAGCTGACGTTCGAATCCAAGAAGCGGAAGCTAGAAGATTGTTTCGGCGAAGGAGCATGGGAAGACTCAGTTGAAGGTCTCCAATGCACCATTATGCAGAGAGAGTTACTCGTCGAAGGGTTACTCACTCGGCCTGATCATCCAGAAACGAGGAATTTGTTAGAAGAGTTTCGCGCCCGTGGTCGTGCTTGACTATTTGTAATCCTTTTGTGTTGATCATTGTTGTATGCTGACCATCACCAGGCTTGTTGGTTGAGGTCATGCTATTGATTCATCTTGTATCCAGTGACGTCATGTACCGCCTTGATGGGCTTTCTTTATATATATGAGATGTTATTTCCATGATTGGACTCGGACTTCTTATTATCAGCATTGGCACTCAGGCACTAGGATCAGGGGATACCTCCCTAACACACAGACACACATTTGCATTTGCATGAAGCATTTGCATAACGAGCACTTTGTCGTTTTCTAACCCTTTGTGTATGCAGGTTGTTCTAGGATTGATCAGAGACATATCCACCGCTATTCGACCAGAGCAAATCAAGCCAGAGTTATGGAGCAAGTGCAAATTGACGTTCAAGAACTCCGAGAGAGGATGGACCGTTTCATGGAGCTCATGCAAGTGGTCGCCAACGGCCAGGATCAGCTCAGAACCTTGGTTCAGCCTCTGATCTCAAGGGTTGACAGCAATGGTGTACTCCATGGTGGGACTGTTCCAACCCCTCCACCTGTTGAAACTCCTCAAAATGGCGTCCCTGTGACCGGGGGGAATGGCAGTGCCAACGGCAAAGTGATAGCTAACATGGGGCTCAACGGTAATACGACTGGCGTCGGTAATGGGAAATTTGAAGCTAATGTCAATGTTGGACTGGGCAACGGCAATGCGGGTGTTGGAAATCTGTATGGGCCTCAGCCATGGTTAGAAGACCGTCAGGACGATGTGTTCTCATAGAGGGGTGCTGAAGGGGAGCTGACTTCTGAAGCACGTTTGAGGTTTAAGGCACTCGAGGACAAGATGAGGAATTTCGAGAACCAGAACACCATGGGTGTTGACGTGTCCAAGTTGGGACTGATCGCTGATTTCAAGGTGCCTCCCAAGTTCAAGGTACCCGACTTTGAAAAGTACAAGGGCACCACTTGCCCTCGCGTCCACCTGAGATCATACTACCGGAAATTTTCAGCTCACTCTGAAGACGAGAAGTTGCTGATGCACTTCTTTCAGGATAGCTTGTCCGGGCCATCCTTAGAGTGGTACATGAGTCTGGAACCTACCAGTGTGCGCACGTGGAAGGAACTTACTGAAGTATTCGTGCACCATTACCAATATTACAGTGACTTGGCTCCGAACCGGGTCCAACTGCAGAATTTGTCGCAGAGGAACAACGAAGGATTCAAGGAATACGCCCAGCGGTGGCGTGAATTGGCAGCTAGAGTTCAGCCGCCGATGGTTGAACGCGAACTTGTGGAAATGTTTGTAGCCACCCTCCCAGAGGTTTATTCTGAGAAATTGGTCAGCAGTATGTCTGGAAGCTTCTCAGATCTCATTATCACGGGTGAGCACGTTGAAAATGGGATCAAATTGGGGAAAATTCAAGGTGATCTATCCTCAGCTGAAGGAGGAAAGAAACCATATGGTGGCAAAAGGAGGGAAGGAGATACAAGCGCTGTGTCCAACGCTTGAAGGAAAGGCAAGGGCCAGCACCAGCAGGTGGCCAGCATAACCATCCCCGCGGTCCAACAGCCACAGCAGCAGCAGCAGCCAAATCAGCAAGGGTACAGAAAGTATCAGAACAGGGCACCTCTGTCGAGCCGTCACCTCGAGACGCCGCCCATGTCCTATGCTCAGATGTTACAGACTCTGCTCCAGTTACAGCTGATCCAGAAGAGAACCCTAGCTCCCTTGACCGGGGCACCTCCTCCAGGTTATGATGCGAATGCAACTTGTGAATTTCACTCAGGGGCACCAGGCCACACGATAGAAAATTGAAAAGCCTTCAAGCACAAGGTGCAGAATATGGTGGACGCTAAGATCATCAATTTCTCAGATAATGTGCCAAACGTCACGAAGAACCCTATGCCGAATCATAGGGGAGGTGAAGTGAATGCCATTATTAAAGACGAGAGCTTAGATTTGTTGACTGATGTCAAGGATCTGAAGACACCGCTTAGCTTCGTTAAAGCCAAGCTGATGAAAAGAGGTTTCTTCCCGGGCTGCGGAGAACTGTGTATGGGTTATGCGACTAGTCCTGATGGATGTGAATAGTTGATAGAGGGGATTCAGAGTCTGATGACCGAAGGAATCCTGCAGTTTAGCCGAAGGGCCGAAAGCGGATCGGGAGAGGTAATGCTGAAGCAAGATGATGAGGTTTCCACCATCACCATCCCTCGTCGGACGATAACTATTTCTGCACCCAGGCCGCCCACGATTACCATCACCAAAGCTGGGCCGATACCCTTCGAAAGCACCAATGTTGTCCCATGACATTATGGGGCAGACGTCTACTGCAACGGACAGAAGTTGGAGCTAGAACCATCTGGGTGGTCCGTGGATAACCTAGTGGGCGTTGGCGGAATCACCTGCAACGGAAGAGTATTTGCTCCACCTGAGATCGTGGCGGACAAAGCGGACAAAGCTGAAGTAACTGATAAGGGAAAGAGTAAAGTCGTTGAAGAGACCCCTCGTGGGGTAGAGAAAGACTTACTTGTTAAAGACGCTGAAGAGTTTATGAGGTTGATTAAGAAGAGTGACTACAAGATCGTGAATCATCTCCATCAAACACCCTCGAAAATTTCCATCCTGAATTTGTTGCTGTGTTCTGAGGCATATCGCAACGCGCTGCTGAAGGTGTTGAATGCCACATATGTACCGCAGGAAATATCGGTCAACCAGTTGGAAGGGGTCGTAGCCCACGTGAATGCTAGAAATGGGTTAGGGTTCACTGACTTGGAGCTGACACCGAAGGGAAGAAACCACAATAGTGCTCTACACATCTCGATAGGGTGTAGGGGAACGATTATGTCTCACGTGTTGGTGGACATGGGGTCGTCACTCAATGTTCTTCCGAAGAAAGCATTGATGAAGTTAGATACTCGAGGATTGATTTGCACACCCAGTGACCTGGTTGTGAAAGCGTTCGATGGAACCAAACGTCATGTTTTCGGGGAAGTGACGTTGCCAATCCAAGTTGGGCCGGAAACATTCGATGCAGTCTTCTACATTATGGACATCATGCCTGCCTACAGCTGTCTCCTAGGCCGGCCATGGATCCACTCTGCTGGCGCCGTGACCTCCACGTTGCACTAGAAGCTCAAGTATGTTGTTGGAGGTAGTATCGTGACCGTATGTGGCGAGGAAGATATAATGGTGAGCCATTTGTCGTCCTTCAAATATGTTGAGATGGATGGGGAAATCCACGAAACCCTATGTCAGGCGTTCGAAGCTATTAAAGTCAAGAACGTAGCTCCTGTAATCACTGAGAAGCCAGAGATGACTCTCTCTTCCTTCAAGGAAGCCCGGGCCGTTGTCCAAGCTGGATCCACCCCAGTCTAGGGGTGAATTCTAGAGATACCTAACGAGCAAGACAAGTTTGGGTTGGGATACTCTCCTGCGGCTGAAGCCTCCTCTTCTAGCAGTGCGTCACGAGGTAAAAGACCAATCCAGTTTACCAGTGGCGGGGTGATATTTGAAAGTGTCAACGCAGTGTCTGAAGACGGCGAAGACAGTGATTGCGACCTAGACTCTTGGATCCAACCAAGCAAACCAGGCGAGAGCCTCAACAACTGGTCTATCAGGGATATCATCCAAGTGACAGGCAAAGAGTAATGATTTACTTTCTCCAATTGTTGTACAACCCTATGTCCTACCCGGGGCATAGTGGTTTTATTGTCAGGGCCTTGTTTGATTATGTACATGCATTTTATCAATAAATCAAAAGGCGTTTTTCTTCGTATTCAAATGTTGTGATCTCTATTATTCCTGTTTTATATTTGTTTTGAAAAACAACAAAATGGCAATGGGGTTTGTGCTAACCTGCATATCCTTGTTTTATGCTTAACCCTTGTTATTGCAGGATCCACATATCAGATGACATCGACTCTGGACCTTCTACGACTCACTTCGACTTCGATTGCCCGATCTATCAAGCTGAAGAAGAGATTGATGAAGACGAAGACCTTCCCGAAGAGTTGGCCCGCTTGTTGAAACAAGAAGAGAAAGTTATTCTGCCTCACGAAGAAGAGATTGAGATTGTGAATCTGGGTTCTGAAGGACTTGTCAGGAATGTCAAGATAGGGGCTGCGTTGCAGAGTGATGTCAAGGAGATTGGTCGAGATGCTGAGAGAGTATAGTGACATCTTTGCTTGGTCATACGAAGATATGCCCGGACTTGATACTGACATTGTGGTCCACCACTTGCCGCTGCGAGAAGATTGTCCTCCCGTCAAGCAGAAGCTTAGGAGGACACGACCAGATATGGCCGTTAAGATCAAAGAAGAAGTGCAAAAGTAGCTTGATGATGGCTTCTTAGCGGTCATTACTTACCCTTCGTGGGTCGCCAACATAGTGCCTGTACCGAAGAAGGACGGTAAGGTGCGAATGTGCGTCGATTATCGAGACTTGAATAGGGCGAGCCCTAAAGATGATTTCCTGCTTCCCCATATTGATGTGTTGGTCGACAATACAACTCAGTTCTCCGTATTTTCGTTCATGGATGGCTTCTCCGGTTACAATCAGATCAAGATGGCACCGGAGGACATGGAGAAAACTACGTTTATTACACCTTGGGGAACGTTTTGCTACAAGGTAATGCCTTTCGGTCTGAAGAACGCAGGGGCCACTTACCAACGAGCAATGGTAACTTTGTTTCATGATATGATTCATCATGAGATTGAAGTCTATGTTGATGACATGATTGCGAAGTCCCAAACGGAGGAGGGACATCTGGTCAATTTGCTGAAGATTTTTGAGAGGCTTAGGAAGTTCAGGTTGAGGCTGAATCCTAACAAGTGTACTTTCGGAGTACGGTCTGGAAAACTACTGGGGTTTATCGTGAGTGAAAGAGGCATCGAGGTTGATCTTGCGAAGATAAGAGCAATACAAGAAATGCCATCGCCAAGAACAGAAAAAGAAGTTCGTGGTTTCTTGGGCAGAATAAACTACATTGCAAGGTTTATTTCTCAGCTCACAGCCACATGTGAACCGATGTTCAAACTGTTAAAGAAAGATCAAGCGATTATCTGGAACGAGGATTTCCAGAAGGCATTTGATAAGATAAAACAGTATATGCAGGAACCTCCGATCTTGATACCCCCAGTGGCCGGACGACCCTTAATCATGTACTTGACAGTTCTTGAGAATAGTATGGTGTGTATTCTCGGTCAGCACGACGAGACGGGCAGAAAGGAGCATGCCATTTACTACTTGAGTAAAAAGTTCACGGATTGTGAATCTCGTTACTCGATGCTGGAGAAGACGTGTTGTGCACTAGCCTGGGCTGCCAAACGTTTACGACAGTACATGCTCAATCACACCACCATGCTAATTTCGAAGATGGATCCGATCAAGTACGTCTTCGAGAAGCAAGCGCTTTCGGGCAGGATTGCCAGATGGAAAATGGTGTTGACAGAATATGACATTCAGTACGTTTCCCAGAAGGCCATCAAGGGAAGCGTATTGTCTGAATACCTTGTCGAACAGCCGATCGAGGATTATCAGCCGATGAAATTTGAATTCCCTGATGAGGATATCATGTTTCTTAAAGCGAAGGATTGCGATGAACCGTTGCCCGACGAGGGGCCAGAAAGGAAATCCCATTGGAAATTGATATTTGACAGGGCGGTCAATTCTTATGGAAGTGGCATAGGGGCGATCATCACAACTCCCCATGGATCCCACATCCCGTTCACTGCGAGACTGACGTTTCCAGTCACCAATAACGAAGCGGAGTACGAAGCATGCATCATGGGTCTAGAAGAAGAGATTGATTTGAGAATCAAGAACCTAGACGTATATGGTGACTCGGCGCTTGTGATTAACCAGATTAAAGGGGAGTGGGAGAATCGTCAATCGAATTTGGTGCCGTACATGAACTATGCCAGAAGGCTACTTCCGTTCTTTGATCGAGTGGAACTCCATCATGTGCCCAGAGCGGAAAACCAGATGGCTGATGCCTTGGCCACGTTGGCTTTGATGTATAAAGTCAATTTTTGGAATGAAGCTCCAAGAATTGTCCTTTCTCGTCTTGATAGACCTGCATTCGTCTTTGCGATCGAGGAAGTTCCCGACGGCAAGCCATGGTTCCATGATATCCAGACCTTCCTTATGACTATGGAGTATCTTGAGGGAGCTTCAACCCAGGATAAGAAGACTCTGAGGAGGCTATCTGGAAATTTCTATCTCAACCCTGATGGAGTTTTGTACAAAAGAAACCACGATCTCGTGCTACTCAGATGTGTAGATGAGAAAGAGGCAAGTATGCTCATGGAAGAAGTCCATGAAGGCACATTTGGTACGCACGCCGGCGGGCACACTATGACGAGAAAGATACTGAGAGCAGGATATTACTGGCTGACAATGGAGTCAGATTGCTTTAAATTCGCGAAGAGATGTCATAAATGCCAGATTTATGCTGATAAGATTCATGTGCCGCCGTGCCCGTTAAATTTCATGTCCTCCCCGTGGCCGTTCTCCATGTGGGGCATCGACATGATAGGCAAGATCGAGCCCACTGCTTCTAACGATCATCGCTTCATTCTAGTAGCCATCGACTACTTCACCAAGTGGGTGGAGGCAGCCTCGTATGCTAATGTGACCAAGCAAGTGGTGGCTAAATTCATAAAGAGGGACATCATCTGTCGTTACGGAATTCCCGAGCGGATCATTACCGATAATGGTTCGAATCTGAATAACAAGATGATGAAGGAGCTGTGCCAGTTTCAAGATTGAACACCACAACTCATCTCCTTACCGGCCGAAGATGAATGGCGCTGTTGAAGCGGCCAATAAAAACATCAAGAAGATTGTACAGAAGATGGTTGTGACCTATAAGGATTGGCACGAGATGTTGCCATTTGCACTGCACGGTTATCGTACAACGGTACGAACATCAACTGGGGCAACTCCTTTCTCACTGGTGTACGGCATGGAAGTTGTCCTACCGTTAGAAGTTGAGATCCCTTCTTTACGAGTTTTGGTTGACGTGAAACTTGATGAGGCAGAATGGGTTAAGAACCGACTAAACCAACTCAGCCTGATGGACGAGAAGAGATTAGCATCGGTTGCGTATGGTCGTCTGTACCAGAGCCGAATGAAGAAAGCTTATGATAAGAAGGTGCGTCCCAGAAGCTTTTAGACGGGTGATCTCGTCCTGAAGAATATTCTTCCTCCACACTCCGATCACCGGGGTAAGTGGACTCCCAATTACGAAGGTCCGAACGTTATCAGCAAAGTCTTCTCGGGAGGAGCTTTGTTGTTGTCCATGATGGATGGCGAAAATTTTGCATCCCCGGTGAACGCGGACGCCGTTTAAAAATACTTTGCTTAAAAACGACCCGCTGGAAAGAAAAAGAATATCCAGGAAAAAATGGGGCATCCCGGCGAACCATAAAAAAGGAAAAAGGTTCGGGCAGAAATTAGGGATATAAAAGAAAAGAATGTACACCCGCAAAGTCGAAAACCTGGAAGGGCGACTTTGGCAAAAGAGGGTATCCCGGTGAATCGAAAACCCGAAAGGGCGATTCAGGCAAAAGTTAGGGATTTGAAAAAGCAAATGACTGCGTTCCGCGTATGGACTCTCATTGTTTAGTGGTTTGGAAGACCTGAGGGCCGTTTATCTGAATCAATCTCTTCTGAAGCTGAAGCGTCGGAGAAGTATCAAAGTCGAGTGGGTCATAGAGGGATCAACTCCTGGTGTTCGTCTACGCCTCATTGCCGACATTTGTATATACTGATGTATTTATGTTTTTACGTTTGATCAACTCCTGTTGTAAAACATTTTTGCCCATTCAGGGGTTTGTTATCAATGAAATGTATATTATTCAGCAATTCTGTTTGCTTGTTTAGCATTTATCTGTTTTGTTTGCGAAAAAGAACGTCGATGTTTTTGATAAAATGCGCATACATAAACTTACTGGCCTAGGCCACTGATTATTGAAACAATGAATTACTCGAACATTGTCACAAGATGATAACCTTGATAGGTCCCTTTGAGAAGGGTATCTTGTCTATTTGTTTGTGTTGTTGCAGGTATAGCATATTCCAGGCAGTACGCCGTATGCGTCCCCGAGCAGGATGATTCCTTCTACCCCGACAAGTTCAGCAGCATCTCCCCACGGAGTCTGAACACGGGACTAAGAACCCCGATTTGTCTCCCCAAGCAGAGAAGATTCTCCCCAATCAGATGTATCCTGAAGGAACGTCATCTCCCCAGCTGAGTCATACGCTGAAGTATGCAGCTTTCGATAGTTCAGATTGAAGTCTCCAGTAGAATTGAAATCCCCCACAGAGTCGTACTCTCCCCAGCAAGCAGGGCGATTCCTTCTTCCCCAGCCGAGATGGCAGCTCCCCAAGAGAGCCGAGTCCTTGGAAGCAGTTGAAGCCATGATTGGTTTTCTCCAGTAGAGTGTTGAATAGCTGATGATGTATTAGCTGCGAATGCCGTGCAGTTTATTTCTGCGATTGATATCGTTTCCTCGACAGTTTGTGGTTTAAATACCCGGTTGAGCGAGTCCAAGTTCCCGGAGAGCTTTATTCCCCTGCAGCAGTCAACTGAAGATCATTTCCCCAGACGGAATCCAATTGATATTGGTGTGACTTCTTCTCCTTGACAGGATGAGTCCTTCCTCCACCAGAGTGGTTCTTTCTCCTTGACAGGAGGATTCTCCCTTCAGCATTTATTTTGCTGATGGGGCCGTAGCATTTTGCATGATTGCATAGCATTTACCCTAAAAATGCGTAGCATTTCCACCGTGTGGAGCATTTCGCCATTGCCAAACATATGCATATAAAACATGAGATAGGTCGTTACCGTTCTTGTTTTGCAGGTGTTCCCCGACAGGGTGGATGATTCCCGAAATCTCAGAAGAGTTGTTTGGCCCAAGATGATTCTTGAATCCCCCCAGCAAATTCGTTTGCCCAAGATGATTCTTAAGATCCCCAGTGAAGTCGCCAGAGGTGGTTGCTCAAGTTGATGCTTAGAGTCCCCGGCATAGTGTTTGCTCAGGATGATTCCTGAAATTTCCAACAGAGTTATTGGTTCAGGATGATTCTTGAAGTCCCCGACGAAGTTGTTTATTCAAGATGATTCTTGATTTCCTCAGCAGAGATGATTCACCCAGAATGATTTCTGGATCCCCGGAGCAGAGTTACTTGATAGTTCTCCAGAATCCCCAGCGGAGATGTGTCATCCCCAGCAGGTCTTAAACATAGAAGTTGAAATTTTCTTGAAGACTTGATGATTGAAGTCCGGCAGCGGTGCCAAAACCCCAGACTTATTGACGAAGTCCAACTACGAGGTCGAAGTAGTTCTCCTAGCTGTCGCGGGGTGCCTGACGGCAGAAGAATAGATATCCCTATTAGGTTCATGATTGATTAAGGGTTCTGTTTCTGACTTACTGACAAAGTCCGGCTGACGCCCGAAAATTTCTTGGAATGCCCGACGGCATAATTAGCTTGATTGTTAAAAAGCTCCTAATGACCTGATGAGTCTCGAGGAATTCTTCTGCTATGACACAGAATGCCAGACGGCATAATCAACCATTCATCACCGGTTACCGAGTTACCAGTGAGCCCTTGATGACTTGAGGACGAATATCTACAGCAAAATCAGATGATCATCCTGACGGAGATTTGAGGTTATACCTTTCACCGGTTACCGTGTGACCAATTCCCCAACAGAATTGCGGTACAACTGTCATGCTCAGTTTCGAAGATGTTCCTACCAATCAAAGTATCGTTTACCTGCGCGTGGTTGGCAAATCACCCGTTACCGTGTAATCGGTAATCCCTTGATGATTTAAGGACGCAATGGTATCAGATAAATCAGAGAATCATCCTAACGGAGGTTCATATCAGTATTTCTCCAGCTAGTTGTCGCGCAGCTATTATTTCAGTTTCCGAAGATTTGTCCCCATCAGAGTACCGTGTACTTGTGCAGTTGGCAAATTTCCAGGTTTGTTGGTATTCAACCGTCTTTCACCTTGATTGTTTGAGAGCCGTTCGCTTCTCACCCAGTCAGGTCCAAGCCGTTTGAATAGGGGCAGCTATTGCACCCCAAAATTTGCTCAACTTTTCTTTACCTAGCTTGTGTTTCATTTCATTCACATTAGCATTATCATTTGCATTTCATTGACATGTATGCAGGAGATCAAGAGGTATGATTACCAATCAAGGGCTACACAGGACTATGAAGCTAGCTAAGAAACTTATTCAGGTGTTCAAGGGTTGATATCCTTGTCAGAGAAGTTAAAAGATCCTCAGAGAGAGTGGTTGAAGCCAAGAGGGTGTGTCTCCTAACTTGAGAGTCATGGGGAAGACCATCAGATGATTCTGAGGCCATGAAGATGGACTTGAGGTCTTTAGAGAGCTCATGAGAAGTGTTGAAGATCACTTTGAGGCCTAGACAGGTCATTGTGCAAGAATAAGAAGCCTCAGCCATGAGTGGTGCAACTAGGGTTTGATTGGGTCGACCCTAAGTCAACTGATGATTTGAAGGAGTTTGAGACCTAATTCAAGAGCCATGTGATCATGGATTGATACATTGAGATGTTATGAGGATGATTCCAAGGTTAACTCATCATGATTGAAGAGTTTGAGAAGTTTCAAGCTAGGGTTTCTAAGACTTGACTGTGTAAAATCCCCTAGTTTGACCCCTATCTTCAAGGCAATTTAGCTCAAGATGTGATTGTCATCTCATCTTTCCCCCAACATGATTGTTGTAGAGCATGATCTTAGCTTTAATTTGAGTGCTAGAAGTCCTTGATAGGATTTGTAGAACTCAAGTTATGGCTTTGACAAGTTACAGGTCATCTGAGGTATGTGAATTTGGAGCTTGAAAGTTGTCCAACTTGCATGAAACCTTTGCGCTAGAAGGATGATTCCTATGAACTTTTGGTTAACATGAATTTTGTTCCTTATCCTCATAGCTTTCTAGAGAGTACTAGAAGTCCTTGATAGGATTTGTAGAACTCAAGTTATGGCTTTGACAAGTCAAGGGTATTTTGGTCATTTAGAGATTATAGGTCATTTTAATCATAAGGCCATAACTCCCATTTGCAAGCTTCAAATGGGAAAATGTCCAACATCAAACTTGTTCAAAATGATGTTTTAAGGCTATTCAAGAGAGGTCATGAGAGGTTAGAATTGCTTGTAGCTCAAAGTGGCAAAATTGACTTAAAAAGGAAGAATTAAAGTTCATTAAAAGGACAAAATTTGGGATTTTTCATTTGGTGACCAAATGAAACAAACCTATATGTCATTTTGATGGTAAAATGCATTTTAAAGACAATGGCAATGGTACTTTTTTTCATTTGAGCTCAAAATCATGGAGTTGCTTTTGCTTGCTTAAGGTTTAAGTAACATATGCCAAACTTCTCATAAGATTAAAACCAAGGTACAAGCACATCTTAACACTTTCATAATCTCATTTGGGGAGAATTTGGATGAAAAGCATGATGAATACAAGCTTCTACAAGGACTGTCATACACATAGCATATCATGAGATTTCAAGTGAGATGAGATATTGAAATACTCATTGGATTGATCTAGAACTTTCTAGATCATTCATCCATGTTCTATATATGATTTAGAAGTGGTTCAGAGTGAAGGTTGGTGAGAATTGAGAGAGGAGAGTGAGATTGCACTTTGAAATCCATTCTTGCAAATCAAAATCTGTTACAAGGTTTGAAGCCATTTCAATCCAAGATATTGATCCCAATAGCTTGCTCTGAGGTTGGTGATCAATTCCAGATCAAATTCAAGGCCAAGTTGTGGAGGAATCGTGAGTTAGCCATTGGAGTTGGAAGCTTGCAACTCAGGATCGGGTTCAAGAATTCAGGGCATTTCAACTCTTTTCTTTGCATACAGAAGGTTGATTAGAGGCTAGTGAAGGATTCTGCAAGTTCTTGAGGGTTGATTTGAAGATTCAACCACTCTGTTTGCTCAATTTTACCAGGTATGCAGTTCTTGTTCTATGGCTTAAATTAGGTAGAATCAATGGGAATTATTGTGTTAGATGCATTGTAGATTGATGTAGGAAGGTTTTTGGATCATCAATTAAGAGATTAGTGACCAATTAGGGTTGTTCCAATTTTCGGTTGAGATTGTGTTCTTGTGAATCTTGAACTTTTAGGATGATTAAATGGTATAGGAAGATTCCTTGTGAGATGTGGGACAAGTTTCGTGTAGAGACCATTTGGAATGGTGGATTCTAGAAAGAGATAGGGTTTGAGCTGATGACCGGAGAACCACCGGCGGTGGCCATGGCTGCGCGCGTGTTTTAGGAATTCAAATGGAGAAGATGACTTGATAGCCATTAGATCTTAGGTGGACTTTGACTGAAGACATCATCCCACGGCCACGATCATTTCCAAGTTTGTGAAGGATTTCTGAAATGATATAAAACGCTGCGTTTCATTTATCTGACGGTTTTGGGCTTAAGTCAGTAGTTGATACTTGTTGCACCCCAAAATTGCCCAACATTTCTTTACCTAGCTTATGTTGCATTGCATTCACATCAGCATTATCATTTGCATTTCATTGACATGTATGCAGGAGATCAAGAGGTATGACTACCAATCAAGAGCCATACAAGACTATGAAGCTAGCTAAGAAGCTTATTCAAGTGTTCAAGGGTTGATATCCTTGTCAGAGAAGTCAAAAGATCCTCAGAGAGAGTGGTTGAAACCAAGAGTGTGTGTCTCCTAACTTGAGAATTGTGGGAAGACCTCAGATGATTCTGAAGCCAGGAATGTGGACTTGAAGCCTTGAGAGAGCTTATGAGATGTCTTGGAAGCCATCATGAAGCCTAGACAGGTCATGGTGCAAGATTAAGAAGCCTCAGCCATGAGTGGTGTAATTAGGGTTTGACTGGGTCAACCCTAGGTCAATTGATGAGTTGAACAAGGTTGAGACCTAACTCAAGGACCATGTGATCATGGATTGACACATTGAGATGCTATAAGGATGATTCCAAGGTCAACTCATCATGATTGAAGAGTTTGAGAAGTTTCAAGCTAGGGTTTCTAAGGCTTGACAGTGTAAAATCCCCTAGTTTGACCCCTATCTTCAAGGCAGTTTAGCTCAAGATGTGATTGTCATCTCATCTTTCCCCCAACATGAATGTTGTAGATCTTGTTCTTAGCTTTAATTTTAGTACTAGAAGTCCTTGATAGGATTTGTAGAACTCAAGTTATGCCTTTGACAAGTTACAGGTCATCTGAGGTATGTGAATTTGCGGGCTTGAAAGTTGCCCAACTTGCATGAAACTTTTGCCCTAGAAGGATGATTCCTATGAACTTTTGGTCAACATGAATGTTGTTCCTTATCCCCTTAGATTTCTAGAGAGTACTAGAAGTCCTTGATAGGATTTGTATAACTCAAGTTATGGCTTTGACAAGTCAAGGGCATTTTGGTCATTTGGAGATTACAGGTCACTTCAAGCATAAGGCCATAACTCCTATTTCCAAGCTTCAAATGGAAAAATTTTCAACATCAAACTTGTTCAAAATGATGTTTTAAGGCTAGTAAGGAGGTCATGAGATTTTGGAAATGCTTGTAGCTCAAAGTTGCAAAAATGACCTAAAATAAGGGTATAAGTTAAATGAATCAAAGTTGGAAATTGATATTTTCAATCTACACATCCAAACCATGGCATGTAATATATCATTTTGACTCTAGAAAACATTTTAAGAACATTGGTTTAGCCACATTTTTGAATTGAAATTCAATTGGTGGACTTGCTTTGAAAAGTGATTACTTGCATATTAAGTAACATGTGCAAAACATAGAATCAATGCATGAGCAAGGCCCTTTGCAAGCTAAACACCTTCAAAATGTCACTAGGGGAGAAATTGAAAGAGAATGAGATTGGTTTCAAGCTGTTTGCAGCATTATGCATAGCATGGTATGTGATTGAAAATCTCATGACATGAGAGATTAAAACTCTCATTAGAAGGGTCTAGAGGGTTCTAGATCATTCATACATCATCTATATATTGAGTAGAGGTGATCCAATGCAAGGGATGGTGATGATTGAAGGAGAGAGCATAGATTGAGATTGAGATTTCTTGGCTTGCAATTGAATTCGGTTTCACAAAATTCTTCACTTTCCATCCATTTTCTTGATTGAAACTTCTTCCATGGATACTAGGGATTGAATCGAGATCATCATCAAGAAGAATCCGTGGCTAATTGATGTTCTTGAACTCAGAATTTTCCACCTGCAACTCACCATCGGATTTCAAGATTTGGGAGCTTTCAACCAGTTCTTTTGCATACAGAAGCAAGGAGAGGATTCATTGATCGTGTCTGAAAGATTAGAGAGCTTGAATTGAAGGTTTAGTGCATCTGTTCATCCAAGATTTTCAGGTTAGTAACTTTCTTCCTCTAGCATGAACCAGGTAAAATCAAGATGAATTAAGGTGTTAGATGCATTGTAGAACGGTTTAGGATGGATTTCAGATAGTTAATTTGAGAATTAGTGACAAAATAGGTGTGTTACCATTTTCGGTTGAGAATTGGATATGGTGAATCTTGAGGTTTCAGAGAGAATTAAAGGCATGAATGAGTTTGTGAGGGAATTTGGGACATGTTTCATTAAGGGATCGTGGCCTATGGTGGACTCTAGGATGAACTAGGGTTGTGGAATGGTGACCGGAGCACCACTGGTGGTGACCGGAGCTGGGCGCGAAGTTCAGAGGTTCAAAAGGTAGGAGATGACCCTAGAGCCATTGGATGGGGGTTGGACTTTGACTGAGTGAGTGATCCAACGGCCACGTTTTGATTTCAATTTGTGAAGGAATTCTGATTATGAAACACACCGTTTCATTTAATCAGTGGTTCTGGGCTTAGTGGAAAGATTGTTATCCACACCCCCCTGAAAGCCCAATCCATTATTTGAACTGTGTATCATTGCTATCTGCACCGTGTGCTTGTCTATTTTTGTTTGATTTTCATTATTTTTTCATTTTATTCATGGTTCTTGAAAAAATCATATAAAATTGAAAATTAATCCAATTAATCCCATTCTTTTTGCATTATACTCATGATTGAGTCTAGTAGTTTTTAGAAAAAAAATATTTTCATTCCATGCATTTTCTGATTTTATGGGAATTTTATATTTTAATTGATATTAAAATGGTTATGTTTGATACCTAATTTTGTGGAATTTTGTGTGATCATGTGGTGATGACTTTGATCCTAATTTTTTGTGTGTGATTAGTTTAGATATGTATGCTCCCATAGCATTTTTCTCACATTTTTGTGGTGAAAATAGGTGTGCTTTCTAGATTGATATTTAGGTGCTTCCTTTTTAGGGTTTAAGGTTGATACCTTAGGATTTAGGACTTAATTTTAGGGCTTAATAGATGATTTAGTCCCTGGTTTTTGTATGAGGAATTCTTAATTGAATTAGGATCCCTTAGGAATTTTTGTAGGAATTTATAGGATAGTTTTATATTTTTGATTGATTTTAGTTTAGGTGCTAGTTTTAGATGATTCTAAGGCACTAATTCAACTAGTTTAACTTCTTTAGGTCCCTTAGACTAGGGTTTTGCTTTGTTTGCCTTTGGTTGAGATTGAAGACAAGTTGAATACAAGGTGAGGATGCTTGAAGTTGCTTGAAGTTGCTTGGAGCTTTGGGATTTGCTTGTGCCTGAAGGTGTCTGATGAAGATTTAGAAGGTAGGAGACCTAGGGAGAGCCTTAGAACTAGAATGATTTCTTTCACAAATATTGAAAGCATCTTGTGCTTCCATTCCTCCCAATGACTAAAAGTCCTTCTAAGATATTCACATCCCTCCTTTGGAGGGATGAGTGACTTTATCTGGGAAGTAGAACTTTGAGGGAACCAGTCTCTCATAATGATGAACCCTTACAGGCTTCCTTTGGTTGTCAATAAGCTGTTTATCATTTCCACTCATCCTGTTAAATCAATTGTCTTCTGGTTTGAGTATCTTAAGATGTTGGACTTGAGTTTGAAGATGAGGACTTCATTGAAGAGTGTGGAAGAGGATGACTCCTTGAGCATTGCCATTGCAGCTGAGGCCTGAAGAGCAAGAAGAACAAGGTGATACTTGAAGACCCAATGGAGATTGAGTGAAGAGCTGAGGCTTAAAGGATTGGGGGATGAAGTTGACACTTCTAGGTGATTGAAGATTACTCTGAGAAGCTGAAGCTTGTAGGAGGACATGACCAAGTTGATACTGGTAAAGCAAAGAGAGCTGAAGCTTGAAGACTATGTTGATACTTATGAAGAGGATTCAATTGAGATTGAGTGTAGAGCTGAGGCTTGAGGACTAAAGGAAGTTGACACTTACATTGATGCATTGAGAGCCTGAAAGAATCAAGTTGATACTTGTGGTTAGGAGTGAATCCTGAAGGTGGAAATTAGTGTGAAGCTGAGGCTTGAGGAAGAAAGAATAGGTTGATACTTATGTTTGATGTGTTAGAACCTTGGAGGAGCAAGTTGATACTTGTTGTTGAAGATGATAGCCTTGAAGGGTGATTGAAGTCTGAAGACTGGGTTGCTGTCAGAAGAGCTGAAGCTTGGAGTTGAAAGAGAGAGTTGTTGATCTGCTTTCTTGTCTGTTTCCTTTCCTGTATTGAGGTGCCTTGTTTGATTTGCTTGATGCATTAGAATAAGTTCATATCTAGACTGACTTTAAACTAGGAGCATGATTGCACTAGAGGTTGAGTTGCTCCCTCTGCTTGTATTGTTACTGTATGGCTTTGCTTGCAGGTATTCGGTAGAGCCCTGCTCCCTTGCCCATGTGGTTTGTGTTTGCTTGATAGCATGTTCTTTTTACTGTATGATTGCAGTTTATTGTATTTTGCTTGATGGCATTTTACTTCTTCTGTATGATTACTGTTATTCATATCTGGCTTGAGGTTGAGATGAGCTTGTGGAGGCTGACACCTGTCGCTACTGCGAAAATCGGCGCCGGCTGACAGAAGAGTCGCCACCGTGCGTTATTTATCCCAACAGAGGGAAAGGAAATGCTCGAAGTAAACCTCGCAAAAAACGGGAAAGGCATGGTCATCGCAACCAAAACCTGGGTTCGGGAGTCGGTTACGCAAGGGGAAGGTATTAGCACCCCTCACGTCCGTCGTACTCGACGGGATCCACGCTTGCTTGGTTTGTACGGATTACACTTCTATCTAAACTAAAGGATGAGGGCTGAAAAGAAAAGAAAACATGACTCGGTAAAGCATCGCACTTTATGCCTACGTATTCCCGTCTGGAACGAGAAATCAGAGTCAACGTAGTTCGCCTAACTACGGGTGAAGGTGGGTGAAGGTTGCTCGCTAGGATATCGCATCCTATGCCTACGTACTTCCACACAGCATGAAAGATCAGAGCAAACGTAGTTCGGACTACGCCCGACACAAGCTGTTCAAGTGTCTTTTATGAAAAATCTCACCTTAAACAAGGGTTTTCTTATTGCAAAAAGGTTGATGTTTGTTCAAATCTTTTGACGGAAGAAATGAATTAATCTCTGTTATAACCTTTATTAATGTTTTTCTGTTGTTTTGAAGAAAGAAGAGATGACACTCTACAAATCCTAGGGTTGAAAAGGGGAATAAAATCCACCCTAATGTTATCATGCATGGGTTAACTCCTAATGTCTATCATGCTCCTCTCTTGCGTAGAGAGAAACAGAGATCCTAAGGGAATAGATGGAAACAGCAACAGCAGATATATACAATAAATCAGTAAAATGCATGAATGCAACAATACAAGCGAGGCAAGGGAGTCCCACTCAACCTCGAACCTAGGAAACAATAGGCAAAAGTGAACAGGATTCACTTTCAACCCAACAAGTTAAACAACAAACAATACAGTCCGGGAAATCACACAATACATCCAAATTAATAAACAGCAAAAGCTAAACAGCAAAGCAATCTTCATCAGCATCAGCAACTATCTTTAGGCTTCAAGCAGATATCAGTCTTTATCCTCAATCTCCCAGTGGCTTTTCTTCAAGTCCCAACCTCCAAGCTGAGGAATCAATCACAAGAATGAACTGGGTGTTAAGCAATTAGTTGACCACCAAGGGTGGCAAACAGACTGCTATCAACACAAAGAATATTTCTCTCAAGAGTTCTATCCCTTAAACATTAGCACCAAGCCTTCCAAAGGAAGGGGGTGAGTGTCTTAGAGAGACTCTGCATCACAGAGAAGGATGGAGGCAGTCAAGACCTTCCATGTTTGAGAATCAAGTTTACTACTCTAGAGCTCTGCCTAACTCCTAGATCCTAGAAACTTCAACAGCTACCAGCAAGATATACTCCTCATCAACTCTGGAAGTTGGTCTTCATTCTCTGATCTTCAAGTGGGCTTCATCATCTCAGGTCTTCAGCTCTCCCCAAGTCCCAAACAATCCCAATACCCCACACAGACAAAAATAATAAACCCTAAAGAGGGCACACCACACAATCAGTCAAATATAAGCAACATACTAATAGCAGTAGGGGAATCCTAATATTTTCTAAGGGATCTATCTTATACCCATAACCCCTATAGTCCCATACCCCAAAATCAAATCAAAAACTCCTAAAAGAAATAATCTGTCTCACCTATGCTCATTTAAAACCCTAATTTTGATCATGTTATTCACACCTAAACAAATCACCTAAGACTAAATTCTAAAAATATGAATTAAATCCTATATACAAGTTGAAGTCCTAAACTAATCAACCTAAAAAGAATGGATTAAAAATACTAAAGCATCTATTCAAACTAAAATCACCAAATTTGAGTACTAAACTAAACTCATCAAAATGCTATTTACAAGAAAAATGCATGAAAAATATTAAAACAAAATAAAATGCCAATTTTATTATTTAATATTTTTCTAGACAGGATTATTGACCTACCATAAAAAGAACCAATGAAAAACAAGCTATTTTCAATTTTTTTATGAATTTTTAAAGGTGTTAAAAATATAAAAGAAAATAAAAATCACAAAATATGAATTAAAGGGGGAGGGGGTGCTATAAGCAATGGCGCCCAGTTATTATTCAGCATTGGGCCATGGAGTGGGGGCACAGATAACAAAAGCATTAAGGCCCAGCGCGCATCAGAAATCAATTAGAAAAATAAAAGAAAAAAGATAAACTCTCGGTGCGAAAAGCAACAAAATCAAGCGTATTTCCATTGGGCCTATCAAAAGGGGGTGGGGATAGCACATCTGATCCAAAGCCCACGCGTTTCATTTAGTGAAACGCTGCGTTCCACTTGGAGATTTCCCTCCGCTTCTCTCTTCAAATCTGGACCATTGGATGGGTTGAAAATGTCAAATATTTGGCACGATCGAACGGCCATTGGATCGTCTTCTCCAATCAAACCTAGGGTTTGCAGAAATCCATGCCCATGCACGAATCTTCAAGTCCCTCGTGCTCTCTCCTCAGGCCATGAAATCAAGACTTGTAAAAACCAAAATTAACCTACTAACTCCAAGGAATCCAGCCATACCAATATCACTCCCTGAAACCCCCTAGAATTCCAAACCCGATAGGTGGAAGCCCCTGATTCACCAACTGCACACTGCAATGGAAGCTCACCAAACTTGCAAATTCTTGTACTAATGTACTCTCCATATTGCACTGATTATTCTGAACTAATACACCATGATTAACATCCCCTAAACTAAGGTTTCTTGATCATCAAAGTTTCAACACCCTGCCATTAAACCTCATAGAACCTTCTCTAACTCTCAGGAATCCATCACCTAAGGTCTCTAAGCAAGTTTACCCTAACCATTTCATCTAATAATGCATAAATAGAGGGATTCGAATGCTTTTGCAAACCTGAAAAATGGTGATGGCAGATGTATCTACACTCCAATCCACTGCTTGAAACTTGTCACAAATGATCTTCAATGGCTGAGAATCTTTCTGTTTGCAAGATCTTGGATGGACAATGCTTGGATTGTGAGATTGGATCCAACTTGCTTCACTTGCAATTTGGAAGCTACACCTTCAAACACTCATCAATGGCCACTCTAACCTGTGTGTATGTGTTCAGTAGGATCCAAGGAATTGATTTGGTGAGAATAATTCAATGGAGATGAAGAAACAAATGGAGCTTGAGATTAATTTGCAAAAATGGAGAAAATGGTATATCACTCTCTCTTCACACTCTTTTCACCAACCCCTTGCACCAATGATTCATACTCAATATATAGATGAGGATAGACAAATCTAGAAGCTTCTAGATTGATCTTAGAGGATTCTAGAAAGTGGTGGAAAGTTCATGAAAATCTCACTTAATGATACTTTGAACCATCTCATTTCTCATGCATACACCCTTCCAAACTTATGTCAAAATCTCTTCTCCTGAGTTATTGAAATGGTATGTGTGAAAAAACCAATCTCCTTGCCTTGAAATTTCACTTATGCCAAGTTTTCCATACTTGCCTTATTATGCAAGTAACAAAAATACAAAGCAAGTCCAAAATTTAACCCCTAACTCAAAAAAGTGGCTGAACCAATGTCTCTAAAATAATGTTTGGAATCAATTTGGTAAATTGGATGACCCATTTTGGATTTGTAGATCTCTCAAACTAATTTTTTATTTCAACTTTTTCAACTTATATGCCTTTTTTAGGTCATTTTTCACCAACTTTGGTCAAGTCTTGTTCTATGCATTTCCAAACTTTCATGACTTCTTTTATAGACTTAAAATGGCATTTTGAGCAACTTTGATGTTGTGAAGTTTTTCATTTGAAGCTCCCTTGTATGAGTTTTAGGCATAGGCTAAGAATGACCTGTAATCCTCAGATGACCAAAATACCCTTTGCTTGCCAAGACCATAAGTAGAGTTCCACAAATCCTATGAAGGCATACCATACCTTCCTAGAAAGCTAAGACAATAAGGAGAAACTCTTATGTTGTCCAGGAATCCATTTGAAATATCCTTGAAGGTCAAAAGTTGCTTGGAAGACAGACAACTTTCACAGACAAATTTCAGTGTCCTCAGATGACCTGTAACTTGCAAGAGCTATAACTTGAGTTCTATAAATCATCTTGATGACTTCCACCACTCAAATTAAAGCTATTAAGATACTCTACAAGTTTCATGTGGACCAAGAATTCATATGAAGCTTTCATATTGAGTTACACTGCTTTGAAGTTTGACCCAAATCAGGGGATTTTACACTGAAACCCTAATTTAGTAACTCCACTTCTCCTTGACTCCTCTTGATTTTTCTTTAGCACAACATCATATCCATATCCATATAGCAAATAATGAATCCCACATTCTTCAAATGCTCCTTGATGCCCTTCAAAACACTTCTTTGACCTAGGATTGACCTAGTGTTGACCCTAGTTGACTGACTTCAACTGAGGCTCTTGCAATCATCCCAATGACTTGGTTCTTCTTCAAAATGATCACATAGGCTCTTCATAACATCCATACACACCTCATGTTCTTGGCTCATAGCTCCCACACCCTCTGATGATCCCCCAACTAGCCTCAAGATAGGAGAGAACTCACTGATCAACCTGGCAGCTCTTCAAAGCTCAAATTCTTCTCTGATGACCTGAGTAGTCTTGAATATGCCTCTTGAGATAAGGATAGCACTTGATCCCCTGATTAAGATAGCTTGCTTATGCTATGCAATGCAGATGAATACACTATGTACATGATGACAATGCAAATGACTGTGCAATTGAAACATAGACCTAGGTTAGAAAAGGTTGGGCAAATTTTGGGGTGCAACAGCTGCCCCTATTCAAGCGGCTTGGACCCGACTGGGTGAAGAGCGCGTGACCTTCAGACATTCGAGGTACGAGACGGTTGAATACGAAAGAACCCGGAAATTTGCCAACCGCAAAAATAAATTGCTAATACAACTACTGCTTGGGGAAAACCCTGGGAACTGGCATTCTATTGTCACAGCAACAACTAGCCATCCATCTGTCAATCCGTTGTTGTCCGCAGACCACTCCATTCAGAAGAAATGAGCATACACCACACAACGAGAAATTGTTGACATCACTTATCAACCTCTGTTGATCTCACTTATCGACCTCTGTTGATCTCACTTATCAACCTCTGTTGATCTCACTTATCAACCTCTGTTGATCTCACTTATCAACCAAGCACACGCTAACCAGCGGGAGAATACTGACGTCACTTGTCACGTTGACTTCACTGATCAACCTTTCGTATCCTGAAGAACGAGCAAACGCTTAACCGAGCGAGACAATGTTCGAAGACATGAACAACCGACTTTGCGGGGAAATGAGAAACTTAACCAAGTAACTCTGAGGACAATTCTGACGACTGCCATCCAACACCTGCTGGGGAAATTGGGAACTTAACCAAGCAACTCAATGAAGTAACATCCTGTTGGAGAACATAACTCTGTTGAGGGAATTGCGGGTAACCACCCGAAAATCTGTACTACCACCTTCTGATACTGATACCACATCATCCTGAGAAAGGCCCCGCTGGGGGAATACAAGCAACTTAACCAAGCGACTTGTCGAAGAATACCCTGCCGGGGACTACGAGGAACTTAACCAAGTATCCCGTTGAAGACCACCCTGCTGGGGATTACGTCTCTACTGAGGTAACTGCGGGTAACCACCCAAAATCTGCAACATGCCATTTCCACAACACTCTGAGAAAAGACTCGGTTGGGGAGAAAGAGAAATGCTTGACCAAGCAACTCTGCTAGGGGAAGGTGTCATGACGAACACGATCACTACGTGTCTGGCACCACAACCCTCCGTAACAAGATGAACATGATCACTGCGTGTTCTGAGCCACGATCCTCTTGACTGGAGAAAACACGATCCCTGCGTGTCTTGATGCTGCAAACAAAATCACATGATGGTACAAACATGACGAACAAGATCACTGCGTATTTCAACCACCAACACGATCACTGCGTGTGCTGTAATAGGCCGAATACGATCACTGCGCATCTCGACCAACAAAACCCCCAAACTGATGTCAACACGATCACTGCGTGTGTCACAAAACCAACCCATGTAACAGGACGAATACGAAGCTTTTTTCCCCGTGGGCCCATAATTCAAAGGAAGCTTTTCTGAAGAAAAGAGTGTCGTTAACTCCTAGTTCTACCGCAAACAGGCTTTGTCCCTAACTGCTGGAACTATTCGTTAACCCTACTTGATAAAACAGATGAATCTGAATTCCCGTAATCCGTATTATCCCGAACTACGTAAGCTCTGATCTCTCAAACCTATTGGGAGTACGTAGGCACAATACTGATGTATTGGCGAGCCACCTTCCCCGTAACCCGTAGTAGGTCGAACTACGTTGACTCTGATTTCTCATTCTCTGATGAGAATACGTAGGCATAAAGCGCGACGCTTTGCCGAGTCATTTTCTTTTCTTTTTAAGCCAGCCTTGATAGGTAGATAGATAAACCAACCCGTCCAGTAAACACAACAAGCGTGGATCCCGTCGAGTACGACGGACGTGAGGGGTGCTAATATCTTCCCCTTACGTAACCGACTCCCGAACCTAGACAATGGTTGCGATGACCTTGTCTTATTCCTTTTCGTCAGGTTTTTCCGATCGTTTCCTTTCCCGCTCTAAGGGATAAATAACGAAAGGTGGCGACTCTTCTGTTTTGCCGACACCTTATTTTCGCGGAAGCGACAATACTCTCACCCCCTTATGGCCCAATCACTAAAATGAACTGAATTCATTTGCTATTCACACCACACGCCTTTTATTTTCTTATGATTTTCTTTTTATTTTTCATTTTATTCATGGTTATTGGAAAATTCATAAATAATTGAAAAATGACTCAATTAATTCCATTCTTTTTGCCATGGATTCATGATTGAATCTAGTATTTTTTTAGATAAAAAATATTAATACTCCATGCATTTTATGATTTTATGGGCATTTTTACATTTTAATTGACATTAAAATGATCATGGTTGATGCTTGATTTTGTTGAATTTGGTTTGATCATGTGATGATGATTCTTGCCCTGATTTTTTGTGTGTAGCTAGCATAGATGTGCATATTCCCCCTAGATTTTTCTCACATTTTTGTGATGAATGTAAGTGGTAGTTCTAGGTTGAAACTTTAAGAGCTCCATTTTTAGGGTTTATGGTTGATACCTTGTGATTTAGATTTTATTTTTAGAACTTGGTGGATGATTCAACCTCTGATTTTTGTATGGTAGACTCATGATTGAATTAGGATCCCTTAGGAATTTTTGTAGGAATTTCCAATGTAGTTTACTATTTTTTGTTTGATTTTAGTTTAGATGCTAACTTTAGATGATTCTAATGCACTAATTCAACTAGATTGACTTCTTTAGTTCCCTTAGATTAGGGTTTTGTCTCTCTTGCTCTTGGATGATGATGAAGGAAAGTGGAAGATGCAATGGATTGCATAAAGAAGCTTGGATGTGAAGATCTTCCCTTCTTTTAGTGTAGTGTTGATTAGGTGTTAAGATTAGGGTTTGTAGGCAGAGCTCCTAGATAGATTCTCTTCCTTCATAAACATGGAAGATGTTGATCACTTCCATTCTTCCCTATGATGTAAGGTCCCCTTGTAAAGGCCTCATCCCTCCTTTGGTAGGATGTGTGGCTCTTTGCAAGTTGGTAGAACCTTTGAGGGTCCCTTTCTCTGATGATAGGATGCTTAGTGGTGACCTTTGGTCTTCACTCTGCTACCAATCATCCAAACTTTGCTCTTGTTAGATGAATCTTTCTCCCTTGCTAGAGGATGGAGTTCCTTTTTAGAAGATTGAAGATGCTAGGAGTTGATACTTCTTTGTGTTTGAAGATTACCCTTAGAAGCTGAAGCTTGCAGATCAGGGAGAGCAAGTTGATACTGGTAAAGAGGAGAGAGTTGAAGCTTGAAGACCAAGTGGACACTTGTAAAGGGGATCAAATTGAGATTGAAGAAAGAGCTGAAGCTTGAAGGACAAGTTGATACTTGTGTTTGATGCATTGAGAGCCTGAAAGCCAAGTTGATACTTGATTTTAGGAGTAAAGCCTAGAGGTGTAAATTACTGAAGAGCTGAGGCTTGAGGAAGAGAGAATAAGTTGATACTTATGTGGATGTGTTGGAAGCTCAGAGAAGCAAGTTGACATTTGCTATTGAAGATGATAGCCTTGAAGGGTGGTTGAGGACTGATGACTGAACTGCTGTCAGAGGAGCTTTGTTGTGAAGCTGTGGAAGCTGTTGATCTGCTTTCTTTCCTGTCTGTTTGCTTGTTGTGCAACTGTATTGATGTGACTTGTTTGATTTGCTTGATGCATTAGAATAAGCTCATATTTAGATTGACTTAATTTAGGAGCATGATTGCACTAGAGGTTAAGTTGCTCCCTCTGCTTATATTTTTACTGTATGGCTTTGCTTGCGGGTATTCGGTAGAGCCCAGCTCCCTTGCCTATGTGGTTTGTGATTTGCTTGATGGCATTTTATTTCACTTCTTCTGTATGATTGCAGTTATTATATTTTGCTTGATAGCATGTTATTTCTTCTGTATGATTGCAGTTATTCATATCTGGCTTGAGGTCGAGATGAGCTTGTGGAGGCTGACACCCCACACACATTTCCTCCCTCTCTTGCATTGCATGCATTTTACAGTCGTTTACTGTTTACTGTTTAAGCTGATGCTTTATCTGTTTCTGTTTATCATTGACATGATCCCCTAGGAATCTCACTTCCTTTGATAAGGAAGTGATGATTAGAACTTTAGGTTGAAACCTGTGCATGATAACTTCTAGGAGTTCCCTGTTTCAAACTTCAACCATAGGATGAATCCTTGGCATGACAACATTAGGACTTGATAGTCTCCCCGTAGTTGTCCCTCTCTCTTCTTATCTTCAAACAAATTAAAATACAGTAATAAAGGTTAACTGACGTCGTACGTTACGAGCCTTAAGCTATCTGAGAAAGGATTGTTGGAGAGTTTCTTTTCAACAGTTTGGATGTTTAGTATGGCACCCTTTGGGTGACATGCGACGCATTCACTCTCAGGTCATAGTCTCAAGTGCGATATTGGTTGCAAACATCCCAAAAAAACAGTTCTTCCGTAAAAGACAGAAAACAAACTTCAAACCTTTTTGCCCCGTGGGCCCATAATTCAAAGGAAGCTTTTCTGAAGAAAGGAGTGTCGTTAACTCCCAGTTCTACCGCAAACAGTAACGCCTAAGTCTCCAAGGGTCGAGCTGCGTACGCCAAACTGCTGGAACTGTTTGTTAACCCTACTCGAAAAACAGATGAATCTGAATTCCCGTAATCCGTATTATCCCGAACTACGTAAGCTCTGATCTCTCATGCCTGTTGAGAGTACGTAGGCACAATACTGATGTATTGGCGAGCCACCTTCCCTGTAACCCGTAGTTAGCCGAACTACGTTGACTCTGATTTCTCATTCTCTGATGAGAATACGTAGGCATAAAGTGCGACGCTTTATCGAGTCATTTTCTTTTCTTTCCAGACCAGCCTTGATAGGTAGATAGTAAACCAACCCGTCAGATAAACACAACAAGCGTGGATCCGATCGAGTACGATGGACGTGAGGGGTGCTAATACCTTCCCCTTGCGTAACCGACTCCCGAACCCAGACAATGGTTGCGATGACCTTGTCTTATACCTTTTCGTCAGGTTTTTCTGATCGTTTCCTTTCCTGCTCTAAGGGATAAATAACGAAAGGTGGCGACTCTTCTGTTTTGCCGGCACCTTATTTTCGCGGTAGCGACAGCGAGATCAGATATTCCTCTTAACTTCTTATTGAGCGACCTTCGGGATCGATGCCCGTTTGTTTAACAGATACCTGACATCGAGTTCAGATGTTCATCTCAACTTCATGTTGAGCTGGCCTCCGGGTTCGATGCCTGTTTGTTTAACAAATGCCTAACGGTGAGGTCAGATGTTCTTATCAACTTCGTGTTGAGCCGCCCTTCGGATTCGATGCTTGTTTGATTTAAAAGATGCCTCACGGCGAGGTCAGATGTTCCTCTCAACTTCGTGTTGAGCCGACCTTCGGGATCGATGCCTGTTTTTTTAAAAGATGCGTGACAGCGAGGTCAGATGTTCTTCTCAAATTGCTGTTGAGCCGGCCTCCGGGTTCAATGCTTGTTTGTTTAATAGATGCCTAACGGCGAGGTCAGATGTACTTCTCAACTTCGTGTTAAGTCGGCCTTCAGGTTCGATGCCTGTGTGTTTAATAGATGCCTGACGGTGAGGTAGGATGTTCTTCTCAACTTCGAGTTGAGCCGGCCTTCGGGTTTGATGCTTGTTTGTTTAACAGATGCCTAATGGCGAGGTCAAATGTTCTTCTCAACTTCAGGTTGAGCCGGCCTTCGGGTTCGATGCCTGTTTGTTTAACTGATGCCTGGCGACAAGGTCAGATGTACTTCTCAACTTCGGGTTGGGCTGGCCTTCGGGTTCGATTCCTGTTTGTTTAACTGATGCCTGACAGCGAGGTAAGATGTTCTTCTCAACTTCGGGTTGAGTCGGCCTTCAAATTCAATCCCTTTTTGTTTAAAAGATGCTTGACGGCTAGGTCAGATGTTTTTCTCAACTTCGGGTTGAACCGGCCTTCGGGTTTGATGCCTGTTTGTTTAACAGATGCTTGATGGCGAGGTCAGATTTTCTTTTCAACTTCGTGGTGAGCCACCTTTTGGGTCCGATACCTATTTGTTTAAAATATGCCTCACGACGAGGTCAGATGTTCCTCTAAACTTCGTGTTGAGTCAGCCTTTGGGTTTGATGCCTATTTGTTTAACAGATACCTGATGGCGAGGTCAGATGTTTTTCTCAACTTCAGGCTGAGCCTAGTTTTGGGTTCGATGCATGTTTCTTTAACATATGCCTGACGGAAAGGTCATATTTTCTTCTTAACTTCGGGTTAAGCCAGTCTTCGAATTTGATGCTTGTTTGTTTAACAGATGCTTGACAGCGAGGTCAGATGTTCCTCTCAACTTCGTGTCTAGCCGGCCTTCGGGTTCGATGCCTGACGGCGAGGTCAGATGTTCTTCTCAAATTCGTGTTGAGCCGGCCTTCGGGTTCGATGCCTGTTTATTTAACAGATGTCTGACGGCGAGGTCAGATGTTCTTCTCAACTACGGGTTGAGCCGGCCTTCGGGTTCGATGCCTGTTTGTTTAATAGATGCTTGAATACGAGATCAGATGTTCCTCTCAAATTCGTGTCGAGCCGGCCTTCGGGTTCGATGCCTGTTTGTTTAACAGATTCCTGACGGCGAGATCAGATGTTCTTCTCAACTTCGTATTGAGCGACCTTCGGGATCGATGCCTGTTTGTTTAACAGATGCCTGACATCGAGTTCAGATGTTCATCTCAACTTCGTGTTGAGCCGGCCTATGGGTTCGATGCCTGTTTGTTTAACAAATGCCTAACGGTGAGGTTAGATTTTCTTATCAACTTCGTGTTGAGCCGCCCTTTGGATTCGATGCGTGTTTGATTAAAAGATGCCTCACGGAGAGGTCAGATGTTCCTCTCAACTTCGTGTTGCGCCGTCCTTCGGGATCGATGCCTGTTTTTTAAAAGATGCGTGACAACGAGGTCAGATGTTCTTCTCAAATTGCTGTTGAGCCGGCCTCCGGGTTCAATGCTTGTTTGTTTAACAGATGCCTAACGGCGAGGTCAGATGTACTTCTCAACTTCGTGTTGAGTCGGCCTTCAGGTTCGATGCCTGTGTGTTTAATAGATGCCTGGCGGTGAGGTAAGATGTTCTTCTCAACTTCGAGTTGAACTGGCCTTCGGGTTCGATGCTTGTTTTTTTAACAGATGCCTAACGACGAGGTTAGATGTTCTTTTCAACTTCAGGTTGAGCCGGTCTTCGGGTTCGATGCCTGTTTGTTTAACTGATGCCTGGCGACGAGGTCAGATGTACTTCTCAACTTCGGGTTGAGCTGGCCTTCGGGTTCGATTCCTGTTTGTTTAACTGATGCCTGACAGCGAGGTAAGATGTTCTTCTCAACTTCGGGTTGAGCCGACCTTCAAATTCGATCCCTTTTTGTTTTAAAGATGCCTGACAATGAAGTCAGATGTTTTTCTCAACTTCAGGCTGAACCGGCCTTCGGGTTTGATGTCTGTTTGTTTAACAGATGCCTGATGGTGAGGTCAGATTTTCTTATCAACTTCATGGTGAGCCACCCTTTTGGTTTGATGCCTGTTTGTTTAAAAGATGCCTCACGGCGAGGTCAGATGTTCCTCTCAACTTCGTGTTGAGCCGACCTTTGGGTTCGTTGCCTGTTTGTTTAACAGATACCTGACGGCAAGGTCAGATGTTCTTCTCAACTTCAAGTTGAGCCGGTTTTCGGGTTCGATGCCAGTTTCTTTAACAAATGCCTGACGGCAAGGTCAGATGTTCTTCGTAACTTCGGATTGAGCCGGCCTTCGAATTCGATGCCTGTTTGTTTAATAGATGCTTGACAGCGAGGTTAGATGTTCCTCTCAAGTTCGTGTCTATCCTGCCTTCGGGTTTGATGCGTGACGTCGAGGTCAGATGTTCTTCTCAACTTCGTGTTGTGCCGGCCTTCGGGTTCGATGCCTTTTTTTTAACAGATGTCTGACGGTGAGGTCAGATGCTCTTCTCAACTAGGGGTTGAGCCGGCCTTCGGGTTCGATACCTGTTTGTTTAACAGATATTTGACAATGAGATCAGATGTTCCTCTCAACTTCGTGTCGATCCGGCCTTCGGGTTTGATGCCTGAAGGCGAGGTCAGATGTTCCTCTTAACTTCGTTTTGAGCCGGCCTTCGGGTTCGACGCATGTTTGTTTAACAGATTCCTGACGACGAGGTCAGATGTTCTTCTCAACTTCGTGTTGAGCCGGCCTCCGGGTTCGATGCCTATTTGTTTAACAAAGGCCTAACGGTGAGGTCAGATGTTCTTATCAACTTCGTGTTGACCCGCCCTTCGGATTCGATGCTTGTTTGTTTAAAAGATGCCTCACGGCAAGGTCAGATGTTCCTCTCAACTTCGTGTTGAGCCAGCCTTCGGGATCGATGCCTGTTTTTTAAAAGATGCCTGACAGCGAGGTCAGATGGTCTTCTCAAATTGTTGTTGAGCCGGCCTCCGGGTTCGATGCCTGTTTGTTTAACAGATGCCTAACAGCGAGGTAAGATGTACTTCTCAACTTCGTGTTGAGCCGGCCTTCAGGTTCAATCACAGTCTGTTTAATAGATGCCTGACAGTGAGGCCAGATGTTCTTCTCAACATCGAATTGAGTCGGCCTTCGGGTTCGATGCCTGTTTGTTTAACAGATGCCTAACGGCGAGGTCAGATGTTCTTCTCAACTTTGGGTTGAGCCGACCGTCGGGTTCGATGCCTGTTTGTTTAACTGATGCCTGGCGGCGAGGTCAGATGTACTTCTCAACTTCGGGTTGAGCTGGCCTTCAGGTTCGATTCCTGTTTGTTTAACTGATGCTCGACAGCAAGGTCAGATGTTCTTCTCAACTTTGGGTTGAGCTGGCCTTCAAATTCGATCCTTTTTTTTAAAAGATGCCTGACGGCGAGGTCAGATGTTTTTCTCAACTTCGGGTTGAACCGGCCTTCGGGTTTGATGCTTGTTTGTTTAACAGTTGCTTGATGCCGAGGTCAGATTTTCTTATCAACTTCGTGGTGAGTCACCCATTTGGTTCGATGCCTGTTTGTTTAAAAGATGCCTCATGGCGAGGTCAGATGTTCCTCTCAACTTCGTGTTAAGCCGGCCTTCGGGTTCGATGCCGGTTTGTTTAATAGATGCTTGACGGCAAGGTCAGATGTTCTTTATAACTGCGGGTTGAGCCTACCTTCAGATTCGATGCCTCTTTGTTTAACAGATGCTTGACAGCGAGGTCAGATGTTCCTCTCAACTTCGTGTTTAGCCGGCCTTCGGGTTCGATGCCTGACGGCGAGGTCAGATGTTCTTCTCAACTTCGTGTTGAGCCGACCTTCGGGTTCGATGCCTGTTTGTTTAACAGATGTCTGACAGCGAGGTCAGATGTTCTTCTCAACTACGGGATGAGCCGGCCTTCGGGTTCGATAACTGTTTGTTTAACAGATGCTTTACAACAAGATCAGATGTTCCTCTCAATTTCGTGTCGAGCCGACAATCGGGTTCAATGCTTGACGGCGAGGTCAGATGTACTTCTCAAGTTCGTGTTGAGCCGACCTTCAGGTTCGATGCCTGTTTGTTTAATAGATGCCTGACGGCAAGGTCAGATGTTCTTCGTAACTTCGGGTTGAGCCGGCCTTCGGATTCGATGCCTGTTTGTTCAACAGATGCTTGACAGCGAGGTCAGATGTTCCTCTCAACTTCATGTCTAGCCGGCCTTCGGGTTCGATGCCTGACAGCGAGGTCATATGTTCTTCTCAACTTCGTGTTTAGCCGGCCTTCGGGTTCGATGCCTGTTTGTTTAACAGATGTCTGACGGCGAGGTCCGATGTTCTTCTCAACTACGGCATGAGCCGGCCTTCGGGTTTGATGACTGTTTGTTCAACAGATACTTGACAACGTGATCAGATGCTCCTCTCAACTTCGTGTCGAGCCGGCCTTCGGGTTCGAGTCCTGACGGCGAGGTCAGATGTTCCTCTTAACTTCGTTTTAAGTCGGCCTTCGGTTTCCATGCGTGTTTGTTTAACAGATTCTTGACGGCGAGGTCAGATATCCCTCTCAACTTCGTGTTGAGCGACCTTCGGGATCGATGCCTGTTTGTTTATTAGATACCAAACAACGAGTTTAGATGTTCTTATCAACTTCGTGTTGAGCCGGCCTCCGGGTTTGATGCCTGTTTGTTTAACAAATGCCTAACGGTGAGTCAGATGTTCTTATCAACTTCGTGTTGAGCAGCCCTTTGGATTCGATGCTTGTTTGTTTAAAAGATATCTCACGGTGAGGTCAGATGTTCCTCTCAACTTCGTGTTGAGCCGGCCTTCGGGATCGATGCTTGTTTTTTTAAAAGATGCCTGACAGCGAGGTCAGATGTCCTTCTCAACTTCGAGTTGAACCGGCCTTCAGGTTTGATGCCTGTTTGTTTAACAGATGCCTAACGGCGAGGTCAGCTGTTCTTCTCAACTTCGGGTTGAGCCGGCCTTCGGGTTCGATGCGTGTTTGTTTAACTGATGCCTGGCGGCAAGGTCAGATGTACTTCTCAACTTCAGGTGGAGCTGGCCTTCGGTTTCGATTCTTGTTTGTTTAACTGATGCTTGACAGCAAGGTCAGATGTTCTTCTCAACTTCGGGTTAACTCGGCCTTCAAATTCGACCCCTTTTTGTTTAAAAGATGCCTGACGGCGAGGTCAGATGTTTTTCTCAACTTCATGGTGAGCCACCCTTTTGGTTAGATGCCTGTTTGTTTAAAAGATGCTTCATGGCGAGGTCAGATGTTCCTCTCAACTTCGTGTTGAGCCGGCCTTCGGGTTCGATGCCTGTTTGTTTAACAGATGTCTAACGGCGAGGTCACATGTTCTTCTGAACTACGGGTTGAGTCAGTCTTCGGGTTCGATGCTTGTTTGTGTAACAGATGCTTGACAACAAGGTCAGATGTTACTCTCAACTTCGTGTCTAGCCGGCCTTCAGGTTCGATGCCTGACAGCGAGGTCAGATGTTTTTCTCAACTTCGTGTTGAGCCGGCCTTCGGGTTCGACGCCTGTTTGTTTAACAAATGTCTGACGGCGAGGTCAGATGTTCTTCTCAACTACGAGATGAGCCGGCCTTCGGGTTCGATGACTGTTTATTCAACGGATGCTTGACAACGAGATCAGTTGCTCCTCTCAACTTCGTGTCGAGCCGGCCTTCGGGTTCGATACCTGACGGCGAGGTCAGATGTTCCTCTTAACTTCGTTTTGTGTCGGCCTTCGGTTTTGATGCCTGTTTGTTTAACAGATTCCTAACGGTGAGGTCATATATCCCTCTCAACTTCGTGTTGAGCGACCTTCGGGATCGATGCCTGTTTGTTTAACAGATGCCTGACATCGAGTTCAGATGTTCTTATCAACTTCGTGTTGAGCCGGCCTCCGGGTTCGATGCCTGTTTGTTTAACAAATGCCTAACGGTGAGGTCAGATGTTCTTATCAACTTCGTGTTGAGCAGCCCTTCGGATTCGATGCTTGTTTGTTTAAAAGATGCCTCACGATGAGGTCAGATGTTCCTCTCAACTTCGTGTTGAGCCGGCCTTCGGGATCGATACCTAATTTTTTTAAAATGTCTGACAGCGAGGTCAGATGTTCTTCTCATCTTCGAGTTGAGCCGGCCTTCGGGTTCGATGCCTGTTTGTTTAACAGATGCCTAACAGCGAGGTCAGATGTTCTTCTCAACTTCGGGTTGAGCCGGCCTTCGGGTTCGATGCCTGTTTGTTTAACTGATGCCTGGCGGCGAGGTCAGATGTACTTCTCAACTTCAGGTGGAGCTGGCCTTCGGGTTCGATTCCTGTTTGTTTAACTGATGCCTGACAGCGAGGTCAGATGTTCTTCTCAACTTCGGGTTAAGCCGGCCTTCAAATTCGACCCCTTTTTGTTTAAAAGATGCCTGACGGCGAGGTCAGATGTTTTTCTCAACTTCATGGTGAGCCACCCTTTTGGTTCGATGCCTGTTTGTTTAAAAGATGCCTCATGGCGAGGTCAGATGTTCCTCTCAACTTCGTGTTGAGCCGGCCTTCGGGTTCGATGCCTGTTTGTATAACAGATGTCTGACGGCGAGGTCACATGTTCTTCTGAACTACGGGTTGAGTCAGCCTTCGGGTTCGATGCCTGTTTCTGTATAAGATGCTTGACAGCGAGGTCAGATGTTCCTCTCAACTTCGTGTCTAGCCAACCTTCAGGTTCGATGCCTGACAGCGAGGTCAGATGTTCTTCTCAACTTTGTTTTGAGCCGGCCTTCGGGTTCGATGTCTGTTTGTTTAACAAATGTCTGACGACGAGGTTAGATGTTCTTCTCAACTACGGGATGAGCCGGCCTTCGGGTTCGATGACTGTTTGTTCAACAGATGCTTGACAACGAGATCAGTTGCTCCTCTCAACTTCGTGTCGAGCCGGCCTTCGGGTTCGATGCCTGACGGCGAGGTCAGATGTTCCTCTTAACTTCGTTTTGAGTCGGCCTTCGGTTTCGATGCCTGTTTGTTTAACAGATTCCTGACGGTGAGGTCATATATCCCTTTCAACTTCGTGTTGAGCGACCTTCCGGATCGATGCCTGTTTGTTTAACAGATGCCTGACATCGAGTTCAGATGTTCTTATCAACTTCGTGTTGAGCCAGCCTCCGGGTTCGATGCCTGTTTGTTTAACAAATGCCTAACGGTGAGGTCAGATGTTCTTATCAACTTCGTGTTGAGCAGCCCTTCAGATTCGATGCTTGTTTGTTTAAAAGATGCCTCACAGTGAGGTCAGATGTTCCTCTCAACTTCGTGTTGAGCCGGCCTTCGGGATCGATGCCTGTTTCTTTAAAAATGCCTGACAGCGAGGTAAGATGTTCTTCTCATCTTCGAGTTGAGCCGACCTTCGGGTTCGATGCCTGTTTGTTTAACAGATGCCTAACAGCGAGGTCAGATGTTCTTCTCAACTTAGGGTTGAGCCGGCCTTCGGGTTCGATGCCTGTTTGTTTAACTGATGCCTGGCGGCAAGGTCAGATGTACTTCTCAACTTCAGGTGGAGCTGGCCTTCGGGTTCGATTCCTGTTTGTTTAACTGATGCCTGACAGCGAGGTCAGATGTTCTTCTCAACTTCGGGTTAAGCCGGCCTTCAAATTCGACCCCTTTTTGTTTAAAAGATGCCTGACGGCGAGGTCAGATGTTTTTCTCAACTTCATGGTGAGCCACCCTTTTGGTTCGATGCCTGTTTGTTTAAAAGATGCCTCATGGCGAGTTCAGATGTTCCTCTCAACTTCGTGTTGAGCCGGCCTTCGGGTTCGATGCCTGTTTGTATAACAGAAGTCTGACGGCGAGGTCACATGTTCTTCTGAACTACGGGTTGAGTCAGCCTTCGGGTTCGATGCCTGTTTCTGTATAAGATGCTTGACAGCGAGGTCAGATGTTCCTCTCAACTTCGTGTCTAGCCAACCTTCAGGTTCGATGCCTGACAGCGAGGTCAGATGTTCTTCTCAACTTTGTTTTGAGCCGGCCTTCGGGTTCGATGTCTGTTTGTTTAACAAATGTCTGACGACGAGGTTAGATGTTCTTCTCAACTACGGGATGAGCCGGCCTTCGGGTTCGATGACTGTTTGTTCAACAGATGCTTGACAACGAGATCAGTTGCTCCTCTCAACTTCGTGTCGAGCCGGCCTTCGGGTTCGATGCCTGACGGCGAGGTCAGATGTTCCTCTTAACTTCGTTTTGAGTCGGCCTTCGGTTTCGATGCCTGTTTGTTTAACAGATTCCTGACGGTGAGGTCATATATCCCTTTCAACTTCGTGTTGAGCGACCTTCCGGATCGATGCCTGTTTGTTTAACAGATGCCTGACATCGAGTTCAGATGTTCTTATCAACTTCGTGTTGAGCCAGCCTCCGGGTTCGATGCCTGTTTGTTTAACAAATGCCTAACGGTGAGGTCAGATGTTCTTATCAACTTCGTGTTGAGCAGCCCTTCAGATTCGATGCTTGTTTGTTTAAAAGATGCCTCACAGTGAGGTCAGATGTTCCTCTCAACTTCGTGTTGAGCCGGCCTTCGGGATCGATGCCTGTTTCTTTAAAAATGCCTGACAGCGAGGTCAGATGTTCTTCTCATCTTCGAGTTGAGCCGGCCTTCGGGTTCGATGCCTGTTTGTTTAACAGATGCCTAACGGTGAGGTCAGATGTTCTTCACAACTTCGGGTTGAGCCGGCCTTCGAGTTTGATGCCTGTTTATTTAACTGATGCCTGGCGGCGAGGTCAGATGTACTTCTCAACTTCAGGTGGAGCTGGCCTTCGGGTTCGATTCCTGTTTGTTTAACTGATGCCTGACAGCGAGGTCAGATGTTCTTCTCAACTTCGGGTTAAGCCGGCCTTCAAATTCGACCCCTTTTTGTTTAAAAGATGCCTGACGGCGAGGTCAGATGTTTTTCTCAACTTCATGGTGAGCCACCCTTTTGGTTCGATGCCTGTTTGTTTAAAAGATGCCTCATGGCGAGGTCAGATGTTCCTTTTAACTTCGTGTTGAGCCGGCCTTCGGGTTCGATGCCTGTTTGTATAACAGATGTCTGACGGCGAGGTCACATGTTTTTCTGAACTACGGGTTGAGTCAGCCTTCGGGTTCGATGCCTGTTTCTGTAACAGATGCTTGACAACGAGGTCAGATGTTCCTCTCAACTTCGTGTCTAGCCAGCCTTCAGGTTCGATGCCTGACAGCGAGGTCAGATGTTCTTCTCAACTTTGTTTTGAGCCGGCCTTCGGGTTCGATGTCTGTTTGTTTAACAAATGTCTGACGACGAGGTTAGATGTTCTTCTCAACTACGGGATGAGCCGGCCTTCGGGTTCGATGACTGTTTGTTCAACAGATGCTTGACAACGAGATCAGTTGCTCCTCTCAACTTCGTGTCGAGCCGGCCTTCGGGTTCGATGCCTGACGGCGAGGTCAGATGTTCCTCTTAACTTCGTTTTGAGTCGGCCTTCGGTTTCGATGCCTGTTTGTTTAACAGATTCCTGACGGTGAGGTCATATATCCCTTTCAACTTCGTGTTGAGCGACCTTCCGGATCGATGCCTGTTTGTTTAACAGATGCCTGACATCGAGTTCAGATGTTCTTATCAACTTCGTGTTGAGCCAGCCTCCGGGTTCGATGCCTGTTTGTTTAACAAATGCCTAACGGTGAGGTCAGATGTTCTTATCAACTTCGTGTTGAGCAGCCCTTCAGATTCGATGCTTGTTTGTTTAAAAGATGCCTCACAGTGAGGTCAGATGTTCCTCTCAACTTCGTGTTGACCCGGCCTTCGGGATCGATGCCTGTTTCTTTAAAAATGCCTGACAGCGAGGTCAGATGTTCTTCTCATCTTCGAGTTGAGCCGGCCTTCGGGTTCGATGCATGTTTGTTTAACAGATGCCTAACGGTGAGGTCAGATGTTCTTCACAACTTCGGGTTGAGCCGGCCTTCGGGTTTGATGCCTGTTTATTTAACTGATGCCTGGCGGCGAGGTCAGATGTACTTCTCAACTTCAGCTGGAGCTGGCCTTCGGGTTCGATTCCTATTTGTTTAACTGATGCCTGACAGCGAGGTCAGATGTTCTTCTCAACTTCGGGTTAAGCCGACCTTCAAATTCGACCCCTTTTTGTTTAAAAGATGCCTGACGGCGAGGTCAGATGTTTTTCTCAACTTCATGGTGAGCCACCCTTTTGGTTCGATGCCTGTTTGTTTAAAAGATGCCTCATGGCGAGGTCAGGTGTTCCTTTTAACTTCGTGTTGAGCCGGCCTTCGGGTTCGATGCCTGTTTGTATAACAGATGTCTGACGGCGAGGTCACATGTTCTTCTGAACTACGGGTTGAGTCAGCCTTCGGGTTCGATGCCTGTTTCTGTAACAGATGCTTGACAACGAGGTCAGATGTTCCTCTCAACTTCGTGTCTAGCCAGCCTTCAGGTTCGATGCCTAACAGCGAGGTCAGATGTTCTTCTCAACTTCGTTTTGAGCCGGCCTTCGGGTTCGATGTCTGTTTGTTTAACAAATGTCTGACGACGAGGTCAGATGTTCTTCTCAACTACGGGATGAGCCGGCCTTCGGGTTCGATGACTGTTTGTTCAACAGATGCTTGACAACGAGATCAGTTGCTCCTCTCAACTTCGTGTCGAGCCGGCCTTCGGGTTTGATGCCTGACGGCGAGGTCAGATGTTCCTCTTAACTTCGTTTTGAGTCGGCCTTCGGTTTCGATGCCTGTTTGTTTAACAGATTCCTGACGGTGAGGTCATATATCCCTTTCAACTTCGTGTTGAGCGACCTTCGGGATCGATGCCTGTTTGTTTAACAGATGCCTGACATCGAGTTCAGATGTTCTTATCAACTTCGTGTTGAGCCGGCCTCCGGGTTCGATGCCTGTTTGTTTAACAAATGCCTAACGGTGAGGTCAGATGTTCTTATCAACTTCGTGTTTAGCAGCCATTCAGATTCGATGCTTGTTTGTTTAAAAGATGCCTCACGGTGAGGTCAGATGTTCCTCTCAACTTCGTGTTGAGCCGGCCTTCGGGATCGATGCCTGTTTCTTTAAAAATGCCTGACAACGAGGTCAGATGTTCTTCTCATCTTCGAGTTGAGCCGACCTTCGGGTTCGATGCCTGTTTGTTTAACAGATGCCTAACGGTGAGGTCAGATGTTCTTCACAACTTCGGGTTGAGCCGGCCTTCGGGTTCGATGCCTGTTTATTTAACTGATGCCTGGCGGCGAGGTCAGATGTACTTCTCAACTTCAGGTGGAGCTGGCCTTCGGGTTCGATTCCTGTTTGTTTAACTGATGCCTGACAGCGAAGTCAGATGTTCTTCTCAACTTCGGGTTAAGCCGGCCTTCAAATTCGACCCCTTTTTGTTTAAAAGATGCCTGACGGCGAGGTCAGATGTTTTTCTCAACTTCATGGTGAGCCACCTGTCGCTACTGCGAAAATCGGCGCCGGCTGAACAGAAGAGTCGCCACCGTGCGTTATTTATCCCACGGGAGGGAAAGGAAACGCTCAGAGTAAACCTCGCACAACACGGGAAAGGTATGGTCGTCGCAACCAAAACCTGGATTCGGGAGTCGGTTACGCAAGGGGAAGGTATTAGCACCCCTCACATCCGTCGTACTCGACGGGATCCACGCTTGTTTTCGGGTATGGATTGTTATTTCTATCTACTCTACAGGGTTAAGGGTTAAAAAGAAAAGAAAATGAAAATAAAATGAAAATGACTCGGCAAAGTATCGCACTTTATGCCTACGTATTCCCGTCTGAAACGAGAAATCAGAGTCAACGTAGTTCGCCTACCTACGGGAAAGGAGGGGAAGGTTGCTCGCTAGTATATCGCATCCTATGCCTACGTACTTTCATACAGCATGAAAGATCAGAGCAAACGTAGTTCGGGCCACGTACGACACCAGTCTGTCCTGGTTGATTTTATTCCTTCTGAAAAAGGTTTTTCTGATTAACAGTCCAAGCGGACAAAAATGACATCTTGATGAGTTCACATTCTTTTACGAAAGAAGTGTCTTTTATTGTGTTTGAAATCCTTATGGTGTTTTTTCTGTTTGTTTTGAGAAAGAAAGAGACAGAACTCTAACCTACGGTTGAAAAGGGAATCAAACTAACCTAGTGTTATCATGCATGGGTTAAGACCTAGTGTCTATCATACTCCTCTCTTGCACAGAGAGAAACAGAGATCCTAAGGGAATAGACGGAAACAGAAACAATAGCATATATACAATAAAGCAGTAAAATGCATGGATGCAGCAATACAAGCGAGGCAAGGGAGTCCCTCTCAACCTCGAACCCAGAAAACAATAGGCAAAAGTGAACAGGCTTCACTTTCAACCCAACAGGGTAATCAGCAAACAATACAGTTCAGAAAGCCAATCAATACATCAAAAATGAAATACAGCAAGAAAAATAAACAGCTGCAGCAGCTCTGCATCAATATCCATCTTCAAGTCATCTTCAATCAGCTATAAGCTTCAGCAAGCCTCAATCTCCATCTCCACAGCTTTTCAGCAAGGTCTTGATCATCAGTCTTCCATCTGCAATGGCTTTTCTTCAAGTCTCAAGCTCCAGGAGGAATATCAGTCAACCAGATGAAGTGAATGAATGTTAGACAGTTAATTACCTACCAAGGGTGGTTCATCAACTGTTAACATTAAACAGAAAGTTTCCCCTCAAAAGTTCTATCTTTCAAATACATTCACTGATCCTTCCAAAGGGAGGAGGTGGATATTTGAAAGAGACCTTGAATCATAGGGAAAGGATGGATGCAGACAAGGCATTCCATGTTTGAGAAACCAGCTTTCTAATCTAGAGCTCTGCCTAGCTCCTAAACCCTAATCTCCTCAACAGCTGCTAGCAGGAATCTCCTCTTCAACTCTGGAAGTTGGTCTTCAGTCTCTGGATCTCCCATGGCTTCATCATCATAAGTCTTCAGCTTCCCCAATCCCCAGACAATCCCAATACCCACACAGACAAACAATAATCCCCAGAGGGCACACCACACCAATCAATCAAAGATAGTCAGTAATATACCAATAGCAGTAGGGGAATCCTAGTGATTTCTAAGGGGATCTATCCTATACCCATAACCCCTATAGTCCATACCCCAAAAATCAAATGAAAATCTCCTAAAAGAATTAAACTATCTCACCTAAGTTGATTTAAAACCCTAATTTTATTCATGTTATTTACACCTAAACTAATCCCCTAAAATCAAGTCCTAAAAATATAAACTAAATTGCATATACAAGCTACCAATGTCTATTAATCAACCTAAAAAGAATTGGTGAAAAATATTAAAGCAACTAATAGAACAAAAATTATCAAAATCATGTATGAAATGAAACACCTAAAATATGCATTTATTTGGAAAATATGGGAAAAATATCAAATAAAAAATAAAATGCAATTTTTATTTTTTATAATTTTCTTGACTCTTTAAAGAAAATTATGCAAAAAGAATTATTGAAAAATAAGGTTTTTATGATTTATTATGATTTTTAGAAAATGCATGAAAAATGAAAAGAAATTAAAAATGAAATATAGAGAAATAGAGGGAGGGGGTGAGAATAGCCAATGCGCTCAGTTACTTTTCCAGGTGGGCCACATAGCAGGGGGTGCGAATAGAATAAAGAGATAGGCCCAGCGCGCTTCAGAATTTCAACAAAAAATCAAAAAAAACTCAAACGGTGCATATAGTAACGTTTCCAGTTGAATATCATTGGGCCTGCGCTGGGAGGGGTGTCAAAAGCAATGAAATTCAAGGCCCACTCAGAACACTTAAATGAAACGGGGCGTTTTGATGCCCAGGGCTTCCCTCCGTTTTTTCTTCAAACCACAGCCACACGATTAGGCTCAGAGTCAAAGTCAATTGGGTGATCCAACGGATGGCCATCATCGTCCCCAAATGAACTCTAGGGTTTCTGAAATTCCAACTTCCATGCATAGATTTTCCAGTCCTTCGTTCTCCTTACTCACTCCATGAAACAACACGATCCAAAGACAAAAAACACTCTCCTCCTCACCCTCTATACAACCATGGTGTTAGATCCTTCTAAAACTCATCCAAGCCCCAAACCCGATAGGTGTAACAGATGAAATCCACCATTGACACCTGCTATCAAATGCTTCAATTCTTGCCAAAACTTATCCTAACCTAATCTACACCACATACTGGTCATTCTAAGCTATAAAAAGGGAATTATCGTGCCATATTCTATGTGTTATGAACCTTAACAGAATTGGTGCACTCTGGTCAAACTCCATGAAACTTGTCCAAACTTTGTAGAAATCATCATCTAACCTAACTTAACCAGTCTAAGCTAACAAAACCCTATCATGCTGACTAAACTATGCAAATCGAGCAGAGATACCAACCTGTTTTAAAATGGAGATACAACTATGGAAACCCTTGAATCAATGCTTGCAGGGACTTGAAACTGATCCACACACTACCACTTTGATTCTGTATGCAAAGATCTTGGCTCAAACTTCTTGTATCATGTGATTCCAATTTCTTGCACCTTGAATGATGAAACTTGTATAGCACTATTCTTGCTCAATTCAACCAAATTCTTATGAGAATTGTAATCTATGGATGATGGTGATGAAGATCAGATCAAGAAGTGTGGAAATTGAGGGAGATTTGAGAGAGTTTGAGATACTTTTGCAAAATGGAGAAAGTGAATGAAACTTGGGGTTTTGAGAAAATGTAATCACCAACCATGGAATGAACCATCTCTTATCAATATATAGATGATGTTAGAACCTCCTAGAAACTTGGAGAAGCTTCCCTTGCACAATTTCCCTTGGATTTGGTTTATGTATCTTCCATTACAAGTAATCATGGATAACTCTCAAAATGTGAACTAAGCTCAAAATTCTACTTTAGCCAATGTCTTTAAAATGATCTTTCCATTCAAAATGACCTATAATTTTGCTTCATTTGGCCAAGATATGAAAAATCTCATTTTTAGGTCCATTTTTATTCATTAAATCCACCAATTTTGAAACCTTGTGCTATGAATCTTTCCAATCTCTCATGGTCACTTTTCTAGACTCAAAATGTCATTTGGAACAAGTTTGATGTTGTAAGTTTTTCCATTTGAGGCCTCCTTGTATGAGTTTTGGGCATAGGCTTGAAATGACCTGTAATCCTCAGATGACCAAAATACCCTTTGCTTGCCAAGACCATAAGTAGAGTTCCACAAATCATATGAAGGCATACTATACCATTCTAGAAATCTAAGACAATGAGGAACAACTCTTATGTTTACCATAAATTCATTTGAACTCTCCTTGAGGGGTAAAAATTGCTTGGAAGTCAAGTCACTTTCACAGACAAAATTTCAGATACCTCAACTGACCTGTAACTTGCAAGGACCATAACTTGAGTTCTATAAATCTCCTTGATGTCTTACACCACTCAAACTAAAGGTCTTGAGATCCTCTACAAGTTCCATGTTGGCCAAGGATTCATTTGAAGCTTGTATTTTGACTTATCTTGCTTGGATATTTGACCTAAACTAGGGGATTTTACACAGAAACCCTAATTTAGAAACTCCTCTTCTCCTTGATTTCTCTTGAATTCTCCTTGGCATACCACCATATCCTCTTATCCATGTCAAATGATGAACCCCACATCTCCTCAATAGCCCTCAATGCCTTTCAATCAGTCAATTGACCTAGAGTTGACCCAGGGTTGACCCAGATGAAACCCTAGTTGACTGTCTTCAACTGTAATTCTTGTGATCATACCAATGACTTGTCTCCTTCTCCAAATGACTTTCTAAGTCCTCCAAGATGTCTAGGTACTCCCCATGCCTTCAATTCATAGCTCATACTTTCCCCATTGATCCCCAGATACACTCAGTTAGGAGATAGATGAACTGCTTGATCCCTTGACTTGATAGCTTCCCCATTCTTTCTGATGACTTGAATGAGATTGAATCAGGATAATAACCTCTTGATAGGCCTCTAGATATGAGAATAATGGTTGGGCCCCTGTTGAATGGCTTGCTATGCTTATGCTATGAAGATGAGTAACCTATGTACATGACTCTATATGCAAATGCTAATGATATTGAAACATAAACCAAGTGAATTAAGGTTGGGCAAATTTTAGGGTGCAACAGCTGCCCCTATTCAAGCGACTTGGACCCGATTGGGTGAAGAGCCCGGAGCCTTCAGACATTCGCGGTACGAGACGGTTGAATACTAGGAACCCAAAAATTTGCCGACCGCAGAAATAAACTGCGCCACTGCTTGGGGACTGACACCTACTGCCTGGATATGACTGTTACGGCAACCCACTGATCTCGCGCGACCGTGCTGGGGATAATTTTTCTGCATTTCATCAGGAATAAATCGCCCACGTTAGGGGTAAACTCTTGACCATGTTAGGAATGACACTGTCCACGTTAGGACTCACCCTTCCACGTAAGGAATAACCAATCCACGTTAGGAATATCATCGTCCACGTAAGGCATAACACCGTCCACGTTAGGACTAAGACTTCGTCTGGATCTGTCCACGTCAGGACTAAGCTCTCTGGGTTATGAATACTTCGTCCATGTTAGGACTCACCCTTCCATGTTAGGAATACATGTCCACGTCGGGACCCACCTTTCCACGTAAGGAATATATCGCTTTTCCACGTAAGGAAACCATCTATCGTCTTGATTTGTCCACGTAAGGCCCCCCCATCTTTCCACGTAAGGAACTCGTCTTCTCTCCACGTAAGGGACCAATCTCAATTTGTCCACGTTAGGACTCCAACTTGATATGTCCACGTAAGGACTCCCTCTTTCCACGCAAGGAATCACATCTTTCCACGTAAGGAAACCAGCTCGTCTTGATCGGTCCACGTAAGGGCTCCATCTTTCCACGTAAGGAATAACTTCCTTCGGGATCTGTCCGCGTCAGGACCATACTTTCCACGTAAGGAATAACTTTCGTTCCGCGTAAGGAATCAAACTTTTTTTCTCAATCTGTCCGCGTCAGGACTAAACTTTCCACGTAAGGAATCAATCTCTTTCCACGTAAGGAAACCATCTTCTTTCCACGTAAGGAATCAATCTTGATATGTCCGCGTCAGGACTAATCTTTTCCATGTAAGGAAACGACTTCTCTTTCCACGTAAGGAATAGCATTGTCCACGTCAAGACTCACATTTCGTCTTGATTTGTCCACGTAAGGACTCACTTCTTGACTTGCTGAGGAAATAAAATTTTGTCCACGTCAGGACTTGCGCGTCTTTGACTCGCCGGGGAAATAAGACTGTGTCCACGTCAGGACTCATGCACCTCTGACCCATTGGGAAGTGAGACTTGTCCACGTCAGGACTTCACATCTCAACCTGCTGAAGTAATAGAACCTGTCCACGTCAGGACTTGCGCGTCTTCGACTTGCTGGGGAAACAAGACTGTGTCCACGTCAGGACCCCTACTTTGCCCACAACACGAAGAAGGATAAACTTGTCCACGTCAGGACTCTCGTATCTTGCCATCGCGAAGAACTATAAACTTGTCCACATCAGGACGCACATTTCACCATTACGAATAGAGACATCTGCTGGAAATAAAATGGTCCACGTCAGGACTTCCAACACGAAGAGTAACCAACTTTGTCCACGTCAGGACTCCACACTCAATCAATACCGAGAACTCGAATCTGTCCATGTTAGGACTAACACATATCGTCACCTGGAAGAAATGTCCACGTTAGGACTCCACATTCCATCAATTCTGAGATACCGAACCCGTCCACGTTAGGATTAGCACCTCCTATCAGCCCATGAAATAAAACTGTCCACGTTAGGACTCCACTTTTCTAGCACGAAGAAAACCCGTCCAGAAATTGTCCACGTTAGGACTTATCTTTCCGTTGGTCCGCAAACTCCTTATCACTGACGTTACAGCAACTTTGAGGCTGACTCTACTGGGGATATTTGGAAACCAGACTACCGGAGGCCTGTTCTGATAACTGGCGGTAGCCTCTGAAATTCTGGTTCATGAGACCTGACGTAACAACAACCTTGAAGGAAACAATCCGCTGGTCGGACTAGAGAAACTTCAACAAGAAACCCTGGCGGGGAAATAAGTAACTCTGCTTAGGGACAAAGAGAAATTTATCCTGCTGGCTCTGTGGGGAGTAGTGCCACAGCTGATACTTCGTCGAATGTCTCATGCCGAGACTTCGAATGTTCGGTAATTCATTTGAGCAAGAACTCCTTCCACCTGCAAGAGAGCGCCACTTGAAACAAACGGTTAGCCGACCTGGTTCATATTTCAAAAATGCGTATGTTTATGATGCCATGTTCCATTTGACATGGGAATGCTACGCTTTTTTATTTGAAGGACACAAATATGACACTATATGCCAATGCAAATGCAGACTCGAACTGCTGGGATACAGAAACTGCTTCAGCAAAATAAATGCTGAAGATAATGCCAACTCCGCTGGGGGATAGCCAGATGCTACAGAATTATTCCAGCAAAATAAATGCTGGAGGAGTAAATTTGACTCAGCTGGGATATTGGGGAACTTGATACAAAACACCTCGCTGAAGTGACACCCTGCTGGGAATATAACTCTGCTGGAGAATGGTAGATGCGCTTGGTATGATCGAACTTCTGCTGGAAAGTGAACGAATATCACACGGTATTTTGACAAAATAAATGCCTGGGCGCACCAACTCTGTCGGGGATAGTCTTAATCTTTGAGTTCCACTGGGAAGAAAACACTTGCTGAAAAGAGAACTCCACTGGGGATGGGACGATTCTCTTGGGGGAAATCAACTGACTCCGCTGGGGGAGATTAAATGACCCTGCGGGGAAAGGTAAACTGCCTGAATACAACTCACCAATATTAATCTTCTGCGGCTAAACCACTCTGCTTGAGATACACTGTCTGAATGCAGCCTTATAATCTTGGAATCGTCAATTCTGTTGAGGAGGAACGACTTTGCTGGAGAATATCCTCTGGATAAGCTATGACTAGCTGGGGAATTCTATCCTTCTTCCGGAAGACCATGCATGACCTGCGTGGGGAACGCGTCTTTCGTTATTGCAATCTTTTGATCATCTTCCTCGTACGGCTATGAAACCTGCAACAACACAACAAGACAGGGCAAGCCTATGCAACCAAATCGATTCAGGTTAGTTAATTCAAAGCTTTAACAATTGTTGGCAAGGGCCAGTGATGTTATACACATGCTAGTTTCAATAAACTTAGGCGTTTTATCATGCACAAAACAGTAAAGAACCAACATTAAGTACTGAATAACATATTTTATTGATTGGGCCCCTGAACGGGCGGAGTTTTGTACATGGGATGTAACTCCTGAAATGAGGAAGCTACGCAAAGCAAATACGCAAGTATGCACAATAAGCATAAATACTTTGACAAATTAAATTTTGTACACATGTTGGCAACGGGATGCAGACAACCACCACGAACTGATCCTCCTATGATTCATCCGACTCTGATGCTTTCCCGGTATCCACACTTCTGAAGCGGTTGTATCTGATAATCGACCACTCAGGTATTCTCCCGTACTGATGCTCACCGCAGTGTCAAATTCGGACCGCAGTCATTTGCTTTTCAAATCCCTAACTTTTGCGTGAACCGCCCTTTACGGGTTTTCAGTTCACCGGGATACCCTTTTTTGCCGAAGCCGCCCAGTGTAGGTTTTCAACTTCGCGGGTGTACATTTTTTCAATTTGATCCCTAATTTTTGCCCGAACCTTTCATTCTGTTTTTGGTTCGCCAGGATGCCCCATTTTTGCCTGGACTCTCTTTTTTTTGTCCAGTGGGTCAATTTTAAGCAAAGTATTTTTTAACTGCGTCCGAATTCATAGGCGACGTAAAGTCTTCACCGTCCATGGTGGACAACAACAACGCTCCTCTTGAAAAGACTTTCCTGACAACGTATGGCCCTTCGTAGTTGGGGATCCACTTGCCCCTGTGATCTGCTTGCGGCGGGAGAATCCTTTTCAGCACAAGGTCGCCCGTCTGAAAGCTTCGCGGATGTATCTTCTTATCGTATGCTTTCTTCATTCGGCTCTGGTACAAACGACCATATGCTAGAGAAGCTAGCCTCTTCTCATCCATCAAACTCAATTGGTTCAACCTGTCTTTCACCCATTCTGCCTCGTCTAGCTGAACGTCTCGCAATACCCTCAGAGAAGGGATCTCCACCTCCAACGGTAGTACCGCTTCCATTCCGTATACTAACGAGAACGGGGTTGCCCCGGTTGATGTGCGTACCGTCGTACGATAACCGTGCAAAGCGAAAGGTAGCATCTCATGCCAATCCTTATAGGTCACCACCATCTTCTGGACGATCTTCTTTATATTCTTATTGGCCGCTTCAACAGCGCCATTCATCTTGGGTCGGTAAGGGGAGGAGTTATGATGTTCGATCTTGAAATTCTGACAGAGCTCCTTCATCATTTTGTTGTTCAGGTTTGAACCGTTGTCCGTGATTATCCGCTCGGGGATCCCATATCGGCAGATGATATCTCTCTTGATGAATCTGGCCACCACTTGCTTCGTTACATTTGCATAAGACGCTGCTTCCACCCACTTGGTGAAGTAATCGATTGCTACTAAGATGAACCGATGCCCGTTAGAAGCTGTCGGTTCGATCTTTCCAATCATATCGATTCCCCACATCGCGAACGGCCATGGTGATGACATCACATTTAGAGGACTCGGAGGCACATGGATCTTATCAGCATAGATTTGGCACTTGTGGCACTTCCTCGCAAACTTGAAACAGTCAGTTTCCATAGTCAGCCAAAAATAACCTGCCCGCAGCAGCTTTCTCGTCATAGCATGCCCACCAGCATGCGTACCAAAGGTACCTTCGTGTATTTCCTCCATGAGCAGCTTTGCCTCTCTTTCGTCTACACAACGTAACAGTATCAAGTCGTGGTTTCTTCTGTATAAGACACCATCCGGATTCAAATAGAAATTACCCGCTAATCTCCTGAGAGTCTTCTGATCTTGACTGGATGCCCCAGCCGGATACTCTTTATTCTTCAGGAAATTAAGGATATCAAAATACCATGGTTTGTCATCGGATGCTTCATCAATAGCAAATACGTAAGCTGGTCTGTCAAGCCGAGAGATAATGATTCTGGGAGCCTCATTCCAGAAGTTGACTTTGTACATGGAAGACAAAGTGGCCAGGGCGTCAGCCATTTGGTTCTCTGCCCGCGGTACATGATGCAACTCTACCTTGTCGAAGAAAGGCAATAATCTCCTTGCATAGTTCATGTAATGTATCAAGTTAGGCTGACGTGTCTCCCATTCCCCTTTGATCTGATTCACCACCAGAGCTGAGTCTCCGTATACGTCTAAATTCTTGATTCGCAAATCAATGGCTTCTTCAAGCCCCATTATACAAGCTTCGTATTCGGCCTCATTGTTGGTAACGGCAAAGGTCAATCGGGCAGTAAACGGGATGTGCGACCCATGCGGCGTAGTGATGATTGCCCCTATTCCGCTACCGTAAGCATTCACAGCTCCGTCAAATATCATCTTCCATTTGGAACCCAACTCTGGTCCTTCGTCTGGCAACGACTCTTCACAATCTTTCATCTTCAGGTACATGATGTCATCGTCAGGAAAATCAAACCTCATCGATTGGTAATCTTCAATAGGCTGCTCCGCCAGATATTCAGACAGCACACTCCCCTTTATAGCCTTTTGCGAGACGTATTGGATGTCATATTCAGTCAAGACCATCTGCCAACGGGCAATTCTCCCTGACAACGCCTGCTTTTCGAATACATATTTGATAGGATCCATCTTCGAGATGAGCATGGTTGTATGATTCAGCATGTATTGCCTCAAACGCTTGGCGGCCCAGGCTAGCGCGCAACAAGTTTTCTCAAGCATTGAGTATCGAGATTCACAATCTGTAAATTTCTTACTCAAGTAATAGATTGCATGCTCTTTTCTCCCTGTCTCGTCGTGCTGACCGAGAACACAACCCATGCTTCCCTCAAGAACCGTCAAATACATGATCAAGGGTCTGCCCGCCACTGGGGGTATCAAGATAGGAGGCTCCTGCAAATACTGCTTTATTTTATCGAACGCCTTTTGACAATTTTCGTTCCACGTTACAGCTTGATCTTTCTTCAACAGCTTGAATAAGGGTTCACACGTAGCAGTTAGGTGAGATATGAACCGAGCTATGTAGTTCAACCTCCCTAAAAACCCGCGCACCTCTTTCTCTATTTTAGGCGTCGGCATTTCTTGAATCGCTTTTATTTGAGCAGGATCGACCTCTATTCCTCTTTCGCTTACGATAAACCCCAGCAGTTTACCCGATCTCACCCCGAAGGTGCATTTGTTAGGGTTCAGCCTCAGCCTGAACTTCCTAAGCCTTTTAAATAACTTCAGCAGATTCACCAGATGCTCTTCCTCCGTCTGGGATTTGGCAATCATATCGTCAACATAAACTTCGATCTCTTTATGCATCATATCATGGAAAAGAGTCGTCATCGCACGCTGATATGTTGCCCCAGCATTTTTTAAGCCAAAGGGCATCACTTTGTAGCAAAATGTTCCCCAAGGCGTTATGAAAGTGGTCTTCTCCATATCCTCTGGCGCCATTTTAATCTGATTATAGCCGGAAAAGCCATCCATGAAGGAGAATACGGAGTACTGAGCAGTGTTATCAACTAGCACATCGATATGAGGAAGTGGAAAATCGTCCTTTGGGCTTGCTTTGTTCAAATCTCTATAATCCACGCACATTCGAACCTTGCCATCTTTCTTTGGCACTGGTACGATGTTAGCAACCCATGAGGGATATTTTGTCATAGCCAGGAAACCAGCGTCCCACTGTTTTTGAACTTCCTCTTTGATCTTCACTGCCATATCTGGTCGAGTTCTGCGAAGCTTTTGTTTGACCGGCGGGCACTCTTCTTTCAGCGGCAGACGGTGCACCACCATATCTGTATCGAGCCCTGGCATATCTTCATACGACCAAGCGAATACATCACTATACTCTCGGAGCATTTCAACCAGTCTTCGCTTGATATCACCCTGCAGTGCGGCTCCGATACGAATATTCTTCTCAACCCCTTCCGACCCCAAGTTGATAATTTCGATAACCTCGTCGTGAGGCAGAATGGCTCTTTCCTCTTGCTTCACCAACCAAGACAATTCTTCAGGAACGTCACTATCTTCGACAACCTCTTCTTCGGCCTGAAATACCGGGTGCTCAAAGTCGGGACGAGTCATAGGTGGTTCAAGGATGTCATCTGAAAATGTTATCCTGCAAAAGGAATGGTTAAGTGCTTCAAAATGCGTATAAAGCGAATAACCGCGTTGCCATTTTATTGGAAAATATAAAACAAGAAAGACAGAGATTACAGTATTTGCACATGAAAAAACGCCTTTTATTTAATGATTAACACGCAATGTTCATAACAACACAGCCCTAAGCAAATCCTGATGCCCCGGGCAAGACATCAGATTATTCAACAATTAATAAAGCAAAGCATTACTGTTTAAGAGTCACAGGAACAAGCTCCTGAATAGACCAGTTGCACAGTCCTTGTCCTGGCGTGCTTGGCTGAATCCAGGCATCCATATCACAGTCGCTGTCTCTTTCGTCAGACTCCGAAGCAGCGTTGATGGTTTCATGACATACTCCACTGGCAGAGATGGTTATTGGCTCTCTGAAACGGGGTGCCCCCACAGCGGGAGTTGATGACGACGGTTGGTACCCCAGCCTGAACCGGTCCATCTTTACAGGAATATCCAGCACTTTGCCCCAGCCCTTTGCTTCTCCTGCCTCCACCAGAGCTTGAGCTTCTTTATACGACGAGACGGCTATCTCTGACACCTTGCTCGGCCCGGGACCTTTGTCCTTGACACGCAACCCTTCAAATGCCTGACAGGGTGTTTCGTGGATCTCTCCGTCGACCTCCACATATTTAAATGACGACAGATGGCTGACCAGGATGTCCTCTTCTCCGCATACGGTGACTACGCTGTCTCCGACCATATATTTCAACTTCTGATGCAGGGTAGACGTGACTGCCCCAGCCCCATGAATCCAGGGTCGTCCTAGCAGGCAGCTATACGCAGGCTGTATATCCATGATATAAAACTCAGTCGCAAACACCTCCGGCCCCACCTGTAGAGGCAATGTGATCGATCCAAAGACTGTTCTTCGCGTGCCGTCAAAGGCTCTAACTACCAAGTCGCTGGGTGTGCACAGGATTCCTCTGACATCCAGCTTCATCATCACTTTCTTGGGCATCACATTCAGAGACGATCCAGTGTCGACCAATACATGCGACATTACTGATCCTCTACACTCGACGAATATGTGCAGCGCCATATTATGATCTCTCCCTTTCGGGGTCAAATATAAGTCGGTAAAGCCCAAGCCGTAGCCTGCATTTACATGTGCCAACACTCCTTCCAGCTGATTCACGGAGACGTCTTGGGGTACAAAAGAAGTATCCAGGACTTTCAACAAAGCATTTCTGTGAGCTTCAGAACACAACAGCAATGACAAGATGGATATTTTGGAGGGCGTCTGTTGCAGATGCTCCACAATCTTATAATCACTTTTTCGAATCAAGCGCATGAACTCTTCTACATCCCTCGATGCCGCTTCTTTGCCACTTGCTTGCACTGGGACATTCTCAACCATCTTCCCTTTTCATTTTGCTAGTCTTTCAGCCTCCACTTCAGGTGATATAAAGAACCTACCACTCCTTGTCATACCTCCTGAACCAACAACGTTATCGACAGTCTCGGCTGGCTGCTTATTAACATCAATCTTTATCCCGTCACAATACACCTCCAACCCATATGACCATGGGACTGCTTTCGTGTTCTCGTACGGGATTGGTCCGGCCTTAGTTATGGTGATCGGTGGTCGCTGGACTGGTGCCGCAATAGTGATTGTCTTTCGAGGAACTGTGACAGTGGCCACATCACTCTGATCATCTGCTGCTGCCTCTGCAGGCTCTTCAGTTGCTGCTCGGTCAAACTGCAAAGTGCCTCCATCAATTAAATCTTGAATGCCTTTCTTCAAATCATCACACCCCCCAGCTAGGGTCCAACATTCTAAGCAATACTCGCCACATCCTGGATAAACACCCCCTTGCAACAATCTGCCTTTTATCTCGCTCAGCGGCGTCTTTAAATCGTCGACATTCATAATCAGATTCAACCCTTCCTCAGTCAGAATGGCGTTCACCCCATGATTAGGCATGGGTTTCTGCACTATATTCGGACCTGCCGTTCCGAAATTGATAGTCTTATTGTCCAAAAGATCCTGCACAACATGCTTGAAAGCATGGCAACCTTCTATATCGTGGCCCGGCGCCCCAGAATGAAACTCACAGTGCCTGCTCGCATCATAACCATACGGAGGAGTTCCCGTTATCGGTGCCAAAGTTCTCTTCTCTACCAACTTTAGGCCCAACAGTGTCTGCAACAAATCTGCATAGGTTGAGGGAGGCTTCTCAAACACCCTTCTTGGTTTACCACCCTGGAATCTTCGCTGAGCCTGCTGCGCCCCCTGCTGTGGCTGCTGCTGCTGCTACTGTTGCTGAGACGGTGGTTGTTGTTGAAGTGGTTGCTGCTGATATGGGATAGTAACACTCGCCACCTGCTGCGGCTGATGATATTGGTTCCGACCTCTGCCTCGGCCTCGGCCTCGGCCTCCAAACACTGCGCTTGCCTCGCCCTGACGGCGCCCACCAAAAGCCTTCCTATTACTGCCGGATGCAGTTGATTCCTCGACTTGGAACTTTCCCTGCTTAATGTTACGTTCAATCTTTTCCCCCATCAGGATTAAGTCTGAAAAACTGGCCAGAGATGTATGAAACAACATGTCATGAAACAATCCTGTGAATGTGCCGACAAACATGTCATTCATTTCCTTATCTTCTACAGGAGGACGGACCCTGGCAGCCATATCGCGTCACCTTTGCGCGTACTCTTTAAAACTCTCCCCCTTCTTCTGAGACAGCCCTGCCAATTGGACCCGATTGGGTGCCAAGTCGCTGTTATACTTGTAGTGAGCTACAAATGCCTCTGCTAATTGCTTCCATGTCTTGATATTAGTTGGCTCCAACCCCATGTACCACTCTAAGGAAGGGCCCGACAGACTATCTTGAAAGAAATGCATTAGCATTCTCTCATCAGTTGAGTATGCAGACATCTTTCTGTAATAAGCCCGCACGTGCACTTTCGGACATGTGTCCCCTTTGTACTTATCAAACGTAGGAGCTTTGAATTTGATTGGCACCCTCAAGCCAGGTACCAGGCCCATTGTTGCCATGTCCAAGCCCACAGCACTTTGGTTCAGGACCCCCCTCATCTGCTCTTCTAGCATTCTGATCTTCTGGGAGTCATCCATCGGCCCTTCGAAACCTCCGCCGGAGAAAACATCCTCCTGCTGATCTTCTTGCCACATACCATTCCCAGCTCCATACCCGTCATATCCATTATTGCGGCCAGCTCTGATCTGATTCATTCCTGGGCCTCGACCTCTGTTGTCGTACCCTTGAACACCTCCAGCAGGCCCAAAAGCCATTAACCCAGCGCCGTTTCCATTTCCGAAACCTCCATAGCCCTGATTGGCCACACCATAACCATCTTGCCCAAAGCCTTAAGCATTGAAACCATATTTCCCAGCGTTATCGAATCCCTGATCGTTGAACCCGAATCCAGTATTGCCAAAGCCGTTGCCTCCCATATTATCACCCAAGTTGACATCACCAAGCCCAACGTTATGGACAGCAGTCTCGTTCCCAACTCCGACGTTACCGTTCACAGCAGCGGTAGCGTTGTTGACATTAGCAGCAGGTATATTGACTACAGGTGGAGCCACTGGCGTGGGAGTGCCATCTCCGTGAACAGTATCGACTCGCACAGACTGATGCTCCTCATTACCGTGACCAGCATTTCGGGCCAACAGAGGTTGGACCATGGCTTGCAAATTCTCCTGACCTTTTGCAATAGCTTCCATGGTCTGCATAAAGAGAGCTAGCTTCTCGCGCACATCTTGCATCTCGTTCTGCATTTGATCCATGATTCTTCAACAGTTGGTGCGGGTAGAATAGCGGTGCGGGTGCTGATCTGAAATCCTGGAAAGTACCTGGTATAGAGCAGAAAATAAGACACCATCCGAAGATTACCTGTAGTGCAATATGAATATGAATGCAATGCAATGTGTGTCTGTGCGTTAGGGAAATTCATTCCCCGATTCTAGTGTGAAGGTGCCGGTGCAGTGACAGTGCTAACAATATAAAGATCGAAGCTGAATCACAGAAAGCCTCATATATTGCTGAGAAATCAATAAACCCGGAATACAATATCACTGAGAGTACAACAAGAAGGCATGACCTCAACCAACAATCCTGGTGATGGTCAGCACTATGCAAATAAAGCATACAAGTTACTACATGAAATGATCAAATCCTCCCATAAGTCTGGTACTCTTCTAGCAGCTTCTTGGTCTCCGGATGGCTTGGTCGCTCCAGCAGCCCTTCAACAAGTTGGTTTCTTTTCTTAAGAACACGGCGTACGTCTTCAGCAGTCTTCTCCCACGCCCCCTCTCCGAAGCGATCTTCTAGTTTACGCTTCTGAGACACAACTTCATCTCTGCCTTTGATGGCCTTGTTCTGTGCATTCTGGAGACTGTACCGGGTCATCACTTCTTCTTCACACTTCTTGATGCTGGACTTCAATTGCTCTTCGAGGTCAGAAATTTGCTGCTTCAACTTATCCTCCCTCTTCTTATTGTTGGTGAGCGTAGCATTCCAAGTCCTATTGCAAGAAGAGATCTCTCGGTGAGCGATGTCAAGTGCTTTCTTCTTGGATTCAAGCATGTCATGGGAGCTTCTGAACTCTTGCCCCAGACGTTCGCGCTTCCTCTTCTCCTCAGTCAACTCAGCTCCTAATCTGTTCATTAGCTCAATCTGTTGTTGGAAAGCGTACACGACCTTGTTTTTCTCACTGCGTATCTGGGCTAGCTCCTGCTCTAACCCTTCGTTGATCTTCATCAAGGCTTCTTTTTCTTTCACAACTTGCTCGTAGGCCTCCCTAGAAACAGTAGTTGGTTCTGCTACCGGAATAGGAACAAGAACTGGTGCATCTGGAAATGGCATCCTCAACTGACTTGCTCTCTCTTGAACCCAAACTCTATAAGGTGCGTAGGCCTGACAGTCGTTCTTTCCTAGCAACGACTTCCCTCTTCGGTTAATACGCGTCCAGGCATGCTGCAGCTTGGCTAACAATTCCCCCTTCAAATCACCGGTAAAGTACAGAGATTCCTGTACTTCTTCCTCTTTGGGCGGGTTCTTCAGCGCATATCCGAACTGACGGACCAACAGTGACGGGTTGTAGTTGATACACCCTTTTCTTCCAATCAGCGGTACATTAGGGTAACCAGAACAACTGAAGATAAGCTCAGATCCTAGCAGGTCTCGATCAAACCATTCGACGTCTTCGGAAGATAGCCTCATCAGGAGCTCTGACCAGCTAGCAGTGGTTGCACTCTCAACAAAAGATCCCTTCATGGGAAGATGACTCTTGAACCACATATTCAATAGAGGAGCACAGCAGTAAACAACCTTTCCCCTTCTGTTTTCGTTCTTGTAGTGCAAGGAGTGGTAGAAGTCTCCGATCAACGTTGGCGCTGGATTGCCGGCAGCGAATAGATGGAAAGCGTCCAGGTCTACGAAATTGGGCAAGTTAGGGAACAGCACAATCCCATAAATGCATATGGCCAAAATAGCGTTGAAAACCACCCAACATCCGCTCTTGGCATACTCCTGAGCTTTGCCAACCAAGAAGTCCAGAGAGAAACCTGAAACTCCAAGCCAAGAAGTCAACAACAGTTCTGCAGCATCCATATGCAAGGCTTTGGCTAAGTCCTCCAACTTGGGCTCATCAGCAGAGTGAATAAAGGGAACCTTGTTCCGCACTGGTAGCTCAGTAAACTCCACATACTCCTCAATGGTAGACCCTAGAATGAAGTCAGCAAACGTAAAACATCTCAATGCGGGGTCATAGAACTGCATCAAGGTGTACAGCCCATTCATCTCATCAGTAGTGGGCTTGCAGACTAATCTCAGTAATCTCCCGTGACTCATTCTGAAGCTTCTCCTAACCTCCTCATCAGCAAGAGATATCAGACCAAGCAAAGAAGTAATATCAGGTGAAGGCAGCTTATACGCAACTGTTTTCCTCAAACCAGCCATAATCAATACTCAGAAGTCTGGGCACTAGAATCGGAGGATATGCAAATGCACCTGCAGCACAGACACACGTTAATGGGATGCAATGATAATGGGTATGCAAACAATGCAATGCAAGTAACATGCAGCAGGGACCAACTGCCGTAGCTGAATAGCCTGAACCATATCAAGAAGTCTCAGATAGACTCAATAGAAGTCCTCAAACTCTGGTCTTGGATAGACCTAAAACAAAGCTCCAACAATGGTCTCTGACAGGCCTCAAACCATAACTCCAACTAGCCTCTGATAGACCTCAAGTCACATCTCCAATTGGTCTCTGACAGACCTCAGAACTATCCAACTGGTCTCTGACAGACCTCATAACACATCTCCAAATGGCCTCTGACAGACCTCAAAACTCTCCATAAATACCCAGGATCTCTGATCAAGGAACAAACCGGTAGTCTGAAGGTCTAGTTACCTGTATAACCCCAAAACCCCCTCACAGGTGGATGTCCTAGTACTGACACAAGGTACGGCATCCTATGCGGTCGTCGGCGTCACAGACTTTCAGGGTTGATGATACGATTCCCAGAAGGAGTGGCATCATCAAATCCTGAAGAGGCCTCACTTAGCCAACTTCCAAATGATCGGTTCCCGGAGTCGACAATTCAGCTGACCAACAACCCCTTCGACCCAAAGGGTAGAAAAAGAAGCCAACCAGAAGAACCTCGTCCGAGTGTAGATTTCATGAGACACTAATGCAAGCAAAGCCGGCACGCGCCCACTACTTTCTACTCTAATTCTAGGTGCACTCAAGCCCAGGTCCGGCTTATCTCTCAATCATAGAACCACCCATCACAACCCAGTACAGCAATAATAATCAATATATATATAATGCTGAAAATAAAGGTCAGAAATATAAATCCATACAAAATCCTCGACGGGAAAACAAGCGTTAGGATTGACTCTCTTAAGGGACGTTGGATCCCAAATGCATAAGAACTATCGCAGTCCTTAGCAGCCAGGGGACGTTGGATCCCCAGCAGAGTCGCCAGTTGTCGCTACTGCGAAAATCGGCGCCGGCTGAACAGAAGAGTCGCCACCGTGCGTTATTTATCCCACGGGAGGGAAAGGAAACGCTCAGAGTAAACCTCGCACAACACGGGAAAGGTATGGTCGTTGCAACCAAAACCTGGATTCGGGAGTCGGTTACGCAAGGGGAAGGTATTAGCACCCCTCACGTCCGTCGTACTCGACGGGATCCACGCTTGTTTTCGGGTATGGATTGTTATTTCTATCTACTCTACAGGGTTAAGGGTTAAAAAGAAAAGAAAATGAAAATAAAATGAAAATGACTCGGCAAAGTATCGCACTTTATGCCTACGTATTCCTGTCTGAAACGAGAAATCAGAGTCAACGTAGTTCGCCTACCTACGGGAAAGGAGGGGAAGGTTGCTCGCTAGGATATCGCATCCTATGCCTACGTACTTTCATACAGCATGAAAGATCAGAGCAAACGTAGTTCGGGCCACGTACGACACCAGTCTGTCCTGGTTGATTTTATTCCTTCTGAAAAAGGTTTTTCTGATTAACAGTCCAAGCGGACAAAAATGACATCTTGATGAGTTCACATTCTTTTACGAAAGAAGTGTCTTTTATTGTGTTTGAAATCCTTATGGTGTTTTTTCTGTTTGTTTTGAGAAAGAAAGAGACAGAACTCTAACCTACGGTTGAAAAGGGAATCAAACTAACCTAGTGTTATCATGCATGGGTTAAGACCTAGTGTCTATCATACTCCTCTCTTGCACAGAGAGAAACAGAGATCCTAAGGGAATAGACGGAAACAGAAACAATAGCATATATACAATAAAGCAGTAAAATGCATGGATGCAGCAATACAAGCGAGGCAAGGGAGTCCCACTCAACCTCGAACCCAGAAAACAATAGGCAAAAGTGAACAGGCTTCACTTTCAACCCAACAGGGTAATCAGCAAACAATACAGTTCAGAAAGCCAATCAATACATCAAAAATGAAATACAGCAAGAAAAATAAACAGCTGCAGCAGCTCTGCATCAATATCCATCTTCAAGTCATCTTCAATCAGCTATAAGCTTCAGCAAGCCTCAATCTCCATCTCCACAGCTTTTCAGCAAGGTCTTGATCATCAGTCTTCCATCTGCAATAGCTTTTCTTCAAGTCTCAAGCTCCAGGAGGAATATCAGTCAACCAGATGAAGTGAATGAATGTTAGACAGTTAATTACCTACCAAGGGTGGTTCATCAACTGTTAACATTAAACAGAAAGTTTCCCCTCAAAAGTTCTATCTTTCAAATACATTCACTGATCCTTCCAAAGGGAGGAGGTGGATATTTGAAAGAGACCTTGAATCATAGGGAAAGGATGGATGCAGACAAGGCATTCCATGTTTGAGAAACCAGCTTTCTAATCTAGAGCTCTGCCTAGCTCCTAAACCCTAATCTCCTCAACAGCTGCTAGCAGGAATCTCCTCTTCAACTCTGGAAGTTGGTCTTCAGTCTCTGGATCTCCCATGGCTTCATCATCATAAGTCTTCAGCTTCCCCAATCCCCAGACAATCCCAATACCCACACAGACAAACAATAATCCCCAGAGGGCACACCACACCAATCAATCAAAGATAGACAGTAATATACCAATAGCAGTAGGGGAATCCTAGTGATTTCTAAGGGGATCTATCCTATACCCATAACCCCTATAGTCCATACCCCAAAAATCAAATGAAAATCTCCTAAAAGAATTAAACTATCTCACCTAAATTGATTTAAAACCCTAATATTATTCATGTTATTTACACCTAAACTAATCCCCTAAAATCAAGTCCTAAAAATATAAACTAAATTGCATATACAAGCTACCAATGTCTATTAATCAACCTAAAAAGAATTGGTGAAAAATATTAAAGCAACTAATAGAACAAAAATTATCAAAATCATGTATGAAATGAAACACCTAAAATATGCATTTATTTGGAAAATATGGGAAAAATATCAAATAAAAAATAAAATGCAATTTTTATTTTTTATAATTTTCTTGACTCTTTAAAGAAAATTATGCAAAAAGAATTATTGAAAAATAAGGTTTTTATGATTTATTATGATTTTTAGAAAATGCATGAAAAATGAAAAGAAATTAAAAATGAAATATAGAGAAATAGAGGGAGGGGGTGAGAATAGCCAATGCGCTCAATTACTTTTCCAGGTGGGCCACATAGCAGGGGGTGCGAATAGAATAAAGAGATAGGCCCAGCGCGCTTCAGAATTTCAACAAAAAATCAAAAAAACTCAAACGGTGCATATAGTAACGTTTCCAGTTGAATATCATTGGGCCTGCGCTGGGAGGGGTGTCAAAAGCAATGAAATTCAAGGCCCACTCAGAACACTTAAATGAAACGGGGCGTTTTGATGCCCAGGGCTTCCCTCCGTTTTTTCTTCAAACCACAGCCACACGATTAGGCTCAGAGTCAAAGTCAATTGGGTGATCCAACGGATGGCCATCATCGTCCCCAAATGAACTCTAGGGTTTCTGAAATTCCAACTTCCATGCATAGATTTTCCAGTCCTTCGTTCTCCTTACTCACTCCATGAAACAACACGATCCAAAGACAAAAAACACTCTCCTCCTCACCCTCTATACAACCATGGTGTTAGATCCTTCTAAAACTCATCCAAGCCCCAAACCCGATAGGTGTAACAGATGAAATCCACCATTGACACCTGCTATCAAATGCTTCAATTCTTGCCAAAACTTATCCTAACCTAATCTACACCACATACTGGTCATTCTAAGCTATAAAAAGGGAATTATCGTGCCATATTCCATGTGTTATGAACCTTAACAGAATTGGTGCACTCTGGTCAAACTCCATGAAACTTGTCCAAACTTTGTAGAAATCATCATCTAACCTAACTTAACCAGTCTAAGCTAACAAAACCCTATCATGCTGACTAAACTATGCAAATCGAGCAGAGATACCAACCTGGTTTAAAATGGAGATACAACTATGGAAACCCTTGAATCAATGCTTGCAGGGACTTGAAACTGATCCACACACTACCACTTTGATTCTGTATGCAAAGATCTTGGCTCAAACTTCTTGTATCATGTGATTCCAATTTCTTGCACCTTGAATGATGAAACTTGTATAGCACTATTCTTGCTCAATTCAACCAAATTCTTATGAGAATTGTAATCTATGGATGATGGTGATGAAGATCAGATCAAGAAGTGTGGAAATTGAGGGAGATTTGAGAGAGTTTGAGATACTTTTGCAAAATGGAGAAAGTGAATGAAACTTGGGGTTTTGAGAAAATGTAATCACCAACCATGGCATGAACCATCTCTTATCAATATATAGATGATGTTAGAACCTCCTAGAAACTTGGAGAAGCTTCCCTTGCACAATTTCCCTTGGATTTGGTTTATGTATCTTCCATTACAAGTAATCATGGATAACTCTCAAAATGTGAACTAAGCTCAAAATTCTACTTTAGCCAATGTCTTTAAAATGATCTTTCCATTCAAAATGACCTATAATTTTGCTTCATTTGGCCAAGATATGAAAAATCTCATTTTTAGGTCCATTTTTATTCATTAAATCCACCAATTTTGAAACCTTGTGCTATGAATCTTTCCAATCTCTCATGGTCACTTTTATAGACTCAAAATGTCATTTGGAACAAGTTTTATGTTGTAAGTGTTTCCATTTGAGGCCTCCTTGTATGAGTTTTGGGCATAGGCTTGAAATGACCTGTAATCCTCAGATGACCAAAATACCCTTTGCTTGCCAAGACCATAAGTAGAGTTCCACAAATCATATGAAGGCATACTATACCATTCTAGAAAGATGAGACAATGAGGAACAACTCTTATGTTTACCATAAATTCATGTGAACTCTCCTTGAGGGGTAAACATTGCTTGGAAGTCAAGTCACTTTCACAGACAAAATTTCAGATACCTCAGCTGACCTGTAACTTGCAAGGACCATAACTTGAGTTCTATAAATCTCCTTGATGTCTTCCACCACTCAAATTAAAGGTATTGAGATCCTCTACAAGTTCCATGTTGGCCAAGGATTCATTTGAAGCTTGTATTTTGACTTATCTTGCTTGGATATTTGACCTAAACTAAGGGATTTTACACAGAAACCCTAATTTAGAAACTCCTCTTCTCCTTGATTTCTCTTGAATTCTCCTTGGCATACCACCATATCCTCTTATCCATGTCAAATGATGAACCCCACATCTCCTCAATAGCCCTCAATGCCTTTCAATCAGTCAATTGACCTAGAGTTGACCCAAGGTTGACCCAGATGAAACCCTAGTTGACTGTCTTCAACTGTAATTCTTGTGATCATACCAATGACTTGTCTCCTTCTCCAAATGACTTTCTAAGTCCTCCAAGATATCTAGGTACTCCCCATGCCTTCAATTCACAGCTCATACTTTCCCCATTGATCCCCAGATACACTCAGTTAGGAGATAGATGAACTGCTTGATCCCTTGACTTGATAGCTTCCCCATTCTTTCTGATGACTTGAATGAGATTGAATCAGGATAATAACCTCTTGATAGGCCTCTAGATATGAGAATAATGGTTGGGCCCCTGTTGAATGGCTAGCTATGCTTATGCTATGCAGATGAGTAACCTATGTACATGACTCTATATGCAAATGCTAATGATATTGAAACATAAACCAAGTGAATTAAGGTTGGGCAAATTTTAGGGTGCAACACCACCCTTTTGGTTCGATGCCTGTTTGTTTAAAAGATGCCTCATGGCGAGGTCAGATGTTCCTCTTAACTTCGTGTTGAGCCGGCCTTCGGGTTCGATGCCTGTTTGTATAACAGATGTCTGACGGCGAGGTCACATGTTCTTCTGAACTACGGGTTGAGTCAGCCTTCGGGTTCGATGCCTGTTTCTGTAACAGATGCTTGACAGCGAGGTAAGATGTTCCTCTCAACTTCGTGTCTAGCCAGCCTTCAGGTTCGATGCCTGACAGCAAGGTCAGATGTTCTTCTCAACTTCGTTTTGAGCCGGCCTTCGGGTTCGATGTCTGTTTGTTTAACAAATGTCTGATGACGAGGTCAGATGTTCTTCTCAACTACGGGATGAGCCGGCCTTCGGGTTCGATGACTGTTTGTTCAACAGATGCTTGACAACGAGATCAGTTGCTCCTCTCAACTTTGTGTCGAGCCGACCGTCGGGTTCGATGCCTGACGGCGAGGTCAGATGTTCCTCTTAACTTCGTTTTGAGTCGGCCTTCGGTTTCGATGCCTGTTTGTTTAACAGATTCCTGACGGTGAGGTCATATATCCCTCTCAACTTCGTGTTGAGAGACCTTCGGGATCAATGCCTGTTTGTTTAACAGATGCCTGACATCGAGTTCAAATGTTCTTATCAACTTCGTGTTGAGCCGGCCTCCGGGTTCGATGCCTGTTTGTTTAACAAATGCCTAACCGTGAGGTCAGATGTTCTTATCAACTTCGTGTTGAGCAGCCCTTCATATTCGATGCTTGTTTGTTTAAAAGATGCCTCACGGTGAGGTCAGATGTTCCTCTCAACTTCGTGTTGATCCGGCCTTCAGGGTCGATGCCTGTTTTTAAAAAAATGCCTGACAACGAGGTCAGATGTTCTTCTCATCTTCGAGTTGAGTCGGCCTTCGGGTTCGATGCCTGTTTGTTTAACAGATGCCTAACAGTGAGGTCAGATGTTCTTCACAACTTCGGGTTGAGCCGGCCTTCGGGTTCGATGCCTGTTTATTTAACTGATGCCTTGCGGCGAGGTCAGATGTACTTCTCAACTTCAGGTGGAGCTGGCCTTCGGGTTCGATTCCTGTTTGTTTAACTGATGCTTGACAGCGAGGTCAGATGTTCTTCTCAACTTCGGGTTAAGCCGACCTTCAAATTCGACCCCTTTTTGTTTAAAAGATGCCTGAGGGCGAGGTCAGATGTTTTTCTCAACTTCATGGTGAGCCACCCTTTTGGTTCGATGCCTGTTTGTTTAAAAGATGCCTCATGGCGAGGTCAGATGTTCCTCTCAACTTCGTGTTGAGGCGGCCTTCGGGTTCGATGCCTGTTTGTATAACAGATGTCTGACAGCGAGGTCACATGTTCTTCTGAACTACGGGTTGAGTCAGCCTTCGGGTTCTATGCCTGTTTCTGTAACAGATGCTTGACAGCGAGGTCAGATGTTCCTCTCAACTTCGTGTCTAGCCAGCCTTCAGGTTCGATGCCTGACAGTGAGGTCAGATGTTCTTCTCAACTTCGTTTTGAGCCGGCCTTCGGGTTCGATGTCTGTTTGTTTAACAAATGTCTGACGACGAGGTCAGATGGTCTTCTCAACTACGGGATGAGTCGGCCTTCGGGTTCGATGACTGTTTGTTCAACAGATGCTTGACAACGAGATCAGTTGCTCCTCTCAACTTCGTGTCGATCCGGCCTTCGGGTTCGATGCCTGACGGCGACGTCAGATTTTCCTCTTAACTTCGTTTTGAGTCGGCCTTCGGTTTCGATGCCTGTTTGTTTAACAGATTCCTGACGGTGAGGTCATATATCCCTCTCAACTTCGTGTTGAGCGACCTTCGGGATCGATGCCTGTTTGTTTAACAGATGCCTGACATCGAGTTCAGATGTTCTTATCAACTTCGTGTTGAGCCGACCCCCGGGTTCAATGCCTGTTTGTTTAACAAATGCCTAACCGTGAGGTCAGATGTTCTTATCAACTTCGTGTTGAGCAACCCTTCATATTCGATGCTTGTTTGTTTAAAAGATGCCTCACGGTGAGGTCATATGTTCCTCTCAACTTCGTGTTGAGCCGGCCTTCGGGATCGATGCCTGTTTTTAAAAAAATGCCTGACAGCGAGGTCAGATGTTATTCTCATCTTCGAGTTGAGCTGGCCTTCGGGTTCGATGCCTGTTTGTTTAACAGATGCCTAACGGTGAGGTCAGATGTTCTTCACAACTTCGGGTTGAGCCGGCCTTCGGGTTCGATGCCTGTTTATTTAACTGATGCCTGGCGGCGAGGTCAGATGTACTTCTCAACTTCAGGTGGAGCTGGCCTTCGGGTTCAATTCCTGTTTGTTTAACTGATGCTTGACAGCGAGGTCAGATGTTCTTCTCAACTTCGGGTTAAGCCGACCTTCAAATTAGACCCCTTTTTGTTTAAAAGATGCCTGAGGGCGAGGTCAGATGTTTTTCTCAACTTCATGGTGAGCCACCCTTTTGGTTCGATGCCTGTTTGTTTAAAAGATGCCTCATGGCGAGGTCAGATGTTCCTCTCAACTTCGTGTTGAGGCGGCCTTCGGGTTCGATGCCTGTTTGTATAACAGATGTCTGACGGCGAGGTCACATGTTCTTCTGAACTACGGGTTGAGTCAGCCTTCGGGTTCGATGCCTGTTTCTGTAACAGATGCTTGACAGCGAGGTCAAATGTTCCTCTCAACTTCGTGTCAAGCCAGCCTTCAGGTTCGATGCCTGACAGCGAGGTCAGATGTTCTTCTCAACTTCGTTTTGAGCCGGCCTCGGGCTCGATGTCTGTTTGTTTAACAAATGTCTGACGACGAGGTCAGATGGTCTTCTCAACTACGGGATGAGCCGACCTTCGGGTTCGATGACTGTTTGTTCAACAGATGCTTGACAACGAGATCAGTTGCTCCTCTCAACTTCGTGTCGAGCCGGCCTTCGGGTTCGATGCCTGACGGCGAGGTCCGATGTTCCTCTTAACTTCGTTTTGAGTCGGCCTTCGGTTTCGATGCCTGTTTGTTTAACAGATTCCTGACGGTGAGGTCATATATCCCTCTCAACTTCATGTTGAGCGACCTTCGGGATCGATGCCTGTTTGTTTAACAGATGCCTGACATCGAGTTCAGATGTTCTTATCAACTTCGTGTTGAGCCGGCCTCCGGGTTCGATGCCTGTTTGTTTAACAAATGCCTAACCGTGAGGTCAGATGTTCTTATCAACTTCGTGTTGAGCAGCCCTTCATATTCGATGCTTGTTTGTTTAAAAGATGCCTCACGGTGAGGTCATATGTTCCTCTCAACTTCGCGTTGAGCCGGCCGTCGGGATCGATGCCTGTTTTTAAAAAAATGCCGGACAGCGAGGTCAGATGTTCTTCTCATCTTCGAGTTGAGCCGGCCTTTGGGTTCGATGCCTGTTTGTTTAATAGATGCCTAACGGCGAGGTCAGATGTTCTTCTCAACTTCGGTTTGAGCCGGCCTTTGGGTTAGATGCTTGTTTGTTTAACTGATGCCTGGCGGCGAGGTCAGATGTACTTCTCAACTTCAGGTGGAGCTGGCCTTCGGGTTCGATTCCTGTTTGTTTAACTGATGCCTGACAGCGAGGTCAGATGTTCTTCTCATCTTCGGGTTAAGCCGACCTTCAAATTCGACACCTTTTACTTTAAAAGATGCCTGGCGGCGAGGTCAGATGTTTTTCTCAACTTCATGGTGAGCCACCCTTTTGGTTCGATTCCTGTTTGTTTAAAAGATGCCTCACGGCGAGGTCAGATGTTCCTCTCAACTTCGTGTTGAGCAGGCCTTCGGGTTCGATTCCTGTTTGTTTAACAGATGTCTGACGGCGAGGTCACATGTTCTTTTGAACTACGGGTTAAGCCAGCCTTCGGGTTCGATGCGTGTTTGTGTAACAGATGCTTGACAACAAGGTCAGATGTTCCTCTCAACCTCGTGTCGAGCCGACCTTCGGGTTCGATGCCTGACGGAGAGTCAGATGTTCCACTTAACTTTGTGTTGAGCTGACCTTTGGGTTCGATGCCTGTTTATTTAACAGATTCCTGACGGCGAGGTCAGATATTCCTCACAACTTCGTTTTGAGCCGAGCTTTGAGATCGATGCCTGTTTGTTTAACAGATGCCTGACATCGAGTTCAGATGTTCTTCTCAACTTCGTGTTGTGCCGGCCTCTGGGTTCGATGCTTGTTTGTGTAACAAATGCCTAAAAGCGAGGTCAGATGTACTTCTCAACTTCGTGTTGAGCCGACCTTCAGGTTCGATGCCTGTTTGTTTAATAGATTCCTGACGGTGAGGTCAGATGTTCTTCTCAACTTCGAGTTTAGTCGGCCTTCCGGTTCGATGCCTGTTTGTTTAACAGATGCCTAACGGCGAGGTCAGATGTGCTTCTCAACTTTGGGTTGAGCCGACCTTTGGGTTCGATGGCTGTTTGTTTAACTGATTCCTGGCGGCGAGGTCAGATGTACTTCTCAACTTCAGGTGGAGCTGGCCTTCGGGTTCGATTCATGTTTGTTTAACTGATGCCTGACAGCGAGGTCAGATGTTCTTCTTAACTTCGGGTTGAGCCGACCTTCAAATCCGATCCCTTTTTGTTTAAAAGATGCCTGATGGTGAGGTCAGATGTTTTTCTCAACTTCGTGGTGAGCCACCATTTTGGTTCGATGCCTGTTTGTTTAAAAGATGCCTCACGGCGAGGTCAAATGTTCCTCTCAACTTCGTGTTAAGCCGGCCTTCGGGTTCGATTCCTGTTTGTTTAACAGATGTCTGACGGCGAGGCCACATGTTCTTCTGAACCACGGGTTGAGCAGGCCTCGGGTTCGATGCCTGTTTGTTTAACAGATGCTTGACCGTGAGGTTAGATGTTCCTCTCAACTTCGTGTCGAGCCGGCCTTCGGGTTTAATGCCTGATGGCGAGGTCAGATGTTCCTCTTAACTTTGTGTTGAGCTGACCTTCGGGATCGACGCCTGTTTGTTTAACAGATGCCTGACAGCGAGTTCAGATGTTGTTCTCAACTTCGTGTTGAGCCGGCCTCCGGGTTCGATGCCTGTTTGTTTAACAGATGCCTAACAGTGAGGTCAGATGTTCTTATCAACTTCGAGTTGAGCTGCCCTTCGGGTTCGATGCCTCTTTGTTTAAAAGATGTCTCACGGCGAGGTCAATGTTCCTCTCAGCTTCGTGTTGAGCCGACCTTTGGGTTCGATGCCTGTTTGTTTAACAGATACCTGATGGCAAGGTCAGATGTTCTTCTCAACTTCAGGTTGAGCCGGGTTTCGGGATCGATGCCTGTTTCTTTAACGGATGCCTGGTAGCAAGGTCAGATGTTCTTCTTAACTTCGGGTTGAGCCGACCTGCGGATTCGATGCTTGTTTGTTGAACAGATGCTTGATAGCAAGGTCAGATGTTCCTCTCAACTTCGTGTCTAGCCAGCCTTTGAGTTTGACGCCTAACGGCAACGTCAGATGTTCTTCTCAACTTCGTATTGAGCCGGCCTTCAGGTTCGATGCCTGTTTGTTTAACAGATGTCTGACGGCGAGGTCAGATTCTCTTCTCAACTACGTGTTGAGTCGCCCTTCGGGTTCGATGCCTGTATGTTTAAAGGATGCCTCACGGAGAGGTCAGATGTTCCTCTCAACTTCGTGTTGAGCCGGCCTTCGGGTTCAATGCCTGTTTGTTTAACAGATTCCTGACAGCGAGTTCAGATGTTCTTCTCAACTTCGTGTTGAGTCGGCCTTCGGGTTCGATGCCTGTTTTTTTAACAGATACCGTATGGCGAGGTCAGATGTTCCTCTCAACTTCAGGTTAATCCGGGTTTCGCGTTCGATGCCTATTTCTTTAACAGATGCCTGTTGGCAAGGTCAAATGTTCTTCGTAACTTCGGGTTGAGCCGACCTCCAGATTCGATCCTATTTGTTTAATAGATGCTTGACAGCGAGGTCAGATGTTCCTCTCAACTTCGTGTCTAGCCGGCCTTTGGGTTTGATGCCTGACGACGAGGTCAGATGTTCTTCTCAATTTCGTGTTGAACCGGCCTTCGGGTTCGATGCCTGTTTGTTTAACATATGTCTGACAGCGAGGTCAGATGTTCTTCTCACCTACGGGTTGAGTCGGCCTTCGGGTTCGATGCCTGTTTGTTTAACAGATGCTTGACAGCGAGGTCAGATGTTCCTCTCAACTTCGTGTCGACCCGGCCTTCGGGTTCGATGCCTGACGACGAGGTCAGATGTTCCTATTATCTTTGTGTTGAGCCGGCCTTCGGGTTCGATGTCTGTTTGTTTAACAGATTCCTGACGGCGAGGTCAGATATTCCTCTCAACTTCGTGTTGAGCCAACCTTCAGGATCGATGCCTGTTTGTTTAACAGATGCCTGATAGCGAGTTCAGATGTTCTTCTCAACTTTGTGTTGAGCCGGCCTCCTGGTTCGATGCCTGTTTGTATAACAGATGCCTAATGGTGACGTCAGATATTCTTATCAACTTCGTGTTGAGCCGTCCTTCGAGTTCGATGCCTCTTTGTTTAAAATATGTCTGACGACGAGGTCAGATGTTCTTCTCAGCTTCGTGTTGAGCCGACCTTCAAGTTCGATGCCTGTTTGTTTAACAAATACCTGATGGCGAGGTCAGATGTTCTCCTCAACTTCAGGTTGAGCCGGGTTTCGGGTTCGATGCATGTTTCTTTAACAGATGCTTGACGGCAAGGTCAGATGTTCTTCGTAACTTCGGGTTGAGCCGACCTGCGGATTCGATGCCTGTTTGTTTAACAGATGCTTGACAGCGACGTCAGATGTTCCTCTCAACTTCGTGTCTAGCCGGCCTTTGGGTTCGTTGCGTAACGGCGAAGTTAGATGTTCTTCTCAACTTCGTGTTGAGCCGGCCTTTAGGTTCGATGCCTGTTTGTTTAACAGATGTCTGACGGTGAGGTCAGATGGTCTTCTCAACTACGTGTTAAGCTGCCCTTCGGATTCGACGCCTGTTTGTTTAAAAGATGCCTCACGGAGAGGTCAGATGTTCTTCTCAATTTCGTGTTTAGCCGATCTTCGGGTTAGATGCCTATTTGTTTAACAGATACCTGATGGCGAGGTCAGATGTTCTTCTCAACTTCAGGTTGAGCCGGGTTTCAGGTTCGATGCCTATTTCTTTAACAGATGCCTGATGGTAAGGTCAGATGTTCTTCGTAACTTCGGGTTGAGCCGACCTCCGAGTTCGATGCCTGTTTGTTTAACAGATGCTTTACAGCGAGGATAGATGTTCCTCTCAACTTCCTGTCTAGCCGGCCTTTGGGTTTGATGCCTGACGGCGAGGTCAGATGTTCTTCTCAATTTCGTGTTGAACCGGCCTTCGGGTTCGATGCCTGTTTGTTTAACAGATGTCTGACAGCGAGGTCAGATGTTCTTCTCACCTACAGGTTGAGCCGACCTTCGGTTTCGATGCCTGTTTGTTTAACAGATGCTTGACAGCGAGGTCAGATGTTCCTCTCAACTTCGTGTCGAGCCGGCCTTCGGGTTCGATGCCTGACGGCGAGGTCAGGTGTTCCTCTTAACTTCGTGTTGAGCCGGCCTTCGGATTCGATGCTAGTTTGTTTAACAGATTCCTGACGACGAGGTCAGGTATTCCTCTCAACTTCGTGTTGAGCCGACATTCGGGATCGATGCTGTTTGTTTAACAGATGCCTGACAGCGAGTTCAGATGTTCTTCTCAACTACGTGTTGAGCCGGCCTCCGGGTTCGATGTCTGTTTGTTTAATAGATGCCTAACGGTGAGGTCAGATGTTCTTATCAACTTCGTGTAGAGCCACCCTTCGAGTTAGACGCCTCTTTGTTTAAAGTATGCCTCACGGCGAGGTCAGATGTTCCTCTCAGCTTTGTGTTGAGTCGGCATTCGGGTTCGATGCCTGTTTGTTTAACAGATACCTGATGGCGAGCTCAGATGTTCTTCTCAACTTCAGGTTAATTCGGGTTTCGGGTTTGATGCCTGTTTCTTTAACAGATGCCTGATGGCAAGGTCAAATGTTCTTCGTAACTTCGGGTTGAGCCGACCTCCGGATTCGATGCCTGTTTGTTTAATAGATGCTTGACAGTGAGGTCAGATGTTCCTCCCAAACTTTGTGTCTAGCCGGCCTTTGGGTTTGATGCCTGACGGCGAGGTCAGATGTTCTTCTCAATTTCGTGTTGAACCGGCCTTCGGGTTCGATGCCTGTTTGTTTAACAAATGTCTGACAGCGAGGTCAGATGTTCTTCTCAACTACGGGTTGAGCCGACTTTCAGGTTCAATGCCTGGTTGTTTAACAGATGCTTGACAGCAAGGTCAGATGTTCCTCTCAACTTCGTGTCGAGCCGGCCTTCGGGTTCGATGCCTGACGGCGAGGTCAGATGTTCCTATTAACTTCGTGTTGAGCCGGCCTTCGGGTTCGATGCATGTTTGTTTAACAGATTCTTGACGGCGAGGTCAGATATCCCTCTCAACTTCGTGTTGAGCCGACCTTTGGGATCGATGCCTGTTTGTTTAACAGATGCCAGACAGCGAGTTCAGATGTCTTCTCAACTTCGTGTTGAGCCGGCCTCCGGGTTCGATGCCTGTTTGTTTAACAGATGCATAACGGTGAGGTCAGGTATTCTTATCAACTTCGAGTTGAGCCGCCCTTGGAGTTTGATGCCTCTTTGTTTAAAATATGCCTCACGACGAGGTCAGATGTTCCGCTCAGCTTCTTGTTGAGCCGGACTTCGGGTTCGATGCCTATTTGTTTAACAGATACCTGATGGCGAGGTCAGATGTTCTTCTCAACTTCAGGTTGAGCCGGGTTTCGGGTTCGATGCGTGTTTCTTTAACAGATGCCTGATGGCAAGGTCAAATGTTCTTCGTAACTTCGGGTTGAGCCGACCTCCGGATTCGATGCCTGTTTGTTTAACAGATGCTTGACAGCGAGGTCAGATGTTCCTCTCAACTTCGTGTCTAGCCGGCCTTTAGGTTTGATGCCTGACAGCGAGGTCAGATGTTCTTCTCAATTTCGTGTTGAACCGGCCTTCGGGTTCGATGCCTGTTTGGTTAACAGATGTCTGACGGCGAGGTCAGATGGTCTTCACAACTACGTGTTGAGCTGCCCTTCGGATTCGATGCCTGTTTGTTTAAAAGATGCCTCGCGGAGAGGTCAGATGTTCTTCTCAATTTCGTGTTTAGCCGGTCTTTGGGTTAGATGCCTATTTGTTTAACAGATGCCTGATGGCGAGGTCAGATGTTCTTCTCAACTTCAGGTTGAGCCGGGTTTCAGGTTCGATGCCTGTTTCTTTAACAGATGCCTGATGGTAAGGTCAGATGTTCTTCGTAACTTCGGGTTGAGCCGACCTCCGGATTCGATGTCTGTTTGTTTAACAGATGCTTTACAGCGAGGATAGATGTTCCTCTCAACTTCGTGTCTAACCGGCCTTTGGGTTTGATGCTTGACGGCGAGGTCAGGTGTTCTTCTCAATTTCGTGTTGAACCGGCCTTCGGGTTCGATGCCTGTTTGTTTAACAGATGTCTGACAGCGAGGTCAGATGTTCTTCTCACCTACGGGTTGAGCCGGCCTTCGGGTTTGATGCCTGTTTGTTTAACAGATGCTTGACAGCGAGGTCAGATGTTCGTCTCAACTTCGTGTCGAGCCGGCCTTCGGGTTCGATGCCTGACGGCGAGGTCAGATGTTCATATTAACTTCGTGTTGAGCCGGCCTTCGGGTTCGATGCATGTTTGTTTAACAGATTCTTGACGGCGAGGTCAGATATTCCTCTCAACTTCGTGTTGAGCCGACCTTCAGGATCGATGCCTGTTTGTTTAACAGATGCCTGATAGCGAGTTCAGATGTTCTTCTCAACTTCGTGTTGAGCCGGCCTCCGGGTTCCATGCCTGTTTGTTTAACAGATGCATAACGATGAGGTCAGATATTCTTATCAACTTCGTGTTGAGCTGCCCTTGGAGTTCGATGCCTCTTTGTTTAAAATATGCCTCACGACGAGGTCAGATGTTCCTCTCAGCTTTGTGTTGAGCCGGACTTCGGGTTCGATGCTTATTTGTTTAATAGATACCTGATGGCGAGGTCAGATGTTCTTCTCAACTTCAGGTTGAGCCGGGTTTCAGGTTCGATGCTTGTTTCTTTAACAGATGCTTGACGGGATGGTTAGATGTTCTTCATAACTTCGGGTTGAGCTGACCTGCGGATTCGATGCCTGTTTGTTAAACAGATGCTTGATAGCGAGGTCAGATGTTCCTCTCAACTTCGTGTCTAGCCGGCCTTTGGGCTCGATGCCTAACGGCGAGGTCAGATGTTCTTCTCAACTTCGTGTTGAGCCGGCCTTTAGGTTCGATGCCTGTTTGTTTAACAGATGTCTGACAGCGAGGTCAGATGGTCTTCTCAACTACGTGTAGAGCCGCCCTTCGGATTCGATGCCTGTTTGTTTAAAAGATGCCTCACGGAGAGGTCAGATGTTCTTCTCAACTTCGTGTTTAGCCGGTCTTCGGGTTAGATGCCTATTTGTTTAACAGATACCTGATGGCGAGGTCAGATGTTCTTCTCAACTTCAGGTTGATTCGGGTTTCAGGTTCGATTCCTGTTTCTTTAACAGATGCCTGATGGTAAGATCAGATGTTCTTCGTAACTTCGGGTTGAGATGACCTCCGGATTCGATGCCTATCTGTTTAACAAATGCTTTACAGCGAGGATAGATGTTCCTCTCAACTTCGTGTCTAGCCGGTGTTTGGGTCTGATGCCTGACGGCGAGGTCAGATGTTCTTCTCAACTTCGTGTTGACCCGACCTTCGGGTTCGATGTCTGTTTGTTTAACAGATGTCTGACAGCGAGGTCAGATGTTCTTCTCAACTACGGGTTGAGCCGGCCTTCGGGTTCGATGCCTGTTTGTTTAACAGATGCTTGACAACAAGGTCAGATGTTCCTCTCAACTTCGTGTCGAGCCGGCCTTCGGGTTCGATGCCTGATGGCGAGGTTAGATGTTCCTCTTAACTTCGTGTTGAGCCGGCCTTCGGGTTCGATGCCAGTTTGTTTAATAGATTCCTGACGGCGAGGTCAGATATTCCTCTCAACTTCGTGTTGAGCCGACCTTTGGGATTGATGCCTGTTTGTTTAACAGATGCCTGACAGCGAGTTCAGATGTTCTTCTCAACTTCGTGTTGAGCCGGCCTCTGGGTTCGATGCCTGTTTGTTTAACAGATGCCTAACAGTGAGTTCAGATGTTCTTATCAACTTCGTGTAGAGCCGCCCTTCGAGTTAGATGCCTCTTTGTTTAAAATATGCCTCACGGCAAGGTCAGATATTCCTCTCAGCTTTGTGCTGAGTCGGCCTTCGGGTTCGATGCCTGTTTGTTTAACAGATACCTGATGGCGAGGTCAGATGTTCTTCTCAACTTCAGGTTAATCCGGGTTTTGGGTTTGATTCCTGTTTCTTTAACAGATGCCTGATGGCAAGGTCAAATGTTCTTCGTAACTTCGGGTTGAGCCGACCTCTGGATTCGATTCCTGTTTGTTTAATAGATGCTTGACAGCAAGGTCAGATGTTCCTCTCAAATTCATGTCTAGCCGGCCTTTGTGTTTGATGCCTGACGGCGAGGTCAGATGTTCTTCTCAATTTCGTGTTGAACCGGCCTTTGGGTTCGATGCCTGTTTGTTTAACAGATGTCTGACAGCGAGGTCAGATGTTATTCTCAACTACGGGTTTAGCCGGCCTTCGGGTTCGATGCCTGTTTGTTTAACAGATGCTTGACAGCGAGGTCAGATGTTCCTCTAAACTTCTTGTCGAGCCGACCTTCAGGTTCGATTCCTGACGGCAAGATCAGATGTTCCTATTAACTTCGTGTTGAGCCGGCCTTCAAGTTCGATGCCTATTTGTTTAACAGATACCTGATGGTGAGGTCAGATGTTCTTCTCAACTTCAGGTTGAGCCGGGTTTCAGGTTTGATGCCTGTTTCTTTAATAGATGCCTGACGGTAAGGTCAGATGTTCTTCGTAACTTCGGGTTGAGCCGAACTCCGGATTCGATGCCTGTTTGTTTAACAGATGCTTTACAGCGAGGATAGATGTTCCTCACAACTTCGTGTCTAGCCGGTCTTTGGGTTCGAAGCCTGACGGCGAGGCCAGATGTTCTTCTCAACTTCGTGTTGAGCCGGCCTTCGGGTTTGATGTCTGTTTGTTTAACAGATGTCTGACGGCGAGGTCAGATGTTCTTCTCAACTACGGGTTAAGCCGTTCTTCGGGTTCGATGCCTTGTTGTTTCACAGATGCTTGACAACGAGGTCAGATGTTCCTCTCAACTTCGTGTCGAGCCGGCCTTCGGGTTCGATGCCTGATGGCGAGGTCAGATATTCCTCTTAACTTCGTGTTGAGCCGGCCTTCGGGTTCGATGCCAGTTTGTTTAACAGATTCCTGACGGCGAGGTAAGTTATTCCTCTCAACTTCGTGTTGAGCCGATCATCGGGATCGATGCCTGTTTGTTTAACAGATGCCTGACAGCGAGTTCAGATGTTCTTCTCAACTTCGTGTTGAGCCGGCCTCCGGGTTCGATGTCTGTTTGTTTAACAAATGCCTAACGGTGAGGTCAGATGTTCTTATCAACTTCCTGTAGAGCCGCCCTTCGAGTTAGATGCCTCTTTGTTTAAAATATGCCTCACGGCGAGGTCAGATGTTCCTCTCAGCTTTGTGTTGAGTCGGCCTTCGGGTTCGATGCCTGTTTTTTTAACAGATACCATATGGCGAGGTCAAATGTTCCTCTCAACTTCAGGTTAATCCGGGTTTCGCGTTCGATGCCTGTTTCTTTAACAGATTCCTGATGGCAAGGTCAAATGTTCTTCGTAACTTCGGGTTGAGCCGACCACCAGATTCGATCCTGTTTGTTTAATAGATGCTTGACAGCAAGGTCAGATGTTCCTCTCAACTTCGTGTCTAGCCGGCCTTTGGGTTTGATGCCTGACAGCGAGGTCAGATGTTCTACTCAATTTCGTGTTGAACCGGCCTTCGGGTTCGATGCCTGTTTGTTTAACAGATGTCTGACGGCAAGGTCAGATGGTCTTCTCAACTACGTGTTGAGCTGCCCTTCGGATTCGATGCCTGTTTGTTTAAAAGATGCCTCGCGGAGAGGTCAGATGTTCTTCTCAATTTCGTGTTTAGTCGGTCTTTGGGTTAGATGCCTATTTGTTTAACAGATACCTGATGGCGAGGTCAGATGTTCTTCTCAACTTCAGGTTGAGCCGGGTTTCAGGTTCGATGCCTGTTTCTTTAACAGATGCCTGATGGTAAGGTCAGATGTTCTTCGTAACTTCGGGTTGAGCCGACCTCCGGATTTGATGCCTGTTTGTTTAATAGATGCTTGACAGCGAGGTCAGATGTTCCTCTCAACTTCGTGTCTAGCCGGCTATTAGGTTTGATGCCTGACAGCGAGGTCAGATGTTATTCTCAATTTCGTGTTGAACCGGCCTTCGGATTCGATGCCTGTTTGTTTAACAGATGTCTGACGGCGAGGTCATATGGTCTTCACAACTACGGGTTGAGCCGGCCTTCAGGTTTGATGCCTGTTTGTTGAACAGATGCTTGACAGTGAGGTCAGATGTTCCTCTCAACTTCGTGTCGAGCCAGCCTTCGGGTTCGATGCTTGACGGCGAGGTCAGATGTTCCTATTAACTTCGTGTTGAGCTAGCCTTCGGGTTCGATGCCTGTTTGTTTAACAGATTCCTGACGGCGAGGTCAGATATTCCTCTCAACTTCGTGTTGAGCCGACCTTCAGGATCGATGCCTGTTTGTTTAACAGATGCCTGATAGCGAGTTCATATGTTCTTCTCAACTTCGTGTTGAGCCGGCCTCCGGGATCGATGCCTGTTTGTTTAACAGATGCTTGACAGCGACGTCAGATGTTCCTCTCAACTTCGTGTCTAGCCCGCCTTTGGGTTCGATGCGTAACAGCGAGGTCAGATGTTCTTCTCAACTACGTGTTGAGCCGACCTTTAGGTTCGATGCCTGTTTGTTTAACAGATGTCTGATGGCGAGGTCAGATGGTCTTCTCAACTACGTGTTGAGTCGCCCTTCGGATTCGATGGCTGTTTGTTTAAAAGATGCCTCACGGAGAGGTCAGATGTTCTTCCCAACTTTGGGTTTAGCCGGTCTTCGGGCTAGATGCCTATTTGTTTAACAGATACCTGATGGCGAGGTCAGATGTTCTTCTCAACTTCAGGTTGAGCCGGGTTTCAGGTTCGATGCCTGTTTCTTTAACAGATGCCTGATGGTAAGGTCAGATGTTCTTCGTAACTTCGGGTTGAGCCGATCTCCGGATTCGATGCCTCTTTGTTTAACAGATGCTTTACACCGAGGATAGATGTTCCTCTCAACTTTGTGTCTAGCCGGTCTTTGGGTTCGATGCCTGACAACGAGGTCATAAGTTCTTCTCAACTTCGTGTTGACCCGGCCTTCGGGTTCAATGTCTGTTTGTTTAACAGATGTCTGACGGCGAGGTCAGATGTTCTTCTCAATTACGGGTTGAGCCGGCCTTCGGGTTCGATGCCTGTTTGTTTAACAGATGCTTGACAGCGAGGTCAGATGTTCCTCTCAACTTCGTGTCGATCCGGCCTTCGGGTTCGATGCCTGATGTCGAGGTCAGATGTTCCTCTTAACTTCGTGTTGAGCCGGCCTTTGGGTTCGATGCCAGTTTGGTTAACAGATTCCAGACGGCGAGGTCAGATATTCCTCTCAACATCGTGTTGAGCCGACCTTCGGGATCGATGCTTGTTTGTTTAACAGATGCCTAACAGTGAGGTCAAATGTTCTTATCAACTTCGTGTAGAGCTACCCTTCGAGTTAGATGCCTCTTTATTTAAAATATGCCTCACGGCAAGGTCAGATGTTCCTCTCAGCTTTGTGTTGAGTCGGCCTTCGGGTTCGATGCCTGTTTGTTTAACAGATACCTGATGGCGAGGTCAGATGTTCTTCTCAACTTCAGGTTAATTTGGGTTTCGGTTTTGATGCCTGTTTCTTTAATAGATGCCTGATGGCAAGGTCAAATGTTCTTCATAACTTTGGGTTGAGCCGACCTCCGGATTTGATGCCTATTTGTTTAATAGATGCTTGACACGGAGGTCAGATGTTTCTCTCAACTTCGTGTCTAGCTGGCCTTTGGGTTTGATGTCTGACGGCGAGGTCAGATGTTCTTCTCAATTTCGTGTTGAACCGACCTTCGGGTTCGATGCCTGTTTGTTTAGCAGATGTCTGACAGCGAGGTCAGATGTTCCTCTCAACTTCGTGTCGAGCCGACCTTCAGGTTCGATGCCTGACGGCGAGGTTAGATGTTCCTGTTAACTTCGTGTTGAGCCGTCCTTCGGGTTCGATGCATGTTTGTTTAACAGATTCTTGACGGCGAGGTCAGATATTCCTCTCAACTTCGTGTTGAGCCGACCTACAGGATCGATGCCTGTTTGTTTAACAGATGCCTGATAGCGAGTTCAGATGTTCTTCTCAACTTCGTGTTGAGCCGGCCTCCAGGTTCCATGCCTGTTTGTTTAACAGATGCATAACGGTGAGGTCAGATATTCTTATCAACTTCGTGTTGAGCCGCCCTTCGAGTTCGATGCCTCTTTGTTTAAAATATGCCTCACGACGAGGTCAGATGTTCCTCTCAGCTTCGTGTTGAGCCGGACTTCGGGTTCGATGCCTGTTTGTTTAATAGATACCTGATGGCGAGGTCAGATGTTCTTCTCAACTTCAGGTTGAGCTAGGTTTCGGGTTCGATGCTTGTTTCTTTAACAGATGCCTGACGGTAAGGTCAGGTGTTCTTCGTAACTTTGGGTTGAGCTAACCTGTCGATTCGATGCCTGTTTGTTAAACAGATGCTTGACAGCGAGGTCAGATGTTCCTCTCAACTTCGTGTCTAGCCGGCCTTTGGGCTCGATGCCTAACAGCGAGGTCAGATGTTCTTCTCAACTTCGTGTTGAGTCGGCCTTTAGGTTCGATGCCTGTTTGTTTAACAGATGTCTGACAGCGAAGTCAGATGGTCTTCTCAACTACGTGTTGAGCCGCCCTTCGGATTCGATGCCTGTTTGTTTAAAAGATGCCTCACGGAGAGGTCAGATGTTCTTCTCAACTTCGTGTTTAGCCGGTCTTCGGGTTAGATGCCTATTTGTTTAACAGATACCTGATGGTGAGGTCAGATGTTTTTCTCAACTTCAGGTTGAGCCGGGTTTCAGGTTCGATGCCTGTTTCTTTAACAGATGCTTGATGGTAAGGTCAGATGTTCTTCGTAACTTCGGGTTGAGCCGACCTCCGGATTCGATGCCTATTTTTTTAACAGATGCTTTACAGCGAGAATAGATGTTCCTCTCAACTTCATGTCTAGCCGGTTTTTGGTTCTGATTCCTGACGGCGAGGTCAGATGTTCTTCTCAACTTCGTGTTGACCCGGCCTTCGGTTTCGATGTCTGTTTGTTTATCAGATGTCTGACAGCGAGGTCAGATGTTCTTCTCAACTACGGGTTGTGCCGGCCTTCGGGTTCGATGCCTGTTTGTTTAACAGATGCTTGACAGCGGGGTCAGATGTTCCTCTCAACTTCGTGTCGAGCCGGCCTTCGGGTTCGATGCCTGATGGCGAGGTCAGATGTTCCTCTTAACTTCGTGTTGAGCCGGCCTTCGGGTTCGATGCCAGTTTGTTTAACAGATTCCTGACGGCGAGGTTAGATATTCCTCTCAACTTCGTGTTGAGCCGACCTTTAGGATCGATGCCTGTTTGTTTAACAGATGCCTGACAGCGAGTTCAGATGTTCTTCTCAACTTCGTGTTGAGCCGGCCTCCGGGTTCGATGCCTGTTTGTGTAACAGATGCCTAACGGTGAGGTCAGATGTTCTTATCAACTTCGTGTAGAGCCGCCCTTCGAGTTAGATGCCTCTTTGTTTAAAATATGCCTCACGGTGAGGTCAGATATTCCTCTCAGCTTTGTGTTGAGTCGGCCTTCGGGTTCGATGCCTGTTTGTTTAACAGATACCTGATGGCGAGGTCAAATGTTCTTCTCAACTTCAGGTTAATCCGGGTTTCGGGTTTGATGCCTATTTCTTTTATAGATGCCTGATGGCAAGGTCAAATGTTCTTCGTAACTTCGGGTTGAACCGACCTCCGGAGTCGATGCCTGTTTGTTAAACAGATGCTTGACAGTGAGGTCAGATGTTCCACTCAACTTCGTGTCTAGCCGGCCTTTGGGTTTGATGCCTGACGGCGAGGTCAGATGTTCTTCTCAATTTCGTGTTGAACCGAACTTCGGGTTCGATGCCTGTTTGTTTAACAGATGTCTGACGGCGAGGTCAGATGGTCTTTTAAACTTCGTGTTGAGCTGCCCTTCGGATTCGATGCCTGTTTGTTTAAAAGATGCCTCACAGAGAGGTCAGATGTTCTTCTCCATTTCGTATTTAGCTGGTCTTCGGGTTAGATGCCTATTTGTTTAACAGATACCTGATGGCGAGGTCAGATGTTCTTCTCAACTTTAGGTTGAGCCGGGTTTCAGGTTCGATGCATGTTTCTTTAACTGATGCCTGATGGGAAGGTCATATGTTCTTCGTAACTTCGGGTTGAGCCGACCTCCAGATTCGATGCCTGTTTGTTTAACAGATGCTTTACAGCGAGGATAGATGTTCCTCTCAACTTTATGTCTAGCCGGTCTTTGGTTCTGATGCCTGAGGGCGAGGTCAAATGTTCTTCTCAACTTCGTGTTGACCCGGCCTTCGGGTTCGATGTCTATTTGTTTAACAGATGTCTGACAGCGAGGTGAGATGTTCTTCTCAACTACGGGTTGAGCCGACCTTCGGGTTCGATGCCTGTTTGTTTAACAGATGCTTGACAGCGAGGTCAGATGTTCCTCTCAACTTCGTGTCGAACCGGCCTTCGGGTTCGATGCCTGATGACGAGGTTAGATGTTCCTTTTAACTTTGTGTTGAGCCGACCTTTGGGTTCGATGCGGTTTGTTTAACAGATTCCTGACAGCGAGGTCAGATATTCCTCTCAACTTCGTGTTGAGCTGACCTTTGGGATCGATGCCTGTTTGTTTAACAGATGCCTGACAACGAGTTCAGATGTTCTTCTCAACTTCGTGTTGAACCGGCCTCCGGGTTCGATGCCTTTTTGTTTAATAGATGCCTAACGGTGAGGTCAGATTTTCTTATCAACTTCGTGTAGAGCCGCCCTTCGAGTTAGATGCCTCTTTGTTTAAAATATGCCTCACGGCGAGGTCAGATATTCCTCTCATCTTTGTGTTAAGTCGGCCTTCGGGTTCGATGCCTGTTTGTTTAACAGATACCTGATGGCGAGGTCAGATGTTCTTCTCAACTTCAGGTTAATCCGGGTTTCGGGTTTGATGCCTGTTTCTTTAACAGATGCTTGATGGCAAGGCCAAATGTTCTTCGTAACTTCGAGTTGAGCCGACCTCCGGATTCGATGCCTGTTTGTTTAACAGATGCTTGACAGCGAGGTCAGATGTTCCTCTCAACTTCGTGTCTAGCCGGCCTTTGGGTTTGATGCCTGACGGCGAGGTCAGATGTTCTTCTCAATTTCGTGTTGAACCGGCCTTCGGGTTCGATGCCTGTTTGTTTAACAGATGTCTGACGGCGAGGTCAGATGGTCTTCTTAACTTCGTGTTGAGCTGCCCTTCGGATTCGATGCCTGTTTGTTTAAAAGATGCCTCACGGAGAGGTCAGATGTTCTTCTCAATTTCGTGTTTAGCCGGTCTTCGGGTTAGATGCCTATTTGTTTAACAGATACCTGATGGCGAGGTCAGATGTTCTTCTCAACTTCAGGTTGAGCCGGGTTTCAGGTTCGATGCCTGTTTCTTTAATAGATGCCTAATGGTAAGGTCATATGTTCTTCGTAACTTCGGGTTGAGCCGACCTCCGGATTCGATGCTTGTTTGTTTAGCAGATGCTTTACAGCGAGGATAGATGTTCCTCTCAACTTCGTGTCTAGCCGGCCTTTGGGTTTGATGCCTGACGGCTAGGTCAGTTGTTCTTCTAAATTTCGTGTTGAACTGGCCTTCGGGTTCGATGCCTGTTTGTTTAACAGATGTCTGACAGCGAGGTCAGATGTTCTTCTCACCTACGGGTTGAGCCGGCCTTCGGGTTCGATGCCTGTTTGTTTAACAGATGCTTGACCGCGAGGTCAGATGTTCCTCTTAACTTCGTGTCGAGCCGGCCTTCGGGTTCGATGCCTAAGGGCGAGGTCAGATGTTCCTATTAACTTCGTGTTGAGCCAGCCTTCGGGTTCGATGCCTGTTTGTTTAACAGATTCCAGATGGCGAGGTCAGATATTCCTCTCAACTTCGTGTTGAGCCGACCTTCAGGATCGATGCCTGTTTGTTTAACAGATACCTGATAGCGAGTTCATATGTTCTTCTCAACTTCGTGTTGAGCCGGCCTCTGGGTTCGATGCCTGTTTGTTTAACAGATGCCTAATGGTGAGGTCAAATATTCTTATCAACTTCGTGTTGAGCTGTCCTTCGATTTCGATGCCTCTTTGTTTAAAATATGCCTCACGACGAGGTAGGATGTTCCTCTCAGCTTCGTGTTGAGCCGGCCTTCGAGTTCGATGCCTGTTTGATTAACATATACCTGATGGCGAGGTCAGATGTTCTCCTCAACTTCAGGTTGAGCCGGGTTTCGGGTTCGATGCATGTTTCTTTAACAGATGCTAGACGACAAGGTCAGATGTTCTTCATAACTTTGGGTTGAGCCGACCTGCGGATTTGATACCTGTTTGTTTAACAGATGCTTGACAGCAAGGTCAGATTTTCCTCTCAACTTCGTGTCTAGCCAGCCTTTGGGTTCGATGCGTAACGGCGAGGTCAGATGTTCTTCTCAACTACGTGTTGAGCCGACCTTTAGGTTCAATGCCTGTTTGTTTAATAGATGTCTAACGGCGAGGTCAGATGGTCTTCTCAACTACGTGTTGAGTCGCCCTTTGGATTCGATGCCTGTTTGTTTAAAAGATGCCTCACGGAGAGGTCAGATGTTCTTCTCAACTTTGTGTTTAGCCAGTCTTCAGGCTAGATGCCTATTTGTATAACATATACCTGATGGCGAGGTCAGATGTTCTTCTCAAATTCAGGTTGAGCCGGGTTTCAGGTTCGATGCCTATTTCTTTAACAGATGCCTGATGGTAAGGTCAGATGTTCTTCGTAACTTCGGGTTGAGCCGACCTCTGGATTCGATGCCTGTTTGTTTAACAGATGCTTTACAGCGAGGATAGATGTTCCTATCAACTTCGTGTCTAGCCGGTCTTTAGGTTCGATGCCTGACGGCGAGGTCAGATGTTCTTTTCAACTTCGTGTTGACCCGGCCTTTGGGTTCGATGTCTGTTTGTTTAATAGATGTCTGACGGCGAGGTCAGATGTTCTTCTCAACTACGGGTTGAGCCGACCTTCGGGTTCGATGCCTGTTTGTTTAACAGATGCTTGACAGCGAGGTCAGATGTTCCTCTCAACTTCGTGTCGAGCCGGCCTTCAGGTTCGATGCCTGATGGCAAGGTCAGATGTTCCTCTTAACTTCGTGTTGAGCCGGCCTTCGGGTTCGATGCCAGTTTGTTTAACAAATTCCTGACGGCGAGGTCAGATATTCCTCTCAACTTCGTGTTGAGCCGACCTTCGGGATCGATGCCTGTTTGTTTAACAGATGCCTGACAGCGAGTTCAGATGTTCTTCTCAACTTCGTGTTGAGCCGGCCTCCGGGTTCGATGCCTGTTTGTTTAACAGATGCCTAACGGTGATGTCAGATGTTCTTATCAACTTCGTGTAGAGCCACCCTTCGAGTTAAATGCCTCTTTGTTTAAAATATGCTTCACGGCGAGGTCAGATGTTCCTCTCAGCTTTGTGTTGAGTCGGCCTTCGGGTTCGATGCCTGTTTGTTTAACAGATGTCTGACAGCGAGGTCATATATTCTTCTCAACTACGGGTTGAGCCGGCCTTCAGGTTCGATGCCTGTTTGTTTAACAGATGCTTGACAGCAAGGTCAGATGTTCCTCTCAACTTCGTGTCGAGCCGGCCTTCGGGTTCGATGCCTGACGGTAAGGTCAGATGTTCATATTAACTTCGTGTTGAGCCGACCTTCAGGATCGATGCCTGTTTGTTTAACAGATGCCTGATAGCGAGTTCAGATGTTCTTCTCAACTTCGTGTTGAGCCGGCCTCCGGGTTCCATGCCTGTTTGTTTAACAGATGCATAATGGTGAGGTCAGATATTCTTATCAACTTCGTGTTGAGCCGCCCTTCGAGTTCGATGCCTCTTTGTTTAAAATATGCCTCACGACGAGGTCAGATGTTCCTCTCAGCTTCGTGTTGAGCCGGACTTCGGGTTCGATGCCTGTTTGTTTAATAGATACCTAATGGCGAGGTCAGATGTTCTTATCAACTTCAGGTTGAGCCGGGTTTTGGGTTCGATGCTTGTTTCTTTAACAGATGCCTGACGGCAAGGTCAGATGTTCTTCGTAACTTCGGGTTGAGCCGACCTGCGGATTCGATGCCTGTTTGTTAAACAGATGCTTGACAGCGAGGTCAGATGTTCCTCTCAACTTCGTGTCTAGATGGCCTTTGGGCTTGATGCCTAACAGCGAGGTCAGATGTTCTTCTCAACTTCGTGTTGAGCCGGCCTTTAGGTTCGATGCCTGTTTGTTTAACAGATGTCTGACGGCGAGGTCAGATGGTCTTCTCAACTACGTGTTGAGCCGCCCTTCGGATTCAATGCTTGTTTGTTTAAAAGATGCCTCATGGAGAGGTCAGATGTTCTTCTCAACTTCGTGTTTAGCCGGTCTTCGGGTTAGATGCCTATTTGTTTAACAGATACCTGATGGCGAGGTCAGATGTTCTTCTCAACTTCAGGTTGATCCGGGTTTCAGGTTCGATGCCTGTTTCTTTAACAGATGCCTGATGGTAAGGTCAGATGTTCTTCGTAACTTCGGGTTGAGCCGACCTCCGGATTCGATGCCTGTTTGTTTAACAGATGCTTTACAGCGAGGATAGATGTTCCTCTCAACTTCGTGTCTAGCCGGTCTTTGGGCCTAATGCCTGACGGCGAGGTCAGATGTTCTTCTCAACTTCGTGTTGACCCGGCCTTTGGGTTCGATGTCTGTTTGTTTAACAGATGTTTGACAGCGAGGTCAGATGTTCTTCTCAACTACGGGTTGAGCCGGCCTTCGGGTTCGATGCCTGTTTGTTTAATAGATGCTTGACAGCGAGGTCAGATGTTCCTCTCAACTTCGTGTCCAGCCGGCCTTCGGGTTCGATGCCTGATGGCGAGGTCAGATGTTCCCCTTAACTTCTTGTTGAGCCGACCTTCGAGTTCGATGCCAGTTTGTTTAACAGATTCCTGACCGCGAGGTCAGATATTCCTCTCAACTTCGTGTTGAGCCAACCTTCGGGATCGATGCCTGTTTGTTTAACAGATGCCTGACAGCGAGTTCAGATGTTCTTCTCAACTTCGTGTTGAGCCGGCCTCCGGGTTCGATGCCTGTTTGTTTAACAGATGCCTAACGGTGAGGTCAGATATTCTTATCAACTTCGTGTAGAGCCGCCCTTCGAGTTAGATGCCTCTATGTTTAAAATATGCCTCACGGCGAGGTCAGATGTTCCTCTCAGCTTTGTGTTGAGTCGGCCTTCGGGTTCGATGCCTGTTTGTTTAACAGATACCTTATGGCGAGGTCAGATGTTCTTCTCAACTTCAGATTAATTCGGGTTTCGGGTTTGATGCCTGTTTCTTTAACAGATGCTTGATGGCAAGGTCAAATGTTCTTCGTATCTTCGGGTTAAGCCGACCTCCGGATTCGATGCCTGTTTGTTTAATAGATGCTTGACAGCGAGGTCAGATGTTCCTCTCAACTTCGTCTCTAGCCGGACTTTGGGTTTGATGCCTGACGGCGAGGTCAAATGTTCTTCTCAATTTCGTGTTGAACCGGCCTTCGGGTTCGATGCCTATTTGTTTAACAGATGTCTGACAGCGAGGTCAGATGTTCTTCTTAACTACGTGTTGAGCCGGCCTTCAGGTTCGATGCCTGTTTGTTTAATAGATGCTTGACAGCAAGGTCAGATGTTCCTCTCAACTTCGTGTCGAGCCGGCCTTCGGGTTCGATGCCTGACGGCGAGGTCAGATGTTCATATTAACTTCGTTTTGAGCCGTCCTTCGGGTTCGTTGCATGTTTGTTTAACAGATTCTTGATTGCGAGGTCAGATATTCCTCTCAACTTCGTGTTGAGCCGACCTTCAGGATCAATGTCTGTTTGTTTAACAGATGCCTGATAGCGAGTTCAGATGTTCTCCTCAAATTCGTGTTGAGCCGGCCTCCGGGTTCCATGCCTGTTTGTTTAACAGATTCATAATGGTGAGGTTAGATATTCTTATCAACTTCGTGTTGAGCCGCCCTTCGAGTTCGATGCTTCTTTATTTAAAATATGCCGCACGACGAGGTCAGATGTTCCTCTCAGCTTCGTGTTTAGCCGGTCTTCGGGTTCGATGCCTGTTTGTTTAACAGATACCTGATGGCGAGGTCAGATGTTCTTCTCAATTTCAGGTTGAGCCGGGTTTCGGGTTCGATGCCTGTTTCTTTAACAGATGCCTAATGGTAAGGTCAGATGTTCTTTGTAACTCCGGGTTGAGCCGACCTCCGGATTCGATACCTGTTTGTTTAACAGATGCTTGACAGCGAGGTCAGATGTTCCTCACAACTTCGTGTTTAGCCGGCCTTTGGGTTCGATGCCTGACGGCGAGGTCAGATGTTCTTCTCAACTTTGTGTTGACCCGGCCTTCGGGTTCGATGCCTGTTTCTTTAACAGAGATCTGACAGCGAGGTCAGATGTTCTTTTCAACTACGGGTTGAGCCGACCTTTGGGTTTTATACCTGTTTGTTTAACAGATGCTTGACAGCGAGGTCAGATGTTCCTCTCAACTTCGTGTCAAGTCGGCCATCGCGTTCGATGCCCGATGGCGAGCTCAGATATTGCTATTAACTTCGTGTTGAGCCGGCCTTCGGGTTCGATGCCAGTTTGTTTAACAGATTTCTTATGGCGAGGTCAGATATTCCTCTCAACTTCGTGTTGAGCCGACCATTGGGTTCGATGCCTATTTGTTTACCAGATGCCTAACGGTGAGGTCAGATGTTCTTATCAACTTCGTGTTGAGCCGCCCTTCGGGTTCGATGCCTGTTTGTTTAAAAGATGCCTCACGGCGAGGTCAGATGTTCCTCTCAACCTCGTGTTGAGTCGGCCTTTGGGTTCAATGCCTGTTTGTTTAACAGATACCTGATAGCGAGGTCAGATGTTCTTCTCAACTTCAGGTTGAGGCGGGTTTCGGGTTCTATACCTGTTTCTTTAACAGATGCCTGACGACAAGGTCAGATGTTCTTCGTAACTTCAGGTAGAGCAGACCTCCAGATTCGATGCCTGTTTGTTTAACAGATGCTTGACAGCGAGGTCAGATGTTCCTCTCAACTTCGTGCCTAGCCGGCCTTTGGGTTCGATGCCTGACGCTGAGGTCGGATGTTCTTTTCAACTTCGTGTTGAGCCGGCCTTCGGGTTCGATGTATGTTTGTTTAACAGATGCCTGACGGCGAGGTAAGATGTTCTTCTCAACAAAGGGTTGATCCGGCCTTCGGGTTCAATGCATGTTTGTTTAATAGATGCTTGACAGCGAGGTCATATGTTCCTCCCAACTTCGTGTCGAGCCGGCCTTCGGGTTCGATGCCTGATGGTGAGGTCAGATGTTCCTCTTAACTTCGTGTTGAGCCGGCGAGGTCAGATGTTCCTCTTAACTTCTTTGCCTGTTTGTTTAACAGATTCCTGACGGCGAGGTCAGATATTCTTCTCAACTTCGTGTTGAGTCGGCCTTCAAGTTCGATGCCTGTTTGTTTAACAGATGTCTGACGGCAAGGTCAGATGTTCTTCTCAACTACGTGTTGAGCCGCCCTTCGGGTTCGATGCCTGTTTGTTTAAAAGATGCCTCACGGAGAGGTCAGATGTTCCTCTCAACTTCGTGTTGAGTCGGCCTTCGGGTTCGATTCCTGTTTGTTTAACAGATACCTGATGGCGAGGTCAGATGTTCCTCTCAACTTCGTGTCTAGCCGGCCTTTGGGTTCGATGCCTGACGGCGAGGTCAGATGTTCTTCTCAACTTCGTGTTGAGCCAGCCATGAAGTTCGATGCCTGTTTGTTTAACAGATGTTTGACGGCGAGGTCAGATGTTCTTCTCGTCTACGGGTTAAGCAGGCCTTTGGGTTCGATGTCTGTTTGTTTATCAGATGCTTGACCTCGAGGTCAGATGTTCCTCTCAACTTCGTGTCGAGCCGGCCTTCGGGTTCAATGCTTGACGGCGAGGTCAGATGTTCCTCTTAACTTCGTGTTGAGCCGGCCTTCGGGTTCGATGCCTGTTTGTTTAACAGATTCCTGACGATGAGGTCAGATATTTCTCTCAACTTCGTGTTGAGCCGACCTTTGGGATCGATGCCTGTTTGTTTAACAGATGCCTGACAGCGAGGTGAGATGTTCCTCTAAACTTCGTGTTAAGCTAGACTCCGGGTTCGATGCTTGTTTGTTTAACAAATGCCTAACAGTGAAGACAGATGTTCTTATCAACTTCGATTTGAGCCGCCCTTTGGGTTCGATGCCTGTTTGTTTAAAAGACTCCTCACGGAGAGGTCAGATGTTCCTCTAAACTTCGTGTTGAGCCGGCGTTCGGGTTCGATGCCTGTTTGTTTACCAGTTACCTGATGGCGAGGTCAGATGTTCTTCTCAACTTCAGGTTGAGCCGGGTTTCGGGTTTGATGCCTGTTTCTTTAACAGATTCCTGACGGCAAGGTCAGATGTTCTCCGTAACCTCGGGTTAAGCCGACCTCCAGATTCGATGCTTATTTGTCTAACAGATTCTTGACATTGAGGTCAGATGTTCTTCTCAACTTCCTGTTGAGTTGGCCTTTAGGTTCGATGCCTGTTTGTTTAACAGATGTCTGACGGCGAGGTCAGATGTTCTTCTCAACTACGTGTTGAGCCGCCCTTCGGGTTCGATGCCTGTTTGTTTAAAAGATGCCTCACGGAGAGGTCGGAAGTTCCTCTCAACTTCGTGTTGAGCCGGCCTTCGGGTTCGATTCCTGTTTGTTAAACAGATACCTGATGGCGAGGTCAGATGTTCTTCTCAACCTCAGGTTGAGCCGGGTTTCGGGTTCGATGCCTGTTTCTTTAACAGATGCCTGACGGCAAGGTCAGATGTTCTTCATAACTTCGGGTTAAGCCGACCTCCGGATTCGATGCCTGTTTGTTTAACAGATGCTTGACAGCGAGGTCAGATGTTCTTCTCAACTACGTGTTGAGCCGGCATTCAGGTTAGATGCCTGTTTGTTTAACAGATGTCTGACGTCAAGGTCAGATGTTCTTCATAACTTCGGGTTAAGCCGACCTCCGGATTCGATGCCTGTTTGTTTAACAAATGCTTGACAGCGAGGTCAGATATTCTTCACAACTTCGTGTTGAACCGACATTCAGGTTCGATGCCTGTTTGTTTAACAGATGTCTGACGGCGAATTCAGATCTTCTTCTCAACTACGTGTTGAGTCGCCCTTCGGGTTCGATGCCTGTTTGTTTAAAAGATGCCTCAAGAAGAGGTCAGATGTTCCTCTCAACTTCGTGTTGAGCCGGCTTCGTGTTCGATTCCTGTTTGTTTAACAGATACCTGATAGACAGGTCAGATGTTCCTCTTAACTTCGTGTTGAGCCGACCTTCAGGTTCGATGCCTTTTTGTTCAATAGATTCCTGACGACGAGGTCAAATATTCCTCTCAACTTCGTGTTGAGCCGACCTTCGGGATCGATGCCTGTTTGTTTAACAGATGCCTGACAGCGAGTTCAGATGTTCTTCTCAACTTCATGTTGAGTCGGCCTTCGGGTTCGATGCCTATTTGTTTAACAGATGCCTAACGGTGAGGACAAATGTTCTTATCAACTTCGTGTTGAGCCGCCCTTCGGGTTCAATGCCTGTTTGTTTAAAAGATGCCTCATGGAGAGGTGAGATGTTCCTCTCAACTTCGTTTTGAGCCGGCCTTCGGGTTCGATGCCTGATTGTTTAACAGATGCCTAACGGTGAGGACAAATGTTCTTATCAAATTCGTTTTGAGCCGCCATTCGGGTTCGATGCCTGTTTGTTTAAAAGATGCCTCACAAAGAGGTCAGATGTTCCACTCAACTTTGTGTTGAGCCGGCGTTCGGGTTCGATGCCTGTTTGTTTAACAGATGTCGGGTTTGTTGTTCTTCTCAACTTCAGGTTGAGCCGGGTTTCGGGTTTGATGCCTGTTTCTTTAACAGATGCCTAACGGTAAGGTCAGATTTTCTTCGTAACTTCGGGTTAAGTCGACCTCCGGATTCGATGCTTGTTTGTTTAACAGATGGTTGACAGCAATGTCAGATGTTCTTCTCAACTTCGTGTGGAGTCGGCCTTCAGGTTCGATGCCTGCTTGTTTAACAGATGTCTGACAGCGAGGTCAGATGTTCTTCTCAAATACGTGTTGAGCCGCCCTTCAGGTTCGATGCCTGTTTGTTTAAAAGATGCCTCACGGAGAGGTCGGATGTTCCTCTCAACTTCGTGTTGAGCCGGCCTTCGGGTTCGATTCCTGTTTGTTTAACAGATACCTGATGGCGAGGTCAGATGTTCTTCTCAACCCCAGGTTGAGCCAGGTATCGGGTTCGATGCCTGTTTCTTTAACAGATGCCTGACGGCAAGGTCAGATGTTCTTCATAACTTCGGGTTAAGCCAACCTCCGGATTCGTTGCCTATTTGTTTAACAGATGCTTGACAGCGAGGTCAGATATTCCTCTCAACTTCGTGTCTTGCCGGCCTTTGGGTTCGATGCCTGACGGCGAGGTCAGATGTTCTTCTCAACTTCGTGTTGAGCCAGCCTTCGAGTTCGATGCCTGTTTATTTAACAGATGTCTGACGACGAGGTCAGATGTTTTTCTCAACAAAGAATTAAGCAGGCCTTCGGGTTCGATTTTTGTTTGTTTAACAGATGCTTGACTGCGAGGTCAGATGTTCCTCTGAACTTCGTGTCGAGCCGGCCTTCGGGTTCGATGCCTGACGGCGAGGTCAGATGTTCCTCCTAACTTCGTGTTGAGCCGGCCTTCGGGTTCGATGCCTGTTTGTTTAACAGATTCCTGACGACGAGGTCAGATATTCCTCTCAACTTCGTGTTGAGCCGACCTTCGGGATCGATGCCTGTTTGTTTAACAGATGCCTGACAGCGAGTTTAGATGTTCTTCCCAACTTCGTATTGAGCCAGCCTTCGGGTTCGATGCTTGTTTTTTTAACAGATGTTTAACGGTGAGAACAGATGTTCTTATCAACTTCGTGTTGAGCCGCCCTTCGAGTTCGACGCCTGTTTGTTTAAAAGATGCCTCACGGAGAGGTCAGATGTTCCTCTAAACTTCGTGTTGAGCTAGACTCCGGGTTCGATGCTTGTTTGTTTAACAGATGCCTAACAGTGAAGACAGATGTTCTTATCAACTTCGTGTTGAGCCGCCCTTTGGGTTCGATGCCTGTTTGTTTAAAAGATGCCTCACGAAGAGGTCAGATGTTCCTCTTAACTTCGTGTTGAGCCGGCGTTCGGGTTCGATGCCTGTTTGTTTACCAGTTACCTGATGGCGAGGTCAGATGTTCTTCTCAACTTCAGGTTGAGCCGGGTTTCGGGTTTGATGCCTGTTTCTTTAACAGATGCCTGACGGCAAGGTCAGATGTTCTCCGTAACTTCAGGTTAAGCCGACCTCCAGATTTGATGCTTATTTGTTTAACAGATGCTTGACAGTGAGGTCAGATGTTCTTCTCAACTTCGTGTTGAGTCGGCCTTCAGGTTCGATGCCTGTTTGTTTAACAGATGTCTGACGGCGAGGTCAGATGTTCTTCTCAACTACGTGTTGAGCCGCCCTTCGGGTTCGATGCCTGTTTGTTTAAAAGATGCCTCACGGAGAGGTCGGAAGTTCCTCTCAACTTCGTGTTGAGTCGGCCTTCGGGTTCGATTCCTGTTTGTTTAACAGATACCTGATGGCGAGGTCAGATGTTCTTCTCAACCTCAGGTTGAGCCGGGTTTCGGGTTCGATGACTGTTTCTTTAACAGATGCCTGACGACAAGGTCAGATGTTCTTCATAACTTCGGGTTAAGCCGACCTCCGGATTCGATGTCTGTTTGTTTAACAGATGCTTGACAGCGAGGTCAGATGTTCTTCTCAACTACGTGTTGAGCCGGCATTCAGGTTAGATGCCTGTTTGTTTAACAAATGTCTGATAGCAAGGTCAGATGTTCTTCATAACTTCGGGTTAAGCTAACCTCCGGATTCGATGCCTGTTTGTTTAACAGATGCTTGACAGCGAGGTCAGATGTTCTTTACAACTTCGTGTTGAGCCGACATTCAGGTTCGATGCCTGTTTGTTTAACAGATGTCTGACGGCGAATTCAGATGTTCTTCTAAACTACGTGTTGAGCCGCCCTTCGGGTTCGATGCCTGCTTGTTTAAAAGATGCCTCACGGAGAGGTCAGATGTTCCTCTCAACTTCGTGTTGAGCCGGCCTTCGTGTTCGATTCCTGTTTGTTTAACAGATACCTGATGGAGAGGTCAGATGTTCCTTTTAACTTCGTGTTGAGCCGGCCTTCGGGTTCGATGCCTGTTTGTTTAATAGATTCCTGACGACAAGGTTAAATATTCCTCTCAACTTCGTGTTGACCCGACCTTCGGGATCGATGCCTGTTTGTTTAACAGATGCCTGACAGCGAGTTCAGACGTTCTTCTCAACTTCGTGTTGAGTCGGCCTTCGGGTTCGATGCCTGTTTGTTTAACAGATGCCTAACGGTGAGGACAGATGTTCTTATCAACTTCGTGTTGAGCCGACCTTCGGGTTCGATGCCTGTTTGTTTAAAAGATGCCTCACGGAGAGGTCAGATGTTCCTCTCAACTTCGTGTTGAGCCGGCCTTCGGGTTCGATGCCTGATTGTTTAACAGATGCCTAACAGTGAGGACAGATGTTATTATCAACTTCGTGTTGAGCCGCCCTTCGGGTTCGATGCCTGTTTGTTTAAAAGATGCCTCACGGAGAGGTCAGATATTCCTCTCAACTTCGTGTTGAGCCGACGTTCGGGTTCGATGCCTGTTTGTTTAACAGATGTCGAGTTTGATGTTCTTCTCAACTTCAGGTTGAGCCGGGTTTCGGGTTTGATGCCTGTTTCTTTAACAAATGTCTAACGGCAAGGTCAGATGTTCTTCGTAACTTCGGGTTAAGCCGACCTCCGGATTCGATGCTTGTTTGTTTAGCAGATGCTTGACAGCGAGGTCAGATGTTCTTCTAAACTTCGTGTCGAGTCGGCCTTCAGGTTCGATGCCTGTTTGTTTAACAATTGTCTGACAGCAAGGTCAGATGTTCTTCTCAACTACGTGTTGAGCCGCCCTTCGGGTTCGATGCCTGTTTGTTTAAAAGATGCCTCACGGAGAGGTCAGATGTTCCTCTCAACTTCCTGTTGAGCCGGCCTTCGGGTTCGATTCCTGTTTGTTTAACAGATACCTGATGGCGAGGTCAGATGTTCTTCTCAATCTTAGGTTGAGCCAGGTTTCGGGTTCGATGCCTGTTTCTTTAACAGATGCCTGACGGCAAGGTCAGATGTTCTTATTAACTCCGGGTTAAGCCGACCTCCGGATTCGATGCCTATTTGTTTAACAGATGCTTGACAGCAAGGTCAGATGTTCCTCTCAACTTCGTGTCTAGCCGGCCTTTGGGTTCGATGCCTGACGGCGAGGTCAGATGTTCTTCTCAACTTCGTGTTGAGCCAGCCTTCGAGTTCGATGCCTGTTTGTTTAACAGAAGTCTGACGACGAGGTCAGATGTTCTTCTCGGCTACGGGTTAAGCAGGCCTTCGGGTTCGATCTCTATTTGTTTAACAGATGCTTGACCGCGAGGTTAGATGTTCCTCTCAACTTCGTGTCGAGCCTGCCTTCGGGTTCGATGCCTGACGGCGAGGTCAGATGTTCCTCTTAACTTCGTGTTGAGCCAGCCTTCGGGTTTGATGCCTGTTTGTTTAACAGATTCCTGATGGTGAGGTCAGATATTCCTCTCAACTTCGTGTTGAACCGACCCTCGGGATCGATGCCTGTTTGTTTAACAGATGCCTGACATCAAGTTCAGATGTTCTTCTCAACTTCGTGTTTAGCCGGCCTTCGGGTTCGATGCCTGTTTGTTTAACAGATGCCTAACGGTGACGACAGATGTTCTTATCAACTTTGTGTTGAGCCGCCCTTCGGGTTCGATGTCTGTTTTTTTAAAAGATGTCTCAGGGAGAGGTCAGATGTTCTTCTCAACTTCGTGTTGAGCCGGCCTTCGGGTTTGATGCTTGTTTCTTTAATAGATGCCTGACGGCAAGGTCAGATGTTCTTCGTAACTTCGGGTTAAGCCGACATCCGGATTCGATGCTTGTTTGTTTAACAGATGCTTGACAACGAGGTCATATGTTCTGCTCAACTTCGTGTTGAACCGGCCTTCAAGTTCGATGCCTGTTTGTTTAACAGATGTCTGACGGCGAGGTCAGATGTTCTTCTCAACTACGTGTTGAGCCGCCCTTCGGGTTCGATGCCAATTTCTTTAAAAGATGCCTCACAGAGAGGTCAGATGTTCCTCTCAACTTCCTGTTGAGCCGGCCTTCGGGTTCGATGCCTGTTTGTTTAACAGATGCCTAACGGTGAGGACAATTGTTCTTATCAACTTCGTGTTGAGCCGCCCTTCGGGTTCGATGCATGTTTGTTTAAAAGATGCCTCACGGAGAGGTCAGATGTTCCTCTCAACTTCGTGTTGAGCCGTCGTTCGGGTTCGATGCCTGTTTGTTTAGCATTTACCTGATGGCGAGGTCAGATGTTCTTTTCAACATCAGGTTGAGCCGGGTTTCGGGTTTGATGCCTGTTTCTTTAACAGATGCCTGACGGCAAGGTCAAATGTTCTTCGTAACTTCGGGTTAAGCCGACCTCCAGATTCGATACTTGTTTGTTTAACAGATGCTTGACAGCGAGGTCAGATGTTCCTCTCAACTTCGTGTCTAGCCGGCCTTTGGGTTCGATGCCTGACGGCGAGGTCAGATGTTCTTCTCAACTTCGTGTTGAGCCAGCCTTCGAGTTCGATGCCTGTTTGTTTAACAGATGTCTGACGGCGAGGTCAGATGTTCTTCCCGACTAGGGGTTAAGCAGGCCTTCGGGTTCGATCTCTGTTTGTTTAATAGATGCTTGACCGCGAGGTTAGATGTTCCTCTCAACTTTGTGTCGAGCCTGCCTTCGGGTTCGATGCCTGACGGCGAGGTCAGATGTTCCTCTTAACTTCGTGTTGAGCCAGCCTTCGGGTTTGATGCCTGTTTGTTTAACAGATTCCTGACGACGAGGTCAGATATTCCTCTCAACTTCGTGTTGAGCCGGCCTTCGGGTTTGATGCCTGTTTGTTTAACAGATGCCTAACGGTGAGGACAGATGTTCTTATCAACTTCGTCTTGAGCCGCCCTTCGAGTTCGATGCATGTTTGTTTAAAAAAGATGCCTCACGGAGAGGTCAGATGTTCTTCTCAACATCAGGTTGAGCCGGGTTTCGGGTTTGATGCCTGTTTCTTTAACAGATGCCTGATGGCAAGGTCAAATGTTCTTCGTAACTTCAGGTTAAGCCGACCTCCAGATTCGATGCTTGTTTGGTTAACATATGCTTGACAGCGAGGTCATATGTTCTTCTCAACTTCGTGTTGAACCGGCCTTCAGGTTCGATGCCTGTTTGTTTAACAGATGTCTGATGGCGAGGTCAGATGTTCTTCTCAACTACGTGTCGGGCCGCCCTTCGGGTTCGATGCCTGTTTGTTTAAAAGATGCCTCACGGAGAGGTCGAATGTTCCTCTCAACTTCGTGTTGAGCCGGCCTTCGGGTTCGATTCCTGTTTGTTTAACAGATACCTGATGGCGAGGTCATATGTTCTTCTCAACCTCATGTTGAGCCGGGTTTCGGGTTCGATGCCTATTTCTTTAACAGATGCCTGACGGCAAGGTCAGATGATCTTCATAACTTCGGGTTAACCCGACCTTCGGATTCGATGCCTGTTTGTTTAACAGATGGTTGACAGCAAGTTCAGATGTTCTTCTCAACTTCGTGTTGAGCCGACATTCAGGTTCGATGCCTGTTTGTTTAAGAGATGTCTGACGGCAAGGTCAGATGTTCTTCATAACTTCGGGTTAAGCCGACCTCCGGATTCAATGCCTATTTGTTTAACAGATGCTTGACAGCGAGGTCAGATGTTCTTCACAACTTCGTGTTGAGCCGACATTCAGGTTTGATGCTTGTTTGTTTAACAGATGTCTGACGGGGAATTCAGATGTTCTTCTCAACTACGTGTTGAGCCGCCCTTCGGGTTCGATGCCTGTTTGTTTAAAAGATGCCTCACGGAGAGGTCAGATGTTCCTCTCAACTTCGTGTTGAGCCGACCTTCGTGTTCGATTCCTGTTTATTTAACAGATACCTGATGGCGAGGTCAGATGTTCCTCTCAACTTCTTGTTGAGCCGCCTTCGGGTTCGATGCCAGTTTGTTTAACAAATTCCTGACGACGAGGTCAGATATTCCTCTCAACCTCGTGTTGAGCTGACCTTCGGGATTGATGCCTGTTTGTTTAACAGATGCCTGACAGCGAGTTCAGATGTTCTTCTCAACTTCGTGTTGAGCCGGCCTCCGGGTTCGATGCCTGTTTGTTTAACAGATGCCTAACGGTGAGGACCTATGTTCTTATCAACTTTGTGTTGAGCCGCCCTTCGGGTTCGATGCCTGTTTATTTAAAAATTGCCTCACGGAGAGGTCAGATGTTCCTCTCAACTTCGTGTTGAGCCGGCCTTCGGGTTCGATGCCTGCTGGTTTAACAGATGCCTAACGGTGAGGACAGATGTTCTTATCAACTTCGTGTTGAGCCGCCCTTCGGCTTCAATGCCTGTTTGTTTAAAAGATGTCTCACGGAGAGGTCAGATGTTCCTCTCAACTTCGTGTTGAGCTGGCGTTCGGGTTGGATGCCTGTTTGTTTAACATTTACCTGATGGCGAGGTCAGATGTTTTTCTCAACTTCAGGTTGAGCCGGGTTTCAGGTTTGATGCCTGTTTCTTTAACAGATGCCTGACGGCAAGGTCAGATGTTCTTCGTAACTTCGGGTTAAGCCAACCTCCGGATTTGATGCTTGTTTGTTTAACAGATGTTTGACAGCGAGGTCAGATGTTCTTCTCAACTTCGTGTTGAGTCGGCCTTCAGGTTCGATGCCTGTTTGTTTAACAAATGTCTGACGGCAAGGTCAGATGTTCTTCTCAACTACGTGTTGAGCCGCCCTTCAAGTTTGATGCCTGTATGTTTAAAAGATGCCTCACGGAGAGCTCAGATGTTCCTCTCAACTTCGTGTTGAGTCGGCCTTCTGGTTCGATTCCTGTTTCTTTAAGAGATACCTGATGGCGAGGTCAGATGTTCTTCTCAACTTCAGGTTAAGCCGGGTTTCGGGTTCGATGCCTGTTTCTTTAACATATGCTTGACGGCAAGGTCAGATGTTCTTCATAACTTCGGGTTAAGCCGACCTCCGGATTCGATGCCTGTTTGTTTAACAGATGCTTGACAGCGAGGTCAGATGTTCTTCTCAACTTTGCGTTGAGCCGGCATTCAGGTTCGATGCCTGTTTGTTTAACAGATGTCTGACGACAAGGTCAGATGTTCTTCATAACTTCGGGTTAAGCCGACCTCCGGATTCGATGCCTGTTTGTTTAACAGATGCTTGACAGCGAGGTCAGATGTTCTTCACAACTTCGTGTTGAGCCGGCATTCAGGTTCAATGCTTGTTTATTTAACAGATGTCTGACAGAGAATTCAGATGTTCTTCTCAACTACGTGTTGAGCCGCCCTTCGGGTTCGATGCCTGTTTGTTGAAAAGATACCTCACGGAGAGGTCAGATATTCCTCTCAACTTCATGTTGAGCCGGCCTTCGTGTTCGATTCCTGTTTGTTTAACAGATACCTGATGGCGAGGTCAGATGTTCTTCTCAACTTCAGGTTGAGCCGGGTTTCTAGTTCGATGCCTGTTTCTTTAACAGATGCATGACGACAAGGTCAGATGTTCTTCATAACTTCCGGTTGAGCCGACCTCCGAATTCGATGCCTATTTGTTTAACAGATGCTTGACAGCGAGGTCAGATGTTCCTCTCAACTTCGTGTCTAGCCGGCCTTTGGATTCGATGCCTGACGACAAGGTCAGATGTTCTTCTCAACTTCAGGTTGAGCCGGGTTTCGGGTTCGATGCCTGTTTCTTTAACAGATGCTTGACAGCGAGGTCAGATGTTCATCGCAACTTCGTGTCTAGCCGCCCTTTGGGTTCGATGCCTGACAGCGAGGTCAGATGTTCTTCTCAACTTCGTGTTGAGCCAGCCTTCGAGTTCGATGCCTGTTTGTTTAACAGATGTCTGACAGCGAGGTCAGATGTTCTTCTCAACTACGGGTTGAGTCGGCCTTCGGGTTCGATGCCTATTTGTCTAACAGATGCTTGACAACGAGGTCAGATGTTCCTCTCAACTTCGTGTCGAGTCGGCCTTCGGGTTCGATGCCTGACGGCGAGGTCAGATGTTCCTCTTAACTTCGTGTTGAGCCGGCCTTCGGGTTCGATGCCTGTTTGTTTAACAGATTCCTAACGGCGAGGTCAGATATTCCTCTCAACTTCGTGTTGAGCCGACCTTCGGGATCGATGCCTGTTTGTTTAACAGATGCCTGACAGCGAGTTCAAATGTTCTTCTCAATTTCGTGTTTAGCCAGCCTCCGGGTTCGATGCCTGTTTGTTTAACAGATGCCTAACGGTAAGGTCAGATGTTCTTATCAACTTCGTGTTGAGCCGACCTTCGGGTTCGATGCCTGTTTGTTTAAAATATGCCTCACGGCAAGGTCAGGTGTTCCTCTCAACTTCGTGTTGAGTCGGCGTTCGTGTTCGATTCCTGTTTGTTTAACAAATACCTGATGGCGAGGTCAGATGTTCTTCTCAACTTCAGGTTGAGCCGGGTTTCGGGTTCGATGCCTGTTTCTCTAATAGAGGCCTGACGGCAAGGTCAGATATTCTTCGTAACTTCGGGTTGAACCGACCTCCGGATTCGATGCCTGTTTGTTTACAGATGCTTGACAGCGAGGTCAGATGTTCCTCTCAATTTCTTGTCTAGCCGGCGTTTGGGTTCGATGCCTGACGGCGAGGTCAGATGTTCTTCTCAACTTCATGTTGAGCCGGCCTTCAGGTTCGATGCCTGTTTGTTTAACAGATGTCTGACAGCGAGGTCAGATGTTCTTCTCAACTACGTGTTGAGCTGCCCTTTGGGTTCGATGCCTGTTTATTTAAAAGATGCCTCATAGAGAGGTCAGATGTTCCTCTCAACTTTGTGTTGAGCCGACCTTCGGGTTGCATTCCTGTTTGTTTAATAGATACCTGATGGCGAGGTCAGATGTTCTTATCAACTTCAGGTTAACCCGGGTTTCGGGTTTGATGCCTTTTTCTTTAATAGATTCCTGGCGGCATGGTCAGATGTTCTTCGTAACTTCCGGTTGAGCTGACCTCCGGATTCGATGCGTATTTGTTTAACAGATGCTTGACAGCAAGGTCAGATGTTCCTCTCAACTTCGTGTCTAGCCGTCCTTTGGGTTCGATGCCTGACGGCGAGGTCAGATCTTCTTCTCAACTTCGTGTTGAGCCAGCCTTCGAGTTTGATGCCTGTTTGTTTAACAGATGTCTGACAGCGAGGTCAGATGTTCTTCTCAACTACGGGTTGAGCAGGCCTTCAGGTTCGATGTATGTTTGTTTAACAGATGCTTGACCGCGAGGTCAGATGTTCCTCTCAACTTCGTGTGAGCGGGCCTTCGGGTTCGATGCTTGACGGCAAGGTCAGATGTTCCTCTTAACTTCGTGTTGAACCGGGCTTTGGGTTCGATGCCTGTTTGTTTAACAGATTCCTAATGACGAGGTCAGACATTCCTCTCAACTTCGTGTTGAGCCGACCTTTGGGATCGATGCCTGTTTGTTTAAGATATGCCTGACAGCGAGTTCAGATGTTCTTCTCAACTTCGTGTTATGTCGGCCTCCGGGTTCGATGTCTGTTTGTTTAACAGATGCCTAACAGTGAGGACACATGTTCTTATCAACTTCGTGTTGAGCCGCCGTTCGGGTTCGATGCCTGTTTTTTTAAAAGATGCCTCACGGAGAGGTCAGATGTTCCTCTTAACTTCGTGTTGAGCCGGCCTTCGGGTTCGATGCCTGTTTTTTTAATAGTTACCTGATGGCGAGGTTAGATGTTCTTCTAAACTTCAGGTTGAGCCAGGTTTCGTGTTTGATGCCTGTTTCTTTAACAGATTCCTGACGGCAAGGTCAGATCTTCTTCGTAACTTTGGGTTAAGCCGACCTCCGGATTCGATGCTTGTTTGTTTAACAGATGCTTGACAGCGAGGTCAGATGTTCTTCTCAACTTCGTGTTGAGCCGACCTTTAGGTTCGATGCCTGTTTGTTTAACAGATGTCTGACGGCGAGGTCAGATGTTCTTCTCAACTACGTGTTGAGCCGCCCTTTGGGTTCGACGCCTGTTTGTTTAAAAGATGCCTCACGGAGAGGTCGGATGTTCCTCTCAACTTCATGTTAAGCCGGCCTTCGGGTTCGATTCCTGTTTGTTTAACAGATACCTAATGGTGAGGTCCGATGTTCTTCTCAACTTCAGGTTGAGCCGGGTTTCGGGTTCGATGCTTGTTTCTTTAACAGATGCCTGACGGCAAGGTCAGATGTTCTTCATAACTTCGGGTTAAGCTGGCCTCTGGATTAGATGCCTGTTTGTTTAACAGATGCTTGACAGTGAGGTCAGATGTACTTCTCAACTTCGTTTTGAGCCGGCATTCAGGTTCGATGCCTGTTTGTTTAACAGATGTCTGACGGCGAGGTCAGATATTCTTCTCAACTACGTGTTGAGCCGCCCTTCGGGTTCAATGCCTGTTTGCTTAAAAGATGCCTCACGGAGAGGTCAGATGTTCCTCTCAACTTCTTGTTGAGCCGACCTTCGTGTTCGATTCCTGTTTGTTTAACAGATACCTGATGGCGACGTCAGATGTTCTTCTCAACTTCAGGTTGAGCCGGGTTTCGGGTTCGATGCATGTTTCTTTAACAGATACCTGACGGCAAGGTCATATGTTCTTCGTAACTTCCAATTGAGCCGACCTCCGGATTCGATGCCTATTTGTTTAACAGATGCTTGACAGCGAGGTCAGATGTTCCTCTCAACTTCGTGTCTAGCCGGCCTTTGGGTTCGATACCTGACGGCAAGGTCAGATGTTCTTCTAAACTTCAGGTTGAATCGGGTTTCGGGTTCGATGCCTATTTCTTTAACAGACGCCTGACGGTAAGGTCAGATGTTCTTCGTATGTTCCGAATGAGCCGACCTCCGGATTCGATGCCTATTTGTTTAATAGATGCTTGACAGCGAGGTCAGATGTTCATCGCAACTTCGTGTCTAGCCGCCCTTTGGGTTCGATGCCTGACAACAAGGTCATATGTTCTTCTCAACTTCGTGTTGAGGCAGCCTTCGAGTTCGATGCCTGTTTGTTTAACAGATGTCTGACAGTGAGGTCAAATGTTCTTCTCAACTACGGGTTGAGCCGACCTTCGGGTTCGATGCCTATTTGTTTAACAAATGATTGACAACGAGGTCAGATGTTCCTCTCAACTTCGTGTCGAGTCGGCCTTCGGGTTCGATGCCTGACGGCGAGGTCAGATGTTCCTCTTAACTTCGTGTTGAGCCGGCCTTCGGGTTCGATGCCTGTTTGTTTAACAGATTCCTGACGGCCAGGTCAGATAATCCTCTCAACTTCGTGTTGGGCCGACCTTCGGGATCGATGCCTGTTTGTTTAACAGATTCCTGACAGCGAGTTCAAATGTTCTTCTCAATTTCGTGTTGAACCGGCCTCCGGGTTCGATGCCTGTTTGTTTAACAGATGCCTAACGGTGAGGTCAGATGTTCTTATCAACTTCGTGTTGAGCCGCCCTTTGGGTTCGATACCTGTGTGTTTAAAAGATGCCTCATGGCAAGGTCAGATGTTCCTCTCAACTTCGTGTTGAGCCGGCCTTCGTGTTCGATTCCTGTTTGTTTAACAGATACCTGATGGCGAGGTCAGATGTTCTTCTCAATTTCAGATTGAGCCGGGTTTCGGGTTCGATGCCTGTTTCTTTAACAGAGGCCTGACGGCAAGGTCAGATGTTCTTCGTAACTTTGGGTTGAACCGACCTCCGGATTCAATGCCTGTTTGTTTAACAGATGCTTGACAACGAGGTCAGATGTTCCTCTCAACTTCTTGTCTAGCCGGCGTTTGGGTTCGATGCCTGACGGCGAGGTCAGATGTTCTTCTCAACTACGTGTTGAGCCTCCCTTCGGGTTCGATACCTGTTTGTTTAAAAGATGCCTCACGGAGAGGTCAGATGTTCCTCTCAACTTCGTGTTGAGCCGACCTTCGTGTTCGATTCCTGTTTATTTAACAGATACCTGATGGCGAGGTCAGATGTTCCTCTCAACTTCTTGTTGAGCCGCCTTCGGGTTCGATGCCAGATTGTTTAACAAATTCCTGACGACGAGGTCAGATATTCCTCTCAACCTCGTGTTGAGCTGACCTTCGGGATTGATGCCTGTTTGTTTAACAGATGCCTGACAGCGAGTTCAGATGTTCTTCTCGACTTCGTGTTGAGCCGGCCTCCGGGTTCGATGCCTGTTTGTTTAACAGATGCCTAACGATGAGGACCTATGTTCTTATCAACTTTGTGTTGAGCCGCCCTTCGGGTTCGATGCCTGTTTATTTAAAAATTGCCTCACGGAGAGGTCAGATGTTCCTCTCAACTTCGTGTTGAGCCGGCCTTCGGGTTCGATGCCTGCTGGTTTAACAGATGCCTAACGGTGAGGACAGATGTTCTTATCAACTTCGTGTTGAGCCGCCCTTCGGCTTCAATGCCTGTTTGTTTAAAAGATGTCTCACGGAGAGGTCAGATGTTCCTCTCAACTTCGTGTTGAGCTGGCGTTCGGGTTGGATGCCTGTTTGTTTAACATTTACCTGATGGCGAGGTCAGATGTTTTTCTCAACTTCAGGTTGAGCCGGGTTTCAGGTTTGATGCCTGTTTCTTTAACAGATGCCTGACGGCAAGGTCAGATGTTCTTCGTAACTTCGGGTTAAGCCAACCTCCGGATTTGATGCTTGTTTGTTTAACAGATGTTTGACAGCGAGGTCAGATGTTCTTCTCAACTTCGTGTTGAGTCGGCCTTCAGGTTCGATGCCTGTTTGTTTAACAGATGTCTGACGGCAAGGTCAGATGTTCTTCTCAACTACGTGTTGAGCCGCCCTTCAAGTTTGATGCCTGTATGTTTAAAAGATGCCTCAAGGAGAGGTCAGATGTTCCTCTCAACTTCGTGTTGAGTCGGCCTTCTGGTTCGATTCCTGTTTCTTTAACAGATACCTGATGGCGAGGTCAGATGTTCTTCTCAACTTCAGGTTAAGCCGGGTTTCGGGTTTGATGCCTGTTTCTTTAACATATGCCTGACGGCAAGGTCAGATGTTCTTCATAACTTCGGGTTAAGCCGACCTCCGGATTCGATGCCTGTTTGTTTAACAGATGCTTGACAGCGAGGTCAGATGTTCTTCTCAACTTCGCGTTGAGCCGGCATTCAGGTTCGATGCCTATTTGTTTAACAGATGTCTGATGACAAGGTCAGATGTTCTTCATAACTTCGGGTTAAGCCGACCTCCGGATTCGATGCCTGTTTGTTTAACAGATGCTTGACAGCGAGGTAAGATGTTCTTCACAACTTCGTGTTGAGCCGGCATTCAGGTTCGATGCTTGTTTATTTAACAGATGTCTGACAGAGAATTCAGATGTTCTTCTCAACTACGTGTTGAGCCGCCCTTCGGGTTCGATGCCTGTTTGTTGAAAAGATACCTCACGGAGAGGTCAGATATTCCTCTCAACTTCATGTTGAGCCGGCCTTCGTGTTCGATTCCTGTTTGTTTAACAGATACCTGATGGCGAGGTCAGATGTTATTCTCAACTTCAGGTTGAGTCGGGTTTCTAGTTCGATGCCTGTTTCTTTAACAGATGCATGACGACAAGGTCAGATGTTCTTCATAACTTCCGGTTGAGCCGACCTCCGGATTCGATGTCTATTTGTTTAACAGATGCTTGACAGCGAGGTCAGATGTTCCTCTCAACTTCGTGTCTAGCCGGCCTTTGGATTCGATGCCTGACGACAAGGTCAGATGTTCTTCTCAACTTCAGGTTGAGCCGGGTTTCGGGTTCGATGCCTGTTTCTTTAACAGATGCTTGACAGCGAGGTCAGATGTTCATCGCAACTTCGTGTCTAGCCGCCCTTTGGGTTCGATGCCTGACAACAAGGTCAGATGTTCTTCTCAACTTCGTGTTGAGCCAGCCTTCGAGTTCGATGCCTGTTTCTTTAACAGATGTCTGACAGCGAGGTCAGATGTTCTTCTCAACTACGGGTTGAGTCGGGCTTCGGGTTCGATGCCTATTTGTCTAACAGATGCTTGACAACGAGGTCAGATGTTCCTCTCAACTTCGTGTCGAGTTGGCCTTCGGGTTCGATGCCTGACGGCGAGGTCAGATGTTCCTCTTAACTTCGTGTTGAGCCGGCCTTCGGGTTCGATGCCTGTTTGTTTAACAGATTCCTAACAGCGAGGTCAGATATTCCTCTCAACTTCATGTTGAGCCGACCTTCGGGATCGATGCCTGTTTGTTTAACAGATGCCTGACAGCGAGTTCAAATGTTCTTCTCAATTTTGTGTTTAGCCAACCTCCGGGTTCGATGCCTGTTTGTTTAACAGATGCCTAACGGTAAGGTCAGATGTTCTTATCAACTTCGTGTTGAGCCGACCTTCGGGTTCGATGCCTGTTTGTTTAAAATATGCCTCACGGCAAGGTCAGGTGTTCCTCTCAACTTCGTGTTGAGTCGGCGTTCGTGTTCGATTCCTGTTTGTTTAACAAATACCTGATGGCGAGGTCAGATGTTCTTCTCAACTTCAGGTTGATCCGGGTTTCGGGTTCGATGCCTGTTTCTCTAACAGAGGCCTGACGGCAAGGTCAGATATTCTTCGTAACTTCGGGTTGAACCGACCTCCGGATTCGATGCCTGTTTGTTTAACAGATGCTTGACAGCGAGGTCAGATGTTCCTCTCAACTTCTTGTCTAGCCGGCGTTTGGGTTCGATGCCTGACGGCGAGGTCAGATGTTCTTCTCAACTTCGTGTTGAGCCGGCCTTCAGGTTCGATGCCTGTTTGTTTAACAGATGTCTGACAGCGAGGTCAGATGTTCTTCTCAACTACGTGTTGAGCTTCCCTTTGGGTTCGATGCCTGTTTATTTAAAAGATGCCTCATGGAGAGGTCAGATGTTCCTCTCAACTTTGTGTTGAGCCGACCTTCGGGTTGGATTCCTGTTTGTTTAATAGATACCTGATGGCGAGGTCAGATGTTCTTCTCAACTTCAGGTTAACCCGGGTTTCGGGTTTGATGCCTTTTTCTTTAATAGATTCCTGGCGGCATGGTCAGATGTTCTTCGTAACTTCCGGTTGAGCCGACCTCCGAATTCGATGCGTATTTGTTTAACAGATGCTTGACAGCAAGGTCAGATGCTCCTCTCAACTTCGTGTCTAGCCGTCCTTTGGGTTCGATGCCTGACGGCGAGGTCAGATCTTCTTCTCAACTTCGTGTTGAGCCAGCCTTCGAGTTTGATGCCTGTTTGTTTAACAGATGTCTGACAGCGAGGTCAGATGTTCTTCTCAACTACGGGTTGAGCAGGCCTTCAGGTTCGATGTATGTTTGTTTAACAGATGCTTGACCGCGAGGTCAGATTTTCCTCTCAACTTCGTGTCGAGCGGGCCTTCGGGTTCGATGCCTGACGGCAAGGTCAGATGTTCGTCTTAACTTCGTGTTGAGCCGGCCTTTGGGTTCGATGCCTGTTTGTTTAACAGATTCCTAATGACGAGGTCAGACATTCCTCTCAACTTCGTGTTGAGCCGACCTTTGGGATCGATGCCTGTTTGTTTAAGATATGCCTGACAGCGAGTTCAGATGTTCTTCTCAACTTCGTGTTATGTCGGCGTCCGGGTTCGATGTCTGTTTGTTTAACAGATGCCTAACAGTGAGGACATATGTTCTTATCAACTTCGTGTTGAGCCGCCGTTCGGGTTCGATGCCTGTTTGTTTAAAAGATGCCTCACGGAGAGGTCAGATGTTCCTCTTAACTTCGTGTTGAGCCGGCCTTCGGGTTCGATGCCTGTTTTTTTAATAGTTACCTGATGGCGAGGTTAGATGTTCTTCTAAACTTCAGGTTGAGCCAGGTTTCGTGTTTGATGCCTGTTTCTTTAACAGATTCCTGACGGCAAGGTAAGATCTTCTTCGTAACTTCGGGTTAAGCCGACCTCCGGATTCGATGCTTGTTTGTTTAACAGATGCTTGACAGCGAGGTCAGATGTTCTTCTCAACTTCGTGTTGAGCCGACCTTTAGGTTCGATGCCTGTTTGTTTAACAGATGTCTGACGGCGAGGTCAGATGTTCTTCTCAACTACGTGTTGAGCCGCCCTTTCGGTTCGACGCCTGTTTGTTTAAAAGATGCCTCACGGAGAGGTCGGATGTTCCTCTCAACTTCGTGTTAAGCCGGCCTTCGGGTTCGATTCCTGTTTGTTTAACAGATACCTAATGGTGAGGTCCGATGTTCTTCTCAACTTCAGGTTGAGCCGGGTTTCGGGTTCGATGCTTGTTTCTTTAACAGATGCCTGACGGCAAGGTCAGATGTTCTTCATAACTTCGGGTTAAGCTGGCCTCTGGATTAGATGCCTGTTTGTTTAACAGATGCTTGACAGTGAGGTCAGATGTTCTTCTCAACTTCGTTTTGAGCCGGCATTCAGGTTCGATGCCTGTTTGTTTAACAGATGTCTGACGGCGAGGTCAGATGTTCTTCTCAACTACGTGTTGAGCCGCCCTTCGGGTTCAATGCCTGTTTGTTTAAAAGATGCCTCACGGAGAGGTCAGATGTTCCTCTCAACTTCTTGTTGAGCCGACCTTCGTGTTCGATTCCTGTTTGTTTAACAGATACCTGATGGCGACGTCAGATGTTCTTCTTAACTTCAGGTTGAGCCGGGTTTCGGGTTCGATGCATGTTTCTTTAACAGATACCTGACGGCAAGGTCAATAGTTCTTCGTAACTTCCAATTGAGCCGACCTCCGGATTCGATGCCTATTTGTTTAACAGATGCTTGACAGCGAGGTCAGATGTTCCTCTCAACTTCGTGTCTAGCCGGCCTTTGGGTTCGATGCCTGACGGCAAGGTCATATGTTCTTCTAAACTTCAGGTTGAATCGGGTTTCGGGTTCGATGCCTATTTCTTTAACAGACGCCTGACGGTAAGGTCAGATGTTCTTCGTATGTTCCGAATGAGCCGACCTCCGGATTCGATGCCTATTTGTTTAATAGATGCTTGACAGCGAGGTCAGATGTTCATCGCAACTTCGTGTCTAGCCGCCCTTTGGGTTCGATGCCTGACAACAAGGTCATATGTTCTTCTCAACTTCGTGTTGAGGCAGCCTTCGAGTTCGATGCCTGTTTGTTTAACAGATGTCTGACAGTGAGGTCAAATGTTCTTCTCAACTACGGGTTGAGCCGACCTTCGGGTTCGATGCCTATTTGTTTAACAAATGATTGACAACGAGGTCAGATGTTCCTCTCAACTTCGTGTCGAGCCGGCCTTCGGGTTCGATGCCTGACGGCGAGGTCAGATGTTCCTCTTAACTTCGTGTTGAGCCGGCCTTCGGGTTCGATGCCTGTTTGTTTAACAGATTCCTGACGGCCAGGTCAGATAATCCTCTCAACTTCGTGTTGAGCCGACCTTCGGGATCGATGCCTGTTTGTTTAACATATTCCTAACAGCGAGTTCAAATGTTCTTCTCAATTTCGTGTTGAACCGGCCTCCGGGTTCGATGCCTGTTTGTTTAACAGATGCCTAACGGTGAGGTCAGATGTTCTTATCAACTTCGTGTTGAGCCGCCCTTTGGGTTCGATACCTGTGTGTTTAAAAGATGCCTCATGGCAAGGTCAGATGTTCCTCTCAACTTCGTGTTGAGCCGGCCTTCGTGTTCGATTCCTGTTTGTTTAACAGATACCTGATGGCGAGGTCAGATGTTCTTCTCAATTTCAGATTGAGCCGGGTTTCGGGTTCGATGCCTGTTTCTTTAACAGAGGCCTGACGGCAAGGTCAGATGTTCTTCGTAACTTTGGGTTGAACCGACCTCCGGATTCAATGCCTGTTTGTTTAACAGATGCTTGACAACGAGGTCAGATGTTCCTCTCAACTTCTTGTCTAGCCGGCGTTTGGGTTCGATGCCTGACGGCGAGGTCAGATGTTCTTCTCAACTTTGTGTTGAGCTGGCCTTCAGGTTCGATGCCTGTTTGTTTAACAGATGTCTGACAGGGAGGTCAGATGTTCTTCTCAACTACGTGTTGAGCCGCCCTTCGGGTCCGTTGCCTGTTTGTTTAAAAGATGCCTCACGGAGAGGTCAGATGTTCCTCTCAACTTTGTGTTGTGCCGACCTTCGGGTTCGATTCCTGTTTGTTTAACAAATACCTGATGGCGAGGTCAGATGTTCTTCTCAACTTCAGGTTGAGTCGGGTTTCGGGTTCGATGCCTTTTTCTTTAATAGATGCCTGACGGCAAGGTTAGATGTTCTTCGTAACTTCCGGTTGAGCCGACCTCTGGATTCGATGCCTATTTGTTTAACAGATGCTTGACAGCAAGGTCAGATGTTCCTCTCAACTTCATGTCTAGCCGGCCTTTAGGTTTGATGCCTGACGGCGAGGTCAGATTTTCTTCTCAAGTTCGTGTTGAGCAATCCTTCGAGTTCGATGCCTGTTTTGTTAAACAGATGTCTGACGGTGAGGTCAGATGTCCTTCTCAACTACGGGTTGAGCAGGCATTCGGGTTCGATGTCTGTTTGTTTAACAGATGATTGACCGCGAGGTCAGATGTTCCTCTCAACTTCGTGTCGAGTCGGCCTTTGGGTTCGATACCTGACGGTGAGGTCAGATGTTCCTCTTAACTTCGTGTTGAGCCGGCCTTCGGGTTCGATGCCTGTTTGTTTAACAGATTCCTGACGACGTGGTCAGATATTCCTCTCAACTTTGTGTTGAGCCGACCTTCGGGATCGATGCCTGTTTGTTTAACAGATGCCTGACAGCGAGTTCAGATGTTCTTCTCAACTTCGGGTTTGATGCCTGTTTGTTTAACAGATGCCTAACGGTGAGGACAAATGTTCTTATCAACTTTGTGTTGAGACGCCCTTCGGGTTCGATGCCTTTTTGTTTAAAAGATGCCTCACGAAGAGGTCAGATGTTCCTCTCAACTTCGTGTTGAGCCGACCTTCGGGTTCGATGCCTGTTTGTTTAATAGTTACCTGATGGCGAGTTCAGATGTTCCTCTCAACTTCAGGTTGAACCAGGTTTCTGGTTTGATGCCTGTTTCTTTAACAGATGCCTGGCGGCAAGGTTAGATCTTCTTCGTAACTTCGGGTTAAGCCGACCTCCGGATTCGATGCTATTTTATTTAACATATGCTTGACAGCGAGGTCAAATGTTCTTCTCAACTTCGTGTTGAGCCGACCTTCAGGTTCGATGCCTGTTTGTTTAACAGATGTTTGACGGCGAGGTTAGATCTTCTTCGTAACTTCGGGTTATGCCGACCTTCAGGTTCAATGTCTGTTTGTTTAACAGGTGCTTGACCGCGAGGTCAGATGTTCCTCTAAACTTCGTGTCGAGCCGTCCTTCGGATTCTATGCCTGACGGCAAGGTCAGATGTTCCTCTTAACTTTGTGTTGAGTAGGCCTTCGGGTTCGATGCCTGTTTGTTTAACATATTCCTAACGGGGAGGTCAGATATTCCTCTCAAATTCGTGTTGAGCCGACATTCGGGACCGATGCCTGTTTGTTTAACAGATGCCCGAGAGCGAGTTCAGATGTTCTTCTCAACTTCGTGTTGAGCCGGCCTCCGGGTTCGATGCCTGTTTATTTAACAGATGCCTAACGGTGAGGACAGATGTTCTTATCAACTTCGTGTTGAGCCGCCCTTTGGGTTCGATGCCTGTTTGTTTAAAAGATGCCTCACAGCGAGGTCAGATGTTCCTCTCAACTTCGTGGTTAGCCGGCCTTTGGGTTCGATGCCTGTTTGTTTAACGGATACCTGATAGCGAGGTCAGATGTTCTTCTCAACTTCAGGTTGAGCCGGGTTTCGGGTTTGATGCCTGTTTCTTTAACAAATGCCTGACGGTAAGGTCAGATGTTCTTCGTAACTTCGGGTTGAGCCGACCTCCGGATTCGATGCTTGTTTGTTTAACAGATGCTTGACAGCGAGGTCAGATGTTCCTCTCAACTTCTTGTCGAGTCGGCCTTCAGGTTCGATGCTTGACGGCGAGGTCAGATGTTCTTCTCAACTTCGTGTTGAGCCGGACTTCAGGTTCAATGTCTGTTTGTTTAACAGATATCTCACGGCGAGGTCAGATGTTCTTCTTAACTATAGGTTGACCCGACCTTCGGGTTCGATGCCTGTTTGTTTAACAGATGCTTGACAACGAGGTCAGATGTTCCTCTCAACTTCGTGTCGAGCCAGTCTTCAGGTTCGATGCCTAACACCGAGGTTAGATGTTTCTCTTAACTTCGTGTTGAGCCGGCCTTCGGGTTCGATGCCTGTTATTTAACAGATTCCTGAAGGCGAGGTCAGATATTCCTCTCAACTTCGTGTTGAGCCGGCCTCCGGGTTTGATGCCTGTTTGTTTAATAGATGCCTGAGAGCGAGTTCAGATGTTCTTCTCAACTTCGTGTTGAGCCGACCTCTGGGTTTGATGCCTGTTTGTTTAACAGATGCCTAACAGTGAGGACAAATGTTCTTATCAACTTTGTGTTGAGACGCCCTTCGGGTTTGATGCCTGTTTTTTTAAAAGATGCCTCACGGCGAGGTTAGATGTTCCTCTCAACTTCGTGTTGAGCCGGCCTTCGATTTCGATGCCTGTTTGTTTAACAGATACCTGATGGCGAGGTCAGATGTTCTTCTAAACTTCAGTTTGAGCTGGGATTCGGGCTTGATGCCTGTTTCTTTAACAGATGCCTGACGGCAAGGTCAAATGTTCTTCGTAACTTCGGGTTTAGCAGACCTCCGGATTCGATGCCTGTTTGTTTAACAGATGCTTGACAACGAGGTCAGATGTTCCTCTCAACTTTGTGTCGAGCCGGCCTTCGGGTTCGATGCCTGACGGTGAGGTCAGATGTTCTTCTCAACTTCGTGTTGAGCCGGCCTTCGGGTTCGATGCCTGTTTGTTTAACAGATATCTGACGGCGAGGTCAGATGTTCTTCTTAACAATAGGTTGAGCCGACCTTCGGGTTCGATGCCTGTTTGTTTAACAGATGCTTGATAGCGAGGTCAGATGTTCCTCTCAACTTCATGTCGAGCCAGTCTTCGGGTTCGATGCGTGACAGCGAGGTCAGATGTTCCTCTTAACTTCGTGTTGAGCCAGCGTTCGGGATCGATGCCTGTTTATTTAACAGATTCCTGATGGCCAGGTCAAATATTCCTCTCAACTTCGTGTTGAGCCGACCTTCGAGATCGATGCCTGTTTGTTTAACATATGCCTAACAGCGAGTTCAGATGTTCTTCTAAACTTTGTGTTGAGCCGGCCTCCGGGTTTGATGCCTGTTTGTTTAACAGATGCCTTAGAGCGAGTTCAGATGTTCTTCTCAACTTCGTGTTGAGCCGGCCTCCGGGTTCGACGCCTGTTTATTTAACAGATGCCTAACGGTGAGGACATATGTTCTTATCAACTTCGTGTTGAGCCGCCCTTTGGGTTTGATGCCTGTTTGTTTAAAAGATGCCTCACGGCGAGGTGAGATGTTTCTCTCAACTTCGTGGTTAGCCGGCCTTCGGGTTCGATACCTGTTTGTTTAACAGATACCTGATGGCGAGGTCAGATGTTCTTCACAACTTCAGGTTGAGCCGGGTTTCGGGTTTGATGCCTGTTTCTTTAACAAATGCCTGACGGTAAGGTCAGATGTTCTTCGTAACTTCAGGTTGAGCCGACCTCCGGATTCGATGCCTGTTTGTTTAACAGATGCTTGACAGCGAGGTCAGATGTTCCTCTCAACTTCGTGTCAAGCCGGCCTTCGGGTTCGATGCCTGACGGCGAGGTCAGATGTTCTTCTCAACTTTGTGTTGAGCCGGCCTTCCGGTTCGATGCCTGTTTGTTTAACAGATATCTGACGGCGAGGTTAGATGTTCTTCTTAACTATAGGTTGAGCCGACCTTTGGGTGCGATGCCTGTTTGTTTAACAGATGCTTGACTGCGAGGTCAGATGTTCCTCTCAACTTCGTGTCGAGCCAGTCTTCGGGTTTGATGCCTGACAGCGAGGTCAGATGTTCCTCTTAACTTCGTGTTGAGCTGGCCTTCGGGTTCGATGCCTGTTTATTTAACAGATTCCTGATGGCGAGGTTAGATATTCCTCTCAACTTCGTGTTGAGCCGACCTTCGGGATCGATGCCTGTTTTTTTAACAGATGTCTAACAGCGAGTTCAAATGTTCTTCTCAACTTCGTGTTGAGTCGGCCTCTGGGTTTGATGCATGTTTGTTTAACAGATGCCTAACAGTGAGGACAAATGTTCTTATCAACTTTGTGTTGAGACTCCCTTCGGGTTCGATGCCTATTTTTTTAAAAGATGCCTCACGGCGAGGTTAGATGTGTTGCACCCCAAAATTTGCCCAACATTTCTTTACCTAGCTTATGTGTCATTTCATTCATATTAGCGTTATCATTTGCATTTCATTGACATGTATGCAGGATATCAAGAGGTATGATTACCAATTAAGAGCTACACAAGACTTTGAAGCTAGCTAAGGAGGCTTATTCAGGTGTTCAAGGGTTGATATCCTTGTCAGAGAAGTTAAAAGATCCTCAGAGAGAGTGATTGAAGCCAAGTGTGTAGGTATCCTAACTTGAGAGTTGTGGGAAGCCATCAGATGATTCTGAGGTCATGGAGATGGACTTGGGTCTTGAGAGAGCTCATGAGAAGTGTTGAAGATCTCTTTGAGGCCTAAACAGGTCATTGTGCAAGATTAAGGAGCCTCAGCCATGAGTGGTGCAGCTAGGGTGACTAGGTCAACCCTAAGTCAACTGATGATTTGAAGAAAGTTGAGACTTAATCCAAGAGCCATGTTGTTGCACCCCAAAATTTGACCAACATTTCTTTACCTAGCTTGTGTTCCATTAGCATTATCACTTGCATTTCATTGACATGTATGCAGGAGATCAGGAGGTATGATTACCAATTAAGAGCTACACAAGAGTTTGAAGCTAGCCAAGAAGGTTATTCAAGTGTTCAAGGGTTGATATCTTTGTCAGAGAAGTTAAAAGATCCTCAGAGAGAGTGGTTGAAACCAAGGTTGTGTGCCTCCTAACTTGAGAGTTGTGGGAGCTTCTCAGATGATTCTGAAGCTATGAGGATGGACTTGAAGCCTTGAGAGAGCTTATTAGATGTCTTGAAATCCATCATGAAGCCTAGAGAGGTCATTGTGCAAGATTAAAGAGACCCAGCCATGAGTGGTGTAATTAGGGTTTGACTGAGTCAACCCTAGGTCAACTGATGATTTGGAGAGGGTTGAGACCTAATCCAAGAGCCATGTGATCATGTATTGATGCATTGAGATGCTATAAGTATGATTCCAAGATCAACTCATCATGATTGAAGAGTTTGAGAAGTTTCAAGCTAGGGTTTCTAAGGCTTGACAGTGTAAAATCCCCTAGTTTGACCCCTATCTTCAAGGCAGTTTAGCTCAAGATGTGATTGTCATCTCATCTTACCCCCAACATGAATGTTGTAGAGATTGCTCTTAGCTTTAATTTGAGTACTAGAAGTCCTTGATAGGATTTGTAGAGCTCAAGTTATGACTTTGACAAGTTACAAGTCATCTGAGGTATGTGAATCTGGGGCCTTGAAAGTCACCCAACTTGCATCCAACTTTTGCCCAAGAAGGATGATTCCTATGAACTTTTGGTCAACATGAATGTTGTTCCTTATCTTCTTAGATTTCTAGAGAGTACTAGAAGTCCTTGATAGGATTTGTAGAGCTCAAGTTATGGCTTTGACAAGTCAAGGGCATTTTGGTCATTTGGAGATTATAGGTCATTTCAAGCATAAGGCCATAACTCCTATTTCCAAGCTTCAAATGGAAAAATCTTCAACATCAAACTTGTAGCTCAAAGTGATAAAAATGACCTAAAATGGAGGCATAAGTTAAATAAGTCAAAGTTGGAAATTGAAATTTCCAAGCTACACATCCAAACCATGGCATGTAATAGGTCATTTTGACTCCAAAGAACATTTTAGAAACAATGGTTCAGCCACAATTTTGATATGAGGATTAGATCATGGACTTGCTTTGGAAAATGGTTGCTTGCATATTAAGGTACAAAGGCCAAACACAAGGAAACTCAATGTACAAGCTAACTAAGTATCCTAACACACCATATATCTCATCTAAGGAGATTTTCAGGTCAGAACAAATTGCTGCAAGAGGCATAGCATGAGATGATACATGAGATGGATGGAAATAAAAAACTCATGGCATGAGAATCCCAAATTCTCATTGGATGATTCCAGAAAGTTCTAGAGGGTTTAGAATCATCCTATATAGTGTTTAGAACTTGCTCAGATGCAAGGTTGGTGAGAGATTAGAGAGGAGAGTGAGATAGCCATTTCAATTGCTTCCATTGCAAGTTGAAATCAAATTCTACATTCTGCTTCATTTCCATTGCTTCTTTCAATCCCAACACCTTCCATTGATCACACTGAATGTGTGCATACCAAATTGAGGGCAAGATCATGAAGAATTAAAGAGTTAGCACTTGGATTTTGGCAGCTTCAAGTCAAGATCGGGTTTGGAGATTCAGGCTTTCTTGATCAAATCTTTTGCAAACAGAAGCTTTATCATCAATCAAGGAAGGATTCTGAAGAGTTTGAGAGGTTGAAGTGGAGCTTTGACATATGTGATATTCAAGATTTGACAGGTTTGTAACTTTTCTTCTACACCATAATTTAAGCATAATTAGGTAGAATTGTTAGGTTAGAATGGTTAGAGACAAGTAGGGGATGGATTCTGGAAAGTTGGAAGGCATTTGATGAAGTTTGAGTTAGTGACACCATTTTTGTTTTGATCAAGAACACGATGGATAGTGAGCTATAACATGAGTTTGATATCAAGAATTAGCCAGTGTGAGGTGGTGATCATTCTGAGGTAATCAATTTCAAGAATTGTTAGAACTGAAGTTTGAGCATATTTTTGATCTTGGATCGGGTTTAGAGATTGAGGGCGTTTCAATTGATTCTAAGGATATGGTTGGATTCAGGGTTGAATTTAGAGTGGATTAGGGTTTTGAACCATGGATTTTGGTTGAGAATTGAGGTGATTCGATTGTGGTGAAGCTTGAGCTATGAAGCTCTGTTTCCATGGCTTCTTCAGTTCAAACCCTGGCTAGAGGAAGAAGATAAAGGCATGGCCGTTGGATGGAGATTGGACCCATTGACTAGGCGTGGATCTAAAGGCTGAGGTTTAATCTCACATTTGAAGAGGGAGTCTGAAGACACCAAAACGAAGCGTTTCATTAAACATGAGGTCTTGGGCTTTAGTGGACTGATTGATATCCCCACCCCCTCTCATGGCCCATTTGCATTTTGAACTGTTTTTCTTTACTTAATGCACCGTGGATTTTTCTTTTTCTTTATGATTTTGAATTGATTTTCTGACTAAACCTTGGGCCTAGCGCTTATACTAATTGCACCCCCATTTTAAGCCCACTCATGAATTGAACTGCATATTATTGCTATCTGCACCAATGTTTTCCCATTTTAATTTCTTTTTCTCCATTTTTCTTTAATCTTTGAAAAATCATATTAAATAGAAAAATGATGATTTTTGCATGGGAGTTTTTTATCCTATTTCATGTTAATGTCTAGAAAATTATGAAATCAAAATATTTGAATTTCATGCATTTTTAATATTTTTTGTGTATTTTCTCTTTTAATAGCTTTTAATTCCTTTTATGTTGATGCATAGATTTGTAGAATTTTGTTTAGCTAGTTCCCTTTGAATTTTTATGCCATTATTTTTAGTATAGTTAGATTAGGACTTTAGCTCCCCTCTGGATTTATTCCATAATTTTTTGATTAATTTTTGATTAATTTTGATTAGATGACCTTAGGTTGTGTAGATTTAGGTCAATCCTTAACATAGGTCCACAATAACACTAGAATTTTGGGTTTCTAGGTCAAGATAGATATTGGGGCATATAGGGTATTAAGGGTAGTCATATAGGATCCCCTAGAAATTATATTAGATTTTAATATAATAGTATACTATTTTTAATGGATTTTTGTAGTTGATGGTTGTTTGTGTTGCCCTTGTGGGCTTGTATTTTGTTTTGCCTTGTTTGGTGGGTTTTTGCTTGGCTTGGTGGGCTTGGTCTTGCTTTGAGGAGCATGGAAGAGCATATTAGAAGACTTGGAGATTGATGGAGGAGCTTGAGAGCTTGGAGTCTTGTTTGTGTTGTTGTTGTTTTAGGGTTAGGGATTAGGAAGAGCTTAGACTTAGTTGATTTCTTTCTTAAACATGGATGGTATCTGTCACCTCCATTCCTCCCCATGATTCAAGGTCCTTCCATGGTATTCACCTCCCTCCTTTGGAGGGATAAGTGATGGTACCTAAGAGGTAGGACCTTTGAGGGAACCATTCTTTTGGTGTTAAACCCTTATAGCTCACCTTTGGTGCTCAATAAGCAGTTTAATATCCTAGCTTATCCAGTTAAGTGATTTCTGCTGGTTTGAGTATCTTGAGAGATGTTGGGCTTGAGTGTGAAGATGAAGACTTCATTGAAGAGTATAGAAGAGGATGATTCCCTGAGCATTGTCATCTCAGCTGAAGCTTGAAGAGCAAGGAAAGCAAGTTGATACTTGAAGACTGAATGAAGAGCTGAGGCTTAAAGACTGAAGGATAAAGTTGATATTTCCAAATGATCAAAGACTACTCTGAGAAGCTGAAGCTTGTAGGAAGAGAAGACCAAGTTGAGACTGGTAAAGCAAAGAGAGCTTGAGAGCTTGAAGACTAAGTTGATACTTATGAAGAGGATTCAAGTGAGATTGAATGAAGAGCTGAAGCTTGGAGATCCTGAAGGAATCAAGTTGATACTTGTGGTTAAGAATGAAGCCTGAAGGGGGAATTGATTAAGGAGCTGAGGCTTAAAGAAGAAGAATAAGTTGAAACTTATGTTGAAGGGGTTGAAGCCTGGAGAAGCAAATTGATATATGTCAAGAGTGATTGAAGTCTGAAGACTGAGTTGCTATCAGAAGAGCTGAAGCTTGGGGTTGGAAGGGGGTGGTTGATCTGTTTTCTTATCTGCTTTCTTCTTTGTTTCTTTTCTGTATTGATGTGCCTTGTTTGACTTGCTTGATGCATTAGAATAAGTTCATATCTAGACTAGCTTTAATCTAGGAGCATGATTGCACTAGAGGTTCAGGTGCTCCCTCTGCTTGTATTGTTACTGTATGGCTTTACTTGCGGGTATTCGGTAGAGCCTAGCTCCCTTGCCCATGTGGTTTGTTTTGCTTGATAGCATGATGTTTTACTGTTACTGTATGATTGCAGTTTACTGTATTTTTCTTGATAGCATGTTTTATTTTCCTCAGTATGATCACTGTTATTCATTCTGGCTTGAGGTTGAGATGAGCTTGTGGAGGTTGATGCCCCACACACATTTCCTCCCTCACTTGCATTGCATGCATTTTACAGTCGTTTACTGTATTACTGTTTACTGTTAAGCTGATGCTTTATCTGTTTCTGTATCATTGACATGATCCCTTAGGACTCTCATTTCCTTTGATAAGGAAGTGATGATAGAACTTTTGGTTGAAACCTATGCGTGATAACTTCTAGGAGCTCCCTGTTTCAAACCTTAACCATAGGATGAATCCTTGGCATGACAACAGTAGGACTTGATAGTCTCCCCGTAGTTGAGCCTGTTCTCTTCTCATCTCAAAACAGCTTAAGATACAGTAATCATGAATGATTTCTTTCATACGTTACGAGCCTTAAGCTATCTGAGAAAGGATTGTTGGAGAGTTTCTTTTCAACAGTCTGGATGTTTAGTATGGCACCCTTTGGGTGACATGCGACGCATTCACTCTCAGGTCATAGTCTTTAGTGCGATTGAAATTGCAAACACAATAAAAAACACTTCTTCCGTAAAAGACAGAAAACAAACTTCAAACCTTTTTGCCCCGTGGGCCCATAATTCAAAGGAAGCTTTTCTGAAGAAAAGAGTGTCGTTAAACTTCAGCGCCAATGCAAACAGGCTTTGTCCCTAACTGTTGGAACTGTTGTTTAACCCTACTCGGTAAAACAGATGAATCTGAAACCCCATAATGCGTAGTGTCCCGAACTACGTAAGCTCTGATCTCTCATACCTGTTGAGAGTACGTAGGCACAATACTGATGTATTGGCGAGCCACCTTCCCCGTAACCCGTCGTAGGTCGAACTACGTTGACTCTGATTTCTCGTTCTCTGATGAGAATACGTAGGCATAAAGCACGACGCTTTGCCGAGTCATTTTCTTTTCTGTTTAAGCCAACCTTGATAGGTAGATAGATAAACCAATTCGTCCAGTAAAAACAACAAGCGTGGATCCCGTCGAGTACGACGGACGTGAGGGGTGCTAATACCTTCCCCTTGCGTAACCGACTCCCGAACCCAGACAATGGTTGCGACGACCTTGTCTTACCCTTTTCGTCAGGTTTTTCCGATCGTTTCCTTTCCCGCTCCGAGGGATAAATAACGAAAGGTGGCGACTCTTCTGTTTTTCCGGCACCTTATTTTCGCGAAAGCGACAGCTGGCGACTCTGCTGGGGATCGAACCCAGAATCTCTGGTTCTCCGGTTCCCTATGCGAGTCATTCCTAGCGCTTGTATGATTACTTGTTGGGTTGCGTTTATTTATCGCATTTTATTTCCCGCATTTTATTTTCAGTATGATATGATTATATGTGCTGTTGTGGGAGGGGCATTCTGATGAGTGAGAAGCCAAACCCAGGCTTGAGTGAACATATCATTAGTTGTGGAAATTAGTGGGCGCGTGCTTGCTTTGCAGGCACTAGTGTCTCATGAAATCCATGCTCAGACGAGGTTCTCCCGGTTGGCTTCTCTTTCAACCCTTTGGGTTGAGACGGTTGTTGGTTTGGAGGATTGTCGACTCTGGGGACCGATCATTTGTGATTCAGCCGAGTGAGGCCGCTTCATGAGCTGGTGATGCCACACCTTCTGGGTATCGTATCACCCCTCTTGAATGTCTGTGACGCTGATGAACGCATAGGATGCCGAACTTGAGTCAGTTTAGGTCCATACCTGTGAGCGGGGTTGGGTTTATTGCAGGAAACTTTGACCTTCAGACTACCTGGTTTTCTTGACAGTGAATCAGTTTTGTTGATACCGGAGGTTCTCATCATCAGATATATGATTGTTCTTGATAGAGCAAGTTTTGATCAGAGGATCTCATCATCAGATATATGATTGTTCTTGATAGAGCAGGTTTTGATCAGAAGATCTTATCATCAGATGTGTATTTGTTCTTGATAGAGCAGGTTTTGATCAGAGGATCTTATCATTAGATGTGTATTTGTTCTTGACAGAGCAGGTTTATGACTGGGGGTCTGAGGATCTTATTATCAGATGTTTGTTCTTGATAGAGCAGAGTTTTGGTCATCAGTTGTTTGTTCTTGACAGAGAAGATTTATGATTGGGGTCTGAAGATCTCATCAGCAGATGTATGTTTGTTCTTGACAGAGCAGATTTCTTGGTCCTATATCAAAGGTCCTTATTATCAGACGTTTGTTCTTGACAGAGCAGAATTATGGTCCTATGTATATGGCCCTATCAGATGGTTGTTCTTGACAGAGCAGATTTGTGGTCCGATACCCGGGTTTTCTTATTATCAGATACAGTGGTTGTTCTTGACAGAGCAGCGTCATAGTTTTGTTGATACAGAATCTCCACAGCACAGTTGCCTTGAGCTCCTGCTGCATGATTGCATTTTGCATTAGTTTGCATACTCATTTGCATTTCATTAACGTGTGTCTGTGTTGCAGGTACCGTTTTCCCCGATCCAAGATTTCTCGCCTCCTATTGTATTGTTATGGGTTCTCTGAGGAAGACCATGGCTTACAAGTTCCCTGCCCCTGATGTGGTTCGGCTGACCGGTTTGATTGCTTTAGCAGATGATTCTGTGAGGGATGAGTTCAGAAAATCTTACGGCAAATTGCTCAGCTTGGTTCGTAAACCTTCTGCGTTCAAGTTGAATGGGTTGCATGCTCTGCTGCAGTTCTACGACCCTCCGTTGAGATGTTTCACTTTTCAGGATTTTGTTCTCGCACCCACGCTAGAGGAATATGCTGATTTTCTAGGTGTGCCTATCAAGAGGCAGATGCCTTTTGTTCATATGGATGCTGAGCCTGATCTGGCTAGTTTAGCTCCTTCACTTCATCTGGATGCCTCCGAATTGGTATTGTCTAGTTGGAACAAGGCCCCTGGCTTCTCCTTGCAGTTTTTAGTAGGAAAGGCTCAGCAGTGCGCCAAAGACGGATGTTGGGTCGCGTTCAACGTCGTTCTCGCTTTATGCATATATGGCATCATTCTGTTCCCCAATATGCCCGATTTTGTAGACTTCGATGCATTTCATATCTTTGCTTCAGGGAATCCAGTCCCTACCTTGATAGGAGATGTCTACCATTCTATCCACTACAAAAACGAGAACAGGAGGGGCAAGAATGTCTCATGCTGCGTACCCTTGCTTTATAAATGGCTTGATAGTCATCTGCCCAAGAGGGGTCCTTTTGTTTCGTCTGCAGCCACAACTGAGTGGTCCGAGCGTCTGATAAGTTTATCTGCAGAGGATATTGACTGGTTTGACAAAGACAGGTTGGGTACCGAGGTTATCTTCAGCTGTAGCGGGTTTCCAAACGTGCCTTTGATAGGCAGGAAAGGCTGCATAAACTACAATCCGTCTTTGCTGGTCCGACAGTTCGCGTATGCTTTGAGAGCTCCGCCAAAGGATGAAGAGGTACAGGAATCTCTATACCTCACTGGTCTTCTAGAGGGGGATCTGTTATCCAAGCTTCAACGCGCCTGGAATGGCATCAGTAAGCGAGGAAAACCATTGCTGGGGAGAAGCAACAATCAAGCCTACCCTCCGTATACGACGTGGATCAGAGCCAGAGCAGATGCTATAGGGATGCCGTTTCCTCATGCCAAGCCAGAAAGCCCTCCATTGATTGAAGAGCTTACTACTGTGCCCATTCAGCAGCATAATCGGGTGTTAGCTGAGCGAGATGAATTGAAGCGGGCAAACGAGGAACTGGAGAAAGAGTTGGCTCAACTCCGAAGCGAGAGGAACGAAGCCGTTCATTCTTTCAAAAGGCAAATAGAGCTGGTGAACCAGCTGGGCACAGACCTGACTAAGCAGATAGCCGAGCGTGAGCGCATGGGTCAAGACTTCAAAGCTGTCAACGACGTACTGGCTACGAAGAAGCAGCACTTGGACGAAGCATATCAGAGGATATCCAAGTTCAACCAGCACTGGAAGGCTTCCCTGGCCACCAGGAAAGAACAGGAGGATAAGCTGATGCTACAGATCTCCAAGCTAGAAGCCCAGGTGAAGGATAGTGAGACGAGGTTTGATGAAGAAACCGCTTGCAGATACGCCGCCGAAGGCCAGCTCAACAGGGCTCTCGCTAACCTGAAGGAGCGCAAATTGACGTTTGAGTCCAAGAAGCGGAAGCTAGAAGATTGCTTCGGCGAAGGAGCATGGGAAGGTTCGGTCGAAGGACTTCAGTACACCATTGTGCAAAGGGAGTTACTCGTCGAAGGGTTGCTTACTCTGCCTGATCATCCAGAAACGAAGGAGTTGTTAGAAGAGTATCGCGCCCGTGGTCGTACTTGACTATTTGTATTCCTTTTGTTTTGATCATTGTTGTATGCTGACCATCACCAGGCTTGTTGGCTGAGGTCACACTGTTGATTCATCTTGTACTCACTGATGTTGTGTACTGCCTTGATGGGCTTTCTTTATATATGAGATTGTTATTTCCATGATTGGACTCGGACTTCTTCTTACTATCAGCACTGGCACTCAGGCACTAGGATCAGGGGAAATCCCCCTAACACACAGACACACGTTTGCATTTGCATGAAGCATTTGCATAACGAGCATTTTGTTGTTTTTCCTAACCCTTTTGTGTTTTCCAGGTTGTTTTAGGTTGTTTCAGGTGGTTCCAGGATTGATCAGATACCTATTCACCGCTATCCGACCAGAGCTAATCAGACCAGGATCATGGAGCAAGTGCAAACTGATGTTCAGGAACTCCGTGAAAGAATGGATCGCTTCATGGAGCTCATGCAAGCGGTCGCCAATGGCCAGGATCAGCTCAGAATTTTGGTCCAGCCTCTGATTTCGAGGGTTGATAGCAACGGCGTACTCCATGGCGGGATTGTGCCTACTCCTCCACCAGTTGAAACTCCACAGAATGGTGTTCCCGTGACCGGGGGCAACGGTAGTGCCAACGGCAATGTGATGACCAACCTGGAACTCAATACGACGGGCGTCAGTAATGGGAGTCTGGGAGCTAATGTCAATGTCGGGCTGGGCAACGGCAATGCAGGCGTCGGGAATCTGTTTGGGCCTCAGCCATGGCTAGAGGATCGTCAGGACGATGTGTTCTCTCAGAGAGGTGCTGAAGGGGAGTTGAATGCTGAAGCACGACTTAGATTCAAGGCACTTGAAGATAAGATGAGAGATATCGAGAATCAGAATACTTTGGGCATTGATATGTCCAAGTTGGGGCTAATTGCTGATTTCAAGGTGCCTCCCAAGTTCAAGGTACCTGACTTTGAGAAATATAAGGGCACCACTTGCCCTCGCGTCTACCTGAGATCGTATTACAGGAAAATGTCAGCTCATTCTGATGACGAGAAGTTGCTGATGCACTTCTTTCAAGACAGCCTTTCCGGGCCATCCCTTGAGTGGTACATGAGTCTGGAGCCTACTAGTGTGCGCACGTGGAAGGATCTTGCTGAAGCATTTGTGCACCACTACCAATACAATAGTGACTTGGCCCCGAACCGAGTCCAGCTGCAGAATCTGTCGCAGAGGAATAATGAAGGGTTTAAGGAATACGCCCAGCGGTGGCGTGAGTTGGCAGCCAGGGTTCAGCCGCCGATGGTTGAACGTGAGCTCGTGTAGATGTTCGTTGCCACCCTCCCGGGGGTTTACTATGAGAAGTTGGTCAGCGGTATGTCTGGAACCTTCTCAGATCTCATTATCACGGGTGAGCACGTCGAAAATGGGATCAAGATCGGGAAAATTCAAGGTGATTCATCCTCAGCTGGAGGCGGAAAGAAACCTTATGCTGGCAAAAGACGAGAAGGAGAAGCGAGCGTTGTGACCAACGCTCGAAGAAAGGGTAAAGGTCCTCACCAGCAGGTGGCCAGTATAACTATCCCGACAGTCCAACAGCAGCGGCAGCAGCAGCAACAACCGAATCAACAGGGATACAGAAAGTACCAGAATCGGGCACCTTTGGCAAACTGTCACCTCGAGACACCGCCCATGTCGTATGCGCAACTCTTGTAGACTTTGCTTTAGCTACAGTTGATCCAAAAGAGAACGCTGGCTCCCTTGACAGGGGCACCTCCGCCAGGGTACGACGCTAATGCCACTTATGAGTTCCACTCAGGGGCACCAGGCCACACAGTAGAGAACTGCAAAGCCTTCAAGCATAAGGTGCAGGACATGGTGGATGCCAAGATCATCAACTTCTCCGATAATGTGCCAAATGTCACGAAGAACCCTATGCCGAATCATAGGGGAGGCGGAGTGAACGCCATTATCGAAGACGAGAGGTCAGATTTGTTGACTGAGGTCAGAGATCTGAAGACGCCGCTCAGCTTCGTTAAAGCTAAGTTGCTGAAGAGAGGGTTCTTTCTAGGATGCGGAGAGCTATGTATGGATTGTGCCACACATTCTGATGGATGTGAGCAGTTGGTAGAAGGAGTTCAAAGTCTAATGACTGAAGGGATTCTACAGTTTAGCCGGAGGGCTGAAAGTGGGTCAGGAGAGGTAGTGCTGAAGCAAGTTGATGAGGTCGCCACCATCACCATCCCTCGCCAGACGATAACTATTTCTGCGCCCAGACCGCCCACAATCACGATCACCAAAGCTGGGCCAATACCCTTCGAAAGCACGAATGCTGTCCCGTGGCATTATGGGGCTGAAGTCTACTGCAACGGACAAAAGTTGGAGCTAGAACCGTTTGGGTCGACTATGGAGAACCTTGCGGGAATCAGTGGTATTACTCGCAACGGAAGAGTGTTTGCACCACCAGAGGTCGTGGCGGATAGAGCAGTCAGAGCTGATGCAGCTGATAAGGGTAAAAGTAAAGTCGTTGAAGAGGTCCCGCGTGGGGCAGAAAAAGACCTGCTTGTTAAAGATGCCGAGGAGTTTATGCGGTTGATTAAAAAGAGTGACTACAAGATTGTAGACCATCTCCATCAGACACCCTCAAAGATTTCTATTCTGAACCTGTTGCTGTGTTCTGAAGCACACCGCAACGCACTGCTGAAGGTGTTGAACGCCGCATATGTACCGCAAGAAATATCGGTAAATCAGCTAGAAGAAGTTGTAGCCCATGTGAATGCTGGAAATGGGCTAGGGTTCACAGACCTGGAGCTGACGCCGAAGGGGAGGAATCACAATAGCGCCCTGCATATCTCGATAGAGTGTAGGGGCACGATTATGTCGCACGTGTTGGTGGACATGGGTTCGTCACTTAATGTTCTTCCGAAGAAGGCATTAATGAAGTTGGATACTCGTGGAGTGATTTGCACACCCAGTGATCTGGTTGTGAAGGCGTTCGACGGAACTAAACGACATGTTTTCGGGGAGGTGACCCTGCCAATCCAAGTTGGTCTGGAAACGTTCGACGCGGTCTTTTATATTATGGACATCATGCCTGCCTACAGTTGTCTCTTGGGTCGGCCGTGGATCCATGTTGCTGGTGCCGTAACCTCCACGTTGCACCAGAAACTCAAATATGCTGTCGGAGGTAGCATCGTGACTGTTTGTGGCGAGGAAGATATAATGGTGAGCCATTTGTCGTCCTTCAAGTATGTGGAGATGGATGGCGAAATCCATGAGACTCTATGCCAAGCACTCGAAGCTGTCAAAGTGAAGGACATAGCTCCTGTAGTCACGGAAAAGCCAGAGATGACTCTCTCTTCCTTCAAGGAAGCTCGGGCCGTTGTCCAAGCCTGATCTACCCCAGGCTGGGGGCGAATTTTGGAGATACCCAACAAGCAAGACAAGTTTGGGTTGGGATATTCTCCTGGAGCTGAAGCTTCTTCTTCTTCTAGCAGTGCGTCTCGAGGTAAAGGGCCGATCCAGTTTACCAGTGGCGGAGTGATTTTCGAAAGCATCAACGCGGTGTCTGAAGACAGCGGAGATAGCGACTGCGACCTCGACTCTTGGATCCAGCCAAGCAAGCCAGGTGAGGGCCTTACCAACTGGTCCGTCAAGGATATCATCCAGATGACAAGCGAAGAGTAATGATTTACTTTTTCCAATCACTGTACAACCCTATGTCTTACCCGGGGCATAGTGGTTTTATTGTCAGGGCCTTGTTAGATTATGTACATGCATTTTGTTAATAAATCAAAGGTGTTTTCTTCGTATTCAAATATTGTGATCTCTGTTATTCCTGTTTTATATTTGTTTTGAAAAACAATAAAATGGCAATGGGGTTTGTGCTAACCTGCACGTCCTTGTTTTAAACTTAACCCTTGTTATTGCAGGATCCACATAACATATGACATCGACTCTGGACCTTCTACGGCTCACTTCGACTTCGATTGCCCGATCTATCAAGTTGAAGAAGAGATTGATGAAGACGAAGACCTTCCCGAAGAGTTGGCCCGCTTATTGAAACAAGAGGAGAAAGTTATTCTGCCTCATGAAGAGGAGATCGAGATTGTGAATCTGGGTTCTGAAGAACTCGTCAGAAACATCAGGATAGGGGCTGCGCTGCAGAGAGATGTCAAGCAGAGATTTGTCGAGATGCTGAGAGAGTATAGTGACGTCCTTGCTTGGTCATACGAAGATATGCCCGGACTTGATACTGACATCGTGGTCCACCACTTACCGCTGCGAGAAGATTGCCCTCCAAGCAGAAGCTTAGGAGGACGAGACCAGATATGGCCGTTAAGATCAAAGAAGAAGTGCAGAAACAGCTCGATGCTGGCTTCTTAGCGGTCACCACTTACCCTCCGTGGGTCGCCAACATAGTGCCAGTACTGAAGAAGGACGGTAAGTTACGCATGTGCGTCGATTATCGGGATTTGAATAGGGCGAGCCCTAAAGATGATTTCCCGCTGCCTCATATTGATGTGTTGGTCGACAACACAGCCCAGTTCTCCGTGTTTTCGTTCATGGATGGCTTCTCCGGTTACAATCAGATCAAGATGGCGCCGGAGGACATGGAGAAAACGACGTTTATCACCCCTTGGAGAACGTTTTGCTACAAGGTAATGCCTTTTGGTCTGAAGAACGCAGGGGCCACTTACCAACGAGCAATGGTAACTTTGTTTCATGACATGATTCATCATGAGATCGAAGTCTATGTTGATGACATGATTGCGAAGTCCCAAACGGAGGAGGGACATCTGGTCAATTTGCTGAAGCTTTTTGAGAGGCTTAGGAAGTTCAGGTTGAGGCTGAATCCTAACAAGTGTACTTTCGGAGTACGGTCCAGAAAGTTACTGGGGTTTATCGTGAGCGAAAGAGGCATCGAGGTTGATCCTGCGAAGATAAAAGCCATACAAGAAATGCCAGTGCCAAAAACAGAAAAAGAAGTTCGTGGTTTCTTGGGCCGAATAAACTACATTGCGAGGTTTATCTCTCAGCTCACGGCCACGTGTGAACCGATGTTCAAGCTTTTAAAGAAAGATCAAGCGATTACCTGGAATGAGGATTGCTAGAAGGCATTCGACAAGATAAAGTAGTATCTTCAGGAACCTCCAATCTTGATACCCCCAGTGGCTGGACGGCCACTAATCATGTACTTGACAGTTCTTGAGAATAGTATGGGGTGTGTTCTCGGTCAGCACGACGAGACGGGCAGAAAGGAGCATGCCATTTACTACTTGAATAAAAAGTTCACTGACTGTGAATCTCGCTACTCGATGCTGGAGAATACGTGTTGTGCACTAGCCTGGGCAGCCAAACGTTTACGACAGTACATGCTCAACCACACCACTATGCTAATTTCGAAGATGGATCCGATCAAGTACGTCTTCGAGAAGCAAGCGCTTTCGGGCAGGATTGCCAGATGGCAAATGGTGTTGACGGAATATGACATTCAGTACGTTTCCCAGAAGGCCATCAAAGGAAGCGTATTGTCTGAATACCTTGCCGAACAGCCGATCGAGGATTACCAGCCGATGAAATTTGAATTCCCCGATGAGGATATCATGTTTCTCAAAGCGAAGGACTGCGATGAACCGTTGCCCGACGAGGGGCCAGATAGGAAATCCCGGTGGAAATTGATATTTGACGGGGCGGTTAATTCCTACGGAAGTGGCATTGGGGTGGCCATCACGACTCCCCACGGATCCCATATCCCATTCACTGCGAGACTGACGTTTCCAGTCACCAATAACGAGGCGGAGTACGAAGCATGCATCATGGGTCTAGAAGAGGCAATTGATTTGAGAATCAAGAACCTAGATGTATATGGTGACTCGGCGCTTGTGATCAACCAGATTAAAGGGGAGTGGGAGACTCGTCAATCGAATTTGGTGCCGTACATGAATTATGCCAGAAGGCTACTTCCGTTCTTCGATCGAGTGGAACTCCATCATGTGCCCAGAGCCGAGAATCAGATGGCTGATGCCTTAGCCACGTTGGCTTCGATGTATAAAGTCAATTTTTGGAATGAAGCTCCAAGAATTGTCCTTTCTCGTCTTGATAGACCTGCATTTGTCTTTGCGATCGAGGAAGCCGCCGACAGCAAGCCATGGTTCCATGACATCCAGACTTTCCTTATGACTAAGGAGTATCCTGCGGGAGCGTCAACCCAGGATAAGAAGACTCTGAGGAGGTTGTCTGGAAATTTTTATCTCAATCCTGACGGAGTTTTGTATAAAAGAAACCACAATCTCGTGCTACTCAGATGTGTAGATAAGAAAGAAGCAAGTATGCTCATGGAAGAAGTCCATGAAGGCACATTTGGTACGCACGCCGGCAGGCATGCTATGACAAGAAAGATCCTGAGACCAGGATACTACTGGCTGACGATGGAGTCTGATTGCTTCAAATTCGCGAAGAGGTGTCATAAATGCCAGATTTATGCTGATAAAGTCTGTGTGCCGCCGTGCCCGTTAAATGTCATGTCCTCTCCGTGGCTGTTCTCCATGTGGGGCATCGACATGATAAGCAAGATTGAGCCCACTGCATCTAACGGTCATCGCTTCATTCTGGTAGCTATCGACTACTTCACCAAGTGGGTGGAGGCAGCCTCATATGCTAATGTGACCAAGCAGGTGGTGGCTAAATTCATAAAGAGGGATATCATCTGTCGTTACGGAATTCCCGAGCGGATCATTACCGATAATGGTTCGAATCTGAATAACAAGATGATGAAGGAGCTGTGCCAGAGTTTCAAGATTGAACACCACAACTCATCTCCTTACCGGCCGAAGATGAATGGCGCCGTTGAAGCGGCCAATAAGAACATCAAGAAGATTGTTCAGAAGATGGTTGTGACCTACAAAGATTGGCACGAGATGCTGCCATTTGCACTGCACGGTTATTGTACGACGATACGTATGTCAACCGGGGCAACTTCTTTCTCCTTGGTGTACGGTATGGAAGCAGTCTTACCATTAGAAGTGGAGATCCCTTCTTTGCGAGTTTTGGTTGATGTGAAACTCGACGAGGCATAATGGATTACAAACCGACTGAACCAACTCAGCCTGATGGACGAGAAGAGGTTGGCATCGATTGCGCATGGTCGTCTGTACCAGAGCTGAATGAAGAAAGCTTACGATAAGAAGGTGCGTCCTAGAAGCTTTCAGACGGGTGATCTCGTCCTGAAAAAGATTCTTCCTCCACACTCCGATCACCGGGGCAAGTGGACTCCCAATTACGAAGGCCCGTACGTCGTCAGCAAGGTCTTCTCAGGAGGAGCTTTGTTGTTATCCACGATGGATGGTGAAGATTTTGCATCCCCGGTGAACGCGGACGCAGTTAAAAAATACTTTGCTTGAAAGCGACCCGCTGGACAGTAAAAAGAGAGTCCAGGCAAAAATGGGGCATCCCGGCGAACCATAAAAAATGGAAAAAGTTCAGGCAAAAATTAGGGATATAAATTGAAAAAATGTACACCCACAAAGTCGAAAACCCGGATGGGCGACTTTGGCAAAAAAGGGTATCCCGGTGAACTGAAAACCCGCAAAGGGCGGTTCACGCAAAAGTTAGGGATTTGAAAAAGCAAATGGCTGCGTTCCGCGTATGGACTTTCTTTGTTTAGTGGTTTGGAAGACCTGAGGGACGTTTATCTGAATCAATCTCTTCTGAAGCTGAAGCGTCGGGGAAGTATCGAAGTCGAGTGGGTCATAGAGGGATCAACTCATGGTGTTCATCTACGCCTCGTTGCCGACATTTGTATATACTGATGTATATTTATGTTTTATTTTTGCGCGGCTTCCTCATTCCAGGAGCTTGCATCTATTGTAAAACATTTTTACCCATTCAGGGGTTCGTTATCAATAAAATGTATACTATTCAGCAATTCTGCTTGTCTGTTTAGCATTTATCTGTTTTGTTTGCGAAAAAGAACGCCGATGTTTTTGATAAAATGCGCATACATAAACTTACTGGCCTAGGCCGCGGATTGTTGAAACAGTGAATTGCTTGAACATTGTCACGAGATAATAACCTTGATAGGTCCCTTTGAGAAGGGTATCTTGTCTGTTTGTTTGTGTTGTTACAGGTGTAGCATATTCCAGACAGTGCGCCGTGCACATCCCCAAGCAGGATGATTCCTCCTTCTCCAGCAAAGTTCAGCAGCCTCTCCCCGCAGAGTCCGAACGAGATTGTGAGCATTGATATGTCTCCCCAGATAGAGAAGATTCTCTCTCCGATCAGATGCATCCTGAAGGAACGTCATCTCCTCAGCTGAGTCATTCACCGAAGTGTGTAGCAGTTGATAGTTCAAGACTGAGGTCTCCAGCAGAATTGAGTTTCCCCACAGAGTCGTACTCTCCCCGGAAAGCAGAATGATTTCTTCTTCCTCAGCCGAGTTTGCAGACCCCCAAGAGAGTCGAGTCCTTGGAAGCAGTTCGGGCCATGATTGGTTCTCCCCAGTAGAGTGTTGAATAGATGATGATGTGTTTCCCCGCCAGAGCCATTATCTCCAGGGAAGTAGCTGTGAAGGTCGTGCAGTTTATTCCCGCGATTGACATCGCTTTCCCTCGGCAGGTCCAGGTTCTCGTAGAGCTTTATTCCCCCGCAGCAGTCAACTGAAGTTGTTTCCCCTGCGGAGTCCAATTGAGATTGGTGTGACCTTGTTCTCCTCAGCAGGATGATTCCTTCCCCCTATCTAAGTGGTTCTTTCTCCTTGACAGGAGGACTCTCCCTTCAGCATTTATTTTTGCTGACGGGATCGCATCATTTTGCATGACTGCATAGCATTTATCATAAACGCATAGCATTTCCACCGTGTGGAGCATTGTGCCATTGCCGAAGCATATGCATAATAAACATGATCTAGGTTGTTACCGTTCTTGTTTTGCAGGTGTGTCCGCCGCAGAATTTATTGCTCAAGATGATTCTTGAATTCTCCCCAACGAAGTCGCTTGCTCAAGATGATTCTTGAATCTTCCCCAACAAAGTCGTTTTCTTAAGATGATTCTTAAAACCCTCAGTGCAGTCGCCAGAGTGGGTTGCTCAAGTTGATGCTTAGAGTCCCCGGCAGAGTGTTTGCTCAGGATGATTCATGAAATCTCCAGCATAGTTATCGGATCAGGATGATTCTTGAAGTCCCCGATGGAGTTATTTGTCCAAGATGATTCTTGAAGTCCTCAGCAGAGTTGATTCATCCAGAATGATTTCTGGATCCCCGAAGCAGAGTTACTTGATAGTTCTCTAGAATCCCAGCGGAGGTGCGTCATCCCCGACAGGTTTTTGAACAGCGAAGTTGAAACTTCCCCTGAAGACTTGATGATTGAAGTCCGACCGTGTTAACGAAGCAGTTCTCTCAGCTGATGCGGAGTGCCTGATGGCAAAAGTTTGGATATCCCAAATTGGTTCATGATTGACCGAGAATTCTATTCCCGACTGTTGCACCCTAAAATTTGCTCAACTTATTTCACCTGATTTTATGTCTCATAGCTTTAGCATTTGCATATTAGGTCATGTACATAATTAATTCATCTGCATAGCATAGCATGGGCAAGCCATCCAACAAGGGACCAAAAGCCATTCTTATCTCTATGAGCATATCAAGAGGTTCTTATTCAAATTCAAGCCTATCCAAGTCATCAGAAAGAAATTGAAGCTTGAGAAGTTAGTGGACCAATCAGTGGGTGTTTCTCCTATCTTGAGGGGGTTTGAAGGTCATCAGAGAAGTTGTGGACTATGAATTGAAAGCATGGAATGTATATAGACATCATGGAAGACCTAGAGGGTCATTTTGAAAGTGAGACAAGTCATTGATGTGATTACAAGAGCTGCAGTTGAAGACAGTCAACTAGGGTTTCATCTGGGTCAACCCTAGGTCAAATGCTTGATTGAAGGGCATCAAGGCCTGTTTGGAAGATGTGGGATGCCTCATTTGATGTGTGGATATGGATATGGTGTTGTGCCAAGGAGAAATCAAAAGAAATCAAGAAGAGAAGTTTCTGAATTAGGGTTTCTGTGTAAAATCCCCTAATTTAGGGCAAACTTCCAAGCAAGATAATTCAAAATGCAAGTCTCAAATGGATCCTTGGCCAACATGAGACTTGTAGAGTATCTCAAGACCTTTAATTTGAGTGGTGGAAGGCATCAAGGAGATTTATAGAACTCAAGTTATGGTTCTTGCAAGTTACAGGTCATCAGAGGGCACTGAAATTTGTCTGTGAAAGTTACTTGATTTCCAAGCAACTTTTACCCCTCAAGGAGTTTTTCAAATTGATTTTTGGCCAACATGAAAGTTGTTCCTCATGATCTTAGATTTCTATAAAGGTATAGTATGCCTTCATCTGATTTGTAGAACTCTACTTATGATCTTGGCAAGCCAGGGGTATTTTGGGAAAGTGGAATTACAGGTCATTTCAAGCATATGCCCAAAACTCCTATTTCCAAACTTCAAATGAAGAAATGTTCAACATCAAACTTGCTCCAAATGACATTTTGAGTCTAGAAAAGTGGTTGTGGCAAGTTGGAAATGCTCATAGCTTAGAATTTCAAAAGTGACCAATTATAAAGGGAAAAGTACCTTTTTAAATGACCAAAATTGTGATTTTTTTGATACAAAAGCAAAACCAAGCATATGACCAACCATTTTGAAGGTAAAAGACATTTTAAGACCATTGGAAATGTTAGATTTTGGGTTTGAGATCAGAATTTGGGAATTATCATGGCTTGCTTATAATTGAAGTTACACATCCAATGCATACAAGGGATTGATGTGCAAGCTAGCAAGGCCTTTCCACATGTTCAAAATATCACCTAATGAGATTTTCAAGTGAGAATGAGGAGCTGCAACAAGGTTTCATGGACTGATTTTTTTCAACTCATCAATTACACTTTCTCATGCAAAGATATAAGAAACTTCTCATGAGATCAATCTAGCAAGTTCTGGAACTTTCCATCATCATCTATATATTCATTCTAACTGATCCAAGAGAGGGTTGAACTTCATTTTGATCAAAAACTCATAGTTTCACTTCATCTTGCTCTTTTGCAAATTGCTTCAAATCTTCTTATTTCTTCATCATTCCTTCAAGATTTTGTTCTTATTCTACTCAACAATCATCATTGATCACATTGCAATCAAGATCTGAGTGAATAGTGGCCTGCATTGTGCTCTGCAAAATTCTCACATCCAAGTGCAGTTGAAATCGGTTACAAGGATCCAGGTGGTTTGAGCTCGAATTATTGCAAACAGAAGCAAGAGTATAGTCCATTGATGGATCTTGGAGCATTGTAGGCTTTGAAGTGAAGAAAATCACCATCTGTTTTCAACTTCTTACCAGGTTAGTGTTTCTCACAATGTGGCTTGATCTAGATAGCATTAGGTAGAATTCCTAGGTTAAGCATGATCTAGATGATTAGAGGATTGTTTCTGGAGATTTTGGCACGATATGGTAAAGGTTGACATGTGAGCATGAAATCTGTTTTGACATAGAACATAGTGATTAAGTTGTTAAAATCTTAGATGATTAGTTATTTTTGATCAGTATAGCCTAAGGATTATTTCTGTACAAAGAATGCTGAGTTTGGTGACGATCGAAACCTGATGAAATGTTGAATCCATGATGTTATACCTTTCGGTTTGGACGATAGAGAGAGTTTTAATGCAAACCAACACCATGGTTGTATTCTACGGGAAAAATGGATTAAAATTGGTTTTTGTATTGAGGTATTTGGTGGAGGAACGAGGGAGAACAAGCTGGTCGAATTCTGTTGCATGGAGGATGTATTTCCATGGTTTCTGAAAACCCTAGTGGCTCAAGGTTAGTGACGACCTCATCGCCGTTGGATGCGCCTAAGACTTGTTGACTGGAGAATGATCTAGCGGCTGAGATTCAAACGAAGAAATGAGAGGGAAGCTGGTGTGTAGAACGCAGCGTTTCATTAAAACGCTGGCGTGGGCTTTTAATGAATTTTGCTATCCACCCCCCCCCCCCCATGCAGGCCCAATTTCATATTATAACTACATTTCAATGCTATTTACACCGCGTTTTGTTTTTTTCTCTTGCATTTTATTTTGATTTTCTGAATCAAGCTGGGCTCAGGCGCTATGCTATGCGCACCCCCTATCTGGGGCCAAAGCATCAAACTAACTGCATTTAATTTCTGTTCATACCCCCTCATCATTTCTCAATTTAATTTCATTCCAAATTTTTTTTATAACTTTGAAAATCCATAATAAATTGAAAAAACATTATTTTCCAATGGGATTTTTTTTCCATTTTTCTTTTTTTGTCAAGAAAAATATAAAATCATAAAATGGTCATTTTACTTCATTTGTATATTTTTTGCATATTTTTACATTTAATTGTTTTTTTTAATTCCTTTAGTTGATGCTACCATTTGTTGAATTTAGTGTAAGAGTTTCCTTTAGGATTTTCACCCCATTCTTTTTAGTACAACTAGATATGGATATTAGGTGCCCCTGGTTTTTATACCACAATTTCTAGGACTTCATTTTAGGTAGTTTAGTTAGAAACTATTAGACTAGTTAATTAGGGTTTTGAACATAACATAGGTGTATTGAAACAATTTTCTTTTGGGTTTTTAGATTGAATTAGGACCTGGGCCTATAGGGGTATTAAGGGTAAGCATAATAGATCCCCTAAAAAGGATATTAACATTTTCCCCATGGTATTAATATTTTTAGTATATTTTTGTATTTGATTGATTGTATGGTATGCCCTTTCTAGGGTTATTGTTGATTGTGTGGGTTATTGCGCTTGCTTGGGGTATGGGGCTGAGTTGAAGACCTTGTTGTTGAAGCCCATTGAAGACAAAAGGAGTGAAGATCAATTTCAAGAGTTGATGAAGAGTGTATCTTGCTTGCAGCTGTTGAAGATTATAGGAACTAGGAGCTAGGTAGAGCTCTAGAATAGAAACTTGATTCACAAACATGGAAGGTCTTGTTTGCCTCCATTCTTTCTCTATGATTCAAAGTCTCTTTTAAATACTCACCTCCTTCCTTTGGAAGGATTAGTGAATGTATTTAAAAGATAGAACTTTTGAGAGAAAACTGTTTGTATCATGTTAACAGTCAGTAGGCCACCCTTGGTAGGCAACTGACTGCTTAACATCCAATTCATCTTGTTAACTGCTATTCATCTTGGAGAGTTGGACTTGAAGAAAAGCCCTGAAAGATTGAAGATAGAGACCTTGCTTGAAGGCTGTGAAGATGAAGATTGATGCTTGCTTGAAACTTGTAGATGTTTTGAAGAGGACTTGAAGATAGAAGATGATGGAGCTTGCTGTGCAGGGTTGCTGTTTGCTGTTTATTTTTGCTGTTTATAAGTCTTTGATGTATTGTTTGAGTTTCCCTGACTGTATTGTTTGCCAATTAACCTGTTAGGTTGAAGTGAAGTTATTTCACTTTGCCTGTTGTTTTCTAGGTTCGAGGTTGAGTGGGACTCCCTTGCCTCGCTTGTATTGCTGCATTCATGCATTTTACTGCTTTACTGTATATGCTGTTGTTTTTCCGTCTATCCCCTTAGGATCTCTGTTTCTCTCTGCGCAAGAGAGGAATATGATAGACATTAGGTTTTAACCCATGCATGATAACATTAGGTTAGTGTGATTCCCTTTTCAACCATAGGTTAGAGTTCTGTCTCTTCTTTCTCAAAACAAACAGAAAAACACAATAAATATTTCAAACGCAATAAAAGACACTTCTTGCGTAAAAGAATGTGAACTCATCAAAATGTCAATTTTTGTCCGCTTGGACCAGTAATCAGAAAAACCCTTTTTCAGAAGGAGATAAAAACAATCAAGACAGACTTGTGTCGTACGTGGCCCGAACTACGTTTGCTCTGATCTTTCATGCTGTATGAAAGTACGTAGGCATAGGATCCGATATCCTAGCGAGCAACCTTCCCCTCCTTTCCCGTAGGTAGGCGAACTACGTTGACTCTGATTTCTCGTTCAAGACGAGAATACGTAGGCATAAGGTGCGATACTTTGCCGAGTCATTTTATTTTCTTTTAACCCTTGACCTGTAGAATAGATAGAATAACAACCTGTTCTAGAAAACAAGCGTGGATCCCGTCGAGTACGACGGACGTGAGGGGTGCTAATACCTTCCCCTTGCGTAACCGACTCCCGAATCCAGGATTTGGTTGCGATGACCATTCCTTTCCCCGTTTTGCGGTAGGTTTACCTCGAGCGTTTCCTTTCCCCCCTTTGGGATAAATAACGCACGGTGGCGACTCTTCTGTTCAGCCGGCGCCGATTTTCGCAGTAGCGACAACTGGCGACTCTGCTGGGGATAACGTCCCCTGGCTGCTAAGGACTGCGATAGTTCCTTATGCATTTGGGATCCAACGTCCCTTAAGCGAGTCAATCCTAACGCTTGTTTTCCCGTCGAGGATTTTGTATGGATTTATTTTTTCTGTATTTTACTTTCAGCATTATATTATTGTTATTATTGCTGTATTGGGGTGTGACGGGTGTTCTATGATTGAGAGATAAGTCGGACCTGGGCTTGAGTGCACTTAGAATTAGAGTGGAAAGTAGTGGGCGCGTGCCGGCTTTGCTTGCATTAGTGTCCCGCAAAATCCACACTCGGACGAGGTTCTTCTGGTTGACTTCTTTTTCTACCCTTTGGGTCGAAGGGGTTGTTGGTTAGTTGAATTGTCGACTCCGGGGACCGATCAATTGGAAGTTGGCTAAGTGAGGCCTCTTCAGGATTTGATGATGCCACTCCTTCTGGGAATCGTATCATCAACCCTGAAAGTCTGTGACGCCGACGACCGCATAGGATGTCATACCATTGTCAGTTACTAGGACACCTACCTGTGAGAGGGTTTGGGGCTATGCAGGTAACTAGACCTTCAGATACCGGTTTGTTTCTTGATTTAAGATTCAGGGTATTTATGGACAGTTGAGGGGTCTATCAGAGACCAGGTGGAGTTATGTTATGGGGTCTATCAGAGACCAGAGTTGAAGCTTTGTATTGGGTTTGTCTAAGACCAGGGTTTGAGGAATTCTGGATGGTCTATCTGAGACTTATGATGTGGTTCAGGCTTCTCAGCCATGGCATTTGGTCCCTGTTGCATCTATTTGCATTGCATTGTTCGCATAACCATTATCATGTGCATTTCATTAACGTGTGTCTGTGCTGCAGGTGCATTTGCATATTCCCTGATTCTAGTGTCCGGACTTCTGCTTATTGGTCATGGCTGGTTTGAGAAAGACAGTTGCATACAAGTTACCTACACCTGACGTTACTCCCCTACTTGGTCTGATGTCCCTTGCTGATGAGGAGGTCAGGAGAAGTTTCAGGATGAGTTACGGAAGACTGTTGAGACTGGTCTGCAACCCAACTGCTGTTGAGATGAATGGGCTGTATACATTGATGCAATTCTATGACCCTGCCTTGAGATGTTTCACATTTGCCGACTTTATTTTGGGGCCTACCATGGAAGAGTACGCAGAGTTTATCGAGCTGCCGGTGCAAAATAAGGTTCCTTTCATCTATTGTGACACTAAGCCCCAACTGGAGGACTTAGCTAAGGCCTTACACATGAACGTTTCTGAACTATTAGTGACTTCTTGGCTCGGGGTTCCAGGCTTCTCCCTCGGTTTTCTGGTTGGCAAAGCCCAAGAATATGCCAAGAGCGGATGCTGGATAGTCTTTAATGCTATTTTGGCTCTGTGCATCTACGGGATAGTGCTGTTTCCCAATTTACCCAATTTTGTGGACTTTGACGCCTTTCATCTGTTTGCTGCTGGCAACCCTGTACCCACTTTGATTGGAGATCTCTATCATTCATTGCACTACAAAAATGAAAATAGGAGAGGAAAGAATGTTTACTGTTGTGCGCCGCTGTTGAACATGTGGTTTAAGAGCCACCTCCCCCTAAAGGGACCTTTTGTAGATGGTGCAACTACAGCTGACTGGCCAGAGCGCCTGATGAGATTATCTTCCGAAGACATCGAGTGGTTTGACCGAGACTTGCTGGGATCTGAGCTTATTTTCAGTTGCTCTGGGTATCCGAACGTGCCCTTGATAGGAAGGAAAGGATGCATTAATTATAATCCATCTCTGTTTGTTCGCCAGTTTGGATACGCATTGAAGAATCCACCTAGGGAGGAAGAAGTACAGGAATCTCTGTACTTCACCGGTGACTTGAATGGAGAATTACTAGCCAAGCTTCAGCACGCTTGGATGCGTATCAACAGAAGAGGGAAACCACTATTGGGGAAGAGTGATTGTCAGGCTTATGTACCATACAAAGCTTGGATACAAGAGAGAGCAAAACAGTTGCTAATGCCGTTTCCAGCTGCACCAGTACATGTTCAGGTTCCAGTAGAGGAACCAACCACCGTTACTATGGAGGTCTACGAGCGGGTTGTAAAAGAGAAGGAAGCCTTGCTATTGGCTAATGAAGAGTTAGAAAAGGAACTGGCTCAGATGCGTAGTGAGAAGAACAAGGCTGTGCATTCTTTTCAACAGCAGACTGAGTTGGTAAACAGGCTAGGTGCTGAACTGACCGAAGAAAAAAAGAAGCGTGAACGCCTGGGGAAAGAATTCAGAAGCTCTCATGATATGTTGGAGTCCAAGAAGAAAGCACTTGATGCCGCCCACTGGGAAATCTCTTCTTGCAACAAAACGTGGAATGCTACGCTAACCAACAACAAAAAGAAGGAAGACAAATTGAAGCAGCAAATTTCTGAACTCGAAGAACAGTTGAAGGCTAGCACTAAAAAGTATGAAGAGGAGGTGATGGCAAGATATAGTCTTCAGAACTCATTGAACAAGGCCATCGAGGGCAAGAAAGAGGCTGTGGCTCAGAAACGGAAGCTAGAGGATTGCTTCGGAAAAGGGGCATGGGAGGAATCTGCTGGTGACTTACGACGTGTTCTCAAGCGAAGAGATCTACTTGTTGAGGGTCTGCTTACCCGACCAAGTCATCCAGAGACTAAGAGGTTATTAGAGGAGTACCAGGCATATGGGAGTACTTGACCGTTTCATGTATTAATGTGTATGCTTTATTTGCATTGTCCTGACCATCACCAGGATTGTTGGTTGAGGTCATGCCTTCTTATTGTACACTCATTGATATTGTATTCCTGGCTTGATGGATTTCTCCGCAATATATGAGGTGTTTCCTACGATTCGGCTCCGAACTTCGTATTGCTATCACTGTCACCACACTGACACATTCACACTAGAATCGGGGAGTGATACGCCCTAATGCACAGACACATATTGCATTGCATTCGCATTCATATTGCATTACAGGTGATTATTGAACTGTATCTCATTTCCTGCACCGTACAGGTCTTTTCAGGATTGAAAGCCAACGCCCGCACCGATACTCTACTCGTACCAACTGCAGAAGAGTTATGGATCAGATGCAGAATGAAATGCAGGACATGCGTGAGAAGCTGGCGCTATTCATGCAGACAATGGAGACCATTGTGAAAGGCCAGGAGAACTTGCAAGCTTTGGTGCAGCCTTTGCTGATGAGAAACGCTGGGCACGGAAACGAAGACCATAATTCTGTGCGAGTTGACACTATTCACGGGGATGGTACTCCTACACCGATAGCTCCACCTGTGGTGAACATACCTGCTGTCAATGTGAACAACGGCGCTGCCGCCGGGAACGGTAACGCAGGAATCGATAACGAGACTGTCGTCAACAACGTTGGGTTCGGAGATGTCAATCTGGGTGGTGATAATATTGGAGGTAATGGCTTCGGTAACAACAAATTTGGCTATAATGACCAGGGGTTTGATCATGCTGGGAAGTACGGCTTCAACACTCAGGGCTTCGGACAGGACGGATTTGGTATTACCAATCAGGGTTATGGCGGATTCGGCAATGGGAATGGTGCTGGGATAATGTCTTTTGGACCTGCCGGAGTCGCTCCGGGGTATGGTAACAGGGGGCGGGGCCCTGTAATGAATCAGACTAGATTTGGTCGTAACAACGGGTATGATGGATACGGAACTGGGAATGGTAATTGGCTAGAAGATCAGCAAGAAGATGCTTTCTCTGGTGGAGGTTTTGAAGGTCCTATGGATGATTCTCAGAGAATCAAGATGCTCGAGGAGCAGATGAAAGGTGTCATGAATCAAAGCGTTGTTGGCTTAGATATGACCACAATGGGTCTGGTGCCTGGTCTGAGGGTACCGCTAAAATTCAAAGCTCCCATATTCGACAAATATAAGGGGGATACCTGTCCAAAGGTGCATGTGCGGTCATACTATAGAAGGATGTCGGCGTATTCGAACGATGAGAGGATGCTGATGCATTTCTTTCAAGACAGCTTGTCGGGTCCTTCCCTTAAATGGTACATGGGGTTGGAGCCAACTCAGATAAAAACATGGAAGCAGCTGGCTGAAGCATTTGTGGCTCATTATAAGTACAATAGTGACTTGGCACCCAACCGGGTCCAATTGCAGGGGTTGTCCCAGAAGAAAGACGAGAGCTTCAAAGAATATGCGCAGAGGTGGCGCGACATGGCGGCACGAGTTCATCCTCCTTTGGATGACAAAGAAATGAATGATATGTTCATAGGAACATTTACTGGTGTGTTTTACGACAAGCTGTTTCATACTTCCTTGGGCAGTTTCTCGGACCTAATCTTGATGGGTGAGAAAATTGAAAGCAATATTAAACTGGGGAGATTCCAAGCTGAGGAATCAACTTCAGCGGGCAGTAACAGAAGGGCTTTCGGTGGGCGCCGTCAAGGCGATGCAAGTGCAGTATTCGGGGGCCGAGGCCGAGGCCGGGGCAGAGGTTGAAATCAGTACAATCATCCGCAACAGGTGGCAAGTGTCACAATTCCATTTCATCAACAATCATTACCACCGCAGCAACAGCAGCCACAACAAGGGGCACATCCTGCCCAGCGCAGAATCTAGGGGGGCAAACCAAGGAGGGTGTTTGAAACGCCTCCTTCAACGTATGCAGAATTGCTACAGACGTTACTGGGTTTGAACTTGGTAGAAAAGAGGACTATGGCGCCAGTAACAGGCACTCCTCCGTACGGCTTTGACGCGAACAAGCACTGTGAATTCCACTCTGGGGCTCCTGGCCACGACATAGAGAGCTGCCACGCATTCAAGCATGTGGTACAGGATCTGTTGGATAGTAAGGCCATCAATTTTGGACAAGCAGGTCCGAACATAGTACAAAAGCCCATGCCCAATCATGGGGCAAATGCTATTTTAACTGAGGAGGGTTTGAACTTGATCATGAATGTTGATGACCTAAAGACACCGTTGTGTGAGATAAAGAGCAGATTATTGAAAGGAGGTGTGTATCTGGGCTGCGATGAGTTTTGTTTAGAGTGTTGGACCCAAGCTGGGGGTTGTGCTGAATTGAAGAAGGGTATTCAGACCTTGATAGATGGAGGCACATTACAATTCGACAGAACGGCAGTTGAGGAACCGGCAGGGGTATTAGCGGGCGAGCAAAGTGATGTAGCTACCGTGACAATCCCCCGAAAAACAATAACTATAACAGCGCCAGCCAGGCGACCGCCGATCACTATCACCAAGGCAGGACCAATCCCTTATGAGAGCACTAAGGCAGTACCCTGGACCTATGGGTTGGAATATACTGTGATGGGGTGAAAATTGATGTTAGTAAACAGCCAGTTGAGGTTGTAGACAATGTCGTCGGCACTGGGGGGATGACGAGAAGTGGGAGGATTTGTATATCGCCTGAGGTAGAGGCTGAACGACTGGCGAAAGGAAAAGGAAAGATGAATGAGGATGTCCCTGGGCAGAGGAACGAAAAAGAAACGTCGTTGAAAGATGTAGAAGAGTTTATGCGCCTTATTCGTAAGAGTGATTATAAGATTGTTGAGCACCTTCAACAGACGCCGTCGAAGATATCCATACTGTCGTTGCTATTGTGTTCCGAAGCTCATAGGAATGCATTGTTGAAAGTTCTGGATATGTCCTTCGTACCCCAAGATGTTTCTGTGAATCAGTTGGAGGGGGTGTTGGCGCACGTGAACGCAGGCCATAGCTTGGGATTTACCGAATTTGATTTGACCCCGAGGGGGAGAGAACATAACATGGCGTTGCACGTCTCAGTTGAGTGTAGGGGCTCAGTCATGTCCCATGTACTGGTAGATACCGGATCTTCCTTAAACGTGCTGCCAAAGAAAGCAATGATGAAATTGGACATCAGGGGAATCATTTGTACGCCTAGTGACTTGGTGGTCAAGGCATTTGATGGTACACGAAGGTCAGTCTTTGGATCTATAACGTTACCTCTGCAGGTGGGGCCGGAGATTTTCGAAACTGAATTTTACATTATGGACATCCAGCCCGCATACAGCTGCCTTCTCGGACGACCATGGATCCATGGTGCTGGGGCAGTCACATCTACCTTGCACCAAAAGCTGAAATACATGGTAGGGGACAGTGTGGTCACGGTCTGTGGAGAAGAAGATATATTGGTTAGCCATCTGTCATCATTCAAGTACGTAGAAGTCGACGGCGAGATTCATGAAACACCCTATCAAGCCTTTGAAGGGTTGCGCATCAAAGACAAAGTTCCAGGGCCGAGTAAAGCGTCAGAGGTGGCCGTCTCGTCATACAAGGAGGCTCAGGCTCTAGTAAAGACTGGTGAGACAAAAGGCTGGGGCAAGGTTCTGGATATTCCCGTGAAAATGGACAGATTTGGGCTGGGATATCAACCGTCACCGTCAACGCCTGCTGCTGGGGCACCCCATTTCAAAGGACCAATAACAATCACAGCTAGTGGAGTGTATCACGAGGCCATCAATGCTGTTTCAGATTCCGAAGAAGGAGACAGTGACTGCGACATGGACGCCTGGATTCAGCCGAGCGTGCCAGGGCAAGGATTATGCAATTGGTCTATTCAGGAGATTGTTCCTGTGACTACCAAACAGTAATACTTTGTTTTCTTAATTGTTGAACAATCCAGTGTCTTACCCGGGGCATCGTGATTTTGCTTAGGGTCGTGCTGTTATGTACATTGCATTGTTTGATCATTAAATAAAAGGCGTTTTTTTCATGTACAAATACTGTGATCTCTGTTTTTCCTGTTTTTGTGTTTTACAATAAAATGACAACGTGGTTATTCGCTTTATACATATTTTGAAGTATTTAACCATTCCTTTTGCAGGATAATATTTTTAGATGACATCATTGAACCGCCTATGACTCATTTCGACTTTGAGCACCCGGTATTCCAGGCCGAAGAAGAGATTGTTGAAGATGGCGACGTTCCCGAAGAGTTGTCTTGGTTGGTAAAGCAAGAAGAACGAATCATTCTGCCTCATGAGGAGGTCATTGAAATTATTAACCTGGGGTCGGAAGGGGTTGAAAGGAACATCCGTATAGGAGCCGCGCTGTAGAGTGACGTCAAGCGAAGACTGGTTGAAATGCTCAGAGAGTACAGTGATGTGTTCGCTTGGTCGTATGAAGACATGCCTGGGCTGGATACGGATATGGTTGTGCACCGTCTGCCGCTAAAAGAAGAATGCCCGCCGGTTAAGCAGAAGCTTCGCAGAACTAGGCCGGATATGGCAGTGAAAATTAAGGAGGAGGTTCAAAAGCAGTGGGATGCTGGTTTCCTAGCTGTTACAAAATATCCCTCATGGGTCGCTAATATTGTACCAGTGCCAAAGAAAGACGGTAAAGTGAGAATATGCGTAGATTACCGTGATCTGAACAAAGCAAGCCCGAAAGATGATTTCCCGCTTCCTCACATCGATGTGCTGGTTGACAACACTGCTCAATTCTCTGTATTCTCCTTCATGGATGGCTTCTCGGGCTATAATTAGATTAAGATGGCGCCGGAAGACATGGAGAAGACTACCTTCATCACACCTTGGGGAACATTTTGTTACAAAGTGATGCCCTTCGGATTAAAGAATGTCGGGGCAACGTATCAGCGTGCAATGACGACTCTCTTTCATGACATGATGCATAAGGAGATTGAGGTTTATGTCGATGATATGATTGCCAAATCCCAGACGGAGGAAGGACATTTGGTGAATCTGCTGAAGCTATTCAAAAGGCTTAGGAAGTTCAGGCTGAGACTGAACCCTAACAAGTGCACCTTCGGGGTGAGGTCGGGTAAACTGTTGGGGTTTATCGTGAGCGAAAAAGGAATAGAGGTTGATCCTGCAAAAATAAAAGCAATACAAGAGATGCCGACGCCTAAAACAGAAAAAGAGGTGCGCGGGTTTTTAGGGAGGTTGAACTACATAGCTCGGTTCATATCTCACCTAACGGCCACGTGTGAGCCATTGTTCAAGCTGTTGAAAAAGGACCAGGCTGTAACATGGAATGAAAATTGTCAAAAGGCGTTCGATAAAATAAAACAGTATTTGCAGGAGCCTCCTATTTTGATACCTCCAGTGGCAGGGAGACCCTTGATTATGTATTTGACAGTTCTTGAGGGAAGTATGGGTTGTGTTCTCGGTCAACATGACGAGACAGGAAGAAAAGAGCATGCAATATACTACTTGAGTAAGAAGTTTACCGAATGTGAATCTCGATATTCAATGCTCGAAAAAACTTGTTGCGCGCTAGCCTGGGCCGCCAAGCGTCTGAGACAATACATGCTGAACCATACAACCATGCTCATCTCGAGGATGGATCCTATCAAATACGTATTCGAAAAGCAGGCATTATCGGGGAGAATTGCCCGTTGGCAGATGGTTTTGACCGAATACGACATCCAGTATGTCTCACAGAAGGCTATAAAGGGGAGTGTATTATCTGAGTACTTGGCAGAGCAGCCTATTGAGGACTACCAATCGATGAGGTTTGATTTTCCTGACGAGGATATCATGTACCTGAAGATGAAAGATTGTGAAGAACCGTTGTCGGATGAAGGACCAGAGTTGGGTTCAAAATGGCAGTTGATCTTTGACGGAGCTGTAAACTCCTACGGTAGCGGAATAGGGGCAATCATCACTACCCCACATGGGTCGCACATCCCATTTACGGCTCGATTGACCTTTCTAGTTACCAATAACGAAGCCGAATACGAAGCTTGCATCATGGGGCTTGAAGAGGCCATTGATTTGCGAATCAAAAATCTGGATGTATACGGAGACTCAGCTCTGGTGGTGAATCAAATAAAAGGAGAATGGGAGACACGTCAGCCTAATTTGATACCATACATGAATTACGCAAGGAGATTGTTGCCCTTCTTTGACAAGGTTGAATTGCATCATGTACCGCGAGCAGAGAATCAGATGGCCGACGCCCTGACCACATTGTCTTCCATGTATAAAGTCAACTTCTGGAATGAGGCTCCCAGAATCGTTATCTCTCGGCTTGACAGACCCGCCTTCGTATTTGCCATTGACGAAGCATTTGATGATAAACCCTGGTATTTTGACATCCATAATTTCCTGAAAAACAAAGAGTATCTGGCTGGGGCATCCAGTCACGATCAGAAGACTCTCAGGAGATTGGCGGGTAATTTCTATCTGAATCCGGACGGTGTTCTATACAAGAGAAATCACGACTTGGTGCTACTACGTTGTGTAGACGAGAAAGAGGCGAAGCTGCTCATGGAGGAAATACATGAGGGTACATTTGGTACGCATGCTGGTGGGCATGCTATGACGAGGAAGCTGCTGCGGGCAGGTTATTATTGGCTAACTATGGAAACCGACTGTTTCAAGTTTGCGAAGAGGTGTCATAAGTGCCAGATTTATGCAGATAAGATCCATGTGCCTCCGAGTCCTCTGAATGTGATGTCATCACCGTGGCCATTCTCAATGTGGGGGATCTATATGATTGGAAAGATCGAGCCGACAGCATCCAACGGACACCGGTTCATTCTGGTAGCAATCGATTATTTTACCAAATGGGTGGAAGCGGCATCTTATGCAAATGTGACCAAGCAGGTGGTAACCAGGTTTATCAAGCGAGATATCATTTGCAGATATGGAATCCCCGAGCGGATAATTACCGACAATGGTTCGAACTTAAATAACAAAATGATGAAGGAGCTGTGTCAGAGTTTTAAGATCGAACATCACAACTCTTCTCCTTATCGACCCAAGATGAATGGCGCTGTTGAAGCGGCCAATAAGAACATAAAGAAGATTGTTCAGAAGATGGTGGTGACCTATAAGGATTGGCATGAGATGCTACCTTTTGCTTTGCACGGTTATCATACAACGGTACGCACATCAACCGAGACAACCCTGTTCTCGTTAGTATATGGAATGGAAGCAGTGCTACCACTGGAGGTTGAGATTCCTTCCCTGAGGGTATTACGAGATGTCCAACTGGACGAGGCAGAATGGGTGAAAGACAGGTTGAACTAGCTGAGTTTAATGGATGAGAAGAGGTTGGCTTCTCTAGCATATGGTCGGTTGTACCAGAGCCGAATGAAGAAAGCGTATGATAAAAAGATACACCCTCAGAGCTTTCAGACGGGCGACCTTGTGCTAAAGAGGATTCTCCCGCCACAGGCAGATCACAGGGGCAAGTGGACCCCCAATTACGAAGGGCCATATGTTGTCAGAAAAGTCTTTTCAGGAGGAGCTTTGTTGTTGTCCACCATGGACGGTGAAGACTTTACGTCACCTGTGAATTCGGACGCAGTTAAAAAATACTTTGCTTGAAATTGACCCGCTGGACAAAAAAGGAGAGTCCAGGCAAAAATGGGGCATCCTGGCGAACCAAAAACAGAATGAAAGGTTCTGGCAAAAATTAGGGATAAAATTGAAAAAAATGTACACCCGCGAAGTCGAAAACCTACACTGGGCGGCTTCGGCAAAAAAGGGTATCCCGGTGAACTGAAAACCCGTAAAGGGCGGTTCACGCAAAAGTTAGGGATTTGAAAAGCAAATGACTGCGGTCCGTATTTGATACTGCGGTGCGCATTGGTGCGGGAGAATATACCTGAGGGGTCGATTATCAGATACAATCTCTTCAGAAGTGTGAATACCGGGGAAGCACTAGAGTCAGGCAAGTCATAGGAGGATCAGCTCATGATGTTCGTTTGCATCCCGTTGCCGACATGTGTGCAAATTTGATTTGTCATTGTATTTATGATTCTTGTGCATACTTGTATATTTGTTGTGTGTAACTTCCTCTTTTCAGGAGTTACATCCCGTGTACAATACTCTGGCCATTTAGGGGCCCAATCAATAAAACATGTTATTCAGTATTTGATGCTGGTTCTTTACTGTTTTGTACATGACAAACGCCAAGGTTTAATAAAACTAGCAAGTGTATAACGTCGCTGGCCCTTGCCAATAATTGCTAAAACTTTGAATTAACTGAAAATAATGTCACTAACACTAACCTGAATAGATTTGGTTGCATAGACTTGTCTTGTCTCGTTTGTGGTGTTGCAGGGTTTTTGACCATAAGAAGTGGATGATCAAAAGATTGCAGTACTGACCAGAAGCTCGTAACGGAAAGACTCGATCCCCACGCAGGTCGCGCTTTTGAGATGACAATGTTCCTTACTGAAGAAGGATCAAATTCCCCAGCTAGTCGCAGCTTATCCGAAGGACATCCTCCTGCAGGGTCGTTTACTCTCAACAGAATTGATGATTCCAAGATCGAAGGTTGTATTCAGACAGTGTATCCCGAGCAGAGTGGCTTAGCCTCAGAAGATTAATATTTCCTAATTTGCGAGCTGTACCCAGACAGTCTACTCTTCCCAGTAGAGATTCCCTTCCCAGTAGGGTCGTTTACTCTCCCCCAGCAGAGTCAGTTGATTTTCCCCAAGAGAGTCGTTTCGTCCCCAGCGGAGTTCTCTCTTTTCAGCAAGTAGTTTCTTTCCTCCTAGTGGAAATCGAAGAAAAAATCTTCCCGACAGAGTTGGTAGTGTGTCCCGGCATTCATTTTGCTGGAATACCATATGATACCCGTTCACTCTCCAGCAGAAGTCCAATCATGATTGGCGCATTCAGTTATTCCTAAGCGAAGCGGGCTTCACTCTTCCAGCATTTATTTTGCTGGAATAGTTCTGTGACACCTGATTATCCCCAGCGGAGTTGGCGTTGTCTTCAACATTTATTTTGCTGAAGCGGTTTTCTGTATCCCAACAGTTCGAGCCTGCATTTGCATCGGCATATAGTGTCATGTCTGCATCCACCGAAATAAAAAACGCGTAGCATTTCCATGTCGAATGGAGCATTACGCCATTGTCAAACACGTGCATTCTGAAACATAAACCAGGTTGGTTAACCGTTTGTTTCTAGTATTGGTTTCCTTGCAGGTGGAGAGAGCTCTTGCTCAAATTAAGTACCAAACATTCAAGATCTCAGCGTGAGACATGTAACGATAATGTCAATTATGGCATTATTCCCCACAGAGTTGCTTGTTTAAGTTTCTCTTACCCTTCCAGCGGAGTATTTCTTCAGGATTGCTGTTATAACAATATCAAAAGTTTTCGTGAATCGATTTTTGAAGTTGTCTGGCAATGTGGATTCAGAAAATCCCCAGTAGAGTCCTTCTCAGATTTGCTGCCATGTCAACACTAGAAATTGGAAGACTAGACTCATATTATGTTACCCATGTGATTGATGGAGCTAGCTGCTGCAAAGATAGGAAGAGAAGCTGTATCAGAGTATTTACCCGTAGCAAAGGCGGAGTTATTTTCCTGTATTTGACAGAGTATTTACCCGTAGCAAAGGCGGAGTTATTTTCCTGTATTTGACAGAGTATTTACCCGTAGCAAAGGCGGAGTTATTTTCCTGTATTTGACAGAGTATTTACCCGTAACAAAGGCGGAGTTATTTTCCTGTATTTGGCAGAGTTATTACCCGTAATGGTGACGGAGTTATTTTCCTGTATTTGACAGAGTATTTACCCGTAGCAAAGGCGGAGTTATTTTCCTGTATTTTACAGAGTATTTACCCGTAGCAAAGGCGAAGTTATTTTCCTGTATTTGACAGAGTGTACCCGTAGCAAAGGCGGAGATATTTTCCTGTATTTGACAGAGTATTTCCCGTAGCAAAGGCGGAGTTATTTTCCCGTAGTGGTGACGAAGTTACTTCCCGCGGTGGTGGCAGTGTTATTTCCCGTAGCGATGACGGTGTTATTTTTCTGTAATGGTGACAGAGTGATTTTCCTGTATCGTTGGCAGGGTCATGTTTTGTTGACAGAAGTACTTCTCCCAGTGAAGTCAATAAGTTTGTTCCAGTATTGACAAGATAATGCTGAAATCATATTTGTAGATAGTGTTCCCCAAACAGTGGTGCAGTTTATTTCTGCGGTTGGCAAATTTCCGGGTTCTTAGTATTCAACCGTCTCGTACCTCGAACGTTTGAAGGCCGTTCGCTCTTCACCCAGTCGGGTCCAAGTCGCTTGAATAGGGGCAGCTGTTGCACCCTAAAATTTGCTCAACTTATTTCACCTGATTTTATGTCTCATAGCTTTAGCATTTGCATATTAGGTCATGTACATAATTAATTCATCTGCATAGCATAGCATGGGCAAGCCATCCAACAAGGGACCAAATGCCATTCTTACCTCTATGAGCATATCAAGAGGTTCTTATTCAAATTCAAGCCTATCCAAGTCATCAGAAAGAAATTGAAGCTTGAGAAGTTAGTGGACCAATCAGTGGGTGTTTCTCCTATCTTGAGGGGGTTTGAAGGTCATCAGAGAAGTTGTGGACTATGAATTGAAAGCATGGAATGTATATAGACATCATGGAAGACCTAGAGGGTCATTTTGAAAGTGAGACAAGTCATTGATGTGATTACAAGAGCTGCAGTTGAAGACAGTCAACTAGGGTTTCATCTGGGTCAACCCTGGGTCAACCCTAGGTCAAATGCTTGATTGAAGGGCATCAAGGCCTGTTTGGAAGATGTGGGATGCCTCATTTGATGTGTGGATATGGATATGGTGTTGTGCCAAGGAGAAATCAAAAGAAATCAAGAAGAAGAGAAGTTTCTGAATTAGGGTTTCTGTGTAAAATCCCCTAATTTAGGGCAAACTTCCAAGCAAGATAATTCAAAATGCAAGTCTCAAATGGATCCTTGGCCAACATGAGACTTGTAGAGTATCTCAAGACCTTTAATTTTAGTGGTGGAAGGCATCAAGGATATTTATAGAACTCAAGTTATGGTTCTTGCAAGTTACAGGTCATCAGAGGGCACTGAAATTTGTCTATGAAAGTTACTTGATTTCCAATCAACTTTTACCCCTCAAGGAGTTTTCAAAGGGATTTTTGGACAACATGAAAGTTGTTACTCATGATCTTAGCTTTCTAGAAAGGTATAGTATGCCTTCATCTGATTTGTAGAACTCTACTTATGATCTTGGCAAGCCAGGGGTATTTTGGGAAAGTGGAATTACAGGTCATTTCAAGCATATGCCCAAAACTCCTATTTCCAAACTTCAAATGAAGAAATGTTCAACATCAAACTTTCTCCAAATGACACTTTGAGTCTAGAAAAGTGGTTGTGGCAAGTTGGAAATGCTCATAGCTTAGAATTGCAAAAGTGACCAATTATAAAGGGAAAAGTACCTTTTTAAATGACCAAAATTGTGATTTTTTTGATACAAAAGCAAAACCAAGCATATGACCAACCATTTTTAAGGTAAAAGACATTTTAAGACCATTGGCAATGTTAGATTTTGGGTTTGAGTTCAGAATTTGGGAATTATCATGGCTTGCTTATAATTGAAGTTACACATCCAATGCATACAAGGGATTGATGTCCAAGCTAGCAAGGCCTTTCCACATGTTCAAAATATCACCTAATGAGATTTTCAAGTGAGAATGAGGAGCTGCAACAAGGTTTCATGGACTGATTTTTTTCAACTCATCAATTACACTTTCTCATGCAAAGATATAAGAAACTTCTCATGAGATCAATCTAGCAAGTTCTGGAACTTTCCATCATCATCTATATATTCATTCTAACTGATCCAAGAGAGGGTTGAACTTCATTTTGATCAAAAACTCATAGTTTCACTTCATCTTGCTTTTTTGCAAATTGCTTCAAATCTTCTTATTTCTTCATCATTCCTTCAAGATTTTGTTCTTATTCTACTCAACAATCATCATTGATCACATTGCAATCAAGATCTGAGTGAATAGTGGCCTGCATCGTGCTCTGCAAAATTCTCACATCCAAGTGCAATTGAAATCGGTTACAAGGATCCAGGTGGTTTGAGCTCGAATTATTGCAAACAGAAGCAAGAGTATAGTCCATTGATGGATCTTGGAGCATTGTAGGCTTTGAAGTGAAGAAAATCACCATCTGTTTTCAACTTCTTACCAGGTTAGTGTTTCTCACAATGTGGCTTGATCTAGATAGCATTAGGTAGAATTCCTAGGTTAAGCATGATCTAGATGATTAGAGGATTGTTTCTGGAGATTTTGGCACGATATGGTGAAGGTTGACATGTGAGCATGAAATCTGTTTTGACATAGAACATAGTGATTAAGTTGTTAAAATCTTAGATGATTAGTTATTTTTGATCAGTATAGCCTAAGGATTATTTCTGTACAAAGAATGGTGAGTTTGGTGACGATCGAAACCTGATGAAATGTTGAATCCATGATGTTATACCTTTCGGTTTGGACGATAGAGAGAGTTTTAATTCAAACCAACACCATGGTTGTATTCTACGGGAAAAATGGATTAAAATTGGTTTTTGTATCGAGGCATTTGGTGGAGGAACGAGGGAGAACAAGCTGGTCGAATTCTGTTGCATGGAGGATGTATTTCCATGGTTTCTGAAAACCCTAGTGGCTCAAGGTTAGTGACGACCTCATCGCCGTTGGATGCGCCTAAGACTTGTTGACTGGAGAATGATCTAGCGGCTGAGATTCAAACGAAGAAATGAGAGGGAAGCTGGTGTGTAGAACGCAGCGTTTCATTAAAACGCTGGCGTGGGCTTTTAATGAATTTTGCTATCCACCCCCCCCCCCCCCCCCATGCAGGCCCAATTTCATATTATAACTACATTTCAATGCTATTTACACCGCGTTTTGTTTTTTTTCTCTTGCATTTTATTTTGATTTTCTGAATCAAGCTGGGCTCAGGCGCTATGCTATGCGCACCCCCTATCTGGGCCCAAAGCATCAAACTAACTGCATTTAATTTCTGTTCATACCCCCCTCATCATTTCTCAATTTAATTTCATTCCAAATTTTTTTATAACTTTGAAAATCCATAATAAATTGAAAAAACATTATTTTCCAATGGGATTTTTTTTCCATTTTTCTTTTTTTGTCAAGAAAAATATAAAATCATAAAATGGTCATTTTACTTCATTTGTATATTTTTTTGCATATTTTTACATTTAATTGTTTTTTTTAATTCCTTTAGTTGATGCTACCATTTGTTGAATTTAGTGTAAGAGTTTCCTTTAGGATTTTCACCCCATTCTTTTTAGTACAACTAGATATGGATATTAGGTGCCCCTGGTTTTTATACCACAATTTCTAGGACTTCATTTTAGGTAGTTTAGTTAGAAACTATTAGACTAGTTAATTAGGGTTTTGAACATAACATAGGTGTATTGAAACAATTTTCTTTTGGGTTTTTAGATTGAATTAGGACCTGGGCCTATAGGGGTATTAAGGGTAAGCATAATAGATCCCCTAGAAAGGATATTAACATTTTCCCCATGGTATTAATATTTTTAGTATATTTTTGTATTTGATTGATTGTATGGTATGCCCTTTCTAGGGTTATTGTTGATTGTGTGGGTTGTTGGGCTTGCTTGGGGTATGGGGCTGAGTTGAAGACCTTGTTGTTGAAGCCCATTGAAGACAAAAGGAGTGAAGATCAATTTCAAGAGTTGATGAAGAGTGTATCTTGCTTGCAGCTGTTGAAGATTATAGGAACTAGGAGCTAGGTAGAGCTCTAGAATAGAAACTTGATTCACAAACATGGAAGGTCTTGTTTGCCTCCATTCTTTCTCTATGATTCAAAGTCTCTTTTAAATACTCACCTCCTTCCTTTGGAAGGATTAGTGAATGTATTTAAAAGATAGAACTTTTGAGAGAAAACTGTCTGTATCATGTTAACAGTCAGTAGGCCACCCTTGGTAGGCAACTGACTGCTTAACATCCAATTCATCTTGTTAACTGCTACTCATCTTGGAGAGTGGGACTTGAAGAAAAGCCCTGAAAGATTGAAGATAGAGACCTTGCTTGAAGGCTGTGAAGATGAAGATTGATGCTTGCTTGAAACTTGTAGATGTTTTGAAGAGGACTTGAAGATAGAAGATGATGGAGCTTGCTGTGCAGGGTTGCTGTTTGCTGTTTATTTTTGTTGTTTATAAGTCTTTGATGTATTGTTTGAGTTTCCCTGACTGTATTATTTGCCAATTAACCTGTTAGGTTGAAGTGAAGTTATTTCACTTTGCCTGTTGTTTTCTAGGTTCGAGGTTGAGTGGGACTCCCTTGCCTCGCTTGTATTGCTGCATTCATGCATTTGACTGCTTTACTGTATATGCTGCTGTTTTTCCGTCTATCCCCTTAGGATCTCTGTTTCTCTCTGCGCAAGAGAGGAATATGATAGACATTAGGTTTTAACCCATGCATGATAACATTAGGTTAGTGTGATTCCATTTTCAACCATAGGTTAGAGTTCTGTCTCTTCTTTCTCAAAACAAACAGAAAAACACAATAAATATTTCAAACGCAATAAAAGACACTTCTTGCGTAAAAGAATGTGAACTCATCAAAATGTCAATTTTTGTCCGCTTGGACCAGTAATCAGAAAAACCCTTTTTCAGAAGGAGATAAAAACAATCAAGACAGACTTGTGTCGTACGTGGCCCGAACTACGTTTGCTCTGATCTTTCATGCTGTATGAAAGTACGTAGGCATAGGATCCGATATCCTAGCGAGCAACCTTCCCCTCCTTTCCCGTAGGTAGGCGAACTACGTTGACTCTGATTTCTCGTTCCAGACGAGAATACATAGGCATAAGGTGCGATACTTTGCCGAGTCATTTTATTTTCTTTTAACCCTTGACCTGTAGAATAGATAGAATAACAACCCGTACTAGAAAACAAGCGTGGATCCCGTCGAGTACGACGGACGTGAGGGGTGCTAATACCTTCCCCTTGCGTAACCGACTCCCGAATCCAGGATTTGGTTGCAATGACCATTCCTTTCCCCGTTTTGCGGTAGGTTTACCTCGAGCGTTTCCTTTCCCCCCTTTGGGATAAATAACGCACGGTGGCGACTCTTCTGTTCAGCCGGCGCCGATTTTCGCAGTAGCGACACCGACTTACTGAGGAAGTCCGGCTGATGCCCGAAAGTTTTCTTTGGATGCCTGACGGCATGATCGACCATGTATTACCGGTTACCGTGTGACCAATCCCCCAGCTAGTTGTCGTGCAACTAATATTTCAATTTTCGAAGATTTGTTCCCATCAGAGTGCCGTGTACTTATGCAGTTGGCAAATTTCCGGGTTTGTCGGTATTCAACCGTCTCGCACCTTGATTGGTTGAGAGCCGTTCGCTTCTCACCCAGTCAGGTCCAAGCCGTTTGAATAGGGGCAGCTGTTGCACCCCAAAATTTGACCAACATTTCTTGACCTAGCTTGTGTTCCATTAGCATTATCACTTGCATTTCATTGACATGTATGCAGGAGATCAGGAGGTATGATTACCAATTAAGAGCTACACAAGAGTTTGAAGCTAGCCAAGAAGGTTATTCAAGTGTTCAAGGGTTGATATCTTTGTCAGAGAAGTTAAAAGATCCTCAGAGAGAGTGGTTGAAACCAAGGTTGTGTGCCCCCTAACTTGAGAGTTGTGGGAGCTCCTCAGATGATTCTGAAGCTATGAGGATGGACTTGAAGCCTTGAGAGAGCTTATGAGATGTCTTGAAAGCCATCATGAAGCCTAGAGAGGTCATTGTGCAAGATTAAAGAGACCCAGCCATGAGTGGTGTAATTAGGGTTTGACTGAGTCAACCCTAGGTCAACTGATGATTTGGAGAGGGTTGAGACCTAATCCAAGAGCCATGTGATCATGTATTGATGCATTAAGATTCTATAAGGATGATTCCAAGATCAACTCATCATGATTAAAGAGTTTGAGAAGTTTCAAGCTAGGGTTTCTAAGGCTTGAAAGTGTAAAATCCCCTAGTTTGACCCCTATCTTCAAGGAAGTTTAGCTCAAGATGTGATTGTCATATCATCTCACCCCCAACATGAATGTTGTAGAGCTTGCTATTAGCTTTAATTTGAGTACTAGAAGTCCTTGATAGGATTTGTAGAGCTCAAGTTATGACTTTGACAAGTTACAGGTCATCTGAGGTATGTGAATCTGGAGCCTTGAAAGTCACCCAACTTGCATCCAACGTTTGCCCAAGAAGGATGATTCCTATGAACTTTTGGTCAACATGAATGTTATTCCTTATCTTCTTAGCTTTCTAGAGAGTACTAGAAGTCCTTGATAGGATTTGTAGAGCTCAAGTTATGGCTTTGACAAGTCAAGGGCATTTTGGTCATTTGGAGATTATAGGTCATTTCAAGCATAAGGCCATAACTCTTATTTCCAAGATTCAAATGGAAAAATCTTCAAAATCAAACTTGCTTAAAATGATGTTTTAAGGCTAGTAAGGAGGTCATGAGATGCTGAAAAGGCTTGTAGCTCAAAGTGATAAAAATGACCTAAAATGGAGGCATAAGTTAAATAAGTCAAAGTTGGAAATTGAAATTTCCAAGCTACACATCCAAACCATGGCATGTAATAGGTCACTTTGACTCCAAAGAACATTTTAGAAACAATGGTTCAGCCACAATTTTGATTTGAGGATTAGATCATGGACTTGCTTTGGAAAATGGTTGCTTGCATATTAAGGTACAAAGGCCAAACACAAGGAAACTCAATGTACAAGCTAGATAAGTATCCTAACACCATATATCTCATCTAAGGAGATTTTCAGGTCAGAACAAGTTGCTGCAAGAGGCATAGCATGAGATGATACATGAGATGGATGGAAATCAAAAACTCATGGCATGAGAATCCCAAATTCTCATTGGATGATTCCAGAAAGTTCTAGAGGGTTTAGAATCATCCTATATAGTGTTTAGAACTTGCTCAGATGCAAGGTTGGTGAGAGATTAGAGAGGAGAGTGAGATAGCCATTTCAATTGCTTCCATTGCAAGTTGAAATCAAATTCTACATTCTGCTTCATTTCCATTGCTTCTTTCAATCCCAACACCTTCCATTGATCACACTGAATGTGTGCATACCAAATTGAGGGCAAGATCATGAAGAATTGAAGAGTTAGCACTTGGATTTTGGCAGCTGCAAGTCAAGATCGAGTTTGGAGATTCAGGCTTTCTTGATCAAGTCTTTTGCAAACAGAAGCTTTATCATCAATCAAGGAAGGATTCTGAAGAGTTTGAGAGGTTGAAGTGGAGCTTTGACATATGTGATATTCAAGATTTGACAGGTTTGTAACTTTTCTTCTACACCATAATTTAAGCATAATTAGGTAGAATTGTTAGGTTAGAATGGTTAGAGACACGTAGGGGATGGATTCTGGAAAGTTTGAAGGCATTTGATGAAGTTTGAGTTAGTGACACCATTTTTGTTTTGATCAAGAACACGATGGATAGTGAGCTATAACATGAGTTTGATATCAAGAATTAGCCAGTGTGAGGTGGTGATCATTCTGAGGTAATCAATTTCAAGAATTGTTAGAACTGAAGTTTGAGCATATTTTTGATCTTGGACCGGGTTTAGAGATTGAGGGCGTTTCAATTGATTCTAAGGATATGGTTGGATTCAGGGTTGAATTTAGAGTGGATTAGGGTTTTAAACCATGGATTTTAGTTGAGAATTGAGGTGATTCGATTGTGGTGAAGCTTGAGCTATGAAGCTCTGTTTCCATGGCTTCTTCAGTTCAAACCCTGGCTAGAGGAAGAAGATAAAGGCATGGCCGTTGGATGGAGATTGGACTCATTGACTAGGCGTGGATCTAAAGGCTGAGGTTTAATCTCACATTTGAAGAGGGAGTCTGAAGACACCAAAACGAAGCGTTTCATTAAACATGAGGTCTTGGGCTTTAGTGGACTGATTGATATCCCCACCCCCTCTCATGGCCCATTTGCATTTTGAACTGTTTTTCTTTACTTAATGCACCGTGGATTTTTCTTTTTCTTTATGATTTTGAATTGATTTTCTGACTAAACCTTGGGCCTAGCGCTTATACTAATTGCACCCCCATTTTAAGCCCACTCATGAATTGAACTGCATATTATTGCTATCTGCACCAATGTTTTCCCATTTTAATTTCTTTTTCTCCATTTTTCTTTAATCTTTGAAAAATCATATTAAATAGAAAAATGATGATTTTTGCATGGGAGTTTTTTCTCCTATTTCATGTTAATGTCTAGAAAATTATGAAATCAAAATATTTGCATTTCATGCATTTTTAATATTTTTTGTGTATTTTCTCTTTTAATAGCTTTTAATTCCTTTTATGTTGATGCATAGATTTGTAGAATTTTGTTTAGCTAGTTCCCTTTGAATTTTTATGACATTCTTTTTAGGATAGTTAGATTAGGACTTTAGCTCCCCTCTGGATTTATTCCATAATTTTGTGATTAATTTTTGATTAATTTTGATTAGATGACCTTAGGTTATGTAGATTTAGGTCAATCCTTAACATAGGTCCACAATAACACTAGAATTTTGGGTTTCTAGGTCAAGATAGATATTGGGGCATATAGGGTATTAAGGGTAGTCATATAGGAACCCTATAAATTATATTAGATTTTAATATAATAGTATACTATTTTTAATGGATTTTTGTAGTTGATGGTTGTTTGTGTTGCCCTTGTGGGCTTGTATTTTGTTTTGCCTTGCTTGGTGGGTTTTTGCTTGGCTTGGTGGGCTTGGTCTTGCTTTGAGGAGCATGGAAGAGCATAGTAGAAGACTTGGAGATTGATGGAGGATCTTGAGAGCTTGGAGTCTTGTTTGTGTTGTTGTTTTTTTAGGGTTAGGGATTAGGAAGAGCTTAGACTTAGTTGATTTCTTTCTTAAACATGGATGGTATCTGTCACCTCCATTCCTCCCCATGATTCAAGGTCCTTCCATGGTATTCACCTCCCTCCTTTGGAGGGATAAGTGATGGTACCTAGGAGGTAGGACCTTTGAGGGAACCATTCTTTTGGTGTTAAACCCTTATAGGTCACCTTTGGTGGTTAATAAGCAATTTAATGTCCTAGCTTATCCAGTTAAGTGATTTCTGCTGGTTTGAGTATCTTGAGAGATGTTGGGCTTGAGTGTGAAGATGAAGACTTCATTGAAGAGTATAGAAAAGGATGATTCCCTGAGCATTTGCATCTCAGCTGAAGCTTGAAGAGCAAGGAAAGCAAGTTGATACTTGAGGACTGAATGAAGAGCTGGGGCTTAAAGACTGAAGGATAAAGTTGATATTTCCAAATGATCAAAGACTACTCTGAGAAGCTGAAGCTTGTAGGAAGAGAAGACCAAGTTGAGACTGGTAAAGCAAAGAGAGCTTGAGAGCTTGAAGACTAAGTTGATACTTATGAAGAGGATTCAAGTGAGATTGACTGAAGAGCTGAAGCTTGGAGATCCTGAAGGAATCAAGTTGATACTTGTGGTTAAGAATGAAGCCTGAAGGGGGAATTGATTAAGGAGCTGAGGCTTGAAGAAGAAGAATAAGTTGAAACTTATGTTGAAGGGGTTGAAGCCTGGAGAAGCAAATTGATATTTGTCAAGAGTGATTGAAGTCTGAAGACTGAGTTGCTATCAGAAGAGCTGAAGCTTGGGGTTGGAAAGGGGTGGTTGATCTGTTTTCTTGTCTGCTTTCTTCTTTGTTTCTTTTCTGTATTGATGTGCCTTGTTTGACTTGCTTGATGCATTAGAATAAGTTCATATCTAGACTAGCTTTAACTAGGAGCATGATTGCACTAGAGGTTGAGGTGCTCCCTCTGCTTGTATTGTTACTGTATGGCTTTGCTTGCGGGTATTCGGTAGAGCCCAGCTCCCTTGCCCATGTGGTTTGTTTTGCTTGATAGCATGATGTTTTACTGTTACTGTATGATTGCAGTTTACTGTATTTTGCTTGATAGCATGTTTTATTTTCCTCAGTATGATCACTGTTATTCATTCTGGCTTGAGGTTGAGATGAGCTTGTGGAGGTTGATGCCCCACACACATTTCCTCCCTCACTTGCATTGCATGCATTTTACAGTCGTTTACTGTATTACTGTTTACTGTTAAGCTGATGCTTTATCTGTTTCTGTATCATTGACATGATCCCTTAGGACTCTCATTTCCTTTGATAAGGAAGTGATGATAGAACTTTAGGTTGAAACCTATGCGTGATAACTTCTAGGAGCTCCCTGTTTCAAACCTCAACCATAGGATGAATCCTTGGCATGACAACAGTAGGACTTGATAGTCTCCCTGTAGTTGAGCCTGTTCTCTTCTCATCTCAAAACAGCTTAAGATACAGTAATCATGAATGATTTCTTTCGTACGTTACGAGCCTTAAGCTATCTGAGAAAGGATTGTTGGAGAGTTTCTTTTCAACAGTCTGGATGTTTAGTATGGCACCCTTTGGGTGACATGCGACGCATTCACTCTCAGGTCATAGTCTTTAGTGCGATTGAAATTGCAAACACAATAAAAAACACTTCTTCCGTAAAAGACAGAAAACAAACTTCAAACCTTTTTGCCCCGTGGGCCCATAATTCAAAGGAAGCTTTTCTGAAGAAAAGAGTGTCGTTAAACTTCAGCGCCAACGCAAACAGGCTTTGTCCCTAACTGCTGGAACTGTTGTTTAACCCTACTCGGTAAAACAGATGAATCTGAAACCCCATAATGCGTAATGTCCCGAACTATGTAAGCTCTGATCTCTCATACCTGTTGAGAGTACGTAGGCACAATACTGATGTATTGGCGAGCCACCTTCCCCGTAACTCGTTGTAGGTCGAACTACATTGACTCTGATTTCTCGTTCTCTGATGAGAATACGTAGGCATAAAGCGCGACGCTTTGCCGAGTCATTTTCTTTTCTGTTTAAGCTAGCCTTGATAGGTAGATAGATAAACCAACTCGTCCAGTAAACACAACAAGCGTGGATCCCGTCGAGTACGACGAACGTGAGGGGTGCTAATACCTTCCCCTTGCGTAACCGACTCCCGAACCCAGACAATGGTTGCGACGACCTTGTCTTACCCTTTTCGTCAGGTTTTTCCGATCGTTTCCTTTCCCGCTCCGAGGGATAAATAACGAAAGGTGGCGACTCTTCTGTTTTGCCGGCACCTTATTTTCGCGAAAGCGACACATGTGATCATGGATTGATACATTGAGATGCCATAAGGATGATTCCAAGGTTAACTCATCATAATTGAAGAGTTTGAGAAGTTTCAAGCTAGGGTTTCTAAGGCTTGACAGTGTAAAATCCCCTAGTTTGGCCCCTATCTTCAAGGAAATTTAGCTCAAGATATGATTGTCATCTCATCTTGCCACAAACATGATTGTTGTAGAGCATAGTCTTAGCTTCAATTTGAGTGCTAGAAGTCCTTGATAGGATTTGTAGAACTCAAGTTATGGCTTTGACAAGTTACAAGTCATCTGAGGCATGTGAATTTGGAGCTTGAAAGTTACCCAACTTGCATGGCACTTTTGCCCTAGAAGTATGACTCCTACGAACTTTTGGTCAACATGAATGTTGTTCCTTATTCTCTTAGATTTCCATAGAGTACTAGAAGTCCATGATTGGATTTGTAGAAATCAAGTTATGGCTTTGACAAGTCAAGGGTATTTTGGGTATTTGGACATTACAGGTCATTTTGAATCATAAGTCAATTACACCATCTTGCAAGCCTCAAATGGATTTTTGTTCAACATGAAAGTTGTTCAAAATGATGTTTTTAGCTTGTTAAAACATCAAGTGTCCATTGATGTGGATCATACCAAGCATTGGTGGAAGAAAATTCATATAAAAGCCATTTTAATGAATTAAGATGGGAAAATTCAAAACAATTGAGAATAACTTGTTTTCAAGTCAAATTTGTGGTCATTTTGAATGGAATTGATATTATAAAGAGTTTGGCATTGTCACAATTTTGATTTAAGGGCCATAACATAGCCATTTGGAAGGTTGCTTCACAAGTAAGAAACATATCCAACACATTCCATGGATTGAAATCAAGGGATGAGAACCACTTCACTACATCCCACAAGGGTTAAGTGAATCATTTTGGACTGATTTGGAGAGTGAACAAGGTTAGAAGGTGGATATCCACATTGAAAATTTGAGAAAAAAGTGAAAATCCAAAACTCATGAATGGGCCTGGTTTGGGCCTCTAATCCATTGAAACAGAATATAAAAGGGATTTAGAATAGAATTGGAAGTTTCTAGTGCCAAAATTCATGGAGAAGCCATTGATGCCAAGTGAAGAACAAAGCTTGAAATTGGAAATTCATTTTGGAGAATCAGGAGGTTTCAACCAAAATTAAGCATCAAGAAGCATTCTCCATTAATCACTGAAGAATTCTGCAAGGTTTGGAAGAGAATTGAGGCGTGAATCCACTGCAATCCAAGCTCAAAGACAGGTTTTAACTTCTTGAAATTTCTCTCTGATTATGTGTTTTTAATGAAGTAGAAGCATGCGGTTAGGATCCTGATGATGAGTAGTTGGATTTAGGATAGTTAATTGCAACTTTAGAGACGATTTAGGTTGGATTTCATTTTCGGTTGAGATTGATATCTCAAGATTCAGGCGTCTTTAGAGTGAATGAATGGCATGGTTGAATTGCTGATGAAATTTTGGTCAAGTTTCGTTTAGAAATCGTGGCGAATGTTTGACTATAGATGAAGTTAGGGTTGTACAGGGGTGGCCGGAAAAGCCACCAGCGACGGTCCTGGTTCGCGTTGAGACTTGCAGAAGTTTAAAATGAGGAAGACGAAATCGTGTTCATCCAGGCATGTGGAAAGCTTAACTCAGTCCATTGATCCCAGCGCTCACGTTGAGCCACGTAACCACCCCCTTAAACTCACTGTTTTGCTTAGTAACCTTGTGGGCTTTGCTGTGTAGACCAAGGAGGAATGGGTTCGAATCCTGGCGTGTATTGTTTTTGATTTTTCATTTTGTGAATTGAGTTGAGCTGATGAATTGGAGCGTTAGGCCTATGAATTTCTTGCTATCACCACCCCTCCATCCAAGCCCAACATGGATTTTCAATGTAATTTGGTTGCTGAATGCACCCCTACTGGCACTATCTCTCTTGAATGAATTGATATTCAGATGGGCCTAGCGCCCTCCTTGCTAATGACACCTCCCTTCTGGCCCAACCCAGGATATGAACTTGAAACATTTGCTATTTGATACGCTGGTTTTGTTAATTTCCATTTATTTTCTTTTATTTTCATCATTTCATATAGTTTGTAAATAATTCATAAAAAATAGAATAATAACTCAATTAATTCCAGATTTTTTTCCCTGATTCATGATTGAATCTAGAATTTTAGGAAATTAAAAGATTAGGAATTCATGCATTTGTGATTTTAATTGCATTTTTTGTATTTTAATTGACATTAATTTCATTATGGTTGATACCTTGTCTTGTGAAATTTGGTGTGATCATTTGATGATGATTTTTGAGCTGATTTTTTGTGTGTAGCTAGTTTAGACATGTATTCTCCCCTTAGATTTTTCTCACATTTTTGTGATGAAATTAGGTGCTGGTTTTAAGTTGAAACTTTAGGTGCTCTAGTTTTAGGGTTTAAGCTTAGTACCTTGTAGTTTAGATTTTATTTCTAGGACTATTTGGATGATTTAACCTCTGGATTTTGTATGGTAGATTCATGATTGACTTAGGTTCCCATAGTTATTTTTGTAGGATTTTACAATTGGTTTTAGTATTTTAGTTAGGATTAACTTTAGTACTAGGTTTTAGGTGATCCTAACTTGCTAATTCAACTAGAATGATTTCTTTAGTTCCCTTAGATTAGGGTTTTGCTTCTCTTGCTCTTGGATGATGATGAAGACATGTGTGGTCTGCTGAGGAATGCACGGTGGAGCTTGGACTTGAAGTTTGCTCTTCCTTTGGAGTAGTTTTGTTTAGGTGTTAAGATTAGGGTTTGTAAGTAGAGCTTCTAGATAGATTCTCTTCTTTCATAAACATGGAAGGTGTTGATCACTTTCATTCTTCCCTATGATGTAATGTCCCCTTGTGAAGACCTTATCCCTCCTTTGGTAGGATGTGTGGCTCTTCACAAGTTGGTAGAACCTTTGAGGGCTCCTTTCTTTGATGGTGGGGTGTTTAGTGGTGACCTTTGGTCTTCACTTTGCTTTCCATTACCCAAACCTTGCTCTTGTTAGATGAATCTTTCTCCCTTTCTAGAGGATGGAGTTCCTTGTTAGAAGATTGAAGATGCTAGAAGTTTCTACTTCTCTGTATTTAAAGACTGCCATTGGAGCTGAAGCTTGAAGACCAAGAAGAACAAGTTGACACTTGTGAAGAAGATCCAGCTGAGATCAAATGAAGAGCTGAAGCTTGAAGTTGGAGAACAAGTTGATACTTGTGTTTGATGCATTGAAAGCTTAAAGAAGCAAGTTCACACTTGCTATTGAAGATGATAGCCTTGGAGAGTAGTTGAAGACTGAAGACTGAACTGCTGTCAGAAGATTGCTTTGTTGTGAAGCTGTGGAAGTTGTTGATCTACTTTCTTTCTTGTCTATTTGCTTGCTGTGCAACTGTATTGGTGTGACTTGTTTGATTTGCTTGATGCATTAGAATAAGTTCATATTTATATTGACTTAAGCTAGGAGCATGATTGCACTAGAGGTTGAGCTGCTCCCTCTGCTTTTATTTTTACTGTATGGCTTTGCTTGCAGGTATTCGGTAGAGCCCTGCTCCCTTGCCTATGTGGCTTGTGATTTGCTTGATGGCATTTTATTTCATTTCTTCTGTATGATTACAGTTATTCATATTTTTCTTGAGGTTGAGATGAGCTTGTGGAGGCTGATGTCCCACACACATTTCCTCCCTCACTTGCATTGCATGCATTTTACTGTATATCTGTTTAATGTTTAAGCTGATGCTTTATCTGGTTCTGTTTATCATTGACATGATCCCCTAGGAATCTCACTTCCTTTGATAAGGAAGTGATGATTAGAACTTTAGGTTGAAACCTATGCATGATACCTTCTAGGAGTTCCCTGTTTCAAACCTCAACCATAGGATGAATCCTTGGCATGACAACATTAGGACTTGATAGTCTCCCCTTAGTTGAACCTGTTCGTTCTCTCTTCTCATCTCAAAACAAATTAAACTACAGTAATAAAGGTTAACTGATGTCATACATTACGAGCCTTAAGCTATCTGAGAAAGGGTTGTCGGAGAGTTTCTTTTCGACAGCTTGGATGTTTAGTATGGCACCCTTTGGGTGACATGCGACGCATTCACTCTCAGGTCATAGTCTCTAGTGCGATATTGGTTGCAAACATCCATAAAAAACAGTTCTTCCGTAAAAGACAGAAAACAAACTTCAAACCTTTTTGCCCCGTAGGCCCGTAAGTCAAAGGAAGCTTTTCTAAAGAAAAGAGTGTCATTAACTCTCAGTTCTACCGCAAACGGTAACGCCTGAGTCTCCAAGGTCGAGCTGCGTACGCCAAATTGCTGGAACTGTTTGTTAACCCTACTCGGAAAAACAGATGAATCTGAATTCCCGTAATCCGTGTTATCCCGAACTACGTAAGCTCTGATCTCTCAAGCCTGTTGAGAGTACGTAGGCACAATACTGACGTATTGGCGAGCCACCTTCCCCGTAACCCGTAGTTAGTCGAACTACGTTGACTCTGATTTCTCATTCTCTGATGAGAATACGTAGGCATAAAGTGCGACGCTTTGCCGAGTCATTTTCTTTTCTTTTCAGACCGGCCTTGATAGGTAGATAGTTAAACCAACCCGTCAGATAAACACAACAAGCGTGGATCCCGTTGAGTACAACGGACGTGAGGGGTGATAATACCTTCCCCTTGCGTAACCGACTCCCGAATCTAGACAATGGTTGCGATGACCTTGTGTTATACCTTTTCCTCAGGTTTTTCTGATCGTTTCCTTTCCCGTTCTGAGGAATAAATAACGAAAGGTGGGGACTCTGCTGGGGACTCTGATAGTTTCCTGGGATCCAACGTCCCTTGTGCGAGTCAGTTTGGGGATCCAACGTCCCCTGCGAGAGTCAATCCTAGCGCTTGTATGTTTACTTGTTGGGTTGTGTTTACTTATCGCATTTTATTTCCCACACTTTATTTTCAGTATGATATGGTTATCTGTGCTGTTGTGGGGGGGGGGGGGGGGGGCATTCTGATGAGTGAGGAGCCAGACCCAGGCTTAAGCGTACCTAGCATTAGTGTGGAAATTAGTGGACGCGTGCTTGCTTTGCAGGCTCTAGTGTCTCATGAAATCCATGCTCAGACGAGGTTCTCTCGGTTGACTTATTTTTCGGCCCTTTGGGCCTGAGGGGTTATTGGTTTGGAGGATTGTCGACTCTGGGGACCGATTATTTGGAATTCAGCTAAGTGAGGCCGCTTCAGGAGATGGTGATGCCACACCTTCTGGGTATCGTATCATCTCTCTTGAATGTCTGTGACGCTGATGACCGCATAGGATGCCAAACTTGTGTCAGTTTAGGTCCATACTCGTGAGCAGGGTCGGGTTTGTTGCAGGAAACCTTAACCTTCAGACTACCCGGTTTTCTTGATAGTGAATCAGTTTTGTTGGTATCAGAGGTTCTCATCATCAGATATGTGTTTGTTCTTGACAGAGCAGATTTATGGTCTGGTATCAGGGGTTCTTATCGTCTGAGATATGTTCGTTCTTGACAGAGCAGATTGTGGCCTTTCTCCGCAACAACCCAGTCGTCTTAATCTCCTGCTGCATGATTGCATTTTGCATTGTTTTGCATACTCATTTGCATATCATTAACGTGTGTCTGTGTTGCGGGTACCGTTTCCCCGGGTTCAGGTTTTCTTGCCTTCTATTGTGCTATCATGGGTTCTCTGAGGAAGACCGTGGCCTACAAGCTCCCCACTCCTGATGTTGTTCAGCTGTCTAGTTTGATTGCTTTGGCAGATGATTCTGTGAGAGGTGAATTCAGAAAGTCTTATGGGAAATTGCTCAGCTTGGTTCGTAAACCTTCTGTGTTTGAGTTGAATGGGTTGTACGCCTTGCTGCAGTTCTACGATCCTCATTTGAGATGATTTACTTTCCCGGACTTTATTCTCGCACCTACACTAGAGAAGTATGCTGATTTGTTAGGTGTGCCTATCAAGAGTAAGATGCCCTTTGTTCATATGGATGCTGAGCCTAGTCTAGCTCTTTCGCTTCATCTGGACGCCTCTGAGTTGGTCTTGTCTAGTTGGAACGGGGTTCCCGGTTTCTCCTTGCAGTTCTTAGTGGGAAAGGCCTAGCAGTGTGCCAAAGACGGTTGTTGGATCGTGTTCAACGCTATTCTTGCTCTTTGCATATACGGCATCATTCTGTTCCCTAATATGCCTGACTTTGTAGACTTGGACGCCTTTCACATCTTTGCATCAGGGAATCCAGTCCCTACCTTGATTGGAGATGTCTACCATTCCGTCCATTACAAAAACGAGAACAGAAGGGGCAAGAATGTCTCGTGCTGTGTGCCCCTATTCTATAGATGGCTTGATAGTCACCTACCCAAGAAGGGTCCCTTTGCTTCATCTGCAGCCACAGCTGAGTGGCCTGAGCGTTTGATGAGTCTATCAGCGGAGGATGTTGCCTGGTTTGATAGAGATAGGTTGGGTACTGAGATTATCTTCAGCTGCATCGGGTTTCCGAATATGCCTTTGATAGGCAGGAAGGGCTGTATCAACTATAATCCATCCCTGTTGGTCCGACAGTTTGCTTATGCTTTGAGAGCTCCGCCGAAGGATGAAGAGGTGCAGGAATCTCTGTACCTCACTGGTCTTCTAGAGGGGGATATGTTATCTAAGCTTCAGCACGCTTAGAATGGTATCAGTAGGTGGGGAAAACCGTTGCTGGGAAAAAGTAATAGCCAAGCCTACGCTCCATATGTGACCTGGATCAGAGCCAGAGCAGATATCATAGGGATGCCGTTTCCTCCTGCCAAGCTAGAAATCCCTCCAGTGATTGAAGAGCCTGCCACCGTGCCTATTCAGTAGTACAATCAGGTGTTAGCTGAGCGAGAGGAGCTGAAGAAGGCAAATGAAGAACTGGAGAAAGAATTGGCTCAGCTCAGAAGCGAGAGAAGCGAATCCGTCTATTCCTTCAAGAGGCAAACAGAGCTGGTAAACAAGTTAGGCACGAATTTGACTAAGCAGACGGCTGAACGTGAGCGTTTGGGTCAGGAGTTCAAATCTGTCAACGACGTATTGGCCACTAAGAAGCAGCACTTGGATGAAGCGTACCGGAGAATATCCAAGTTTAATCAGCATTGGAAGGCCACCCTAGCCAACGACAAAGAACGGGAGGATAAACTAAAGCAGCAGATCTCCAAATTGAAAGCCCAGGTGAAGGCTAGTGAGAAAAGGTTTGATGAAGAAACCGCTCGCAGATATGCTGCTGAAGGCCTGCTAAACAAGGCTCTTGCCAACCTGAAGGAGCGCAAACAGACGTTTGAATCCAGGAAGCGGAAGCTAGAAGATTGTTTCGGCGAAGGAGCATGGGAAGACTCAGTTGAAGGTCTTCAATACACTATTATGCAGAGGGAGTTACTCGTCGAAGGGTTGCTCACTCAGCCTGATCATCCAGAAACGAGGGATTTGTTAGAAGAGTTCCACGCCCGTGGCCGTGCTTGGCTATATTTGTAATCCTTTTGTTTTGATCATTGTTGTATGCTGACCATCACCAGGCTTGTTGGTCGAGGTCATGCTATTGATTCTGCTTATACTCAGTGACATCGTGTACCGCCTTGGTGGGCTTTCTTTATATATGAGATGTTATTTCCATGACTGGACTCGGACTTCTTATTATCAGCACTGGCACTCAGGCACTAGGATCGGGGGGATCTCCCCAAGGCACAGACACACGTTTGCATTTGCATAACGAGCACGTTGTCGTTTTTTCTAACCCTTTGTGTATGCAGGTTGTTCCAGGATTGATCGAAGGCCAATCCACCGTTATCCGACCAGAGCAAATCAAGCTAGAGCAATGGAACAAGTGCAGACTGACGTTCAGGAACTCCGAGAGAGGATGGACCGCTTCATGGAGCTCATGCAAGTGGTTGCCAATGGCCAAGACCAACTCAGAACATTGGTCCAGCCTCTGATCTCAAGGGTTGACAGCAACGGTGTACTCCATGGTGGGAATGTTCCAACCCCTCCACCCGTTGAAACTCCTCAGAATGGCATCCCCGTGACCGGGGGAATGGCAGTGGTAACGGCAATGTGATCACTAACATAGGGCTCAATGGTAATACGACTGGCGTCAGCAATGGAAATTTTGAAGCTAATGGCAATGCTGGACTGGGCAACGGCAACGCAGGTGCTGGAAATCTGTATGGGCCTCAGCCATGGCTAGAAGATCGACAAGAAGATTTATTCTCACAGAGGAGTGTTGAAGGAGAGCTGACTGCTGAAGCACGTCTGAGGTTTAAGGCACTCGAGGACAAAATGAGGAATTTCGAGAACCTGAACACTATGGGTGTCGACATGTCTAAATTGGGATTGATTTCTGATTTCAAGGTGCCTCCCAAATTCAAGGTACCCGACTTTGAGAAGTACAAGGGCACCACCTGCCCTCGTGTCCACTTAAGGTCATACTACTGAAAGATGTCCGCTCACTCTAAAGACGAGAAGTTGCTGATGCACTTCTTTCAGGATAGCTTGTCCGGGCCATCCTTGGAATGGTACATGAGCTTGGAACCTACCTGTGTGCGCACGTGGAAGGAACTTGCTGAGGCATTCGTGCACCATTATCAGTATAATAGTGACTTGGCTCCGAACCGAGTTCAACTGCAGAACTTGTCACAGAGGAACAACGAGGGGTTCAAAGAATACGCGCAGCGGTGGCGTGAATTAGCAGCTAGAGTTCAACCGCCGATGGTTGAACAGGAGCTTGTTGAGATGTTTGTACCCACCCTCCCAGGGGTTTATTACGAGAAACTAGTCAGCGGTATGTCAGGAAGTTTCTCAGATCTCATCATTACTGGCGAGCACGTTGAAAATGGGATCAAACTGGGGAAATTCAAGGTGTCGATCTATCCTCAGCTGGAGGAGGAAAGAAACCATATGGTAGTAAAAGGCGTGAAGGGGAGACGAGCGCCGTATCCAACGCTCGCAGGAAAGGTAAAGGCCCGCGCCAGCAGGTGGCTAGCATAACCATCCCTGCTGTCCAACAACCCTAGCCACAGCAGCAACAACCAAATCAGTAAGGGTACAGAAAGTATCTGTCGAGCCGTCACCTTGAGACACCGCCCATGTCTTATGCTCAGCTATTACAAACTCTGCTTCAGTTACAGCTAGTCCAGAAGAGAACCCTGACTCCCTTGACAGGGGCACCTCCGCCAGGTTATGACGCGAATGCAACATGTGAGTTTCACTCAGGAGCACCTGGAGACACGATAGAAAACTGCAAAGCCTTCAAGCACAAGGTGCAAGATATGGTGGATGCTAAGATCACCAATTTCTCAGATAATGTGCCGAATGTCACGAAGAACCCTATGCCGAATCATAGGGGAGGTGGGGTGAATGCCATTATTGAAGACGAGAACTTGGATTTATTGACTGGCGTAAAGGATATGAAGACACCGCTTAGCTTCGTTAAAGCCAAGCTGATGAAGAGAGGCTTCTTTCTGGGCTGTGGAGAACTATGTATGGGCTGTGCGACTCGTCCTGATGGATGCGAACAGTTGACGGAGGGGATTCAGAGTCTGATGACCGAAGGAATCTTGCAGTTTAGCCGAAGGACCCAATGTGGATCTGGAGAGGTAATGCTGAAGCAAGATGATGAGGTTGCCACCATCACCATCCCTCGCCAGACGATAACCATTTCTGCACTCAGGCCGCCTACCATTACCATCACAAAGGCTGGGCCGATACCTTTTGAAAGCATCAATGCTGTCCCATGGCATTATGGGGCAGACGTCTACTGTAACGGACATAAATTGGAATTGGAACCATCTGGGCAGTCTGTGGGTAACCTAGTGGGAATTGGCGGAATCACACGCAGCGGAAGAGTATTTGCTCCACCTGAGGTTATGGCGGACAAAGCAGATAAAGCTGAAGAAACCGATAAGGGAAAGAGTAAAGTCGTTGAGAAAACCCCTCGTGGGGTAGAGAAGGACTTACTTGTTAAGGACGCTGAAGAGTTCATGAGGCTGATCAAGAAGAGTGACTACAAGATCGTGGATCACCTCCATCAAACACCCTCGAAGATCTCCATCCTGAATTTGTTGCTGTGTTCGGAGTCACATCGCAACACGCTGTTAAAGGTTTTGAATGCCACATATGTGTCGCAGGAAATCTCGGTCAACCAGTTGGAAGGGGTAGTAGCCCACGTGAATGCTGGAAACGGGTTAGGGTTCAATGACCTGGAGCTGACGCCGAAGGGAAGAAACCACAAAAGTGCCCTGCACATCTCGATAGAGTGTAGGGGAACGATTATGTCTCATATGTTAGTGGACACGTGGTCATTGCTCAATGTTCTTCCGAAGAAAGCATTGATGAAGTTAGATACTCGAGGATTGATTTGCACACCCAGTGATCTGGTTATGAAGGCTTTCAACGGAACCAAGCGTCATGTCTTTAGGGAGGTGAATTTGCCAATCCAAGTTGGGCCGGAAACTTTCGACGCGGTCTTCTACATCATGGACATCATGCCAGCCTACAGCTGTCTCTTAGGCTGGCCATGGATCCATTTTGCTGGTGCCGTGACCTCCACGTTGCACCAGAAACTCAAGTACGCTGTCGGAGGCAGCATCGTGACTGTATGTGTCGAGGAAGATATAATGGTGAGCCATTTGTCGTCCTTCAAATACGTCGAGATGGATGGGGAAATCCACGAAACCCTATGTCAGGCGTTCGAAGCTGTTAAAGGTCAAGGACGTGGCTCCTGTAATGACCGAAAAGCCAGAGATGACTCTCTCTTCCTTCAGGGAAGCCCGGGCCGTTGTTCAAGCCGGATCTACCCCAGGCTGGGGGCAGGTTCTAGAAATACCTAACAAACAGGAAAAGTTTGGTTTAGGATACTCTCCTACGGCTGAAGCCTCCTCTTCTCACAGTGCGTCGCGAGGTAAAGGACCGATCTAGTTTACCAGTGGCGGGGTGATATATAAAAGTGTAGACACAGTGTCTAAAGACGGCGAAGACAGCGATTGTGACCTAGACTCTTGGATTCAGCCAAGCAAACCAGGCCAGAGCCTCACCAACTGGTCCATCAGGGATACCATCCAAGTGACCGGCAAAGAGTAATGATTTACTTTCTCCAATCATTGTACAACCCTATGTCCTACCCGGGGCATAGTGGTTTTATTGTCAGGGCCTTGTTTGATTATGTACATGCATTTTACCAATAAATCAAAAGGCGTTATTTCGCATTCAAATGTTGTGATCTCTATTATTCCTGTTTCATAGTTGTTTTGAAAAACAATAAAATGGCAATGGGGTTTATGCTAACCTGCATATCCTTGTTTTAAGCTTAACCCTTGTTATTGCAGGATCCACATAGCAGATGACATCGACTCTGGACCTTCTACGACTCACTTCGACTTCGATTGCCCGATCTATCAAGCCGAAGAAGAGATTGATGAAGACGAAGACCTTCCCGAAGAGTTGGCCCGCTTGTTGAAACAAGAGGAGAGAATTATTCTGCCTCACGAGGAAGAGATTGAGATTGTGAATTTGGGTTCTGAAGAACTTGTCAGGAACGTCAGGATAGGGGCCGCATTGCAGAGTGATGTCAAGCAGAGATTGGTCGAGATGCTTCCAGAGTATAGTGACATCTTTGCTTGGTCATACGAAGATATGCCCGAACTTGATACTGACATCGTGGTCCATCACTTGCTGCTGCGAGAAGATTGTCCTCCCATTAAGCAGAAGCTTAGGAGGACGCGGCCAGATATGGCCGTTAAGATCAAAGAAGAAGTGCAAAGGCAGCTTGATACTGGCTTCTTAGCGATCACTACTTACCCTCCGTGGGTCGCCAACATAGTACCTGTATCGAAGAAGGACGGTAAGGTGCAAATGTGCGTCGATTATTAGGACTTGAATAGGGCGAGCCCTAAGGATGATTTCCCGCTCCCTCATATTGATGTGTTGGTCGACAATATAGCTCAGTTCTCCGTATTTTCGTTCATGGATGGATTCTCCGGTTACAATCAGATCAAGATGGCGTCGGAGGACATGGAGAAAACTACGTTTATCACTCCTTGGGGGACATTTTGCTACAAGGTAATGCCTTTCGGTATGAAGAACGCAGGGGCCACTTACCAACGAGCAATGGTTACTTTGTTTCATGACATGATTCACCATGAGATTGAAGTCTATGTTGATGACATGATTGCGAAGTCCCAAACGGAGGAGGGACATCTGGTCAATTTGCTGAAGCTTTTTGAGAGGCTTAGGAAATTCAGGTTGAGGCTGAATCCTAACAAGTGTACTTTCGGAGTACGGTCTGGAAAACTACTGGGGTTTATTGTGAGCGAAAGAGGCATCGAGGTTGATCCTGTGAAGATTAAAGCAATACAAGAAATGCCAGCGCCAAAAACCAAAAAAGAAGTTCGTGGTTTCTTGGGCAGAATAAACTACATTGCAAGGTTTATTTCTCAGCTCACAGCCAAGTGTGAACCGATGTTCAAACTGTTAAAGAAAGATCAGGCGATTATCTGGAATGAGGATTGCCAGAAGGCATTTGATAAGATAAAACAGTATCTATAGGAACCTCCGATCTTGATACCCCCAGTGGCTTGAAGACCCTTAATCATGTACTTGACAGTTCTTGAGAATAGTATGGGGTGTGTTCTCGGTCAGCACGACGAGATGGGCAGAAAGGAGCATGCCATTTATTACTTGAGTAAAAAGTTCACAGACTGTGAATCTTGTTACTCGATGTGGGAGAAGACGTGTTGTGCACTAGCCTGGGCTGCCAAACGTTTACGACAGTACATGCTCAATCACACGACCATGCTAATTTCGAAGATGGATCCGATCAAGTACGTCTTCGAGAAGCAAGCGCTTTCGGGCAGGATTGCCAGATGGCAAATGGTGTTGACGGAATATGACATTCAGTATGTTTCCCAGAAGGCCATCAAGGGCAGCGTATTGTCTGAATACCTTGCCGAACAGCCGATCAAAGATTATCAGCCGATGAAATTTGAATTCCCTGATGAGGACATCATGTTTCTCAAAGCAAAGGATTGCGATGAACTGTTGCCCGACGAGGGTCCAGATAGGAAATCCCAATGGAAATTGATATTTGACGGGGCGGTTAATTCTTACGGAAGTGGCATTGGGGCGATCATCACGACTCTCCGTGGATCCCACACCCCGTTAACTGCTAGACTGACGTTTCCAGTCACCAATAACGAGGCGGAGTACGAAGCATGCATCATGGGTCTAGAAGAAGCAATTGATTTGAGAATCAAGAACCTAGATGTATACGGTGATTCGGCACTTGTGATCAACCAGATTAAAGGGGAGTGGGAGACTCGTCAATCAAATTTGGTGTCGTACATGAACTATGACAGAAGGCTGCTTCCGTTCTTTGATCGAGTGGAACTCCATCATGTACCCAGGGCTGAGAATCAAATGGCTGATGCCTTAGCCACGTTGGCTTCGATGTATAAAGTGAATTTTTGGAATGAAGCTCCAAGAATTGTCCTTTCTCGTCTGGATAGACCTGCATTCGTCTTCGCGATCGAGGAAGCCTACGACGGCAAGCCATGGTTCCATGACATCCAGACTTTCCTTATGACTAAGGAATATCCTGCGGGAGCGTCAACCCAGGATAAGAAGACTCTGAGGAGGCGGTCTGGAAATTTTTATCTCAATCCTGATAGAGTTTTGTATAAAAGAAACCACGATCTCGTGCTACTCAGATGTGTAGATGAGAAAGAGGCGAGTATGCTCATGGAAGAAGTCCATGAAGGCACATTTGGTACGCACGTCGGCGGGCATGCAATGACGAGAAAGATCCTGAGAGCAGGATACTACTGGCTGACGATGGAATCAGATTGCTTTAAATTCGCGAAGAGATGTCATAAATGCCAGATTTATGCTGATAAGATTCATGTGTCGCCATGCCCGTTAAATGTCATGTCCTCCCCATGGCCGTTCTCCATGTGGGGCATCGACATGATAGGCAAGATCGAGCCCACCGCATCTAACGATCATCGCTTCATTCTAGTAACCATCGACTACTTCACCAAGTGGGTGGAGGCAGCCTCATATGCTAATGTGGCCAAGCAGGTGGTAGCTAGATTCATAAAGAGGGACATAATCTGTCGTTACGGAATTCCCGAGCGGATCATCACTGATTATGGTTCGAATCTGAATAACAAGATGGTGAAGGAGCTGTACCAGAGTTTCAAGATTGAACATCACAACTCATCTCCTTATCGGCCGAAGATGAATGACACCGTTGAAGCGGCTAATAAGAATATTAAGAAGATTGTACAGAAGATGGTTGTGACCTATAAGGATTGGCACGAGATGTTGCCATTTGCACTGCACGGTTATCGTACGACGGTACGTACATCAACCGGGGCAACTCCTTTCTCACTGGTGTACGGTATGGAAGCTGTCCTACCGTTAGAAGTTGAGATCCCTTCTTTACGAGTTTTGGTTGATGTGAAACTCGATGAGGCAGAATGGATTAAGAACCGACTAAACCAACTCAGCCTGATGGACGAGAAAAGATTAGCATCGATTGCATATGGTCGTCTGTACCAAAGTCGAATGAAGAAAGCTTATGATAAGAAGGTGCATCCTAGAAGCTTTCAGACGGGTGATCTCGTCCTGAAGAAGATTCTTCCTCCATACTCCGATCACCGGGGCAAGTGGACTCCCAATTACGAAGGTCCGTACGTCATCAACAAGGTCTTCTCAGGAGGAGCCTTGTTGTTATCCATGATGGATGGCAAAGATTTTGCATCCCTGGTGAACGCGGACGCAGTTAAAAAATACTTTGCTTAAAAAATGACCCGCTGGAAAGAAAAAAGAATATCCAGGCAAAAATGGGGCATCCCGGCGAACCATAAAAAAGGAAAAAGGTTCGGGCAAAAATTAGGGATATAAGAGAGAAGAATGTACACCCGCAAAGTCGAAAACCTGGAAGGGCGACTTTGGCAAAAAAGGGTATCCCGGTGAATCGAAAACCCGAAAGGGCGATTCAGGCAAAAGTTAGGGATTTGAAAAAAGCAAATGACTGCGTTCCGCATGTGGACTTTCATTATTTAGTGGTTTGGAAGACCTGCGGGCCATTTATCTGAATCAATCTCTTCTAAAGCTGAAGCGTCGGAGAAGTATCGAAGTCGAGTGGGTCATAGAGGGATCAATTCATGGTGTTCGTCTATGCCTCATTGCCGACATTTGTGTATACTGATGTATATTTATGTTTTTTATATTTGCGCAGCTTCCTCATTCCAGGAGCTTGCATCTGTTGCAAAACACTTTCACCCATTCAGGGGTTCGACATCAATGAAATATATACTATTCAGCAATTCTGTTCGCTTGTTTAGCATTTATCTGTTTTGTTTGCAAAAAAGAACACCGATGTTTTTGATAAAATGCGCATACATAAACTTACTGGCCTAGGCCACTGATTGTTGAAACAATGAATTACTTGAACATTGTCACAAGATGATAACCTTGATAGGTCCCTTTGAGAGGGGTATCTTGTCTGTTTGTTTGCGTTGTTGCAGGTATAGCATATTCCAGGCAATACGTCGTATGATTCCTTCTTCTCCAGCAAGTTCAGCAGCATCTCCCCGCGGAGTCTGAACATGAGATCGTAAGCATTGATATGTCTCCCCAAACAGAGAAGATTCTCTCCCCAATCAGATGTATCCTGAGGGATTGTTGTCTCCCCAGCTGAGTCATGCGCTGAAGTGTACGTTCGTTCCCCAGCACTGGATCAAAGTGCAGTTTTCATAGAAGACCACTCGCAAGCGTGTAGCGTTCAATAGTTCAAGACTGAAGTCTCCAGCGAAATTGAAATTCCCCACAAAGTTGTACTCTCCCCAGCAAGCAGGATGATTCCTTCTTCCCCAGTCGAGCTGGCAAATCTCCAAGAGAGCCGAGTCCTTGGGAGCCGTTTGGGGCCATGATTGGTTTTCCCCAATAGAGTGTTGAATAGTTCAGGCTATTTTTCCCCACCGGAGTCGTTATCTCCAGGAAAGTTTTGCTGCGAATGCCGTGCAGTTTATTTTTGCGATTGATATCGTTTCCTCGACAGTTTGTGGTTTGAATACCTGGTTGAGCGAGTCCAAGTTCTCGGAGAGCTTTATTCCCCTGCAGCAGTCAACTAAAGATCATTTCCCCAGGCGGAGTCCAATTGAGATTGGTGTGACTTCTTCTCCTTGGCGGGATGAGTCCTTCCTCCACCAGAGTGGTCCTTTCTCCTTGACAGGAGTTTTTTCCCTTCGGCATTTATTTTGATGATGGGGTCGTAGCATCTTGCATGATTGCATAGCATTTACCCTAAATGCGTAGCATTTCCACCGTGTGGAACATTACGCCATTGACGATCATATGCATATGAAACATGAGCTAGGTCGTTACCGTTCTTGTTTTACAGGTGTTCCTCCGCATAATGGTTTGCTCAAGATGATTCTTGAATTCCCCAGTAAAGTTGATTGTTTAAGGTGATTCTTAAAATCCCCAGTGAAGTCGCCAGAGAGGGTTGCTCAAGTTGATGCTTAGAGTCCCCGACAGAGTGTTTGCTCAGGATGATTCCTGAAATCTCCAGCAGATTTATTGGTTCAGGGTGATTCTTGAAGTCCTTGGCGGAGTTATTTGTCTAAGATGATTCTTGAAGTCCTCAGCAGAGTTGATTCACCCAGAATGATTTCTGGATCCCCGAAGCATAGTTACTTGATAGTTCTCCAGAATCCCCAGCGGAGATGTGTCATCTCCAGCAGGTTTTAAACAGAAAAGTTGAAATTTCCTGGAAGACTTACTGATGAAGTCCAGCTGCGAGGTCGAAGCAGTTTGCCTAGCTGACGCAGGGTGCCTGACGGCAAAAGATTGTATATCCTTAGTGGTTCCTGATTAATTAAGGATTCCATTTGAAGGCTTATTGGTGAAGTCCAACTGTGATGTAAAAGCAGTTCTCTCAGCTGATGCGGAGTGCCTGATGGCAGAAGTTTGGATATCCCTATTTGGTTCATGATTGACCGAGGATTCTATTCCCGACTTACTGACAAAGTCTGGCTGACGCCTGAGAATCTCTTTGAATGCCCGATGGCATAATTAACTTGATTGTTAAAAAGTTCCTAATGACCTGATGAGTCCCGAGGAATTCTTCTTCCGCCGTGCCGCAAAATGCCTGACGGCAATACCAGCTATGTATCACCAGTTACCGTGTAACCGGTGACCCCTTGATGACTGGAGGACGAAGATCTACAGCAAAATCAGATGATCATCCCGACAGAGATTTGATATTAAACCATTCACCAATTACCGTGTGACCAATTCCCCAACAGAGTTGTCGTGCAACTGTCATGCTCAGTGGCGAAGATGTTCCTACCAATCGGAGTACTGTTTACAAATCATCAGTACTGTGTAACTGGTGATCCCTTGATGATTCGAGGATGCAATGATATCAGATAAATCAAAGAGTCATCCTGATGGAGGTTCAGATCATTATTTCTCCAGCTAGTTGCCAGGCAACTATTATTTCAGTTTCCGAAGATTTGTCCCATCAGAGTACCGTGTACTTGTGCAGTTGGCAAATTTCCGGGTTTGTTGGTATTCAACCGTCTTTTACCTTAATTGTGTGAGAGCCATTCGCTTCTCACCCAGTCAGGTCCAAACCGTTTGAATAGGGGCAGCTGTTGCACCCCAAAATTTACCCAACATTTCTTTACCTAGCTTATGTTTCATTTCATTCATATTAGCATTATCATTTGCATTTCATTGACATGTATGCAGGAGATCAAGAGGTATGATTACCAATTAAGAGCTACACAAGACTTTGAAGCTATCTAAGGAGGCTTATTCAGGTGTTCAAGGGTTGATATCCTTGTCAGAGAAGTTAAAAGATCCTCAGAGAGAGTGATTGAAGCCAAGTGTGTAGGTCTCCTAACTTGAGAGTTGTGGGAAGCCATCAGATGATTCTGAGGTCATGGAGATGGACTTGAGGTCTTGAGAGAGCTCATGAGAAGTGTTGAAGATCACTTTGAGGCCTAGACAGGTCATTGTGGAAGATTAAGGAGCCTCAGCAATGAGTGGTGCATCTAGAGTTTGACTAGGTCAACCCTAAGTCAACTGATGATTTGAAGAAAGTTGAGACTTAATCCAAGAGCCATGTGATCATGGATTGATACATTGAGATGTCATAAGGATGATTCCAAGGTTAACTCATCATAATTGAAGAGTTTGAGAAGTTTCAAGCTAGGGTTTCTAAGGCTTGACAGTGTAAAATCCCCTAGTTTGGCCCCTATCTTCAAGGAAATATAGCTCAAGATATGATTGTCATCTCATCTTGCCACAAACATGATTGTTGTAGAGCATAGTCTTAGCTTCAATTTGAGTGCTATAAGTCCTTGATAGGATTTGTAGAACTCAAGTTATGGCTTTGACAAGTTACAAGTCATCTGAGGCATGTGAATTTGGAGCTTGAAAGTTACCCAACTTGCATGGCACTTTTGCCCTAGAAGTACGACTCCTATGAACTTTTGGTCAACATGAATGTTGTTCCTTATTCTCTTAGCTTTCCATATAGTACTATAAGTCCATGATTGGATTTGTAGAACTCAAGTTATGGCTTTGACAAGTCAAGGGTATTTTAGGTATTTGGACATTACAGGTCATTTTGAACCATAAGTCAATTACATCATCTTGCAAGCCTCAAATGGATTTTTGTTCAACATGAAAGTTGTTCAAAATGATGTCTTTAGCTTGTTTAAACATCAAGTGTCCATTGATGTGGATCATACCAAGCATTGGTGGAAGAAAATTCATATAAAAGCCATTTTAATGAATTAAGATGGGAAAATTCAAAACAATTGAGAATAACATGTTTTCAAGTCAAATTTGTGGTCATTTTGAATGGAATTGATATTCTAAAGAGATTGGCATTGTCACAATTTTTATTTAAGGGCCATAACATAGCCATTTGGAAGGTTGCTTCACAAGTAAGAAACATATCCAACACATTCCATGGATTGAAATCAAGGGATGAGAACCACTTCACTACATTCCACAAGGGTTAAGTGAATCATTTTGGACTGATTTGGAGAGTGAACAAGGTTAGAAGGTGGATATCCACATTGAAAATTTGAGAAAAAAGTGAAAATCCAAAACTCATGAATGGGCCTGGTTTGGGCCTCTAATCCATTGAAACAGAATATAAAAGGGATTTAGAATAGAATTGGAAGTTTCTAGTGCCAAAATTCATGGAGAAGCCATTGATGCCAAGTGAAGAACAAAGTTTGAAATTGGAAATTTGTTTTGGAGAATCAGGAGGTTTCAACCAAAATTAAGCATCAAGAAGCATTCTCCATTAATCACTGAAGAATTCTGCAAGGTTAGAAGAGAATTGAGGCGTGAATCCACTGCAATCCAAGCTCAAAGACAGGTTTTAACTTCTTGAAATTTCTCTCCGATTATGTGTTTTTAATGAAGTAGAAGCATGCGGTTAGGATCCTGATGATGAGTAGTTGGATTTAGGATAGTTAATTGCAACTTTAGAGACGATTTAGGTTGGATTTCATTTTCGGTTGAGATTGATATCTCAAGATTCAGGCGTTTTTAGAGTGAATGAATGGCATGGTTGAATTGCTGATGAAATTCTGGTCAAGTTTCGTTTAGAAATCGTGGCGAATGTTTGACTATAGATGAAGTTAGGGTTGTACAGGGGTGGCCGAAAAAGCCACCAGCGACGGTCCTGGTTCGCGTTGAGACTTGCAGAAGTTTAAAATGAGGAAGACGAAATCGTGTCCATCCAGGCATGTGGAAAGCTTGACTCAGTCCATTGATCCCAGCGCTCACGTTGAGCCACGTAACCACCCCCTTAAACTCACCGTTTTGCTTAGTAACCTTGTGGGCTTCGCTGTGTAGACCAAGGAGGAATGGGTTCGAATCCTGGCGTGTATTGTTTTTGATTTTTCATTTTGTGAATTGAGTTGAGCTGATGAATTGGAGCATTGGGCCTATGAATTTCTTGCTATCACCACCCCTCCATCCAAGCCCAACATGGATTTTCAATATAATTTGGTTGCTGAATGCACCCCTCCTGGCACTATCTCTCTTGACTGAATTGATATTCAGATGGGCCTAGCGCCCTCCTTGCTAATGACACCTCCCTTCTGGCCCAACCCAGGATATGAACTTGAAACATTTGCTATTTGATACGCTGGTTTTGTTAATTTCCATTGATTTTCTTTTATTTTCATCATTTCATATAGTTTGTAAATAATTCATAAAAAATAGAATAATAACTCAACTAATTCCAGATTTTTTCCCTGATTCATGATTGAATCTAGAATTTTAGGAAATTAAAAGATTAGGAATTCATGCATTTGTGATTTTAATTGCATTTTTTGTATTTTAATTGACATTAATTTCATTATGGTTGATACCTTGTCTTGTGAAATTTGGTGTGATCATTTGATGATGATTTTTGAGCTGATTTTTTGTGTGTAGCTAGTTTAGACATGTATTCTCCCCTTAGATTTTTCTCACATTTTTGTGATGAAATTAGGTGCTGGTTTTAAGTTGAAACTTTAGGTGCTCTAGTTTTAGGGTTTAAGCTTAGTACCTTGTAGTTTAGATTTTATTTCTAGGACTATTTGGATGATTTAACCTCTGGATTTTGTATGGTAAATTCATGATTGACTTAGGTTCCCATAGTTATTTTTGTAGGATTTTACAATTGGTTTTAGTATTTTAGTTAGGATTAACTTTAGTACTAGGTTTTAGGTGATCCTAACTTGCTAATTCAACTAGAATGATTTCTTTAGTTCCCTTAGATTAGGGTTTTGCTTCTCTTGCTCTTGGATGATGATGAAGACATGTGTAGGCTGCTGAGGAATGCATGGCGGAGCTTGGACTTGAAGTTTGCTCTTCCTTTGGAGTAGTTTTGTTTAGGTGTTAAGATTAGGGTTTGTAAGTAGAGCTTCTAGATAGATTCTCTTCTTTCATAAACATGGAAGGTGTTGATCACTTCCATTCTTCCCTATGATGTAATGTCCCCTTGTGAAGACCTTATCCCTCCTTTGGTAGGATGTGTGGCTCTTCACAAGTTGGTAGAACCTTTGAGGGTTCCTTTCTTTGATGGTGGGGTGTTTAGTGGTGACCTTTGGTCTTCACTTTGCTTTCCACTACCCAAACCTTGCTCTTGTTAGATGAATCTTTCTCCCTTGCTAGAGGATGGAGTTCCTTGTTAGAAGATTAAAGATGCTAGAAGTTGCTACTTCTCTGTATTTGAAGAATACCATTGGAGCTGAAGCTTGAAGACCAAGAAGAACAAGTTGACACTTGTGAAGAAGATCCAACTGAGATCAAATGAAGAGCTGAAGCTTGAAGTTGGAGAACAAGTTTATACTTGTGTTTGATGCATTGAAAGCTTAAAGAAGCAAGTTGATAGTTGCTATTGAAGATGATAGCCTTGGAGAGCAGTTGAAGACTGAAGACTGAACTGCTGTCAGAAGATTGCTTTGCTGTGAAGCTGTGGAAGTTGTTGATCTGCTTTCTTTCTTGTCTGTTTGCTTGCTGTGCAACTGTATTGGTGTGACTTGTTTGATTTGCTTGATGCATTAGAATAAGTTCATATTTATATTGATTTAAGCTAGGAGCATGATTGCACTAGAGGTTGAGCTGCTCCCTCTGCTTGTATTTTTACTGTATGGCTTTGCTTGCAGGTATTCGGTAGAGCCCTGCTCCCTTGCCTATGTGGGTTGTGATTTGCTTGATGGCATTTTATTTCATTTCTTCTGTATGATTACAGTTATTCATATTTTTCTTGAGGTTGAGATGAGCTTGTGAAGGCTGATGTCCCACACACATTTCCTCCCTCACTTGCATTGCATGCATTTTACTGTATATCTGTTTACTGTTTAAGCTGATGCTTTATCTGTTTCTGTTTATCATCGACATGATCCCCTAGGAATCTCACTTCCTTTGATAAGGAAGTGATGATTAGAACTTTAGGTTGAAACCTATGCATGATACCTTCTAGGAGTTCCCTGTTTCAAACCTCAACCATAGGATGAATCCTTGGCATGACAACGTTAGGACTTGATAGTCTCCCCTTAGTTGAACCTGTTCGTTCTCTCTTCTCATCTCAAAACAAATTAAACTACAGTAATAAAGGTTAACTAATGTCGTACGTTACGAGCCTTAAGCTATCTGAGAAAGGGTTGTCGGAGAGTTTCTTTTCGACAGCTTGGATGTTTAGTATGGCACCCTTTGGGTGACATGCGACGCATTCACTCTCAGGTCATAGTCTCTAGTGCGATATTGGTTGCAAACATCCATAAAAAATAGTTCTTCCGTAAAAGACAGAAAACAAACTTCAAACCTTTTTGCCCCGTAGGCCCGTAAGTCAAAGGAAGCTTTTCTGAAGAAAAGAGTGTCATTAACTCTCAGTTCTACCGCAAACGGTAACGCCTGAGTCTCTAAAGGTCGAGCTGCGTACGCCAAACTGCTGGAACTGTTTGTTAACCCTACTCGGAAAAACAGATGAATCTGAATTCCCGTAATCCGTGTTATCCCGAACTACGTAAGCTCTTATCTCTCAAGCCTGTTGACAGTACGTAGGCACAATACTAACGTATTAGCGAGCCACCTTCCCCGTAACCCGTAGTTAGTTGAACTACATTGACTCTGAGTTCTCATTCTCTGATGAGAATACGTAGGCATAAAGTGTGACGCTTTGCCGAGTCATTTTCTTTTCTTTTCAGACCGGCCTTGATAGGTAGATAGTTAAACCAACCCGTCAGATAAACACAACAAGCTTGGATCCCGTTGAGTACAACGAACGTGAGGGGTGTTAATACCTTCCCCTTGCGTAACCGACTCCCGAATCCAGACAATGGTTGTTATGACCTTGTCTTATACCTTTTCGTCAGGTTTTTCTGATCGTTTCCTTTCCCGTTCTGAGGAATAAATAACGAAAGGTGGCGACTCTTCTGTTTTTCCGGCACCTTATTTTCGTGGTAGCGACAGCTAGCGACTCTGCTGGGGACTCTGATAGTTTCCTGGGATCCAACGTCCCTTGTGCGAGTCAGTTTGGGGATCCAACGTCCCCTGCGAGAGTCAATCCTAGCGCTTGTATGTTTACTTGTTGGGTTGTGTTTACTTATTGCATTTTATTTCCCGCACTTTATTTTTAGTATGATATGATTATCTGTGCTGTTGTAGGGGGGGGGCATTCTGATGAGTGAGGAGCCAGACCCAGGATTGAGCGTACCTAGCATTAGTTGTGGAAATTAGTGGGCGCGTGCTTGCTTTGCAGGCACTAGTGTCTCATGAAATCCATGCTCAGACGAGGTTCTCCCGGTTGACTTCTTTTCCGGCCCTTTGGGCCTGAGGGGTTGTTGGTTTGGAGGATTGTCGACTCTGGGGACCGATCATTTGGAATTCAGCTAAGTGAGGCCGCTTCAGGAGATGGTGATGCCACACCTTCTGGGTATCGTATCATCTCTCTTGAATGTCTGTGACGCTGATGACCACATAGGATGCCAAACTTGTGTCAGTTTAGGTCCATACCCGTGAGCAGGGTCGGGTTTGTTGCAGGAAACCTTAACCTTCAGACTACCCGGTTTTCTTGATAGTGAATTTGTTTTGTTGGTATCAGAGGTTCTCATCATCAGATATGTGTTTGTTCTTGACAGAGCAGATTTATGGTCTGGTATCAGGGGTTCTTATCGTCTGAGATATGTTCGTTCTTGACAGAGCAGATTGTGGCCCTTCTCCGCAACAGCCCAGTCGTCTTGATCTCCTGTTGCATGATTGCATTTTGCATTGTTTTGCATACTCATTTGCATATCATTAACGTGTGTCTGTGTTGCAGGTACCGTTTCCCCCGGTTCAGGTTTTCTTGCCTTCTATTGTGTTATCATGGGTTCTCTGAGGAAGACCGTGGCCTACAAGCTCCCCACTCCTGATGTTGTTCAGCTGTCTAGTTTGATTGCTTTGGCAGATGATTCTGTGAGAGGTGAATTCAGAAAGTCTTATGGGAAATTGCTCAGCTTGGTTCGTAAACCTTCTATGTTTGAGTTGAATGGATTGTACGCCTTGCTGCAGTTCTACGATCCTCCTTTGAGATGCTTTACTGTCCCGGACTTTATTCTCGCACCTACACTAGAGGAGTATGCTGATTTGTTAGGTGTGCCTATCAAGAGACAGATGCCCTTTGTTCATATGGATGTTGAGCCTAGTCTGACTAGTCTAGCTCTTTTGCTTCATCTGGACGCCTCTGAGTTGGTCTTGTCTAGTTGGAACGGGGTTCCCGGTTTCTCCTTGCAGTTCTTAGTGGGAAAGGCCTAGCAATGTGCCAAAGACGGTTGTTGGATCGTGTTCAACGCTATTCTTGCTCTTTGCATATACGGCATCATTTTGTTCCCTAATATGCCTGACTTTGTAGACTTGGATGCCTTTCACATCTTTGCAGCAGGGAATCCAGTCCCTACCTTGATTGGAGATGTCTACCATTCCGTCCATTACAAAAACGAGAACAGAAGGGGCAAGAATGTCTCGTGTGTGCCCCTATTCTATAGATGGCTTGATAGTCACCTACCCAAGAAGGGTCCCTTTGCTTCATCTGCAGCCACAACTGAGTGGCCTGAGCGTTTGATGAGTCTATCAGCAGAGGATGTTGCCTAGTTTGATAGAGATAGGTTGGGTACTGAGATTATCTTCAGCTGCAGCGGGTTTCCGAATGTGCCTTTGATAGGCAGGAAGGGCTGTATCAACTATAATCCATCCCTGTTGGTCCGACAGTTTGCTTATACTTTGAGAGCTCCGCCGAAGGATGAAGAGGTGCAGGAATCTCTGTACCTCACTGGTCTTCTGGAGGGGGATATGTTATCTAAGCTTCAGCACGCTTGGAATGGTATCAGTAGGCGGGGAAAACCGTTGCTGGGAAAAAGTAATAGCCAAGCCTACGCTCGATATGTGACTTGGATCAGAGCCAGAGCAGATATCATAGGGAAGTCGTTTCCTTCTGCCAAGCTAGAAAGCCCTCCAATGATTGAAGAGCCTGCCACCGTGCCTATTCAGCAGTACAATCAGGTGTTAGCTGAGCGAGAGGAGCTGAAGAAGGCAAATGAAGAACTGGAGAAAGAATTGGCTCAGCTCAGAAGCGAGAGAAGCGAAGCCGTCTATTCCTTCAAGAGGCAAACAGAGCTGGTAAACAAGTTAGGCACGGATTTGACTAAGCAGACGGCTGAACGTGAGCGTTTGGGTCGGGACTTCAAATCTGTCAACGACGTATTGGCCACTAAGAAGCAGCACTTGGATGAAGCGTACCGGAGAATATCCAAGTTTAATCAGCATTGGAAGGCCACCCTAGCCAACGACAAAGAACAGGAGGATCAACTAAAGCAGCAGATCTCCCTATTGAAAGCCCAGGTGAAGGCTAGTGAGAAAAGGTTTGATGAAGAAACCGCTCGCAGATATGCCGCTGAAGGCCTGCTAACACAAGGCTCTTGCCAACCTGAAGGAGCGCAAACAGACGTTTGAATCCAAGAAGCGGAAGCTAGAAGATTGTTTCGGCGAAGGAGCATGGGAAGACTTAGTTGAAGGTCTTCAATACACTATTATGCAGAGGGAGTTACTCGTCGAAGGGTTGCTCACTCAGCCTGATCATCCAGAAACGAGGGATTTGTTAGAAGAGTTCCACGCCCGTGGCCGTGCTTGGCTATATTTGTAATCCTTTTGTTTTGATCATTGTTGTATGCTGACCATCACCAAGCTTGTTGGTCGAGGTCATGCTATTGATTCTGCTTGTACTCAGTGACGTCGTGTACCGCCTTGATGGGCTTTCTTAATATATGAGATGTTATGTTCATGACTGGACTCAGACTTCTTATTATCAGCACTGGTACTCAGGCACTAGGATCGGGGGGGATCTCCCCAAGGCACAGACACACCTTTGCATTTTCATAAGGAGCACTTTGTCGTTTTTTCTAACCCTTTGTGTATGTAGGTTGTTCCAGGATTGATCGAAGGCCAATCCACCGTTATCCGACCAGAGCAAATCAAGCTAGAGCAATGGACTAGGCAACGGCAACGCAGGTGCTGGAAATCTGTATGGGCCTCAGCCATGGCTAGAAGATCGACAAGAAGATTTATTCTCACAGAGGAGTGTTGAAGGAGAGCTGACTGCTGAAGCACGTCTGAGGTTTAAGGCACTCGAGGACAAAATGAGGAATTTCGAGAACCTTAACACTATGGGTGTCGACATGTCTAAATTGGGATTGATTTCTGATTTCAAGGTGCCTCCCAAATTCAAGGTACCCGACTTTGAGAAGTACAAGGGCACCACCTGCCCTCGTGTCCACTTAAGGTCATACTACCGAAAGATGTCCGCTCACTCTAAAGACGAGAAGTTGCTGATGCACTTCTTTCAGGATAGCTTGTCCGGGCCATCCTTGGAATGGTACATGAGCTTGGAACCTACCAGTGTGCGCACGTGGAAGGAACTTGCTGAGGCATTCGTGCACCATTATCAGTATAACAGTGACTTGGCTCCGAACCGAGTTCAACTGCAGAACTTGTCACAGAGGAGCAACGAGGGGTTCAAAGAATACGCCCAGCGGTGGCGTGAATTAGCAGCTAGAGTTCAACCGCCGATGGTTGAACAGGAGCTTGTTGAGATGTTTGTAGCCACCCTCTCAGGGGTTTATTACGAGAAACTAGTCAGTGGTATGTCAGGAAGTTTCTCAGATCTCATCATTACTGGCGAGCATGTTGAAAATGGGATCAAACTGGGGAAAATTCAAGGTGTCGATCTATCCTCAGCTGGAGGAGGAAAGAAACCATATGGTAGTAAAAGGCGTGAAGGGGAGACGAGCGTCGTGTCCAACGCTCGCAGGAAAGGTAAAGGCCCGCGCCAGCAGGTGGCTGTTGCATACCAAAATTTGACCAACATTTATTTATCCATCAAGTGTTCAAAGGTTGATACCTTTATCAGAGAGCTCAAGAGATCCTCAGAGGAATTGGTTGAAACCAAGGTTGTGTGCCTCATAACTTGAGAGTTGTGGGAGCTCCTCAGATAATTCTGAGACTATGAGGATGGACTGGAAGCTTTGAGAAAGCTTGTGAGATGTATTGAAAGCCATCATGAATCCTAGAGAGGTCATTATACAAGAATTCAGGAGATTCAACCATGAATGGTAGAATTAGGGTTTGACTGGGTCAACCCTAGGTCAACTGATGTTTTGGAGAAGGTTGAGACCTAATCCAAGGGCCATGTGATCATGGAATGATGTATTTAGATACTATAAGGATGATTCCTAGACTAACTCATCATGATTGAGGAGTTTGAGAAGTTTTAAGCTAGGGCTTCTAAGGATGGACAGTGTAAAATCCCCTAGTTTGATCCCTATCTTCCAGGCAGTTTTAGCTCAAGATGTGATTGTTATCTCATCTTCCCCATAACATGAATGTTGTAGAGCTTGTTCTTAGATTTAATTTGAGTAGTAGAAGTCCTTGATAGGGTTTGTGGAGCTCAAGTTATGGTTTTGACAAATTACAGGTCATCTGAGGTATGTGAATCTGGGTCCTTGAAAGTCACCCAACTTGCAGACAATGTTTGCCCTAGTAGGATGATTCCTATGGACTCTTGGTCAACATGAATGTTGAAGAGCGTCTTCTTAGATTTCTAGAGAGTACTAGAAGTCATTGATAGGATTTGTAGAACTCAACTTATGGCTTTGACAAGCCAAGGGCATTTTGGTCATTTGGAAGTTATAGGTCATTTCAAGCATAAGGCCATATCTCCTACTTCCAAGCTTCAAATGGAAAAATCTTCAACATCAAAGTTGCTTAGAATGATGTTTTAAGGCTAGTAGGGTGGTCATGAGATGTTGAAAAGGCTCATATCAAAAAGTGATAAAAATGGCCTAAAAATGAGGCATAAGTTAATTCAAGTGAAGTTGAAAATCATAAATCATAAGCCCAAACCATGTCATATGATAGGTCATTTTGACTCCAAATGACATTCTAAGAACAATGGTTCAGCCACAATTTTGATTTGAGGCTTGCATCATAGGGTTGCTTTGTAAAAGTCTTGCTTGCATAATAAGGCACCAAACCAAAACAAGGAAAAACTTAATAAACAAGGTGTTTAAGCATTGTATCTCATCCAAGATCTCATGTAAGGAGATATTCAAGTTGGTTACAAGGATTATGAGGCATTTGGCATGAGATATCATACAAGGAGAAATGAAAATGCAAATTACCATATCATGAAATCTTCAAGTTCTTACTAGATGATTCTAGGAGGTTCTAGACTTTTCTAAACCTCTCTATATATTGAATACAACTTGCATTGATGAAAGGTTGGTGATAGTTGGTGTTAATTGTGGTAGAGAGTAGTGATTGAAATCATAAAGCTTCATTTGCAAATCATATTCAAACTTCATATTCTTCTTCATTACCATTCCATTTTTCTTCACAAATCATTTTCATAAACATTTCTGAGTGTGTTCATGCTAGAGTGAAGCTCCATTGATGAAGGTTTGAAGGTATTCCCATTGAAATTGCAAGGAAGCAAATTGCATTGGATCTTGAAGTACAAGTTCTCTACATCAAATCTCTTGCAAACAGAGGAAGATTCATCATCTAGGGAGCATTCTTGAAGAGTTTCAAGGCTTGGATTGAAGATTTTCATCACCTTCCATTTCAAGAAGCAAGGTATGCAAAACCATTTCTACACCCTATTCTAGGCATGGCTAGGGTTAATTATTAGTGTAAAACTATTAGAGACAATTAGGTGGTCATTTTTTATGAGTTTGGGACCAATTGGAGAAGTTTCATTAATGGTGGTCAATTCTTGATGGAGCTAGAACATGCTATATAGTGAATGATAATGCAAGATTATTGGTTGATTTTGATGAGTGTAACGTGATAATCATTTTGATACCAAGAATTATGAGTTTGGTTGAGGTCGAGTATTGGTCATATTGTGAAATCTATGAGGTTACACCATTCGGTTTGGATGCTAGAGATTGTTTTAATGAAATCTAAGATCACAGTTGTATTCTACGTGGAAAATAGATCAAGTTTGGTTTTTGAACGAGTGAATTTGGTGGAGAAACGAGGGAGAATGAGCTGGTCGAAGTTCTGGGCATGGCATGTGTGTTCATGGCTTTTCTGAAACCCTAGCCAATTCCAAGGTTGAAGATGAAGTGGCAACCGTTGATCGCGCGCTGACTGGTTTGACTTGGAGAAGGATCCAACGGCTTGGATTTAAAAACGAGTTTGGAAGGAAGCACGCGTATGAAACGCTGCGTTCCATTTAAAAGCAGCTTCATGGGCTTAAATGAATTTCGCTGTTCCCACCCCCATGCAAGGCCCAGTCCATATTTTAACTGTAATTTGCTGTTATTCGCACCGTGTTTGTTTTTATTTTCTTTAGGTTTTTCATTTATTTCTGATTTTAATCTGGGCCCAGGCGCGTTTCTATTTGCAACCCCCATATCTGAGCCCATGTGAAATAATAATTGAATTTTATTTCTATTCATACCCCATGATCATTTCTCATTTTATTTTTTACTCCAAATTTTATTGATTTTTAAAAATCCATATTAAATTGAAAAAAGAATATTTTCTCATGGGAATTTTTTCTCCACTTTCCATTTTCTGTCAAGAAAAATATAAAATCATAAAATTTCCATTTTATTTCATTTTTATATTTTTTTGCATATTTTCTATCTTAATTGCTTTTTAATGCTTTTTAGTTGGTACCTTAATTTGTAGAATTTAGTTAGGATAGTTCCCTTTAGATTTTTAGGTCAATCTTTTTAGGGTAGTTAGATGTATGTTTTAGGTTCCCCCTGGATTAATGCCATATTTTTGTGATGATTTTTAGGATAGTTTTGATTAGGTAATTCTAGGTAGTGTAGAATTAGGTTAAAACTTCAACATAGGTCCATAACAAATTTAGATTTTGGGTTTTTAGGACAATTTAGACTATGGGGAATATATGGGTATTAAGGGTAGGTATGTAGGATCCCTTAGAAATTATATTAGGATTTAATATAATAGTATGCTATTTTTAGTTGATTTTTGTATTGGTTGATTGTTTGTATTGCCTTTAGGGCATGTTTGTTTAGTTTGCTTTGCTTTGGAGTTTTCCTTTGGCTTGAGGAGCTTGGTATCTCTTTGTGGAGCATGGTTGAAGACTTGAAGAGGCATGGAGGAGCTTGAGAGCTTGTTCTTCTTTTATTTTTGTTGTTTTAGGGTTAGGGATTAGGAAGAGCTTAGATGTAGATAACTTCTTTCTCAAACATGGATGGTATCATTCACCTCCATTCCTCCCTATGATTCAAAGTCCTTCCATGGTATACACCTCTCTCCTTTGGAGGGATAAGTGACATACCTAGGAGGTAGAACTTTTGAGGGAACCCTTCATTTGATGTTGAACCCTTATATGTCACCTTTGGTGATCAGTAAGCAGTTCAATATCCCCCAGCTTATCCAGTAAGTGATTTTCTCTGGTTTTGATTGTCTTGAGAGATGCAGAGCATGAGCATGAAGATAAAGACTTTATTGAAGAGTATAGAAGAGGATGAATCCTTGAAGATTGCCATTCCAGCTGAAGCTTGAAGAGCAAGAAGATCAAGTTGATACTTGAAGATCCCTGAAGATTAGGTGAAGCCTGAAGGTGGAGCTGATCAGGAAGCTGAAGCTTAAGGGAGAAGATGAGTTGAAACTCATGTTGTAGGGTTGAAACCTGGAAAAGCAGTTGATATCTGTCAAGTGATCGAAGTCTGAAGAGTGGGTTGCTGTTGGAGAAGCTGAAGCTTGAAGTTGAGAGAGTATCTTTCTTCTGTTTTCTTTTATGTATTGTGTGTTTTGTTTGACTTGTCTGTTGCATTAGAATAAGTTCATGTAGAATAAGTAGAATCTAGGAGCATGATTGCATTAGAGGTTGAGTTGCTCCCTCTGCTTGTATTGTTACTGTGTGGCTTTGTTTGCGGGTATTCGGTAGAGCCCAACTCCCTTGCCCATGTGGTTTGTTTGCCTGATGGCATTTTATTTCATCTTATCTGTATGATTGTAGTTTACTGTTTATTGCTTGATAGCATGTTGTTTATTTTTCAGTATGATTACTCTTATTTCATGACTGGCTTGAGGTCGAGATGAGCTTGTGGAGGCTGAAGCCCCACACACATTTCCTCCCTCACTTGCATTGCGTGCATTTTACTGTTAAGCTGATGCTTTGTCTGTTTTGGTGTATCATTGACATGATCCCTTAGGACTCTCATTTCCTTGGATAAGGATTTGATGATAGACTTTTAGGTTGAAACCTATGCATGACAACTTCTAGGAGTTCCCTATTCAAACCTCAACCATAGGATGAATCCATGGCATGACAACAGTAGGACTTGATAGTCTCCCTCCTAGTTAGGCCTGTTCTCTTTTCATCTCAAAACAGTTTAAGATACAGTAATCATGAATGATTTCTTTTGTACGTTACGAGCCTTAAGCTATCTGAGAAAGGGTTGTGGGAGAGTTTCTTTTCCACAGTCTGGATGTTTAGTATGGTACCCTTTGGGTGACATGCGACGCATTCACTCTCAGGTCATAGTCTCTAGTGCGATTGAAATCGCCAACACAATAAAAAACACTCCTTTCGTAAAAGACAAGAAATAATCCGTAGTTTCCCGAACTACGTGAGCTCTGATCTCTCATACCTGTTGAGAGTACGTAGGCACAAGATGGCGATGTCTTGGCGAGCTACCTTCCCCCATAATCCGTAGTTTCCAGAACTACGTGAGCTCTGATCTCTCATACCTGTTGAGAGTACGTAGGCACAAGATGGCGATGTCTTGGCGAGCTACCTTCCCCCATAACCCTTCGTAGGCCGAACTACGTTGACTCTGATTTCTCATTCTCTGATGGGAATACGTAGGCATAAAGTGCGACGCTTTGCCGAGTCATTTTTCTTTTCTTTTTCAGCCAGCCTTGATAGGTAAATAGAATAAAACCAACCCGTCCAAGTAAACACAACAAGCGAGGATCCCGTCGAGTACGACGGACGTGAGGGGTGCTAATACCTTCCCCTTGCGTAACCGACTCCCGAACCCAGACAATGGTTGCGATGACCTTGTCTTACCTTTTTTCGTCAGGTTTCTCCGATCGTTTCCTTTCCCGCTCTGAGGGATAAATAACGAAAGGTGGCGACTCTTCTGTTGTGCCGGCACCTTATTTTCGCAAAAGCGACAGCTGGCGACTCTGCTGGGGAATCTCTGGTTCTTTGGTTCCCCTATGCGAGTCAATCCTAGCGCTTGTTTGTTTGCTTGTTGGTTTGCGTTTATTTATCGCATTTTTACTTCTCGCACTTTACTTCCCGCATTTTATTTTCAGTATAATATGATTATTTGTGCTGTTGTGGGATGGGAGTTCTGATGAGTGATAAGCCAGACCCAGGCTTGAGTGCACCATAGACTTAGAGTGGAAATTAGTGGGCGCGTGCTTGCTTTGCAGGCACTAGTGTCTCATAAAATCCATGCTCAGACGAGGTTCATCCGGTTGGCTTCACTTTCAACCCTTTGGGTTGAGACGGTTGCTGGTTTGGTGGATTGTCGACTATGGGGACCGATCATTTGTAATTCAGCTAAGTGAGGTCTCTTCATGAGCTGGTGATGCCACACCTTCTGGGTATCGTATCACCCCTCTTGAAAGTCTGTGACGCTGATGAACGCATAGGATGCCGTACCTTGAGTCAGTTTAGGTCCATACCTGTGAGTGGGATTGGGTTTATTGCAGGAAACTTTGACCTTCAGACTACCTGATTTTCTTGACAGTGGATCAGTTTTGTTGGTACCAGGGTTTCTCAGTTGCAGATTTGTCTGTTCTTGATAGAGCAGGTTTTTGATCAGAGGATCTCATCATCAGGTGTTTGTCTGTTCTTGATAGAGCAGGTTTTGATCAGAGGATCTTATCATCAGGTGTATGTCTGTTCTTGATAGAGTAGGTTTTGATCAGAGTATTGTCATCAGTTGTTTGTTCTTGATAGAGCAGATTTTGAGTGGGGTCTGAAGATCTCATCAGCAGATGTTGTTTGTTCTTGATAGAGCAGATTTTGAGTGGGGTCTGAAGATCTCATCAGCAGCTGTATGTTTGTTCTTGATAGGGAAGATTTTGATTTGGGGTCTGAAGACTTCATCAGCAGATATTTCTTGATCATACATCAGAGGTCCTTATTATCAGACATTTGTTCTCGACAGAGCAGAATTTTGATCCTATATATATGGTCCTATCAGATGGTTGTTCTGGGCAGATCAGATTGGCGGTCCTACACCGGGGTTTTCTTCTCATCAGTGATTGTTGATACAAAATCTCAACAGCAGTTACCTGGATATATTATTGCATGACTGCATTTTGCATTAGTTTGCATGTTCATTTGCATTCCATTAACGTGTGTCTGTGTTGCAGGTACCATTTCCCTGATCCAGGATTTCTTGCCTCCTATTGTATTGTCATGGCCTCTCTCAGGAAGACCGTTGCGTACAAGTTCCCGACCCCTGATGTGTCGAAGTTGACTGGTTTGATAGCTCTAGCAGGTGATTCTGTGAAGGACGAGTTCAGAAAATCTTATGGCCGGTTGCTCAGTTTGGTTTGCAAGCCTTCTACGTTCGAGCTGAATGGATTTTATGCTCTGTTGCAGTTCTACGACCCTCCGCTGAGATGTTTCACTTTTCAGGACTTCGTTCTCGCGCTGACGCTGGAAGAGTATGCTGATTTGCTGGGTGTGCCGATCAAGAGGCAAGTGCCTTTTGTCCACATGGATGCTGAGCCTGATCTGGCTGGTTTAGCTTCTTCACTTTATTTGGACGCCTCTGAGTTAGTACTGACTAGTTGGAACAAGGTTCCTGGGTTTTCCTTGCAGTTTCTGGTGGGTAAGGCACAGCAGTGTGCCAAGGACGGGTGTTGGGACGCATTCAATGCCATCCTCGCTCTATGCATATATGGCATTATCCTGTTCCCCAACATGCCCGATTTCATAGACTTTGATGCATTTCACATCTTTGCTTCAGGGAATCCAGTCCCTACTTTGATTGGAGATGTCTATCACTCAGTCCACTACAAGAATGAGAACAGGAGAGGGAAGAATGTCTCATGCTGCGTACCTTTGATGTACAAATGGCTTGATAGCCATCTGCCCAAGAGGGGTCCTTTTGTCTTGTCTGCAGCCACAGCTGAGTGGCCTGAGCGTCTGATGAGTTTATCTGCAGAAGATATTGTTTGGTTCGACAGAGACAGGTTGGGTACTGAGGTGATCTTCAGTTGCAGCGGGTTTCCTAATGTACCTCTGATAGGTAGGAAGGGCTGCATAAACTACAATCCGTCGTTGCTGGTTCGATAATTCGCGTATGCTTTGAGGACTCCGCCGAAGGAGGAAGAGGTACAGGAATCTCTGTACCTCACGGGTACTTTAGAAGGGGATTTGTTGTCCAAGCTTCAGCGTGCATGGAACAGTATCAGTAAGAGAGGAAAGCCTTTGCTGGGAAAAAGCAACAGTCAAGCCTACCCTCCGTATACAGCATGGATCAGAGCCAGAGCCAATGCTATAGGGATGCCATTTCCTCACGTCAAGCCAGAAAGCTCTCTAGCAATCGAAGAGCCTACTACTGTGCCCATTCGTCAGCATAACCAGGTGTTAGCTGAGCGGGATGAATTGAAGCGGGCGAACGTAGAATTGGAGAGGGAGTTAGCTCAACTTCGAAGTGAGAGGAACGAGGCCGTTCATGCTTTCAAAAAGCAGACGGAGTTGGTGAACCAACTGGGTACAGACCTGGCAAAGCAGATTGCCGAGCGGGAACGCATGGGTCAAGACTTCAGGGCTGTCAACGACGTATTGGCTACGAAGAAGCAGCATTTGGACGAGGCATACCGGAGGATATCTAAGTTCAACCAGCACTGGAAGGCTTCCCTGGCCACCAGGAAGGAGCGGGAGGATAAGCTGATGCTGCGGATCTCCAAGCTGGAAGCCGAGGTGAAGGACAGTGAACAGAGGTTTGATGAAGAGACCGCCCGCAGATACGCCGCCGAAGGCCAACTCAACAAAGCTCTTGCTAACCTGAAGGAGCACAAGCTGATGTTTGATTCGAAAAAGCGGAAATTAGAAGATTGCTTCGGCGAAGGAGCATGGGAAAGTTCAGTTCAGGGACTTCAGTATACCATTGCACGGAGGGAACTACTCGTCGAGGGGTTGCTCACTTTGCCAGATCATCCAGAGACGAAGGAGTTATTAGCAGAGTATCGCGCCCGTGGCCGTACTTGACTAGCTTGTATTCTTTTTGTTTTGATCTTTGTTGTATGCTGACCATCACCAGGCTTGTTGGCTGAGGTCACGCTGTTGATTTGTCTTGTACTCGCTGATGCTATGTACTGCCTTGATAGGCCTTTCCTTATATATATGAGATTGATGTTTCCATGATTGGGCTCGGACTTCTTATTATTATTATCAGCACTGGCACTAAGGCACTAGGATCGGGGGAAATTTCCCAAACACACAGACACACACATGCATCTGCATGAAGCATTTGCATGGCGTACATTATGTTGTTTTTTCTAACCTTTAGTGTTTGTAGGTTTTTTCAGGTTTACAGGTCCCAGACTATCTCCGGTGATTCCAGGATTGATCAGAGACTCATTCACCGTTATTCAACTCGAGCTAATCAGACCAGGATTATGGATCAGGTGCAGACAGATGTCCAAGAGCTCCGTGAGCGGATGGATCGCTTTATGGAACTGATGCAGGTAGTCGCTAATGGTCAGGACCAGCTCCGGACTTTGGTTCAACCTTTGATCTCCAGGGTTGATAGTAACGGCATACTTCATGGCGGGGATGTGCCTACTCCTCCACCAGTGGATACTCCGCAGAATGGTGTTCCTGTTGCCGGGGGCAACGGCAGTGCTAATGGCAATGTGATGGACAACATCGGACTCAATGCGACGGGCGTCGACAATGGTAGTCTGGGAGCTAATGTCAACATCGGGCCGGTCAACGGCAATGCTAGCGTCGGGAATCTGTTGGTGCCTCAACTGTGGCTTGAGGATCATCAGGATGATGTGTTTTCCCAAAGAGGTGCAGAAGCGGAGCTGAATGCTGAAGCGCAACTCAGATTCAAAGCACTTGAAGACAAAATGAGAGACATTGAGAATCAGAATACTTTGGGCGTTGATATGTCCAAGCTGGGGTTAATTGCTGATTTCAAGGTACCTCCTAAGTTCAAGGTGCCTGTCTTTGAGAAATATAAGGGCACCACTTGCCCTCGTGTCCACCTGCGATCGTACTATAGAAAGATGTCTGCTTATTCAGAAGACGAGAAGTTGCTGATGCACTTCTTCCAAGATAGTCTTTCTGGGCCATCCCTCGAGTGGTACATGGGCTTGGAGCCCACTAGCGTGCGCACCTGGAAGGATCTCGCTGAAGCGTTTGTCCTCCATTATCAGTACAATAGCGACTTGGCCCCGAACCGAGTCCAGCTCCAGAACCTTTCGCAGCGGAATAATGAAGGATTTAAAGAGTACACCCAGCGGTGGCGTGAGTTGGCTGCTCGGGTTCAACCGCCGATGGTTGAACGCGAGCTCGTGCAGATGTTTGTAGCTACCCTCCCGGGAATCTACTATGAAAAGTTAGTCAGCGGCATGTCTGGGACGTTCTCATCTCTCATTACCATGGGCGAGCACGTCGAGAATGGTATTAAGATCGGAAAAATTCAAGGTGAATCATCCTCAGCTGGAGGAGGTGGAAAGAAACCTTATGCTGGTAAACGACGAGAAGGAGATGCGAGCGTTGTGACCAACGCTCGGAGAAAGGGCAAGGGCCCTCAGCAACAGATAGCCAGTATAAATATCCCAGCAGCTCAGCAACAGTAGCAGCAACCGAATCAACAGGGATATAGAAAATACCAGAATCGGGCACCTTTGACAAACCGTCACTTCGAGGCACCGCCCATGTCGTACGCGCAACTCTTGCAGACTTTGCTTCAGCTTTAGTTGGTTCAGAAGAGGACGATGGCTCCCTTGACAGGGGCACCTCCACCAGGGTACGACGCAAATGCCACTTGCAATTTCCATACAGGGGCACCAGGCCATACAATCGAGAACTGCAAAGCCTTTAAGCACAAGGTGCAGGACCTGGTAGATGCCAAGGTTATTAATTTCTCCGATAATGTTCCCAATGTCTCGAAAAACCCTATGTCGAATCATAGGGGAGGCGGAGTGAACGCCATTATCGAAGAAGAGAGCGCAGATCTGTTGACTGATGTCAAAGACCTAAAGACGCCGCTTAGTTTCGTCAAAGCTAAGTTGTTGAAGAAAGGGTTCTTTCCAGGATGCGGAGAGTTATGCATGGATTGTGCTACACATTCTGATGGATGTGAGCAGCTGGTAGAAGGAATCCAAAGTCTGATGACTGAGGGTATTTTGCAGTTCAGCCGGAGGGCTGAAAGTGTATCAGGAGAGGTAGTGTTGCAGCAGGCCGATGAAGTCGCCACCATCACCATTCCTCGCCAACCAATAACTATTTCTGCGCCCCGACCGCCCACAATCACCATTACCAGAGCTGGGCCGATCCCATTCGAGAGCACTAACGTCGTTCCGTGGCATTATGGAGCTGAAGTCTATTACAATGGTCAGAGGTTAGAGCTGGAGCCGTATGGGTCGACTGTAGAGAATCTCGCAGGAATCAGTGGTATTACTCGAAGCGGAAGAGTGTTTGCACCGCCCGAGGGTGTGGCAGAGAAAGCGGTCGGAGCTGATGCGGTTGATAAGGGTAAAAGCAAAGTCGTCGAAGAGGCCCCGTGCGTGGTAGAGAAAGATTTGCTTGTCAAAGATGCCGAGGAGTTCATGCGGTTAATCAAAAAGAGCGACTACAAGATTGTAGACCATCTTCATCAGGCGCCTTCGAAGATTTCTATTCTCAACCTGTTGCTGTGTTCTGAGGCACACCGCAACGCGCTACTGAAGGTATTAAACGCTGCCTACGTACCGCAAGAGATATCCGTGAATCAGCTAGAAGAGGTGGTAGCCCATGTTAATGCTGGTAACGGGCTAGGTTTCACAGATTTAGAGCTGACTCCTAAAGGGAGAGATCACAACAGCGCCTTGCACATCTCGATAGAGTGCAGAGGCACAATCATGTCGCATGTCCTGGTGGACACGGGTTTGTCGCTTAATGTGCTTCCGAAGAAGGCATTAATGAAGTTGGACACTCGTGGATTGCTTTGCACGCCCAGTGATCTGGTGGTGAAAGCATTTGACGGAACTAAGCGTCATGTTTTCGGGGAGTTGACCCTGCCGATCCAAGTTGGTCCGGAAACGTTCGATACAGTCTTTTATATCATGGACATCAGGCCTGCCTACAGTTGCCTCTTAGGTCGGCCATGGATCCATGCTGCTGGTGCCGTGACGTCCACGTTGCATCAAAAGCTCAAGTATGCTGTCGGGGGAAGCATAGTAACCGTGTGTGGTGAGGAGGACATAATGGTGAGCCATTTGTCATCCTTTAAGTATGTGGAAATGGATGGCGAAATCCATGAAACTCTCTGCCAAGCATTTGAAGCCGTCAAGGTGAAAGAGGTAGCTCCTGTCGTCACAGGGAAGCCAGAGATGAATCTCTCCTCATTCAAAGAAGCTCGGGCCGTCGTCGAAGCCGGTTCCACCCCAGGCTGGGGGCATATTTTGGAAATACCGATCAAGCAGGATAAGTTTGGATTGGGGTATTCTCTTGAAGCTGAAGCTTCTTCTTCTTCGTCTAGCAGTTCGTCTCGTGGTAAGGGGCCGATCCTATTTACCAGTGGCAGAGTGATTTTCGAAAGCATCAACGCGGCGTCTGAAGACAGCGGGGATATCGATTGTGATCTTGACTCTTGGATTCAGCCAACCAAGCCGGGCGAGCGCCTCAACAATTGGACTATCAAGGAAATTATCCAGCTGACAAGTGAAGAGTAATGATTTACTTTTTACAATCATTGTACAGCCCTATGTCCTACCCGGGGCATAGCGGTTTTATTGTCAGGGCCTTGTTGGATTATGTACATGCATTTTGTTAATAAATCAAAGGCGTTTTCTTCGTACTCAAATATTGTGTTCTCTGTTATTCCTGTTTTATATTTGTTTTGAAAAATATTAAAATGGCAACGGGGTTTGTGCTAACCTGCATATTCTTGTTTTAAACTTAACCCTTGTTATTGCAGGATCCACATAACAGATGACATCGACTCTGGACCTTCTACGGCTCACTACGACTTCGATTGCCCGATCTATCAAGCCGAGGAAGAGATTGATGAAGACGAAGACCTTCTGGAGGAGTTGTTCCGCTTGTTGAAACAAGAGGAAAAGGTTATTCTGCCTCATGAGGAGGAAATTGAGATCGTAAATCTGGGTTCTGAAGAGCTCGTCAGAAATGTCAGAGTAGGGGCTGCGCTACAGAGTGATGTCAAGCAGAGATTGGTCGAGATGCTTCGAGAGTATAGTGATGTCTTTGCTTGGTCATACGAAGATATGCCCGGACTTGACACGGACATCGTGGTCCACCACTTGCCGTTGCGAGAAGATTGTCCTCCCGTCAAGCAGAAGCTTAGGAGGACGAGACCAGACATGGCTGTAAAAATCAAAGAAGAAGTCCAGAAGCAGTTGGACGCAGGATTTTTAGCCGTCACCACTTACCCTCCGTGGGTCGCCAATATAGTGACTGTACCGAAGAAGGACGGTAAGGTACGTATGTGCGTCGATTATCGGGATTTGAATAGGGCGAGCCCTAAAGATGATTTCCCGTTGCCTCATATCGATGTGTTGGTCAACAACACAGCCCAGTTCTCCGTGTTTTCATTCATGGATGGCTTCTCCGGTTACAATCAGATCAAGATGGCGCCGGAGGACATGGAGAAAACGACGTTTGTCACCCCCTGGGGAACATTTTGCTATAAGGTAATGCCCTTCGGTCTGAAGAACGCAGGGGCCACTTACCAGCGAGCAATGGTGACGTTGTTTCATGATATGATTCATCATGAGATCGAGGTCTATGTTGATGACATGATTGCGAAGTCCCAAACGGAGGAAGAGCATCTGGTCAACTTATTGAAGCTTTTTGAGAGGCTTAGGAAATTCAGGTTGAGGCTGAATCCTAACAAATGCACTTTCGGAGTGCGGTCCGGAAAGTTATTGGGGTTTATCGTTAGTGAACGAGGTATCGAGGTTGATCTTGCGAAAATAAAAGCCATTCAAGAAATGCCAGCGCCGAAAACAGAAAAAGAAGTTTGTGGTTTCTTGGGCCGAATAAACTACATTGCAAGGTTTATCTCTCAGCTCACGGCCACTTGTGAACCAATGTTCAAGCTTTTAAAGAAAGATCAGGCGATTACTTGGAATGAGGATTGCCAGAAGGCATTCGACAAGATAAAGCAGTATCTTCAAGAACCTCCAATCTTGATACCCCCAGTGGTTGGACGGCCATTAATCATGTACCTGACGGTTCTGGAGAATAGTATGGGGTGTGTTCTCGGTCAGCACGACGAGACGGGCAGAAAAGAGCATGCCATTTACTACTTGAGTAAAAAGTTCACTGAGTGTGAATCTCGATACTCGATGCTGGAGAAGACGTGTTGTGCACTAGCCTGGGCTGCCAAACGTTTATGACAGTACATGCTCAATCACACCACTATGCTGATTTCGAAGATGGATCCGATCAAGTACGTCTTCGAGAAGCAGGCTCTTTCGGGCAGGATTGCCAGATGGCAAATGGTGCTAACGGAATATGATATTCAGTACGTGTCCCAGAAGGCCATCAAGGGAAGCGTATTGTCTGATTACCTTGCCGAACAGCCGATCGAGGATTACCAGCCGATGAAGTTTGAATTCCCTGACGAGGATATTATGTTTCTCAAAGCGAAGGATTGCGATGAGCCGTTGCCCGGCGAGGGGCCTGATAGGAAATCTCAGTGGAAGTTGATATTCGATGGAGCGGTTAATTCTTATGGAAGTGGCATCGGGGCTATCATCACGACTCCCCACGGATCCCATATCCCGTTTACTGCGAGACTGACGTTTCCAGTTACCAACAATGAGGCGGAGTACGAAGCATGCATTATGGGTCTAGAAGAGGCAATTGATTTGAGAATCAAGAATCTAGACGTATATGGTGACTCAGCGCTTGTGATCAACCAAATCAAAGGGGAGTGGGAGACTCGTCAATCGAATTTGGTGTCGTACATGAATTATGCCCGAAGGCTACTTCCGTTCTTTGATCGAGTGGAACTCCATCATGTGCCCCGAGCTGAAAATCAAATGGCTGATGCCTTAGCCACGTTGGCTTTAATATATAAAGTTAATTTTTGGAATGAGGCTCCAAGAATTGTACTATCGTGTCTTGATAGACCGGCATTTGTCTTTGCAATCGAGGATGCCGCCGAAGGCAAGCCATGGTTCCACGACATCCAGACTTTCCTTATGACTAAGGAATATCCTGCGGGTGCGTCAACACAGGATAAGAAGACTCTGCGGAGGCTGTCTGGAAACTTTTATCTCAATCCTGATGGAGTGTTGTATAAGAGAAACCACGATCTCGTGCTACTCAGATGTGTAGATGAGAAAGAGGCGAGTATGCTCATGGAAGAAGTCCATGAAGGCACATTTGGTACGCACGCCGGCGGGCATGCCATGACGAGAAAGATCCTGAGAGCAGGGTACTACTGGCTGACGATGGAGTCGGATTGCTTCAAATTCGCGAAGAGATGTCATAAATGCCAGATTTATGCTGATAAAGTTCATGTGCCGCCGTGCCCGTTAAATGTCATGTCCTCCCCGTGGCCGTTCTCCATGTGGGGCATCGACGTGATAGGCAAGATCGAGCCCACTGCATCCAACGGTATCGTTTTATTCTGGTAGCTATCGACTACTTCACCAAGTGGGTGGAGGCAGCCTCGTACGCTAATGTGACCAAGCAGGTGGTTGCTAAATTCATAAAGAGGGACATCATCTGTCGTTACGGAGTTCCCGAGCGGATCATTACTGATAATGGTTCGAATTTGAATAACAAGATGATGAAGGAGTTGTGCTAGAGCTTCAAGATTGAACACCATAACTCATCTCCTTATCGGCCAAAGATGAATGGCGTCGTCGAAGCCGCCAATAGAACATAAAGAAGATTGTTCAGAAGATGGTTGTGACCTACAAAGATTGGCACGAGATGCTGCCATTTGCATTGCACGGTTATCGTACGACGGTACGTACGTCGACCGGGGCAACTCCTTTCTCCTTGGTGTACGGTATGGAAGTTGTCCTACCGTTAGAAGTGGAGATCCCTTCTTTGCAAGTTTTGGTTGATGTGAAACTCGACGAGGCAGAATGGATTACGAATCGTCTGAACCAACTCAGCCTGATGGATGAGAAGAGGTTAGCATCGATTGCATTTGGTCGTCTGTACCAAAGCCGAATGAAGAAAGCTTATGATAAGAAGGTGCGTCCTAGAAGCTTTCAGACGGGTGATCTCGTCCTAAAGAAGATTCTTCCTCCACACTCCGATCACCGGGGCAAGTGGACTCTGAATTACGAAGGTTCGTACGTCGTCAGCAAGGTCTTCTCGGGAGGAGCTTTGTTGTTATCCACGATGGATGGTGAAGATTTTGCATCCCCGGTGAACGCGGACGCAGTTAAAAAATACTTTGCTTGAAAGCGACCCGCTGGACAAAAAAAGAAAGAGTCCAAGCAAAAAAGGAGCATCCCGGCGAACTAAAAACAGAATAAAAGGTTCGGGCAAAAATTAGGGATATAAATTGAAAAAAGGTACACCCGCGAAGTCGAAAACCTACACTGGGCGGCTTCGGCAAAAAAGGGTATCCCGATAAACTGAAAACCCGTAAAAGGCGGTTCACGCAAAAGTTAGGGATTTGAATAAGAAAATGACTGCGTTCCGCGTGTGGACTTTCTTTGTTTAGTGGTTTGGAGGACCTGAGGGTCGTTTATCCGAATCAATCTCTTCCGAAGCTGAAGCGTCGGAGAAGTATCAAACTCTAGTGGGTCTTAGAGGGATCAACTCATGGTGTTCGTCTACGCCTCGTTGCCGACATTTGTATATACTGATGTATATTCATGTTTTATTTTTGCGCGGCTTCCTCATTCCAGGAGCTTGCCTCTGTTGTTAAAACATTTTTACCCATTCAGGGGTTCATTATCAATAAAATGCATACTATTCAGCAATTCTATTTGCCTGTTTAGCATTTATCTGTTTTGTTTGCGAAAAAAACGCCGATGTTTTTGATAAAATGTGCATACATAAACTTAATGGCCTAGGCCATTGATTGTTGAAACAATTAACTACTTGAATATTGTCACGAGATAATAACCTTGATAGGTCCCTTTGAGAAGGGTCTCTTGTTTGTTTGCTTGTGTTGTTACAGGTGTAGCATATCCCAGGCAGTGCGTCGTGCGCATCCCCGAAGTAGGACGATTCCTCCTTCTCCAGCAGAGTTCAGTGGCCTCTCTCTGCAGAGTCTGAATGCCAGATAGTGAGCATTGATATGTCTCCCCAGGCAGAGATGATTCTCTTCCCCAAGCAGACGCGTCCTGAAGGAACGTCACCTCCTCAGCTGAGTCAAGCGCCGAAGCTTGTGTTCATCCCCCCGCACCGGGTCACAAGTGCAGGTTTCGTAGGAAACTGTTCGTACGCCGAAGTATGCAGCAACTGATGGTGCCGGACTGAAGTCTCCAGCGGAATTGAGATTCCCCACCGGAGTCGTATTCTCTCCCGAAGTCGGATGATTCCCTCTTCCCCAGTAGAGTGTTGGAACAGCCGATGCTGTGCTTTCCCCTGCAGAGTTGTATTCTCTCCCTCGAAGTTGGATGATTCCTTCTTCCCCGGCGGAATTGAGATTCCTCATCAGAGTCGGACCCTCCAGTGAAGTGGAATAATTCCTACCTCCCCGCCTGAGTCCGCAAACCCCAAGAGAGCCGAATCCTTGGAAGCAGTTGGGACCATGAGTGGTTTTCCCTAGCAGAGCGTTGAACAGCTGATGTTGTGTCTCCCCCAGAGTTGTACTCTCTCCAGCGAAGCAGAAGGATTTCTTCTTCCCCAGCCGAGTTTGCAGATACCCAAGAGAGCCGAATCCTTGGAAGTTGATCAGACCATGATTGGTTTTTTCCCCAATGGAGTGTTAAGCAGCTGAAGTTGTTTCCCCGCAGAGTTATCATCCCTAGAAGAGTAGCCGAGGCGGCCACGCAGTTCACTCCCGCGATTGACATCGCTTTCGTTCAGCAGGTCCAGGTTCTCGTAGAGCTTCGTTCCCCTGCAGTAATCAACTGAAGTTGTTTCCCCTGCAGCAGTCAACTGAAGATCATTTCCCCAGACGGAGTCCAATTGATATTGGCGTGTCCATGGTTCTCCCCAGCGGGATGATTCCTCTATCTGAGTAGTTCTTTCTCCTTGACAGGAGGATTCCCCCCCCCCCCTCGGCATTTATTTTGCTGACGGGATCGCATCATTATGCATGATTGCATAGCATTTATCATAAACGCATAGCATTTCCTCCGTGTGGAACATGGCGCCGAAGCATATGCATAATAAACATGATCTAGGTTGTTGCCGTTCTTGTTTTGCAGGTGTTCCGCCGAAGGATCAGGTGCTCAGGATGATTCCTGACATTCTCCCCAACGAGGTCGCGCGCTCAAAATGATTTTTGAGATCCCCAGTGAAGTCTTCAGTTCAGGATGATTCTTGAATTCCTCAGCAGGGCCGTTTGCTTAAGATGATTCTTAAGACCCCAGTGCAGTCTCCAGAGTTGGTCGCTCAAGTTGATACTTAGAGTCCCCAGCTAAGATCGCCCAGGATGATTCCTAAAGCCCCAAGAGAGCCGAATCCTTGGAAGCTGCTCAAGCCATGATTGGTTTGTCCTCGGCAAGAGTTGTCCAGGATGATTCCTGGAATTCCCAACAGCATGTTCGTTCAGGACGATTCCTGAAATCTCCAGAATGGTTAGCAGTTCAAGATGATTCTTGAAGGTCCCCGACGGAGTTATTGGTTCAAGATGATTCTTGAAGTCCTCGGTAGAGTTGATTCATCCAGAATGATTTTTGGACCCCCGGAGCGGAGTTACTCGATAGTTCTTCAGATTCCCCAGCGGCGAAGCATCCCCCTCAGCAGTTTTTCCAACGGCAAAGTTGAAATCTCCTTTGAAGACTCCATGATTAAAGTCTGCCCGTGTTAATGAAGAAGTTATCTCAGCTAATGCGGAATGCCTGATGGCATGATCAACCCGATGGTTGAAGTCCGGCTGACGCCCGACAATGTTCTCTGAATGCCTGATGGCGTGTTTGACTATGTACTACCGGTTACCGTGTGACCGATTTCCCAATGAAGTTTCTTCACCCTGACGGCGAGGACAGATTGTATTTGTTGCCAGCGGCGATGTTGGACGTTTGTTTTGACGGCGATGTCAGATTATGTTCGTTTCCAGCGGCGATGTTGGACGTTTGGTTTGACGGCGATGTCAGATTTTGCATTTCTCCAGCGGCGATGTTGGATGTTTTGGTTGTCCGACGGCGATGTCAGACTCTTCAGTTCTCCAACGGCGATGTTGGGTATTTTTAGATTCTTCAGTTCTCCAGCGGCGACGTTGGATGTTTGGTTCTGGCGGTGAGGTCAGGTATTTCGATGCTCCAGCGGCGATGTTGGATATTTTGGTTGTCCGACGGTGATGTCAGACTCTTCAGTTCTCCAGCGGCGATGTTGGGTATTTCGGATTCGACGGCGATGTCAGATTATCCTCCAGTTTTCCAGCGGCGATGTTGGATGTTTGTTTCCAGCGGCGATGTTGGATGTTTGTTTCTGGCGGCGATGTCAGGAGATCATGTTTGACGGCGATGTCAGACTCTTTAGCTCCCTAGCAGAGATTATGTTTGTACGACGGCGATGTCGAGTGTCTCTCAGAGTTATGTTTGTTTGTGACGGCGATGTCAGATTCTCTATTTCTCCAGCGGCGATGTTGGGTATTTTGGTTGATCGACGGCAATGTCAGATTCTTTGGTTCTCCAACGGTGATGTTGGGTGTTTCGGTTGTTTGACGGCGATGTCAGATTCTCTAGTCTTCCAACGGCGATGTTGGATGTTTTGGTTGTCTGATGACAATGTCAGTAGAAGTTAATGTGGATAACTGACGGCGATGTCAGATCAGTATTTCTCCAGATAGTTGCCGTGCAACTACTATGCCAGTACTCGTGCAGTTGGCAAATTTTCAGGTTTACCGGTATTCAACCGTCTCGCACCTTGATTGGCTGAGAGCCGTTCGCTCCTCACCCAGTCAGGTTCAAGCCGTTTGAATAGGGGCAGCTGTTGCACCCTAAAATTTGACCAACATTTATTTATCCATCAAGTGTTCAAAGGTTGATACCTTTGTCAGAGAGCTCAAGAGATCCTCAGAGGAATTGGTTGAAACCAAGGTTATGTGCCTCATAACTTGAGAGTTGCGGGAGCTCCTCAGATGATTCTGAGACTATGAGGATGGACTGGAAGCTTTGAGAAAGCTTTTGAGATGTCTTGAAAGCCATCATGAATCCTAGAGAGGTCATTATACAAGAATTCAGGAGATTCAACCATGAATGGTAGAATTAGGGTTTGACTGGGTCAACCCTAGGTCAACTGATGTTTTGGAGAAGGTTGAGACCTAATCCAAGGGCCATGTGATCATGGAATGATGTATTGAGATACTATAAGGATGATTCCTAGACTAACTCATCATGATTGAGGAGTTTGAGAAGTTTTAAGCTAGGGTTTCTAAGGATGGACAGTGTAAAATCCCCTAGTTTGATCCCTATCTTCCAGGCAGTTTTAGCTCAAGATATGATTGTTATCTCATCTTACCCATAACATGAATGTTGTAGAGCTTGTTCTTAGCTTTAATTTGAGTAGTAGAAGTCCTTGATAGGGTTTGTGGAGCTCAAGTTATGGTTTTGACAAATTACAGGTCATCTGAGGTATGTGAATCTGGGTCCTTGAAAGTCACCCAACTTGCAGACAACTTTTGCCCTAGTAGGATGATTCCTATGGACTCTTGGTCAACATGAATGTTGAATAGAATCTTCTTATATTTCTAGAGAGTAATAGAAGTCCTTGATAGGATTTGTAGAACTCAACTTATGGCTTTGACAAGCCAAGGGCATTTTGGTCATTTGGAAGTTATAGGTCATTTCAAGCATAAGGCCATATCTCCTACTTCCAAGCTTCAAATGGAAAAATATTCAACATCAAAGTTGCTTAGAATGATGTTTTAAGGCTAGTAGGGTGGTCATGAGATGTTGAAAAGGCTCATATCAAAAAGTGATAAAAATGGCCTAAAAATGAGGCATAAGTTAATTCAAGTGAAGTTGAAAATCATAAATCATAAGCTATAAGTCCAAACCATGTCATATGATAGGTCATTTTGACTCCAAATGACATTCTAAGAACAATGGTTCAGCCACAATTTTGATTTGAGGCTTGCATCATAGGGTTGCTTTGTAAAAGTCTTGCTTGCATAATAAGGCACCAAACCAAAACAAGGAAAAACTTAATAAACAAGGTGTTTAAGCATTGTATCTCATCCAAGATCTCATGTAAGGAGATATTCAAGTTGGTTACAAGGATTATGATGCATTTGGCATGAGATATCATACAAGGAGAAATGAAAATGCAAATTACCATATCATGAAATCTTCAAGTTCTTACTAGATGATTTTAGGAGGTTCTAGACTTTTCTAAACCTCTCTCTATATATTGAATACAACTTGCATTGATGAAAGGTTGGTGATAGTTGGTGTTAATTGTGGTAGAGAGTAGTGATTGAAATCATAAAGCTTCATTTGCAAATCATATTCAAACTTCATATTCTTCTTCATTACCATTCCATTTTTCTTCACAAATCATCTCCATAAACATTTCTGAGTGTGTTCATGCTAGAGTGAAGCTCCATTGATGAAGGTTTGAAGGTATTCCCATTGAAATTGCAAGGAAGCAAATTGCATTGGATCTTGAAGTACAAGTTCTCTACATCAAATCTCTTGCAAACAGAGGAAGATTCATCATCTAGGGAGCATTCTTGAAGAGTTTCAAGGCTTGGATTGAAGATTTTCATCACCTACCATTTCAAGAAGCAAGGTATGCAAAACCATTTCTACACCCTATTCTAGGCATGGCTAGGGTTAATTATTAGTGTAAAACTATTAGAGACAATTAGGTGGTCATTTTTTATGAGTTTGGGACCAATTGGAGAAGTTTCATTAATGGTGGTCAATTCTTGATGGAGCTAGAACATGCTATATAGTGAATGATAATGCAAGATTATTGGTTGATTTTGATGAGTGTAACGTGATAATCATTTTGATACCAAGAATTATGAGTTTGGTTGAGGTCGAGTATTGGTCATATTGTGAAATCTATGAGGTTACACCATTCGGTTTGGATGCTAGAGATTATTTTAATGAAATCTAAGATCACAGTTGTATTCTATGTGGAAAATAGATCAAGTTTGGTTTTTGAACGAGTGAATTTGGTGGAGAAACGAGGGAGAATGAGCTGGTCGAAGTTCTGGGCATGGCATGTGTGTTCATGGCTTTTCTGAAACCCTAGCCAATTCCAAGGTTGAAGATGAAGTGGCAACCGTTGATCGCGCGCTGACTGGTTTGACTTGGAGAAGGATCCAACGGCTTGGATTTAAAAACGAGTTTGGAGGGAAGCACGCGTATGAAACGCTGCGTTCCATTTAAAAGCAACTTCATGAGCTTAAATGAATTTCGCTGTTCCCACCCCCATGCAAGGCCCAGTCCATATTTTAACTGTAATTTGCTGCTATTCGCACCGTGTTTGTTTTTATTTTCTTTAGGTTTTTCATTTATTTCTGATTTTAATCTGGGCCCAGGCGCGTTTCTATTTGCAACCCCCATATCTGAGCCCATGTGAAATAATAACTGAATTTTATTTCTATTCATACCCCATGATCATTTCTCATTTTATTTTTTACTCCAAATTTTCTTGATCTTTAAAAATCCATATTAAATTGAAAAAAGAATATTTTCTAATGGGAATTTTTTCTCCACTTTCCATTTTCTGTCAAGAAAAATATAAAATCATAAAATTTCCATTTTATTTCATTTTTATATTTTTTTGCATATTTTCTCTCTTAATTGCTTTTTAATGCTTTTTAGTTGGTACCCTAATTTGTAGAATTTAGTTAGGATAGTTCCCTTTAGATTTTTAGGTCAATCTTTTTAGGGTAGTTAGATGTATGTTTTAGGTTCCCCCTGGATTAATGCCATATTTTTGTGATGATTTTTAGGATAGTTTTGATTAGGTAATTCTAGGTAGTGTAGAATTAGGTTAAAACTTCAACATAGGTCCATAACAACTTTAGATTTTGGGTTTTTAGGACAATTTAGACTATGGGGAATATATGGGTATTAAGGGTAGGTATGTAGGATTCCTTAGAAATTATATTAGGATTTAATATAATAGTATGCTATTTTTAGTTTATTTTTGTATTGGTTGATTGTTTGTGTTGCCTTTAGGGCATGTTTGTTTAGTTTGCTTTGCTTTGGAGTTTTCCTTTGGCTTGAGGAGCTTGGTATATCTTTGTGGAGCATGGTTGAAGACTTGAAGAGGCATGGAGGAGCTTGAGAGCTTGTTCTTCTTTTCTTTTTGTTGTTTTAGGGTTAGGGATTAGGAAGAGCTTAGATGTAGATAACTTCTTTCTCAAACATGGATGGTATCATTCACCTCCATTCCTCCCTATGATTCAAAGTCCTTCCATGGTATACACCTCTCTCCTTTGGAGGGATAAGTGACATACCTAGGAGGTAGAACTTTTGAGGGAACCCTTCATTTGATGTTGAACCCTTATAGGTCACCTTTGGTGATCAGTAAGCAGTTCAATATCCCCCAGCTTATCCAGTAAGTGATTTTCTCTGGTTTTGATTGTCTTGAGAGATGCAGAGCATGAGCATGAAGATAAAGACTTCATTGAAGAGTATGGAAGAGGATGAATCCTTGAAGATTGCCATTCCAGCTGAAGCTTGAAGAGCAAGAAGATCAAGTTGATACTTGAAGATCCCTGAAGATTAGGTGAAGCCTGAAGGTGGAGCTGATCAGGAAGCTGAAGCTTAAGGGAGAAGATGAGTTGAAACTCATGTTGTAGGGTTGAAACCTGGAAAAGCAGTTGATATCTGTCAAGTGATCGAAGTCTGAAGACTGGGTTGCTGTTGGAGAAGCTGAAGCTTGAAGTTGAGAGAGTATCTTTCTTCTGTTTTCTTTTCTGTATTGTGTGTTTTGTTTGACTTGTCTGTTGCATTAGAATAAGTTCATGTAGAATAAGTAGAATCTAGGAGCATGATTGCATTAGAGGTTGAGTTGCTCCCTCTGCTTGTATTGTTACTGTGTGGCTTTGCTTGCGGGTATTCGGTAGAGCCCAGCTCCCTTGCCCATGTGGTTTGTTTGCCTGATGGCATTTTATTTCATCTTATCTGTATGATTGCAGTTTACTATTTATTGCTTGATAGCATGTTGTTTATTTTTCAGTATGATTACTGTTATTTCATGACTGGCTTGAGGTCGAGATGAGCTTGTGGAGGCTGAAGCCCCACACACATTTCCTCCCTCACTTGCATTGCATGCATTTTACTGTTAAGCTGATGCTTTGTCTGTTTTGGTGTATCATTGACATGATCCCTTAGGACTCTCATTTCCTTGGATAAGGATTTGATGATAGACTTTTAGGTTGAAACCTATGCATGACAACTTCTAGGAGTTCCCTGTTCAAACCTCAACCATAGGATGAATCCATGGCATGACAACAGTAGGACTTGATAGTCTCCCTCCTAGTTGGGCCTGTTCTCTTCTCATCTCAAAACAGTTTAAGATACAGTAATCATGAATGATTTCTTTCGTATGTTACGAGCCTTAAGCTATCTGAGAAAGGGTTGTGGGAGAGTTTCTTTTCCACAGTCTGGATGTTTAGTATGGTACCCTTTGGGTGACATGCGACGCATTCACTCTCAGGTCATAGTCTCTAGTGCGATTGAAATCGCCAACACAATAAAAAACACTTCTTTCGTAAAAGACAGGAAATAATCCGTAGTTTCCCGAACTACGTGAGCTCTGATCTCTCATACCTGTTGAGAGTACGTAGGCACAAGATGGCGATGTCTTGGCGAGCTACCTTCCCCCATAATCCGTAGTTTCCCGAACTACGTGAGCTCTGATCTCTCATACCTGTTGAGAGTACGTAGGCACAAGATGGCGATGTCTTGGCGAGCTACCTTCCCCCATAACCCTTCGTAGGCCGAACTACGTTGACTCTGATTTCTCATTCTCTGATGGGAATACGTAGGCATAAAGTGCGACGCTTTGCCGAGTCATTTTTCTTTTCTTTTTCAGCCAGCCTTGATAGGTAAATAGAATAAAACCAACCCGTCCAAGTAAACACAACAAGCGAGGATCCCGTCGAGTACGACGGACATGAGGGGTGCTAATACCTTCCCCTTGCGTAACCGACTCCCGAACCCAGACAATGGTTGCGATGACCTTGTCTTACCTTTTTTCGTCAGGTTTCTCCGATCGTTTTCTTTCCCGCTCTGAGGGATAAATAACGAAAGGTGGCGACTCTTCTGTTGTGCCGGCACCTTATTTTCACGAAAGCGACAGTGGCTAGCATAACCATCCCTGCTGTCCAATAACCCCAGCCACAGCAGCAGCCGCAGCAGCAGCAACCAAATCAGTAAGGGTACAGAAAGTATCAGAACAGGGCACCTTTGTCGAGCCGTCACCTTGAGACACCGCCCATGTCTTATGCTCAGCTATTACAAACTCTGCTTCAGTTACAGCTAGTCCAGAAGAGAACCCTGGCTCCCATGACAGGGGCACCTCAGCCAGGTTATGACGCGAATGCAACATGTGAGTTTCACTCAGGAGCACCTGGCCACACGATAGAAAACTGCAAAGCCTTCAAGCACAAGGTGCAAGATATGGTGGATGCTAAGATCACCAATTTCTCAGATAATGTGCCGAATGTCACGAAGAACCCTATGCCGAATCATAGGGGAGGTGGGGTGAATGCCAGTATTGAAGACAAGAACTTGGATTTATTGACTGGCGTCAAGGATCTGAAGACACCGCTTAGTTTCGTTAAAGCCAAGCTGATGAAGAGAGGCTTCTTTCTGGGCTGTGGAGAACCATGTATGGGTTGTGCGACTCGTCCTGATGGATGCGAACAGTTGACGGAGGGGATTCAGAGTCGGATGACCGAAGGAATCTTGCAGTTTAGCCGAAGGACCTAATGTGGATCTGGAGAGGTAATGCTGAAGCAAGATGATGAGGTTGCCACCATCACCATCCCTCGCCAGACGATAACCATTTCTGCACTCAGGCCGCCTACCATTACCATCACAAAGGCTGGGCCGATACCTTTTGAAAGCATCAATGTTGTCCCATGGCATTATGGGGCATACGTCTACTGTAACAGACATAAATTGGAATTGGAACCATCTGGGCAGTCTGTGGGTAACCTAGTGGGAATTGGCGGAATCACGCGCAGCGGAAGAGTATTTGCTCCACCTGAGGTTGTGGCGGACAAAGCAGATAAAGCTGAAGAAACCGATAAGGGAAAGAGTAAAGTCGTTGAGAAAACCCCTCGTGGGGTAGAGAAGGACTTACTTGTTAAGGACGCTGAAGAGTTCATGAGGCTGATCAAGAAGAGTGACTACAAGATCGTGGATCACCTCCATCAAACACCCTCGAAGATCTCCATCCTGAATTTGTTGCTGTGTTCGGAGTCACATTGCAACATGCTGTTAAAGGTTTTAAATGCCACGTATGTGCCGCAGGAAATCTCGGTCAACCAGTTGGAAGGGGTAGTAGCCCACGTGAATGCAAGAAACGGGTTAGGGTTCAATGACCTGGAGCTGACGCCGAAGGGAAGAAACCAGTGAAGTTAGATACTCGAGGATTGATTTGCACACCCAGTGATCTGGTTGTGAAGGCTTTCGACGGAACCAAGCGTCATGTCTTTGGGGAGGTGACTTTGCCAATCCAAGTTGGGCCGAAAACTTTCGACGCGGTCTTCTACATCATGGACATCATGCCAACCTACAGCTGTCTCTTAGGTCGGCCATGGATCCATTCTGCTGGTGCCGTGACCTCCACGTTGCACCAGAAACTCAAGTACGCTGTCGGAGGCAACATCGTGACTGTATGCGGCGAGGAAGACATAATGGTGAGCCATTTGTCGTCCTTCAAATACGTCGAGATGGATGGGGAAATCCACGAAACCCTATGTCAGGCGTTCGAAGCTGTTAAAGTCAAGGACGTGGCTCCTGTAATGACCGAAAAACTAGAGATGACTCTCTCTTCCTTCAGGGAAGCTCGGGCCATTGTTCAAGCCGGATCTACCCCAGGCTGGGGGCAGGTTCTAGAAATACCTAACAAACAGGAAAAGTTTGGTTTAGGATACTCTCCTACGGCTGAAGCCTCCTCTTCTCACAGTGTGTCGCGAGGTAAAGGACCGATCCAGTTTACCAGTGGCGGGGTGATATATAAAAGTGTCAACGCAATGTCTGAAGACGGTGAAGACAGCGATTGCGACCTAGACTCTTGGATCCAGCCAAGCAAACCAGGCCAGAGCCTCACCAACTGGTCCATCAGGGATACCATCCAAGTGACCGGCAAAGAGTAATGATTTACTTTCTCCAATCATTGTACAACCCTATGTCCTACCTGGGGCATAGTGGTTTTATTGTCAGGGCCTTGTTTGGTTATGTACATGCATTTTACCAATAAATCAAAAGGCGTTCTTTCGCATTCAAATGTTGTGATCTCTGTTATTCCTGTTTCATAATTGTTTTGAAAAATAATAAAATGGCAATGGGGTTTGTGCTAACCTGCATATCCTTGTTTTAAGCTTAACCCTTGTTATTGCAGGATCCATATAGCAGATGACATCGACTCTGGACCTTCTACGACTCACTTCGACTTCGATTGCCCGATCTATCAAGCCGAAGAAGAGATTGATGAACACGAAGACCTTCCCGAAGAGTTGGCCCGCTTGTTGAAACAAGAGGAGAGAATTATTCTGCCTCACGAGGAAGAGATTGAGATTGTGAATTTGGGTTCTGAAGAACTTGTCAGGAACGTCAGGATAGGGGCCACATTGCAGAGTGATGTCAAGCAGAGATTGGTCGAGATGCTTCCAGAGTATAGTGACATCTTTTCTTGGTCATACGAAGATATGCCCGGACTTGATACTGACATTGTGGTCCATCACTTGCCGCTGCGAGAAGATTGTCCTCCCGTTAAGCAGAAGCTTAGGAGGACACGACCAAATATGGCCGTTAAGATCAAAGAAGAAGTGCAAAGGCAGCTTGATGCTGGCTTCTTAGCGGTCACTACTTACCCTCCGTGGGTCGCCAACATAGTACATGTACCGAAGAAGGACGGTAAGATGTGAATGTGCGTCGATTATCAGGACTTGAATAGGGCGAGCCCTAAGGATGATTTCCCGCTCCCTCATATTGATGCGTTGGTCGACAATACAGCTCAGTTCTCCGTAATTTCGTTCATGGATGGATTCTCCGGTTACAATCAGATCAAGATGGCGTCGGAGGACATGGAGAAAACTACGTTTATCACTCCTTGGGGGACATTTTGCTACAAGGTAATGCCTTTCGGTCTGAAGAACGCAGAGGCCACTTACCAATGAGCAATGGTTACTTTGTTTCATGAAATGATTCACCATGAGATTGAAGTATATGTTGATGACATGATTGCGAAGTCCTAAACAGAGGAGGGACATCTGGTCAATTTGCTGAAGCTTTTTGAGAGGCTTAGGAAATTCAGGTTGAGGCTGAATCCTAACAAGTGTACTTTCGGAGTACGGTCTGGAAAACTACTGGGGTTTATTGTGAGCGAAAGAGGCATCGAGGTTGATCCTGCGAAGATTAAAGCAATACAAGAAATGCCAGTGCCAAAAACCAAAAAAGAAGTTCGTGGTTTCTTGGGCAGAATAAACTACATTGCAAGGTTTATTTCTCAGCTCACAGCCAAGTGTGAACCGATGTTCAAACTGTTAAAGAAAGATCAGGCGATTATCTGGAACGAGGATTGCCAGAAGGCATTTGATAAGATAAAACATTATCTACAGGAACCTCCGATCTTGATACCCCCAGTGGCTTGAAGACCCTTAATCATGTACTTGACAGTTCTTGAGAATAGTATGGGGTGTGTTCTCGGTCAGCACTACGAGATGGGCAGAAAGGAGCATGCCATTTATTACTTGAGTAAAAAGTTCACAGACTGTGAATCTCGTTACTCGATGCGGGAGAAGACGTGTTGTGCACTAGCCTGGGCTGCCAAACGTTTACGACAGTACATGCTCAATCACACGACCATGCTAATTTTGAAGATGGATCCGATCAAGTACGTCTTCGAGAAGCAAGCGCTTTTGGGCAGGATTGCCAGATGGCAAATGGTGTTGACGGAATATGACATTCAGTATGTTTCCCAGAAGGCCATCAAGGGCAGCGTATTGTCTGAATACCTTGCCGAACAGCCGATCGAAGATTATCAGCCGATGAAATTTGAATTCCCTGACGAGGACATCATGTTTCTCAAAGCAAAGGATTGCGATGAACCGTTGCCCGACGAGGGTCCAGATAGGAAATCCCAATGGAAATTGATATTTGACGGGGCGGTTAATTCTTACGGAAGTGGCATTGGGGCGATCATCACGACTCTCCGTGGATCCCACATCCCGTTAACTGCTAGACTGACGTTTCTAGTCACCAATAACGAGGCGGAGTACGAAGCATGCATCATGGGTCTAGAAGAAGCAATTGATTTGAGAATCAAGAACCTAGATGTATACGGTGATTCGGCACTTGTGATCAACCAGATTAAACGGGAGTGGGAGACTCGTCAATCAAATTTGGTGTCGTACATGAACTATGCCAGAAGGCTGCTTCCGTTCTTTGATCGAGTGGAACTCCATCATGTGCCCAGGGATGAGAATTAAATGGCTGATGCCTTAGCCACGTTGGCTTCGATGTATAAAGTCAATTTTTAGAATGAAGCTCCAAGAATTGTCCTTTCTCGTCTGGATAGACTTGCATTCGTCTTCGCGATCGAGGAAGCCTCCGACGGCAAGCCATGGTTCCATGACATCCAGACTTTCCTTATGACTAAGGAATATCCTGCGGGAGCGTCAACCCAGGATAAGAAGACTCTGAGAAGGCTGTCTGGAAATTTTTATCTCAATCCTGATGGAGTGTTGTATAAGAGAAACCACGATCTCGTGCTACTCAGATGTGTAGATGAGAAAGAGGCGAGTATGCTCATGGAAGAAGTCCATGAAGGCACATTTGGTACGCACGCCGGCGGGCATGCAATGACGAGAAAGATCCTGAGAGCAGGATACTACTGGCTGACGATGGAATCAGATTGCTTTAAATGCGAGAAGAGATGTCATAAATGCCAGATTTATGCTGATAAGATTCATGTGCCGCCATGCCCGTTAAATGTCATGTCCTCCCCATGGTCGTTCTCCATGTGGGGCATCGACATGATAGGCAAGATCGAGCCCACCGCATCTAACGGTCATCGCTTCATTCTAGTAGACATCGACTACTTCACCAAGTGGGTGGAGGCAGCCTCATATGCTAATGTGACCAAGCAGGTGGTAGCTAGATTCATAAAGAGGGACATCATCTGTCGTTACGGAATTCCCGAGCGGATCATCACTGATAATGGTTCGAATATGAATAACAAGATGGTGAAGGAGCTGTGCCAGAGTTTCAAGATTGAACATCACAACTCATCTCCTTACCGGCCGAAAATGAATGGCGCCGTTGAAGCGGCTTATAAGAACATTAAGAAGATTGTACAGAAGATGGTTGTGACCTATAAGGATTGGCACGAGATGTTGCCATTTGCACTGCACGGTTATCGTACGACAGTACGTACATCAACCGGGGCAACTCCTTTCTCACTGGTGTACGGTATGGAAGCTGTCCTACCGTTAGAAGTTGAGATCCCTTCTTTACGAGTTTTGGTTGATGTGAAACTCGATGAGGCAGAATGGATTAAGAACCGACTAAACCAACTCAGCCTGATGGACGAGAAAAGATTAACATCAATTGCATATGGTCGTCTGTACCAAAGTCGAATGAAGAAAGCTTATGATAAGAAGGTGCGTCCTAGAAGTTTTCAGATGGGTGATCTCGTCCTGAAGAAAATTCTTCCTCCATACTCCGATCACGGGGGCAAGTGGACTCCCAATTACGAAGGTCCATACGTCATCAGCAAGGTCTTCTCGGGAGGAGCCTTATTGTTATCCACGATGGATGGCGAAGATTTTGCATCCCCGATGAACGCGGACGCAGTTAAAAAATACTTTGCTTAAAAAATGACCCGCTGGAAAGAAAAAAGAATATCCAGGCAAAAATGGGGCATCCCGGCGAACCATAAAAAAGGAAAAAGGTTCGGGCAAAAATTAGGGATATAAGAGAGAAGAATGTACACCCGCAAAGTCGAAAACCTGGAAGGGCGACTTTGGCAAAAAAGGGTATCCCGGTGAATCGAAAACCCGAAAGGGCGATTCAGGCAAAAGTTAGGGATTTGAAAAAAGCAAATGACTGCGTTCCGTATGTGGACTTTCATTGTTTAGTGGTTTGGAAGACCTGCGGGCCGTTTATCTGAATCAATCTGTTCTAAAGCTGAAGCGTCGGAGAAGTATCGAAGTCGAGTGGGTCATAGAGGGATCAATTCATGGTGTTCATCTACGCCTCATTGCCGACATTTGTGTATACTGATGTATATTTATGTTTTTTATATTTGCGCAGCTTCCTCATTCCAGGAGCTTGCATCTGTTGCAAAACACTTTCACCCATTCAGGGGTTCGACATCAATGAAATATATACTATTCAGCAATTTTGTTCGCTTGTTTAGCATTTATCTGTTTTGTTTGCAAAAAAGAACACCGATGTTTTTGATAAAATGCGCATACATAAACTTACTGGCCTAGGCCACTAATTGTTGAAACAATGAATTACTTGAACATTGTCACAAGATGATAACCTTGATAGGTCCCTTTGAGAGGGGTGTCTTGTCTGTTTGTTTGCGTTGTTGCAGGTATAGCATATTCCAGGCAATACGCCGTATGATTCCTTCTTCTCCAGCAAGTTCAGCAGCATCTCCCCGCGGAGTCTGAACATGAGATCGTAAGCATTGATATGTCTCCCCAAACAGAGAAGATTCTCTCCCCAATCAGATGTATCCTGAGGGATCGTTGTCTCCCCAGCTGAGTCATGCGCTGAAGTGTACGTTCGTTCCCCAGCACTGGATCAAAGTGCAATTTTCATAGAAGACCACTCGCAAGCGTGCAACGTTCAATAGTTCAAGACTGAAGTCTCCAACGAAATTGAAATTCCCCACAAAGTTGTACTCTCCCCAGCAAGCAGGATGATTCCTTCTTCCCCAGCCGAGCTGGCAAATCTCCAAGAGAGCCGAGTCCTTGGGAGCCGTTTGGGGCCATGATTGGTTTTTCCCAATAGAGTGTTGAATAGCTGAGGCTGTTTTCCCCCACCGGAGTCGTTATCTCCAGGAAAGTTTTGCTGCGAATGCCGTGCAGTTTATTTCTGCGATTGATATCGTTTCCTCGACAGTTTGTGGTTTGAATACCTGGTTGAGCGAGTCCAAGTTCTCGGAGAGCTTTATTCCCCTGCAGCAGTAAACTGAAGATCATTTCCCCAGGCGGAGTCCAATTGAGATTGGTGTGACTTCTTCTCCTTGGCGGGATGAGTCCTTCCTCCACCAGAGTGGTCCTTTCTCCTTGACAGGAGGTTTTTCCCTTCGGCATTTATTTTGATGATGGGGTCGTAGCATCTTGCATGATTGCATAGCATTTACCCTAAATGCGTAGCATTTCCACCGTGTGGAACATTACGCCATTGACGATCATATGCATATGAAACATGAGCTAGGTCGTTACCATTCTTGTTTTACAGGTGTTCCTCCGCAGAATGGTTTGCTCAAGATGATTCTTGAATTCCCCAGTAAAGTTGATTGATTAAGATGATTCTTAAAATCCCCAGTGAAGTCGCCAGAGAGGGTTGCTCAAGTTGATGCTTAGAGTCCCCGGCAGAGTGTTTGCTCAGGATGATTCCTGAAATCTCCAGCAGATTTATTGGTTCAGGGTGATTCTTGAAGTCCTTGGCGGAGTTATTTGTCCAAGATGATTCTTGAAGTCCTCAACAGAGTTGATTCACCCAGAATGATTTCTGGATCCCCGAAGCATAGTTACTTGATAGTTCTCCAGAATCCCCAACGGAGATGTGTCATCTCCAGCAGGTTTTAAACAGAAAAGTTGAAATTTCATGGAAGACTTACTGATGAAGTCCAGCTGCGAGGTCGAAGCAGTTTGCCTAGCTTGACGCAGGGTGCCTGACGGCAAAAGATTGTATATCCTTAGTGGTTCCTGATTAATTAAGGATTCCATTTGAAGGCTTATTGGCGAAGTCCAACTGTGATGTAAAAGCAGTTCTCTCAGCTGATGCGGAGTGCCTAATGGCAGAAGTTTGGATATCCCTATTTGGTTCATGATTGACCGAGGATTCTATTCCCGACTTACTGACGAAGTCTGGCTGACGCCTGAGAATCTCTTTGAATGCCCGATGGCATAATTAACTTGATTGTTAAAAAGTTCCTAATGGCCTGATGAGTCCCGAGGAATTCTTCTGCCGTCGTGCCGCAAAATGCCTGACGACAATACCAGCTATGTATCACCAGTTATCGTGTAACCGGTGACCCCTTGATGACTGGAGGACGAAGATCTACAGCAAAATCAGATGATCATCCCGACAGAGATTTGATATTAAACCATTCACCAATTACCGTGTGACCAATTCCCCAGCAGAGTTGTCGTGCAACTGTCATGCTCAGTGGCGAAGATGTTCCTACCAATCGGAGTACCGTTTACAAATCATCAGTTACTGTGTAACTGGTGATCCCTTGATGATTCGAGGATGCAATGATATCAGATAAATCAAAGAGTCATCCTGATGGAGGTTCAGATCATTATTTCTCCAGCTAGTTGCCAGGCAACTATTATTTCAGTTTCCGAAGATTTGTCCCATCAGAGTACCGTGTACTTGTGCAGTTGGCAAATTTCCGGGTTTGTTGGTATTCAACCGTCTTTTACCTTAATTGTGTGAGAGTCATTCGCTTCTCACCCAGTCAGGTCCAAGCCGTTTGAATAGGGGCAGCTGTTGCACCCCAAAATTTACCCAACATTTCTTTACCTAGCTTATGTTTCATTTCATTCATATTAGCATTATCATTTGCATTTCATTGACATGTATGCAAAAAGATCAAGAGGTATGATTACCAATTAAGAGCTACACAAGACTTTGAAGCTATCTAAGGAGGCTTATTCAGGTGTTCAAGGGTTGATATCCTTGTCAGAGAAGTTAAAAGATCCTCAGAGAGAGTGATTGAAGCCAAGTGTGTGGGTCTCCTAACTTGAGAGTTGTGGGAAGCCATCAGATGATTATGAGGTCATGGAGATGGACTTGAGGTCTTGAGAGAGCTCATGAGAAGTGTTGAAGATCACTTTGAGGCCTAGACAGGTCATTGTGGAAGATTAAGGAGCCTCAGCCATGAGTGGTGCAGCTAGGGTTTGACTAGGTCAACCCTAAGTCAATTGATGATTTGAAGAAAGTTGAGACTTAATACAAGAGCCGTGTGATCATGATTGATACATTAAGATGTCATAAGGATGATTCCAAGGTTAACTCATCATAATTGAAGAGTTTGAGAAGTTTCAAGCTAGGGTTTCTAAGGCTTGATAGTGTAAAATCCCCTAGTTTGGCCCCTATCTTCAAGGAAATTTAGCTCAAGATATGATTGTCATCTCATCTTGCCACAAACATGATTGTTGTAGAGCATAGTCTTAGCTTCAATTTGAGTGCTAGAAGTCCTTGATAGGATTTGTAGAACTCAAGTTATGGCTTTGACAAGTTACAAGTCATCTGAGGCATGTGAATTTGGAGCTTGAAAGTTACCCAACTTGCATGGCACTTTTGCCCTAGAAGTATGACTCCTATGAACTCTTGGTCAACATGATTGTTGTTCCTTATTCTCTTAGCTTTCCATAGAGTACTAGAAGTCCATGATTGGATTTGTAGAACTCAAGTTATGGCTTTGACAAGTCAAGGGTATTTTGGGTATTTGGACATTACAGGTCACTTTGAATCATAAGTCATTTACACCATCTTGCAAGCCTCAAATGGATTTTTGTTCAACATGAAAGTTGTTCAAAATAATGTTTTTAGCTTGTCTAAACATCAAGTGTCCATTGATGTGGATCATACCAAGCATTGGTGGAAGAAAATTCATATAAAAGCCATTTTAATGAATTAAGATGGGAAAATTCAAAACAATTGAGAATAACTTGTTTTCAAGTCAAATTTGTGGTCATTTTGAATGGAATTGATATTCTAAAGAGATTGGCATTGTCACAATTTTTATTTAAGGGCCATCACATAGCCATTTGGAAGGTTGCTTCACAAGTAAGAAACATATCCAACACATTCCATGGATTGAAATCAAGGGATGAGAACCACTTCACTACATTCCACAAGGGTTAAGTGAATCATTTTGGACTGTTTTGGAGAGTGAACAAGGTTAGAAGGTGGATATCCACATTGAAAATTTGAGAAAAAAGTGAAAATCCAAAACTCATGAATGGGCCTGGTTTGGGCCTCTAATCCATTGAAACAGAATATAAAAGGGATTTAGAATAGAATTGGAAGTTTCTAGTGCCAAAATTCGTGGAGAAGCCATTGATGCCAAGTGAAGAACAAAGCTTGAAAATGGAAATTCGTTTTGGAGAATCAGGAGGTTTCAACCAGAATTAAGCATCAAGAAGCATTCTCCATTAATCATTGAAGAATTCTGCAAGGTTTGGAAGAGAATTGAGGCGTGAATCCACTGCAATCCAAGCTCAAAGACAGGTTTTAACTTCTTGAAATTTCTCTCTGATTATGTGTTTTTAATGAAGTAGAAGCATACGGTTAGGATCCTGATGATGAGTAGTTGGATTTAGGATAGTTAATTGCAACTTTAGAGACGATTTAGGTTGGATTTTATTTTCGGTTGAGATTGATATCTCAAGATTCAGGCGTTTTTAGAGTGAATGAATGGCGTGGTTGAATTACTGATGAAATTCTGGTCAAGTTTCGTTTAGAAATCATGGCGAATGGTTGACTATAGATGAAGTTAGGGTTGTACAGGTGTGGCCGGAAAAGCCACCGGCGACGGTCCTAGTTCGCGCGTAGGTTGAGACTTGCAGAAGTTTAAAATGAGGAAGACGAAATCGTGTCTATCCAGGCATGTGGAAAGCTTGACTCAGTCCATTGATCCCAGCGCTCACGTTGAGCCACGTAACCACCCCCTTAAACTCACCGTTTTGCTTAGTAACCTTGTGGGCTTCGCTGTGTAGACCAAGGAGGAATGGGTTCGAATCCTGGCGTGTATTGTTTTTGATTTTTCATTTTGTGAATTGAGTTGAGCTGATGAATTGGAGCGTTGGGCCTATGAATTTCTTGCTATCACCACCCCTCCATCCAAGCCCAACATGGATTTTCAATGTAATTTGGTTGCTGAATGCACCCCTCCTGGCACTATCTCTCTTGAATGAATTGATATTCAGATGGGCCTAGCGCCCTCCTTTCTAATGACACCTCCCTTCTGGCCCAACCCAGGATATGAACTTGAAACATTTGCTATTTGATACGCTGGTTTTGTTAATTTCCATTGATTTTCTTTTATTCTCATCATTTCATATAGTTTGTAAATAATTCATAAAAAATAGAATAATAACTCAATTAATTCCAGATTTTTTTCCCTGATTCATGATTGAATCTAGAATTTTAGGAAATTAAAAGATTAGGAATTCATGCATTTGTGATTTTAATTGCATTTTTTGTATTTTAATTGACATTAATTTCATTATGGTTGATACCTTGTCTTGTGAAATTTGGTGTGATCATTTGATGATGATTTTTGAGCTTATTTTTTTTGTGTAGCTAGTTTAGACATGTATGCTCCCCTTAGAGTTTTCTCACATTTTTGTGATGAAATTAGGTGTTGGTTTTAAGTTGAAACTTTAGGTGCTCTAGTTTTAGGGTTTAAGCTTAGTACCTTGTAGTTTAGATTTTATTTCTAGGACTATTTGGATTATTTAACCTCTGGATTTTGTATGGTATATTTATGATTGACTTAGGTTCCCATAGTTATTTTTGTAGGATTTTACAATTGGTTTTAGTATTTTAGTTAGGATTAACTTTAGTACTAGGTTTTAGGTGATCCTAACTTGCTAATTCAACTAGAATGATTTCTTTAGTTCCCTTAGATTAGGGTTTTGCTTCTCTTGCTCTTGGATGATGATGAAGATATGTGTGGGCTGCTGAGGAATGCATGGTGGAGCTTGGACTTGAAGTTTTCTCTTCCTTTGGAGTAGTTTTGTTTAGGTGTTAAGATTAGGGTTTGTAAGTAGAGCTTCTAGATAGATTCTCTTCTTTCATAAACATGGAAGGTGTTGATCACTTCCATTCTTCCCTATGATGTAAGGTCCCCTTGTGAAGACCTCATCCCTCCTTTGTTAGGATGTGTGGATCTTCACAAGTTGGTAGAACCTTTGAGGGTTCCTTTCTTTGATGGTGGGGTGTTTAGTGGTGACCTTTGGTCTTCACTTTGCTTTCCACTATCCAAACCTTGCTCTTGTAAGATGAATCTTTCTCCCTTGCTAGAGGATGGAGTTCCTTGTTAAAAGATTGAAGATGCTAGAAGTTGCTACTTCTCTGTATTTGAAGACTACCATTGGAGCTGAAGCTTAAAGACCAAGAAGAACAAGTTGACACTTGTGAAGAAGATCCAGCTGAGATCAAATGAAGAGCTGAAGCTTGAAGTTGGAGAACAAGTTGATACTTGTGTTTGATGCATTGAAAGCTTAAATAAGAAAGTTGACACTTGCTATTGAAGATGATAGCCTTGGAGAGCAGTTGATGACTGAAGACTGAACTGCTGTCAGAAGATTGCTTTGCTGTGAAGCTGTGGAAGTTGTTGATCTGCTTTCTTTCTTGTCTGTTTGCTTGCTGTGCAACTGTATTGGTGTGACTTGTTTGATTTGCTTGATGCATTAGAATAAGTTCATATTTAGATTGATTTAAGCTAGGAGCATGATTTCACTAGAGGTTGAGCTGCTCCCTCTGCTTGTACTTTTACTGTATGACTTTGCTTGCGGGTATTCGGTAGAGCCCTGCTCCCTTGCCTATGTGGGTTGTGATTTGCTTGATGGCATTTTATTTCATTTCTTCTGTATGATTACAGTTATTCATATTTGGCTTGAGGTTGAGATGAGAATGTGGAGGCTGATGTCCCACACACATTTCCTCCCTCACTTGCATTGCATGTATTTTACTGTATATCTATTTACTGTTTAAGCTGATGCTTTATCTGTTTCTGTTTATCATTGACATGATCCCCTAGGAATCTCACCTCCTTTGATAAGGAAGTGATGATTAGAACTTTAGGTTGAAAACTATGCATGATAACTTCTAGGAGTTCCCTGTTTCAAACCTCAACCATAGGATGAATCCTTGGCATGACAACATTAGGACTTGATAGTCTCCCCTTAGTTGAACCTGTTCGTTCTCTCTTCTCATCTCAAAACAAATTAAACTACAATAATAAAGGTTAATTGATGTCGTACGTTATGAGCCTTAAGCTATCTGAGAAAGGGTTGTCGGAGAGTTTCTTTTCGACAGCTTGGATGTTTAGTATGGCACCCTTTGGGTGACATGCGACGCATTCACTCTCAGGTCATAGTCTCTAGTGTGATATTGGTTGCAAACATCCATAAAAAATAGTTCTTCCATAAAAGACAGAAAACAAACTTCAAACTTTTTTGCCCCGTGGGCCCGTAAGTCAAAGGAAGCTTTTCTAAAGAAAAGAGTGTCGTTAACTCTCAGTTCTACCGCAAACGGTAACGCCTGAGTCTCCAAAGGTCGAGCTGCGTATGCCAAACTGCTGGTATTGTTTGTTAACCCTACTCGGAAAAACAGATGAATCTGAATTCCCGTAATCCGTATTATCCCGAACTACGTAAGCTCTGATCTCTCAAGCCTGTTGAGAGTACGTAGGCACAATACTGACGTATTGGCGAGCCACCTTCCCCGTAACCCGTATTGTGCCTACGTACTCTCAACAGGTATGAGAGATCAGAGCTTACGTAGTTCGGGATAATACGGATTACGGGAATTCAGATTCATCTGTTTTTCGAGTAGGGTTAACAAACAGTTCTAGCAGTTTGGTGTACGCAGCTCGACCCTTGAAGACTTAGGCGTTACCGTTTGCGGTAGAACTGGGAGTTAACGACACTCTTTTTCTGAAAAGTTTTCCTTTGACTTATGGGCCCACGGGGCAAAAAGATTTGAAGTTTGTTTTCTGTCTTTTACGGAAGAACTGTTTTTTATGGATGTTTGCAACCAATATCTCACTAGAGACTATGACCTGAGAATGAATGCGTCGCATGTCACCCAAAGGGTACCATACTAGACATCCAAGCTGTCGAAAAGAGCTCTCCGACAACCCTTTCTCAGATAGCTTAAGGCTCGTAACGTACGACGTCAGTTAACCTTTATTACTGTATTTTGATTTGTTTGAAGATAAGAAGATAGAACAGGCTCAACTAAGGGGAGACTATCAAGTCCTAATGTTGTCATGCCAAGGATTCATCCTATGGTTGAGGCTTGAAACAGGGAAATCCTAGAAGTTATCATGCATAGGTTTCAACCTAAAGTTCTAATCTCCACTTCCTTATCAAAGGAAGTGAGATTCCTAGGGGATCATGTCAATGATAAACAGAAACAGATAAAGCATCAGCTTAAACAGATAAACAGCTGTAAAATGCATGCAATGCAAGTGAGGGAGGAAATGTGTGTGGGGCATCAGCCTCCACAAGCTCATCTCAACCTCATGCCAGATATGAATAACTGTAATCATACAGAGGAAGTAACATGCTATCAAGCAAAATATAATAACTGCAATCATACAGAAGAAATGAAATAAAATGCCATCAAGCAAATCACAAACCACATAGGCAAGGGAGTCGGGCTCTACCAAATACCAGCAAGCAAAGCCATACAGTAAAAATACAAGCAGAGGGAGCACCTCAACCTCTAATTCAATCATGCTCCTAGCTCAAATCAATCTAAATATGAACTTATTCTAATGCATCAAGCAAATCAAACAAGTCACATCAATACAGTTGCACAGAAAGCAACCAAACAGGAAAGAAATAAGGTCAACCACTCCCACAGCTTCACAGCCCAGCTCTCCTGACAGCAGCTTAATCCTAAGTCTTCAACTGTTCCTCAAGTCTTTTATCTTCAATAGCAAGTATCCACTTGCTTCTTCAAGCTTCCAATACATCAAACACAAGTATCAACTTGCCCTCCAACTTCCAGCTTTAGCTCTTTATTCAATCTCAATTTGATCTTCTTCACACAAGTGTCAACTTATTCTCTTGGATCTTCAAGCCTCAGCTCCAATGACAATCTTCAGACCAAGGGAAGTAGCAACTTCTAGCATCTTCAATCTTCTAGCAAGGAAACCCCATCCACTAGTAAGGGAGAAAGATTCATCTAACAAGAGCAAGGTTTGGATAATAGGCAGCAGGATGAAGACCAAAGGTCACCACTGAGCACCCCATTATCAGAGAAAGGAACCCTCAAAGGTTCTACCAACTTGTGAAGAGCCACACATCCTACCGAAGGAGGGATGAGGCCTTCACAAGGGGACCTTATATCATAGGGAGGAATGGAAGTGATCAACACCTTCCATGTTTATGAAAGAAGAGAATCTATCTAGAAGCTCTACCTGCAAACCCTAATCTTAACACCTAAACAAAACTACTCCAGAGGGAAGAGAAAGCTTCACAGCCAAGCTTCTTCAGGCATTCCTCAGCAACCCAAGCTTGTACTCAACATCAGCCAAGAGCAATAAAAGCAAAACCCTAATCTAAGGGAACTAAAGAAATCAATCTAATTGAATTAGCAAGTTAGGATCACCTAAAACCTAGTACTAAAGTTAGTCCTAACTAAAATACTAAAACCAATTGTAAAATCCAACAAAAATAACTATGGGACCCTAATTCAATCATGAATCTACCCTACAAAATCCAGAGGTTGAATCATCCACCAAGTTCTAGAAATAAAACCTAAATCACAAGGTACTAAGCATAAACCCTAAAAACAGAGCACCTAAATTTTCAACTTAAAACTACCACCTAACTTCATCACAAAAATGTGAGAAAACTCTAAGGGGAACATGCATATCTATGCTAGCTACATACAAAAAATCAAGGCAATAATCATCACCAAATGCTCAAACAAAATTCATCAAAACAAGGTATCAACCATGGCCATTTTAATATCAATTAATATTCAAAAAATGAAAATAAAATAAAAAATGCATGAATTCCTAATATTTTTAATCTACAAAATTCTAGAAACAATCATGAATCAGGAGAAAAAAGTTTGGAATTAATTGAGTTAATTTCCTATTTTTTATGAATTAATCTCTAAGTCATATGAAATGCACAAAATAAAAGAAAATAAAAGAAATTAATAAAAAACGTGTGGTAAATAGCAATCCCAAGCAGTTCATTTCTTGAATTGGGCCCAGAGGGGGTGTGTGGATATCAACCCAGTCATTAAGCCCACGCGCCTGAATCCACTTGTCTTCTCTTCAGCAATTAAAATGAAAGAAAAACACACACAAGCCATGGTTCAAACTCATGCTCATTCAGTCCATTCAATGAGTAAGTAAAACAGTGAGTTTTGGGGGAAGGGTACGTGGCTCAACACACGCGCTTAGATCAATGGACCAAGTCAAGTCTTCAGCCTGAATGGAGGGTGGAGATTTCGTCTTCCCCAATTTGAACCTGAAACCTGCGCGCGAACCAGCCATCGCCGGTGGCTTTTCCGGCCACCCCTGTAGAACCCTAACTTCCTCTACAGCCAACCATTTGCCACGATTCCTGAATGAATCTTGACCAGAATCTTCCTAGCAATTCAACCATACCAATTATTCATCCTCAAAACGCATGAATCGCGAAATATCAATCTCAACCAAAAATGGCATCTGACCTAAATCATCTCTAATCAAGCAATTAAACATCCTAAATCCAACTACTCATCATCAGGATCCTAACCGCATATGAATTTCTATCTATCACTGCCTAAATCATGCATAATAAGGAAATTCACCAACCTGTGTTCAAGCTTGCAACAGAAGTGGTTCTTGCACGATTCAGCCTCCACAACAATCCAGATTCACTCCAAATTTTCCTCTGAAGCTAATGCACACCTCAAATTGGCTTGGTTCTTCCTTGAATTGAAAATTCGATCTCAACTTTCATTCATGAAACTTTGATCTCCCTCTCTGCAACCAGCTTCAATTCCTTCCAAAAAAAATGGCTGTGTTCACTCAATGACTTATATAGAAGTGATTGGGATTGTCTAGAAACTTCTGGATTCATCCAAATGAGATTTTGGATTTTCAAAATCTCTTCAAAATCTCATCCATGGAAATCACTATTCTGACTCCCTCTTGGCATGGCTATGTGTGTAATCAAATTCTCATGAGATTTTGAATGAGTTTGATGAGTTATCTTCCTTGTTTGCAAGCCAAAGGTATGAATTGGATATGTTGCTTCATCATGAAGAAATGAAATGGAATGTTATGAAAATGACCTAAAATCAAAATTCTAACATTGACATTGTTTCTAAAATCATTTTTCCAATCAATTTGACCTATAATTTTGTTTCATTTGGTCATCAAATGAATTATTTGAATTTTTGGCCATTAAATCCTTTTAATTCTTTCTTTTTTCAAAATTTCTTGAACCAAGTCTCTCCTTGAGCCATTACAATGTCTCCTTAATGCATGGTCAAGGTTAAAACCCAATTTTGAGCAACTTTCTAAATGAACAAAATTTCATTTGAGGCCTCTAAGTTGGTGAAAATGGCCTATGATCACAAATGACCTATAATCACCAAATGTCCAAAATACCCTTGACTTGTCAAAGCCGTAACTTGAGTTCTACAAATCCTATCAAGGACTTCTAGTACTCTCTAGAAATCTAAGAGGATAAGGAACAACATTCATGTTGACCAAGAGTTCATAGGAATCATCCTTCTAGGGCAAAAGTGTAATGCAAGTTGGGTAACTTTCAAGCTCCAAATTCACATGCCTTAGATGACTTGTAACTTGTCAAAGCCATAACTTGAGTTCTACAAATCCTATCAAGGACTTCTAGCACTCAAATTAAATCTAAGGCCATGCTATACAACAATCATGTTGGGGGTAAGATGAGATGACAATCACATCTTGAGCTAAATTGCCTTGAAGATAGGGGTCAAACTAGGGGATTTTACATATCAAGCCTTAGAAACCCTAGCTTGAAGCTTCTCAAACTCTTCAATCATGATGAGTTAACCTTGGAATCATCCTTATAACATCTCAATGTATCAATCCATGATCACATGGCCCTTGGATTAGGTCTCAACCTTCTTCAAATCATCAGTTGACTTAGGGTTGACCCAGTCAAACCCTAGCTGCACCACTCATGGCTGAGCCTTCTTAATCTTGCACAATGACCTGTCTAGGCCTCAAGGTGATTTTCAAATATTCTCATGAGCTCTCTCAAAATCTCAAGGCCATCTTCATGGCTTCATAATCATCTGATGGCTCTCCACAACTCTCAAGTTAGGAGACACACACTCTTGGCTTCAACCACTCTCTCTGAGGATCTTTCAACTTTGCTGACAAGGATATCAACCCTTGAACACTTGAATAACCTTCTTAGCTAGCTTCATAGTCTTGTATAGCTCTTTATTGGTAATCATACCTCTTGATCTTCTGCATACATGTCAATGAAATGCAAATGATAATGCTAATGTGAATGAAATGAAACATAAGCTAGGTAAAGAAGTGTTGGGCAAATTTTGGGGTGCAGCAGCTGCCCCTATTCAAGCGGCTTGGACCGGACTGGGTGAGAAGAGAACGACTCTCAAACAATCAAGGTAAAAGACGGTTGAATACCAACAAACCCGGAAATTTGCCAACTACATAAGTATACGGTACTCTGATGGGGACAAATCTTCGGAAACTGAAATAATAGCTGCACGGCAACTAGCTGGAGAAATACTGATCTGAACCTCCGTCAGGATGATTCTCTGATTTATCTGATATCATTGCGTCCTCAAATTATCGAGGGATCACCGGTTGCACGGTAATTGGTGATTTGCCGACCGTACGGGTAAACGGTACTCCGATTGGTAGGAACATCTTCGACACTGAGCATGACAGTTGCACGACAACTCTGCTGGGGAATTGGTCACACGGTAACCGGTGAAAGGTGTCTAATCTCAAATCTCCGTCAGGAGGATCGTCTGATTTTACTGTAGATCTTCGTCCTCAAGTCATCAAGGGGTCACCAGTTACACGGTAACTGGTAATGAATGGTTGATCATGCCGTCAGGCATTCTGCGTTATAGCAGAAGAATTCCTTCGGCCTCGCAGTCGGACCTCATCAGTAAGTCTGGGGTTTTGGCACCGCTGCCGGACTTCAATCATCAAGTCTTCAAGGAAATTTCAACTTTTCGGTTTAAAACCTGCTGGGGAGGACACATCTCCGCTGGGGATTCTAGAGAACTATCAAGTAACTCTGCTTCGGGGGTCCAGAAATCATTCTGGGTGAATCAACTCTGCTGAGGACTTCAAGAATCATCTTGGACAAATAAATCCATCGGGAACTTCAAGAATCATCTTGAACCAATAACTCTGCTGGAGATTTCAGGAATCGTCCTGAGCAAACACTCTGTCGGGGAATCTAAGCATCAACTTGAGCAGCCCTCTCTGGCGACTTCACTGGGGCTTTTAAGAATCATCCTAAGTAAACACCTTCGCTGGAGAATTCAAGAATCATCTTGGGCAAACGAATTTGCTGGGGAATTCAAGAATCATCTTGGGCCAAACAACTTTGCTGGGGAACACCTGTAAAACAAGAACGGTAACGACCTAGCTCATGCGTCATATGCATATGTTTGACAATGGCGCAATGCTCCACACGGTGGAAATGCTACACGTATTTAGGGAGAATGCCATGCAATCATGCAAAATGTTACGACCCCATCAGCAAAATAAATGATGAAGGGAGAATCCTCCTGTCAAGGAGAAAGGACCACTCGGGTGGAGAGGAGGAATCATCCTGCCGAGGAGAAGAAGTCACACCAATCTCAATTAGACTCCGCCTGGGGAAAACGAACTTCAGTCGACTGCTGTAGGGGAACAAAGTTCTACGAGAACCTGGACCTGCTCATCTAGGTGTACGAACCACGAACTGTTGAGGGAAACGATGTCAATCGCAGAAATAAACTGCACGGCATTCGCGGCTAACACTTTCCTGGAGATAATGACTCTGATGGGAAATATAGCATCAGCTATTCAACACTCTATTGGGGAAAACCAATCATGGCCTCGACGGCCTCCAAGTACTCGACTCTCTTGGGGAACTGCAAACTCGGCTGGGGAAGAAGGAATCATCCTGCTTGCCGGGGGGAGTACAACTCTGTGGGGAATCTCAATTCCGCTGGAGACTTCAGTCTGAACTATTGAGTGCTGCATATTTGCGGATAGTTTGCTACGAGAACTACACTTTGACCCAGTGCTGGGGACATAAACGCACACTTCAGTGTATGACTCAGCTGGGGAGATGACGTTCCTTCAGGATACATCTGATTGGGGAGAGAATGTTCTCTTCTTGGGGAAACATACGGTGTACCGCCTGGAATATGCTATACCTGCAACAACACAAACAAACAGACAAGATACCCTCCTTAAAGGGACCTATCAAGGTTATCATCTTGTGACAATGTTCAAGTAATTCATTGTTTCAACAATCAGTGGCCCAGGCCAGTAAGTTTATGTATGCGCATTTTATCAAAAACATCGGTGTTCTTTGTCGCAAGCAAAACAGATAAATGCTAAACAGGCAAACAGAATTGCTGAATAGTATACATTTTATTGATAACGAACCCCTGAATGGGCAAAAGTGTTTTACAACAAATGCAAGCTCCTGGAATGAGGAAGCTGCGCAAATATAAAAACATAAATATACATCAGTATATACACAAATGTCGGCAATGAGGCGTAGACGAACACCATGAGTTGATCCCTCTATGACCCACTCGACTTCGATACTTCTCTGACGCTTCAGCTTCAGAAGAGATTGATTCAGATAAACGGCCCTCAGGTCTTCCAAACCACTAAACAATGAAAGTCCACACGCGGAACGCAGTCATTTGCTTTTCAAATCCCTAACTTTTTCCTGAATCGCCCTTTCGGGTTTTCGATTCACCCGGATACCCTTTTTTGCCAAAGTCACCCTTCCAGGTTTTCGACTTTGCGGGTGTACATTCTTTTCTTTTATGTCCCTAATTTTTGCCCGAACCCTTTTTCCTTTGTTATGGTTCGCCGGGATTCCCCATTCTTGCCTGGATGTTCTTTTTCTTTCCAGCGGGTCATTCTTTAAGCAAAGTATTTTTTAACTGCGTCCGCGTTCACCGGGGCTGCAAAATCCTCGCCATCTATCGTGGATAACAACAAGGCTCCTCCCGAGAAGACCTTGCTGACGACGTACGGACCTTCGTAATTGGGAGTCCACTTGCCCCGGTGATCGGAGTGTGGAGGAAGAATCTTCTTCAGGACGAGATCACCCGTCTGAAAGCTTCTAGGACGCACCTTCTTATCATAAGCTTTCTTCATTCGGCTTTGGTATAGACGACCACATGCAATCGATGCTAACCTCTTCTCGTCCATCAGGCTGAGTTGGTTTAGTCGGTTCTTAATCCATTCTGCCTCATCGAGTTTCACATCAACCAAAACTCGTAAAGAAGGAATCTCAACTTCTAACGGTAGGACAAATTCCATACCGTACACCAGTGAGAAGGGAGTATCCCCGGTTGATGTACGTACCGTTGTGCGATAACCGTGTAATGCAAATGGCAACATCTCGTGCCAATCCTTATAGGTCACAACCATCTTCTGCACAATCTTCTTGATATTCTTATTGGCCGCTTCAACGGCGCCATTCATCTTCGGCCGGTAAGGAGATGAGTTGTGGTGTTCAATCTTAAAACTCTGGCACAGCTCCTTCATCATCTTGTTATTCAAGTTTGAACCATTATCAGTAATGATCCGCTCGGGAATTCCGTATCGACAGATGATGTCCCTCTTTATGAATTTAGCCACCACCTGCTTGGTCACATTAGCATATGAGGCTGCCTCCACCCACTTGGTGAAGTAGTCGATGGCCACTAAAATGAAGCGGTGACCGTTAGATGCAGTGGGCTCGATCTTGCCTATCATGTCGATGCCCCACATGGAGAACGGCCACGGGGAGGACATGACATTCAACGGGCACGGCGGCACATGAATCTTATCAGCATAAATCTGACATTTATGACATCTCTTCGCGAATTTAAAGCAATCCGACTCCATCGTCAGCCAGTAATATCCTGCTCTCAGGATCATTCTTGTCATAGCATGCCCGCCGGCGTGTGTACCAAATGTGCCTTCATGGACTTCTTCCATGAGCATACTCGCTTCTTTCTCATCTACACATCTGAGTAGCACGAGATCGTGGTTTCTTTTATACAAAACTCCATCAGGATTGACATAAAAATTTCTAGACAGCCTCCTCAGAGTCTTCTTATCCTGGGTTGACGCTCCCGCCGGATACTCCTTAGTCATAAGGAAGGTCTGGATATCATGGAACCATGGCTTGCCATCGGAGGCTTCCTCGATCGCAAAGACGAATGCAGGTCTATCAAGACGAGAAAGGACAATTCTTGGAGCTTCGTTCCAAAAATTGACTTTATACATTGAAGCCAACGTGGCTAAGGCATCATCCATTTGATTCTCAGCCCTGGGCACATGATGGAGTTCCACTCGATCAAAGAACGGAAGCAGCCTTCTGGCATAGTTCATGTATGGCACCAAATTTGATTGACGAGTCTCCCACTCCCCTTTGATCTGGTTGATCACAAGCGTCGAGTCACCATATACATCTAGGTTCTTGATTCTCAAATCAATTGCCTCTTCTAGACCCATGATGCATGCTTCATACTCCGCTTCGTTATTGGTGACCGGAAACGTCAGTCTCGCAGTGAACGGGATGTAGGATCCATGGAGAGTCGTGATGATCGCCCCAATGCCACTTCCATAAGAATTAACCGCCCCGTCAAATATCAATTTCCACTGGGATTTCCTATCTGGACCCTCGTCGGGCAACGGTTCATCGCAATCCTTTGCTTTGAGAAACATGATGTCCTCATCAGGGAATTCAAATTTCATCGGCTGATAATCTTCGATCGACTGTTCGGCAAGGTACTCAGACAATACGCTTCCCTTGATGGCCTTCTGGGAAACATACTGAATGTCATATTCCGTCAACACCATTTGCCATCTGGCAATCCTGCCCGAAAGCGCTTGCTTCTAGAAGACGTACTTGATCGGATCCATCTTCGAAATTAGCATGGTTGTATGATTGAGCATGTACTGTCGTAAACGTTTGGCAGCCCAGGCTAGTGCGCAACACGTTTTCTCCAGCATCGAGTAACGAGATTCACATTCTGTGAACTTTTTACTCAAATAGTAAATGGCATGCTCCTTTCTTCCCGTCTCGTCGTGTTGACCGAGAACACACCCCATACTATTCTCAAGAACTATCAAGTACATGATTAAAGGTCTTTCGGCCACTGGGGGTATCAAAATTTGAGGTTCCTGCAGATACTGTTTTATCTTATCGAATGCCTTCTGGCAATCCTCGTTCCAGATAATCGCTTGATCTTTCTTTAGTAGTTTGAACATCGGTTCACACGTGGCCGTGAGCTGATAATTAAACCTTGCAATGTAGTTTATTCTGCCCAGGAAACCACGAACTTCTTTTTCGGTTTTTGGAGCTGGAATTTCTTGTATTGCTTTTATCTTCGCAGGATCAACCTCGATGCCTCTTTCACTCACAATAAACCCCAGTAGTTTTCCAGACCGTACTCCGAAAGTACACTTGTTAGGATTCAGCCTCAACCTGAACTTCCTAAGCCTCTCAAAAAGCTTCAACAAATTGACCAGATGTCCCTCCTCCGTTTGGGACTTCGCAATCATGTCATCAACATAGACTTCAATCTCATGATGAATCATATCATGAAACAAAGTAACTATTGCTCGTCTGCGTTCTTCAGACCGAAAGGAATTACCTTGTAGCAAAATGTTCCCCAATGTGTAATAAACGTAGTTTTCTCCATGTCCTCCGGCGCCATCTTGATCTGATTGTAGCCGGAGAAGCCATCCATGAACGAAAATACAGAGAACTGAGCTGTATTGTCGACCAACACATCAATATGAGGGAGCGGGAAATCATCTTTAGGGCTCACCCTATTCAAATCTCGATAATCGACGCACATTCGCACCTTACCGTCCTTCTTCGGTACAGGCACTATGTTGGCGACCCACGGAGGGTAAGTAGTGACCGCTAAGAAGCCAGCATTAAGCTGTTTCTGCACTTCTTCTTTGATCTTAACGACCATATCTGGTCGCGTCCTCCTAAGCTTCTGCTTAACGGGAGGACAATCTTCTCGCAGCGGCAAGTGATGGACCACGATGTCAGTATCAAGTCCGGGCATATCTCTGTATGACCAAGCAAAGATGTCACTATACTTTCTCAGCATCTCGACCAATCTCTGCTTGACATCACTCTACAATGCGGCCCCTATCCTGACATTCCTGACTAGCTCCTCAAAACCCAGATTCACAATCTCAATCTCTTCCTCGTGTGGCAGAATAACTTTCTCTTCTTGTTTCAACAAGCGGGCCAACTCTTCGGGAAGGTCTTCGTCTTCATCAATCTCTTCTTCAGCTTGATAGATCGGGCAATCGAAGTCGAAGTGAGTCGTAGAAGGTCCAGAGTCAATGTCATCTGCTATGTGGATCCTGCAATAACAAGGGTTAAGCTTAAGACAAGGATATGCAGGTTAGCACAAACCCCATTGCCATTTTATTGTTTTTTCAAAACAAATATAAAACAGGAATAACAGAGATCACAATATTTGAATGCGAAGAAAAGCGCCTTTTGATTTATTGGTAAAATGCATGTACATAATCAAACAAGGCCCTGATAATAAAACCACTATGCCCCGGGTAGAACATAGGGTTATACAACAATTGGAGAAAGTAAATCATTACTCTTTTCCTGTCACTTGGACGATATCCCTGATGGACCAGTTGGTGAGGCTCTGTCCTGGTTTGCTTGGCTGGATCCAAGAGTATAGGTCGCAATCGTTGTCCTCGCCGTCTTCAGACACTGCGTTGACACTTTCAAATATAACCCCGCCGCTTGTAAACTGGATCGGCCCTTTACCCCGCGACGCACTATGAGAAGAGGAGGCTTCAGCCGCAGGAGAGTATCCTAACCCAAACTTGTCCTGTTTGTTAGGTATTTCTAGAACCTGCCCCCAGCCTAGGGTAGATCCGGCTTGAACAACGGTCCGGGCTTCCTTGAAGGAAGAGAGAGTCATCTCTGGTTTTTCAGTCATTACCGGAGCCACGTTCTTGACTTTAATAGCTTCGAACGCCTGACATAGGGTTTCGTGGATTTCCCCATCCATCTCAACATATTTGAAGGACGACAAATGGCTCACCATTATGTCTTCCTCGCCACATACAGTTACAATGCTGCCTCCGACAATATACTTGAGTTTCTGGTGCAACGTGGAGGTCACGGCGCCAGCAGAATGGATCCATGGTCGGCCTAAGAGACAGCTGTAGGCAGGCATGATGTCCATAATGTAGAAGACTGCGTCGAATGTTTTCGGCCCGACTTGAGTTGGCAGAGTTACCTCTCCAAAAACATGACGTTTGGTTCCATCGAAAGCCTTCACAACCAGATCACTGGGTGTGCAAATCAATCCTCGAGTATCTAACTTCATCAATGCTTTCTTCGGAAGAACATTGAGTGACGACCCCGTGTCCACCAACACATGAGACATAATCGTTCCCCTACACTCTATTGAGATGTGCAGGGCACTATTGTGGTTTCTTCCCTTCGGCGTCAGCTCCAGGTCAGTGAACCCTAACCCGTTTCCAGCATTCACGTGGGCTACGACCCCTTCCAACTGGTTGACCGATATTTCCTGCGATACGTGGCATTCAAAACCTTTAACAGCGTGTTGCGATGTGACTCCGAACACAGCAACAGATTCAGGATGGAAATTTTCGAGGGTGTTTGATGGAGGTGATCCATGATCTTGTAGTCACTCTTCTTGATTAACCTCATGAACTCTTCAGCGTCCTTTACAAGTAAGTCCTTCTCTACCCTGCGAGGGGTTTCCTCAACGACCTTACTCTTTCCCTTATCGGTTACTTCAGCTTTGTCCGCTTTGTCCGCCACAATCTCAGGTGGAGCAAATACTCTTCCGCTGCGCGTGATTCCGCCAATTCCCACTAGGTTATCCACACACCGCCCAGATGGTTCTAGTTCCAACTTCTGTCCGTTACAGTAGACGTCGGCCCCATAATGCCATGGGACAGCATTGGTGCTTTCAAAAGGTATTGGCCCAGCCTTTGTGATGGTAATAGTGGGCGGTCTGGGTGCAGAAATGGTGATCGTCCGACGAGGGATGGTGATGGTTGCAACCTCATCATCTTGCTTCAGCATTATCTCTCCAGATCCATATTCGGCCTTTCGGCTAAACTGCAAGATTTCTTCGGTCATCAGACTCTGAATCCCCTCTCTCAACTGTTCACATCCATCAGAACGAGTCGCACAGCCCATACACAGTTCTCCACAGCCCGGGAAGAAGCCTCTCTTCATCAGCTTGGCTTTAACGAAGCTAAGCGGTGTCTTCAGATCCTTGACATCAGTCAACACATCTAAATCCTCTTCTTCAATAATGGCATTCACCCTACCTCCCCTATGGTTTGGCATAGGATTCTTTGTGACGTTCGGCACATTATCTGAGAAATTGATGATCTTAGCATCCACCATATCCTGCACCTTGTGCTTGAAGGCTTTGAATTTTCTATCGTGTGGCCTGGCGCCCCCGAGTGAAACTCACATGTTGCATTCGCATCATAACCTGGCGGAGGTGCCCCTGTCAAGGGAGCCAGGGTTCTCTTCTGGACTAACTACAACTAAAGCAGAGTTTGCAATAGCTGAGCATACGACATGGGCGGCGTCACGAGGTGACGACTAGACAAAGGTGCCCTGTTCTGATACTTTCTGTACCCTTGCTGGTTTGGCTGCTGTGGCTGGGGTTGTTGGACTGCAGGGATGGTTATGCTAGCCACCTGCTGGTGCTGGCCCTTACCTTTCCTTCGAGTGTTAGACACGGCGCTCGTCTCTCCTTCACGCCTTTTGCCACCATACGGTTTCTTTCCTCCTCCAGACGAGGATAGATCACCTTGAATTTTCCCCAGTTTGATCCCATTTTCAACGTGCTCGTCGGTGATGATGAGATCTGAGAAACTTCCAGATATACCGCTGACCAATTTCTCGTAATAAACCCCTGGGAGGGTGGCCACAAACATTTCAACAAGCTCCCGTTCAACCATCGACGATTGAACTCTAGCTGCCAATTCACGCCACCGCTGGGCGTATTCCTTGAATCCTTCGTTGTTCCTCTGTGATAAATTTTGCAGTTGGACTCGGTTCGGAGCCAAGTCACTGTTATATTGGTAATGGTGCACGAACGCCTCAGCAAGTTCCTTCCACGTGCGCACACTGGTAGGCTCCAAACTCATGTACCATTCCAAGGATGGCCCGGACAAGCTATCCTGAAAGAAGTGCATCAGCAACTTCTCGTCTTCAGAGTGAGCGGACATTTTCCGGTAGTATGACCTTAAGTGGACCCGAGGGCAGGTGGTGCCCTTGTACTTCTCAAAATCGAGTACCTTGAATTTGGGAGGCACCCTGAAATCAGAAATCAATCCCAATTTAGACATGTCGACACCCATAGTGTTCAGGTTCTCGAAATTCCTCATCTTGTCCTTGAGTGCCTTAAACCTCAGACTTGCTTCAACAGTCAGCTCTCCTTCAGCACTCCTCTGTGAGAACAAATCTTCTTGACAATCTTCTAACCATGGCTGAGGCCCATACAGATTTCCAGCACCTGCGTTGCCGTTGCCCAGCCCAACATTGACATTAGCTTCAAAATTCCCGTTACCGACGCCAGTCGTATTACCATTGAGCCCCAAGTTAGCGATCACATTATCGTTACCACTACCGTTCCCTCTGGACACAGGGATGCCATTTTGAGGAGTTTCAACAGGTGGAGGGGTTGGAACATTCCCGCCGTGGAGTACACCATTGCTATCAACCCTCGAAATCAGAGGTTGGACCAAAGTTCTGAGTTGGTCTTGGCTGTTGGCAACCACTTGCATGAGCTCCATGAAGCGGTCCATCCTCTCTCGGAGCTCCTGAACGTCAGTCTACACTCGTTCCATTTCTCTAGCTTGATTTGCTCTGGTCGGATAGTGGTGGATTGGTCTTTGATCAATCCTGGAACAACCTGTATATACAAAGGGTTATAAAAAACAACAAAGTGCTCGTTATGTAAATGTTTCATGCAAATGCAAGCGTGTGTCTGTGTGTTAGGGAGATTTCCCCCCGATTCTAGTGCCTGAGTGCCAGTGCTGATAATAAGAAGTCCGAGCCCAGTCATGGAAATAACATCTCATATATATAAAGAAAGCTCATCACGGCGGTACACAACGTCACTGAGTACAAGCAGAATCAATAGCATGACCTCAACCAACAAGCCTGGTGATGGTCAGCCTACAACAATGATCAAAATAAAAGGATTACAAATATAGTCAAGCACGGCCACGGGCGCAGAACTCTTCTAACAGATTCCTCGTTTCTAGATGATCAGGCCGAGTGAGCAACCCTTCGACGAGTAACTCCCTCTGCGTAATAGTGTATTGAAGACCTTCAACTGAGTCTTCCCATGCTCCTTCGCCGAAACAATCTTCTAACTTCCGCTTCTTGGATTCAAACATCAGTTTGTGCTCCTTCAGGATAGCAAGAGTCTTGTTGAGCAGGCCTTCGGCAGCATATCTGTGAGCGGTTTCTTCATCAAACCTTTTCTCACTAGCCTTCACCGGGGCCTTCAACTTGGAGATCTGATGCTTCAGTTTATCCTCCCGTTCCTTGCCGTTGGCTAGGGTGGCCTTCCAATGCTGATTAAACTTGGATATTCTCCGGTACGCTTCATCCAAGTGCTGCTTCTTAGTGGCCAGTACGTCATTGACAGCTTTGAAGTCCCGACCCAAACGCTCGCGCTCAGCCATCTGCTTAGTCAAATCCTTCCCTAACTGGTTCACCAGCTCTGTTTGCCTCTTAAAGGAATGGACGGCTTCGCTTCTCTCGCTTCTGAGTTGAGCCAATTCTTTCTCCAGTTCTTCATTTGCCTTCTTCAGCTCATCTCTCTTAGCTAACACCTGATTATGCTGCTGAATAGGCATGGTGGTAGGCTCTTCAATCACTGGAGGGCTTTCTGGCTGGGCAGGTGGAAACGACATCCCTATAATATTTACTCTGGCTCTGATCCAGGTCACATACGGAGCGTAGGCTTGGCTATTACTTTTCCCCAGCAACGGCTTTCCCCGCTTACAGATACCATTCCAAGCGTGCTGAAGCTTAGATAACATGTCCCCCTCTAGAAGACCAGTGAGGTACAGAGATTCCTGCACCTCTTCATCCTTCGGCGGAGCTCTCAAAGCATAAGCAAACTGTCGGACCAGCAGAGATGGATTATAGTTGATACAGCCCTTCCTGCCTATCAAAGGCACATTCGGAAACCCACTGCAGCTGAAGATGATCTCAGTACCCAACTTATCTCTATCAAACCAGGCAATATCCTCTGCTGACAGACTCATCAAATGCTCAGACCACTCAACTGTGGCTGCAGACGAAGCAAAGGGACCCTTCTTGGGTAGGTGACTATCAAGCCATCTATAGAGCAGGGGCACACAACACGAGACGTTCTTACCCCTTCTATTCTCGTTCTTGTAGTGGACGGAATGATAGACATCTCCTATCAAGGTAGGGACTAGATTCCCTGATGCAAAGATGTGAAAGGCGTCGAAGTCTACAAAGTCAGGCATATTGGGGAACCGAATGATGCCATATATGCACAAAGCAAGAATAGCGTTGAACACGATCCAACAACCGTCTTTGGAACACTGCTGGGCCTTTCCCACTAAGAACTGCAGGGAGAAACCGGGAACCCTGTTCCAACTAGACAAGACCAACTCGGAGGCATCCAGATGAAGTGAAGGGGCTAGACTAGCCAAATTAGGCGCATCATCCATATGAACAAAGGGCATCTGACTCTTGATAGGCACACCTAACAAATCAGCATACTCCTCTAGTGTAGGTGCGAGAATAAAGTCTGGGAAGGTAAAGCATCTCAAAGGAGGATCATAGAACTGCAGCAAGGCGTGCAACCCATTCAACTCAAACACAGAGGGTTTACGAACCAGGCTGAGCAGTTTCCCATAAGACTTTCTGAACTCACCTCTCACAGAATCATCTGCCAAAGCAATCAAACCAGTCTGCTGAACAACATCAGGAGTGGGGAGCTTGTAGGCCACAGTCTTCCTCAAAGAACCCATGATAGCGTAATAGAAGGCAAGAAACCTGAACCGGGGGAAACGGTACCTGCAACACAGACACACGTTAATGATATGCAAAGCAATGCAAAATGCAATCATGCAGCAGGAGATCAAGACGACTGTGCTATTGAAGTGATGAAGGTTCTGTATCAACAAAACCACAATACTGCTCTATCAAGAACAATCATATCTCTGATGAGAAGAAAACCATGATATCGGACCATAAATCTGCTCTGTCAAGAGCACATATATCTCAAGATGAGGGAAAACCCCTGATGTCAGACTATAACTCTGCTCTGTCAAGAACAAACACATCTGATGATGAGAACCTCTGATATCAGACCATAAACCTGCTCTGTCAAGAACAACCACACATCTGATGATGAGAAACTCTGATGCCAACAAAACTGATTCACTATCAAGAAAACCAGGTAGTCTGAAGGTTAAGGTTTCTTGCAACAAACCCGACCCTGCTCACAGGTATGGACCTAAACTGACACGAGTTTGGCATCCTATGTGGTCATCAGCGTCACAGACATTCAAGAGAGATGATACGATACCCAGAAGGTGTGGCATCACCATCTCTTGAAGCAGCCTCACTTAGCTAAATCCCAAATGATCGGTCCCCAGAGTCGACAATCCTCCAAACCAACAACCTCTCAGGCCCAAAGGGCCAGAAAAGAAGTCAACCGGGAGAACCTCGTCTGAGCGTGGATTTCATGAGACACTAGTGCCTGCAAAGCAAGCACGCGCCCACTAATTTCCACAACTAATGCTAGGTACACTCAAGCCTGGGTCTGGCTTCTCACTCATCAGAATGCCCCTCCCACAACAGCACAGATAATCATATCATACTGAAAATAAAGTGCGGGAAATAAAATGCGATAATAAACACAACCCAACAAGCAATCATACAAGCGCTAGGATTGACTCTTGCAGGGGACTTTGGATCCCCAAACTGACTCGCATAAGGGACGTTGGATCCCAGGAAACTATCAAGTCCCCAGCAGAGTCGCCAGCTGTCGCTACCGCGAAAATAAGGTGCCGACAAAATAGAAGAGTCGCCACCTTTCGTTATTTATCCCTCAGAACGAGAAAGGAAACGATCGGAAAAACCTGACGAAAAGGTATAAGACAAGGTCATCGCAACCGTTGTCTGGGTTCGGGAGTAGGTTACACAAGGGGAAGGTATTAGCACCCCTCACGTCCATCGTACTCGATGGGATCCACGCTTGTAGTGTTTATCTGACGGGTTGGTTTTATCTATCTACCTATCAAGGCTGGTATGAAAAGAAAAAGAAAAATGACTCGGCAAAGCATCGCGCTTTATGCCTACGTATTCTCATCAGAGAATGAGAAATCAGAGTCAACGTAGTTCGGCTAACTACGGGTTACGGGGAAGTTGGCTCGCCAATACGTCTGTATTGTGCCTACGTACTCTCAACAGGTATGAGAGATCAGAGCTTACGTAGTTCGGGATAATACGGATTATGGGAATTCAGATTCATCTGTTTTTCGAGTAGGGTTAACAAACAGTTCCAGCAGTTTGGTGTATGCAACTCGACCCTTGGAGACTTAGGCGTTACCGTTTGCGGTAGAACTGGGAGTTAACGACACTCTTTTTCTGAAAAGTTTTCCATTGACTTATGGGCCCACGGGGCAAAAAGGTTTGAAGTTTGTTTTCTGTCTTTTACGGAAGAACTATTTTTTATGGATGTTTGCAACCAATATCTCACTAGAGACTATGACCTGAGAATGAATGCGTTGCATGTCACCCAAAGGGTACCATACTAGACATCCAAGCTGTCGAAAAGAGCTCTCCGACGACCCTTTCTCAGATAGCTTAAGGCTCGTAACGTACGGCGTCAGTTAACCTTTATTACTGTATTTTGATTTGTTTGAAGATAAGAAGATAGAACAGGCTCAACTAAGGGGAGACTATCAAGTCCTAATGTTGTCATGCCAAGGATTCATCCTATGGTTGAGGCTTGAAACAGGGAACTCCTAGAAGTTATCATGCATAGGTTTCAACCTAAAGTTATAATCTTCACTTCCTTATCAAAGGAAGTGAGATTCCTAGGGGATCATGTCAATGATAAACAGAAACAGATAAAGCATCAGCTTAAACAGTAAACAGATAAATAGCTGTAAAATGCATGCAATGCAAGTGAGGGAGGAAATGTGTGTGGGGCATCAGCCTCCACAAGCTCATCTCAACCTCAAGCCAGATATGAATAACTGTAATCATACAGAGGAAGTAACATGCTATCAAGCAAAATATAATAACTGCAATCATACAAAAGAAATGAAATAAAATGCCATCAAGCAAATCACAAACCACATAGGCAAGGGAGCTGGGCTCTACCAAATACCAGCAAGCAAAGCCATACAGTAAAAATACAAGCAGAGGGAGCACCTCAACCTCTAATGCAATCATGCTCCTAGCTCAAATCAATCTAAATATGAACTTATTCTAATGCATCAAGCAAATCAAACAAGTCACATTAATACAGTTGCACAGAAAGCAACCAAACAGGAAAGAAGTCAGGTCAACCACTCCCACAGCTTCACAACCCAGCTCTCCTGACAGCAGCTTAATCCTTAGTCTTCAACTGTTCCTCAAGTCTTTTATCTTCAATAGCAAGTATCCACTTGCTTCTTCAAGCTTCCAATACATCAAACACAAGTATCAACTTGCCCTCCAACTTCCAGCTTTAGCTCTTTATTCAATCTCAATTTGATCTTCTTCACACAAGTGTCAACTTATTCTCTTGGATCTTCAAGCCTCAGCTCCAATGACAATCTTCAGACCAAGGGAAGTAGCAACTTCTAGCATCTTCAATCTTCTAGCAAGGAAACCCCATCCACTAGCAAGGGAGAAAGATTCATCTAACAAGAGCAAGGTTTGGATAATAGGCAGCAGGATGAAGACCAAAGGTCACCACTGAGCACCCCATTATCAGAGAAAGGAACCCTCAAAGGTTCTACCAACTTGTGAAGAGCCACACATCCTACCAAAGGAGGGATTAGGCCTTTACAAGGGGACCTTATATCATAGGGAGGAATGGAAGTGATCAACACCTTCCATGTTTATGAAAGAAGAGAATCTATCTAGAAGCTCTTCCTGCAAACCCTAATCTTAACACCTAAACAAAACTACTCCAGAGGGAAGAGAAAGCTTCACATCCAAGCTTCTTTAGGCATTCCTCAGCAACCCAAGCTTGTCCTCAACATCAGCCAAGAGCAAGAAAAGCAAAACCCTAATCTAAGGGAACTAAAGAAATCAATCTAATTGAATTAGCAAGTTAGGATCACCTAAAATCTAGTACTAAAGTTAGTCCTAACTAAAATACTAAAACCAATTGTAAAATCCTACAAAAATAACTATGGGACCTTAGTTCAATCATGAATCTACCCTACAAAATTCAGAGGTTGAATCATCCACCAAGTTCTAGAAATAAAACCTAAATCACAAGGTACTAAGCATAAACCCTAAAAATAGAGCACCTAAAGTTTCAACTTAAAACTACCACCTAACTTCGTAACAAAAATGTGATAAAAATCTAAGGGGAACATGCATATCTATGCTAGCTACACACAAAAAATCAAGGCAAGAATCATCACCAAATGCTCAAACAAAATTCATCAAAACAAGGTATCAACCATGGCCATTTTAATATGAATTAATATTCAAAAAATGCAAATAAAATAAAAAATGCATGAATTCCTAATATTTTTAATCTACAAAATTCTAGAATCAATCATGAATAGTGGAAAAAAGTTTGGAATTAATTGAGTTAATTTCCTATTTTTTATGAATTAATCTCTAAGTCATATGAAATGCACAAAATAAAAGAAAATAAAAGAAATTAATAAAAAACGCGTGGTAAATAGCAATCCCAAGCTGTTCATTTCTTGAATTGGGCCCAGAGGGGGGTGTGGATATCAACCCAGTCATTAAGCCCACGCGCCTGAATCCACTTGTCTTCTCTTCAACAATTAAAATGAAAGAAAAACACACACAAGCCATGGTTCGAACTCATGCTCATTCAGTCCATTCAATGAGTAAGTAAAACGGTGAGTTTTGGGGGAGGGGTACGTGGCTCAACACACGGGCTTAGATCAATGGACCAAGTCAAGTCTTCAGCCTGAATGGAGGATGGAGATTTCGTCTTCCCCAATTTGAACCTGAAACCTGCGCGCGAACCAGCCATCGCCGGTGGCTTTTCCGGCCACCCCTATAGAACCCTAACTTCCTCTACAGCCAACCATTTGCCACGATTCCTGAATGAATCTTGACCAGAATCTTCCCAGCAATTCAACCATACCAATTATTCATCCTCAAAACGCATGAATCGCGAAATATCAATCTCAACCAAAAATGGCATCTGACCTAAATCATCTCTAATCAAGCAATTAAACATCCTAAATCCAACTACTCATCATCAGGATCCTAACCGCATATGAATTTCTATCTATCACTTCCTAAATCATGCATAATCAAGAAATTCACCAACCTGTGTTCAAGCTTGCAACAGAAGTGGTTCTTGCACGATTCAACCTTCACAACAATCCAGATTCACTCCAAATTTTCCTCTGAAGCTAATGCACACCTCAAATTGGCTTGGTTCTTCCTTGAATTGAAAATTCGATCTCAACTTGCATTCATGAAACTTTGATCTCCCTCTCTGCAACCAGCTTCAATTCCTTCCAAAAAAATGGCTGAGTTCACTCAATGACTTATTTAGAAGTGATTGGGATTGTCTAGAAACTTCTGGATTCATCCAAATGAGATTTTGGATTTTCAAAATCTCTTCAAAATCTCATCCATGGCAATCACTATTCTGACTCCCTCTTGGCATGGCTATGTGTGTAATCAAATTCTCATGATATTTTGAATGAGTTTGATGAGTTATCTTCCTTGTTTGCAAGCCAAAGGTATGAATTGGATATGTTGCTTCATCATGAAGAAATGAAATGGAATGTTATGCAAATGACCTCAAATCAAAATTCTAACATTGCCATTATTTCTAAAATCATTTTTCTTATCAATTTGACCTATAATTTTGTTTCATTTGCTCATCAAATGAATTATTTGAATTTTTGGCCATTAAATCCTTTTAATTCTTTCTTTTTTCAAAATTTCTTGAACCAAGTCTCTCCTTGAGCCATTTCAATGTCTCCTTGATGCATGGTCAAGGTTAAAACCCCACTTTGAGCAACTTTCTAGTTGAACAAAATTTCATTTGAGGCCTCTAAGTTGGTGAAAATGGCCTATGATCACAAATGACCTATAATCACCAAATGTCCAAAATAGCCTTGACTTGTCAAAGCCATAACTTGAGTTCTACAGATCCTATCAAGGACTTCTAGTACTCTCTAGAAATCTAAGAGGATAAGGAAAAACATTCATGTTGACCAAGAGTTCATAGGAATCATCCTTCTATGGCAAAAGTGTCATGCAAGTTGGGTAACTTTCAAGCTCCAAATTCACATGCCTCAGATGACTTGTAAATTGTCAAAGCCATAACTTCAGTTCTACAAATCCTATCAAGGACTTCTAGCACTCAAATTAAAGCTAAGGCCATGATCTACAACAATCATGTTGGGGGTAAGATGAGATGACAATCACATCTTGAGCTAAATTGCCTTGAAGATAGGGGTCAAACTAGGGGATTTTACACTATCAAGCCTTAGAAACCCTAGCTTGAACCTTCTCAAACTCTTCAATCATGATGAGTTAACCTTGGAATAATCCTTATAACATCTCAATGTATCAATCCATGATCACATGGCCCTTGGATTAGGTATCAACCTTCTTCAAATCATCAGTTGACTTAGGGTTGACCCTGTCAAACCCTAGCTGCACCACTCATGGCTGAGCCTTCTTAATCTTGCACAATGACCTGTCTAGGCCTCAAGGTGATTTTCAAATCTTCTCATGAGATCTCTCAAGATCTCAAGGCCATCTTCATGGCTTCAGAATCATCTGATGGCTCTCCATAACTCTCAAGTTAGGAGACACACACTCTTGGCTTCAACCACTCTCTCTAAGGATCTTTCAACTTTGCTGACAAGGATATCAACCCTTGAACACTTGAATAACCTTCTTAGCTAGCTTCATAGTCTTGTATAGCTCTTGATTTGTAATCATACCTCTTGATCTTCTGCATACATGTCAATGAAATGCAAATGATAATGCTAATGTGAATGAAATGAAACATAAGCTAGGTAAAGAAGTGTTGGGCAAATTTTGGGGTGCAACACTATCCTTCGGGTTCGATTCCTGTTTGTTTAACACATACCTGATGGCGAGGTCAGATGTTCTTCTCAACTTTAGGTTGAGATGGGTTTCAGGTTCGATGCCTGTTTCTTTAACAGATGCCTGACGGCAAGGTCATATGTTCTTCGTAACTTCAGGTTGAGCCAACCTCCGGATTCGATGCCTGTTTGTTTAACAGATGCTTGACAGCAAGGTCAGATGTTCCTCTCAACTTCGTGTCTAGCCGACCTTTGGGTTCTATGCTTGACAACGATGTCAGATGTTCTTCTCAACTTCGTATTGAGCCAGCCTTCGTGTACGATGCCTGTTTGTTTAACAGATGTCTGACAGCGAGGTCAGATGTTCGTCTCAACTACGGGTTGATCCGGTCTACAGGTTCGATGCCTGTTTGTTTAACAGATGCTTGACAGCGAGGTCAGATATTCCTCTCAACTTCGTGTCGAGCCGGCCTTCGGGTTTAATGCTTGACGGAGAGGTCAGATGTTCCTCTTAACTTCGTGTTGTGCCGGCCTTCGGGTTCAATGCATGTTTGTTTAACAGATTCCTGACGGTGAGGTCAGATATTCCTCTCAACTTCGTGTTAAGCCGACCTTCAGAATCGATGCCTGTTTGTTTAACAGATTCCTGACAGCGAGTTCAGATGTTCTTCTCAAATTCGTGTTGAGCCGGCCTCCGGGTTCGATGCCTGTTTGTTTAACAAATGCCTAACGGTGATGACAGATGTTCTTATCAACTATGTGTTGAGCCGCCCTTCGGGTTCGATGCCTGTTTGTTTAAAAGATGCCTCACGATGATGTCAGATGTTCCTCTCAACTTCGTGTTGAGCCGGCCTTCGGGTTCGATGCCTGTTTGCTTAACAAATACCTGATGGCGAGGTCAGATGTTCTTCTCAACTTCAGATTGAGCCGGGTTTCGGGTTCGATGCCTGTTCCTTTAACAGATGCCTGACGGCAAGGTCAGATGTTCTTCATAACTTCGGGTTGAGCCGACCTCCGAATTCGGTGCCTGTTTGTTTAGCAGATGCTTGACAGTGAGGTAAGATGTTCCTCTCAACTTCGTGTCGTGCCAGCCTTCGGGTTCGATGCCTGACGGCAAGGTCAAATGTTCCTCTCAACTTCGTGTTGAGCCGGCCTTCGGGTTCTATGCCTGTTTGTTTAACAGATGTCTGACGGCGAGGTGAGATATTCTTCTCAACTACGTGTTGAGCCGCCCTTCGTGTTCGATGCCTGTTTTTTTTAAAAGATGCCTCACGGAGAGGTCAGATGTTCCTCTCAACTTCGTGTTGAGCCACCCTTCGGGTTCGATGCCTGATGGCGAGGTCAGATATTCTTCCCAACTTCAGGTTGACCCGGGTTTCAGGTTTGATTCCTGTTTCTTTAATAGATGTCTGACGGAAAGGTCAGATGTTCTTCGTAAATTCGGGCTGATCCGACCTCCGGATTCGATTCCTGTTTGTTTGACAGATGCTTGATAGCAAGGTCAGATGTTCCTCTCAACTTCGTGTCTAGCCGACCTTTGGGTTCGATGCCTGACAGCGAGGTCAGATGTTCTTCTCAACTTCGTGTTGAGCCGGCCTTCGGGTTCGATATCTGTTTGTTTAACATATGTCTGATGGCGAAGTCAGATGTTTGTCTCAACTACGGGTTGAGCCGGCCTTCGGGTTCGATGCCTGGCAGCGTGGTCAGATGTTCCTCTTAACTTCGTGTTGAGCCGACCTTTGGGTTCGATGCCTATTTGTTTAACAGATTCCTGACGGCGAGGTCAGATATTCCTCTTAACTTCGTGTTGAGCCGACCTTCGGGATCGATGCCTGTTTGTTTAACATGTGCCTGACAGCGAGTTCAGATGTTCTTCTCAACTTCGTGTTGAGCCGGTCTCCGGGTTCGATGCCTGTTTGTTTAATAGATGCCTAACGGTGAGGACATATGTTCTTATCAAGTTCGTGTTGAACCACCCTTCGGGTTCGATGCCTGTTTGTTTAAAAGATGCCTCACGGTGATGTCAGATGTTCCTCTCAACTTCGTGTTGAGCCGGCCTTCGGGTTCGATGCGTGTTTGTTTAACAGATACCTGATGGCGAGGTCAGATGTTCTTCTCAACTTCAGGTTGAGCTAGGTTTCGGGTTCGATGCCTGTCTCTTTAACAGATGCCTGACGGCAAGGTCAGATGTTCTTCGTAACTTCGGGTTCATCCGACCTCCAGATTCAATGCCTGTTTGTTTAACAGATGCTTGCCATCGAGGTCAGATGTTCCTCTCAACTTCGTGTCTAGACGACCTTTGGGTTCAATGTCTGACGGGGAGGTCAGATGTTCTTTTCAACTTCGTGTTGAGCCGACCTTCGAGTTCGATGCCTGTTTGTTTAACAGATGTCTAACAGCGAGGTCAGATATTCTTCTCAACTACGTGTTGAGCCGCCCTTCGGGTTCGATGCCTGTTTGTCTAAAAGATGCTTGACAGCGAGGTCAGATGTTCCTCTCGATTTTGTGTCGAGTCGGCCTTCGGGTTCGATGCATGACGGCGAGGTCAGATATTCCTCTCAACTTCGTGTTGAGCCGACATTCGGGATCGATGCCTGTTTGTTTAACATATGCCTGACAGCGAGTTCAGATGTTCTTCTCAACTTCCTGTTGAGCCGGCCTCCGGGTTCGATGCCTGTTTTTTAACAGATGCCTAACGGTAAGGTCAGATGTTCTTATCAACTTCGTGTTGAGCCACCCTTCGGGATCGATGCCTGTTTATTTAAAAGATGCCTCACGGAGATGTCAGATGTTCTTCTCAACTTTGTGTTTAACCGGCCTTCGGGTTCGACGCCTATTTGTTTAACAGATATCTGACGGCGAGGTCAGATGTTCTTCTTAACTTCAGATTGAGCCGGGTTTCGGGTTCGATGCCTGTTTCTTTAACAGATGCCTGATGGCAAGGTCAGATGTTCTTCGTAACTTCGAGTTGAGTCGGCCTCCGGATTCGATGTTTGTTTGTTTAACAGATGCTTGACAGCAAGGTCAGATGTTCCTCTCAACTTTGTGTCTAGCCGGCCTTTGGCTTCGATGCCTGACGGCGAGGTCAGATGTTCTTCTCAACTTCGTGTTGAGCCGGCCTTCGGGATCGATGCCTGTTTGTTTAACAGATGTCTGACGGCGAGGTCAGATGTTCTTCTCAACTACGGGTTGAGCCGACCTTCGGGTTCGATGCCTGTTTGTTTAATAGATGCTTGACAGCGAGGTCAAATGTTCCTCTCAACTTCGTGTCGAGCCGGCCTTCTGGTTCGATCCCTGACGGTGAGGTCATATGTTCCTCTTAACTTCGTGTTGAGCCGACTTTCGGGATCGATGCCTGTTTGTTTAACAGATGCCTGACAGCGAGTTCAGATGTTCTTCTCAACTTCGTGTTGAGTCGGCCTCCGTGTTTGATGCCTGTTTATTTAACAGATGACTATTGGTGAGGTCAAATTTTCTTATCAACTTCGGGTTAGATGCCTGTTTGTTTAAAAGATGCCTCACGGCGAGGTCAGATGTTCCTCTCAACTTCGTGTTGAGCCGGCCTCCGTGTTTGATGCCTGTTTGTTTAACAGATGCTTATTGGTGAGGTCAGATGTTCTTATAAACTTCGTGTTGAGCCGCCTTTTGGGTTAGATGCCTGTTTATTTAAAATATGCCTCACGGCGAGGTCAGATGTTCCTCTCAACTTCGTGTTGAGCCGACCTTCGGGTTCGATGCCTGTTTGTTTAACAGATACCTGATGGCAAGGTCAGATGTTCTTCTCAACTTCAGGTTGAGCCGGGTTTCGGGTTCGATGCCTGTTTCTTTTATAGATGCCTGACAGTAAGGTAAGATGTTCTTCGTAACTTCGGGTTGATCCGACCTCTGGATTTGATTCCTATTTGTTTAACAGATGCTTCACAGTGAGGTTATATATTTCTCTCAACTTCGTGTTTAGCCGGCCTTTGGGTTCGTTGCCTGACAGCGAGGTCAGATGTTCTTCTCAACTATGGGTTGAGCCGGCCTTCGGGTTCGATGCCTTTTTGTTTAACAGATGCTTGACAGCGAGGTCAGATGTTCCTCTCAACTTCTTGTCGACCCGGCCTTTGGGTTCGATGCCTGACGACGAGGTCAGATGTTCCTCTTAACTTCGTGTTGAGCCGGCCTTCGGGATCGATGCCTGTTTGTTTAACAGATGTCTTATAGTGAGTTCAGATGTTCTTCTCAACTTCGTGTTGAGGCGGCATCCGGGTTCGATGCCTGTTTGTTTAACAGATGCCTAACGGTGAGGACAGATGTTCTTATCAACTTCGTGTTGAGACGCCCTTCGGGTTCTATGCCTGTTTGTTTAAAAGATGCCTCACGACAAGGTTAAATGTTCCTCTCGACTTCGCGTTGAGCCGACCTTCAGGTTCGATGCCTGTTTGTTTAACAGATACCTGATGGCGAGGTCAGATGTTCTTCTAAACTTCAGGTTGAGCCGGGTTTCGGGTTTGATGCATGTTATTTAACATATGCCTGACGGCAAGGTCAGATGTTCTTCGTAACTTCGGGTTGAGCCGACCTTCGGATTCGATGCCTGTTTGTTTAACAGATGCTTGATAGTGAGGTTAGTAGTTCCTCTTAACTTTGTGTCTAGTTGGCCTTTGGGTTCGATGCCTGACGGCGATGTCAGATATTCCTCTCAACTTCGTATTGAGCCGAGCTTTGGCATCGATGCATGTTTGTTTAACAGATGCCTGACAGTGAGTTAAGATGTTCTTCTCAACTTCGTTTTGAGCCGGCCTCCGGGTTCGATGCCTGTTTGTTTAACAGATGCCTAACATTTAGGACAAATGTTCTTATCAACTTCGTGTTGAGCCGGCCTTCGGGTTCGATGCCTGTTTATTTAAAAGATGCCTCACGGTGATGTCAGATATTCTTCTCAACTTTGTGTTGAAATGGCCTTCGGGTTCGATGCCTGTTTGTTTAACAGATACCTGACGGCGAGGTCAGATGTTCTTCTCAACTTCAGGTTGAGTCGGGTTTTGGGTTCTATGCCTGTTTGATTAAAAGATGCCTCACGCCGAGGTTAAATGTTCCTCTCAACTTCGTGTTGAGCCGGCCTTCAGGATCGATGCACGTTTGTTTAACAGATGCCTGATAGCGAGTTCAGATGTTCTTCTCAACTTCGTGTTGAGGCGGCCTCCGGGTTCAATGCCTGTTTGTTTAACAGATGCCTAACAGTGAGGACAGATGTTCTTATCAACTTCGTGTTGAGACGCCCTTTGGGTTCTATGCCTGTTTGTTTAAAAGATGCCTCACGCCGAGGTTAAATGTTCCTCTCAATTTCGTGTTGAGCCGGCCTTCGGGTTCGATGCCTGTTTGTTTAACAGATACCTGATGGCGAGGTCAGATGTTCTTCTAAACTTCAGGTTGAGCCGGTTTCGGTTTTGATGCATGCTATTTAACAGATGCCTGACGACAAAGTCAGATGTTCTTCGTAACTTCGGGTTGAGCCGACCTCCGGATTCGATGCCTGTTTGTTTAACAGATGCTTGACAGTGAGGTTAGATGTTTCTGTCAACTTTGTGTCTAGCTGGCCTTTGGGTTCGATGCCTGACGGTGATGTCATATATTCCTCTCAACTTCGTATTGAGCCGAGCTTCGACATCGATGCCTGTTTGTTTAACAGATGCCTGATAGTGGGTTCAGATGTTCTTCTCAACTTCGTGTTGAGCCGGCCTCCGGATTCGATGCCTGTTTGTTTAACAGATCCTAACAGTGAGGACAGATTTTCTTATCAACTTCATGTATAGCCGGCCTTCAGGTTTGATGCCTGTTTATTTAAAAGATGCCTCACGGCGATGTCAGATGTTCTTCTCAACTTCGTGTTGAACCGGCCATCGGGTTCGATCCCTGTTTGTTTAACAAATGCCTGACAGCGAGTTCAGATGTTCTTCTCAACTTCGTGTTGAGCCGGCCTCCGTGTTTGATGCCTGTTTGTTTAACAAATGTCTGATAGCGAGTTCAGATGTTCTTCTCAACTTCGTGTTGAGGCGGCCTCCGGGTTCGATGCCTGTTTGTTTAACAGACGCCTAACGGTGAGGACAGATGTTCTTATCAACTTCGTGTTGAGACGCCCTTCGGGTTCTATGCCTGTTTGTTTAAAAGATGCCTCACGACAAGGTTAAATGTTCCTCTCGACTTCACGTTGAGCCGACCTTCAGGTTCGATGCCTGTTTGTTTAACAGATACCTGATGGCGAGGTTAGATGTTCTTCTAAACTTCAGGTTGAGCCGGGTTTCGGGTTTGATGCATGTTATTTAACATATGCCTGATGGCAAGGTCAGATGTACTTCGTAACTTCGGGTTGAGCCGACCTTCGGATTCGATGCCTGTTTGTTTAACAGATGCTTGATAGTGAGGTTAGTAGTTCCTCTCAACTTTGTGTCTAGCTGGCCTTTGGGTTCGATGCCTGACGGCGATGTCAGATATTCCTCTCAACTTCGTATTGAGCCGAGCTTCGGCATCGATGCATGTTTGTTTAACAGATGCCTGACAGTGAGTTAAGATGTTCTTCTCAACTTCGTTTTGAGCCGGCCTCCGGGTTCGATGCCTGTTTGTTTAACAGATGCCTAACATTGAGGACAGATGTTCTTATCAACTTCGTGTTGAGCCGGCCTTCGGGTTCGATGCCTGTTTATTTAAAAGATGCCTCACGGTGATGTCAGATATTCTTCTCAACTTTGTGTTGAACCGGCCTTCGGGTTCGATGTCTGTTTGTTTAACAGATACCTGACGGCGAGGTCAGATGTTCTTCTCAACTTCAGGTTGAGTCGGGTTTTGGGTTCTATGCCTGTTTGATTAAAAGATGCCTCACGCCGAGGTTAAATGTTCCTCTCAACTTCGTGTTGAGCCGGCCTTCGGGATCGATGCATGTTTGTTTAACAGATGCCTGATAGCGAGTTCAGATGTTCTTCTCAACTTCGTGTTGAGGCGGCCTCCGGGTTCAATGCCTGTTTGTTTAACAGATGCCTAACGGTGAGGACAAATGTTCTTATCAACTTCGTGTTGAGACGCCCTTCGGGTTCTATGCCTGTTTGTTTAAAAGATGCCTCACGCCGAGGTTAAATGTTCCTCTCAACTTCGTGTTGAGCCGGCCTTCGGGTTCGATGCCTGTTTGTTTAACAGAGACCTGATGGCGAGGTCAGATGTTCTTCTAAACTTCAGGTTGAGCCGGGTTTCGGTTTTGATGCATGTTATTTAACAGATGCCTGACGGCAAAGTCAGATGTTCTTCGTAACTTCGGGTTGAGCCGACCTCCGGATTCGATGCCTGTTTGTTTAACAGATGCTTGACAGTGAGGTTAGATGTTCCTGTCAACTTTGTGTCTAGCTGGCCTTTGGGTTCGATGCCTGACGGCGATGTCATATATTCCTCTCAACTTCGTATTGAGCCGAGCTTCGACATCGATGCCTGTTTGTTTAACAGATGCCTGACAGTGGGTTCAGATGTTCTTCTCAACTTCGTGTTGAGCCGGCCTCCGGGTTCGATGCCTGTTTGTTTAACAGATGCCTAACAGTGAGGATAGATTTTCTTATCAACTTCATGTATAGCCGGCCTTCAGGTTTGATGCCTGTTTATTTAAAAGATGCCTCACGATGATGTCAGATGTTCTTCTCAACTTCGTGTTGAACCGGCCTTCGGGTTTGATCCCTGTTTGTTTAACAGATGCCTGACAGCGAGTTCAGATGTTCTTCTCAACTTCGTGTTGAGCCGGCCTCCGTGTTTGATGCCTGTTTGTTTAACAAATGTCTGATAGCGAGTTCAAATGTTCTTCTCAACTTCGTGTTGAGGCGGCCTCCGGGTTCGATGCCTGTTTGTTTAACAGATGCCTAACGGTGAGGACAGATGTTCTTATCAACTTTGTGTTGAGACGCCCTTCGGGTTCTATGCCTGTTTGTTTAAAAGATGCCTCACAACAAGGTTAAATGTTCCTCTCGACTTCGCGTTGAGCCGGCCTTCGGGTTCGATGCCTGTTTGTTTAACAGATACCTGATGGCGAGGTCAGATGTTCTTCTAAACTTCAGGTTGAGCCGGGTTTCGGGTTTGATGCATGTTATTTAACATATGCCTGACGACAAGGTCAGATGTTCTTCGTAACTTCGGGTTGAGCCGAGCTTCGGATTCGATGCCTGTTTGTTTAACAGATGCTTGACAGTGAGGTTAGTAGTTCCTCTCAACTTCGTGTCTAGCTGGCCTTTAGGTTCGATGCTTGACGGCGATGTAAGATATTCCTCTCAACTTCGTATTGAGCCGAGCTTCGGCATCGATGCCTGTTTGTTTAACAGATGCCTGACAGTGAGTTAAGATGTTCTTCTCAACTTTGTTTTGAGCCGGCCTCCCGGTTCGATGCTTGTTTGTTTAACAGATGCCTAACAGTGAGGACAGATGTTCTTATCAACTTCGTGTTGAGCCGGCCTTCGGGTTCGATGCCTGTTTATTTAAAAGATGCCTCACGGCGATGTCAGATATTCTTCTCAACTTCGTGTTGAACCGGCCTTCGGGTTCGATGCCTGTTTGTTTAACAGATACCTGACGGCGAGGTCAGATGTTCTTCTAAACTTCATGTTGAGTCGGGTTTCGGGTTCGATGCCTGTTTCTTTAACAGATGCCTGATGGCAAGGTCAGATGTTCTTGGTTACTTCGGGTTGAGCCGGCCTCCGGATTCGATGCCTGTTTGTTTAACAAATGCTTGATAGCGAGGTCAGATGTTCCTCTCAACTTCGTGTCAGCCGGCCTTTGGGTTCGATGCCTGACGGCGAGGTCAGATGTTCTTCTCAACTTCGTGTTAAGCCGGCCTTCGGGTTCGATTCCAGTTTGTTTAACAGATACCTGATGGCAAGGTCAGATGTTCTTCTTAACTTCGGGTTCGATGCCTAATTGTTTAATAGATGCTTGACAGCGAGGTCAAATGTTCCTATCAACTTCGTGTCGAACCGACCTTCTGGTTGGATGCATGACAGCGAGGTCAGATGTTCCTCTTAACTTCGTGTTGAACCGATCTTCAAAATCGATGCCTGTTTGTTTAACAGATGCCTGACAGCGAGTTCAGATGTTCTTCTCAACTTCGTGTTGAGCCGGCCTCCGTGTTTGATGCCTGTTTGTTTAACAGATGACTATTGGTGAGGTCAGATGTTCTTATCAACTTCGTGTGGAGCCGCCCTTCGGGTTAGATTCCTGTTTGTTTAAAAGATGCCTCACGGCGAGGTCAGATGTTCCTCTCAACTTCGTGTTGAGCCGGCCTTAGGGTTTGATGCCTGTTTGTTTAACAGATACCTGATGGCAAGGTCAGATGTTCTTGTCAACTTCAGGTTGAGCTGGGTTTCGGGTTCGATGCCTGTTTCATTAACAGATTCCTGACAGCAAAGTAAGATGTTCTTGGTAACTTCGGGTTGAGCCGACCTCCGGATTTGATGCCTATTTGTTTAACAGATGCTTCACAGTGAGGGTATATGTTCCTCTAAACTTCGTGTCTAGCCGGCCTTTGGGTTCGATGCCTGACGGCGAGGTCAGATGTTCTTCTCAACTATAGGTTGAGTCGGCCTTCGGGTTCGATGCCTCTTTGTTTAACAGATGCTTGACAGCGAGGTCATATGTTCCTCTCAACTTCGGGTTCGATGCCTGACAGCGAGGTCAGATGTTCCTCTTAACTTCATGTTGAGCCGGCCTTCGGGATCGATGCCTGTTTGTTTAACAGATGCCTGATAGCAAGTTCAGATGTTCTTCTCAACTTCGTGTTGAGGCGGCCTCCGGGTTCAATGCATGTTTGTTTAACAGATGCCTAACGGTGAGGACAGATGTTCTTATCAACTTCGTGTTGAGACGCCCTTCGGGTTCTATGCCTGTTTGTTTAAAAGATGCCTCACGACGAGGTTAAATGTTCCTCTCAACTTCGTGTTGGGCCAGCCTTCGGGTTCGATGCCTGTTTGTTTAACAGATACCTGATGGCGAGGTCAGATGTTCTTCTAAACTTCAGGTTGAGCCGGGTTTCGGGTTTGATGCATGTTTTTTAATAGATACCTGACGGCAGGGTCAGATGTTCTTCGTAACTTCGGGGTGAGCCGACCTCCGGATTCGATGCTTGTTTGTTTAACAGATGCTTGACAGTGAGGTTAGATGTTCCTCTCAACTTTGTGTCTAGCTGGCCTTTGGGTTCGATGCCTGACGGCGATGTCAGATATTCCTCTCAACTTCGTATTGAGCCGAGCTTCGGCATCGATGCCTGTTTGTTTAACAGATGCCTGACAGTGAGTTCAGATGTTCTTCTCAACTTCGTGTTGAGCCAGCCTCCGGGTTCGATGCCTGTTTGTTTAACAGATGCCTAACGATGAGGACTGATGTTCTTATCAACTTCGTGTTGAGCCGGCCTTCGGGTTCGATACCTGTTTATTTAAAATATGCCTCACGACGATGTCAGATGTTCTTCTCAACTTCGTGTTAAACCGGCCTTCGGGATCGATGCGTGTTTGTTTAACAGATACCTGACGGTGAGGTCAGATGTTATTCTAAACTTCAGGTTGAGCCGGGTTTCGGGTTCGATGCATGTTTCTTTAACAGATGCCTGATGGCAAGGTCAGATGTTCTTCGTTACTTCGGGTTGAGCCGGCCTCCAGATTCGATGCCTGTTTGTTTAACAGATGCTTGACACCGAGGTCAGATGTTCCTCTCAACTTCGTGTCGAGCCGGCCTTCGGGTTTGATGCCTAACAGCGAAGTCAGATGTTCCACTTAACTTCGTGTTGAGCTGGCCTTCGGGATCGATGCCTGTTTGTTTAACAGATGCCTGATAGCGAGTTCAGATGTTCTTCTCAACTTCGTGTTGAGGCGGCCTCCAGGTTCGATGCCTGTTTGTTTAAGAGATGCCTAACGGTGAGGACAGATGTTCTTATCAACTTCGTGTTGAGACGCCCTTCGGGTTCTATGCCTAATTGTTTAAAAGATGCCTCACGACGAGGTTAAATGTTCGTCTCAACTTTGTGTTGAGCCGGCCTTCGGGTTCGATGCCTGTTTGTTTAACAGATACCTGATGGCAAGGTCAGATGTTCTTCTAAACTTCAGGTTGAGCCGGGTTTCAGGTTTAAAGCATGTTATTTAGCAGATGCCTGACGGCAAGGTCAGATGTTCTTCGTAACTTCGGGTTGAGCCGACCTCCGGATTCGATGCCTGTTTGTTTAACAGATGCTTGACACTGAGGTTAGATGTTCCTCTCAACTTCGTGTCTAGCTGGCCTTTGGGTTCGATGCCTGACGGCGATGTCAGATATTCCTCTCAACTTCATATTGAGCCGAGCTTCGGCATCGATGCCTGTTTGTTTAACAGATCCCTGGCAGTGAGTTCAGATGTTCTTCTCAACTTCGTGTTGAGCCGGCCTCCGGGTTCAATGCCTGTTTGTTTAACAGATGCCTAACGGTGAAGACAAATGTTCTTATCAACTTCGTGTTGAGCTGGCCTTCGGGTTCGATGCCTGTTTATTTAAAAGATGCCTCACGGCGATGTCAGATGTTCTTCTCAACTTCGTGTTGAACCGGCCTTTGGGTTCGATGCCTGTATGTTTAACAGATACCTGATGGCGAGGTCAGATGTTCTTCTAAACTTCAGGTAGAGCCGGGTTTCGGGTCTGATGCATGTTATTTAACAGATGCCTGACGACAAGGTCAGATGTTCTTCGTAACTTCGGGTTGAGCCGACCTCCGGATTCGATGCCTGTTTGTTTAACAGATGCTTGACACTGAGGTTAGATGTTCCTCTCAACTTCGTGTCTAGCTGGCCTTTGGCTTCGATGCCTGACGACGATGTCAGATATTCCTCTCAACTTCGTATTGAGTCGAGCTTCGGCATCGATGCTTGTTTGTTTAACAGATGCCTAACAGTGAGTTCAGATGTTCTTCTCAACTTCATGTTGAGCCGGCCTCCGGGTTCGATGCCTGTTTGTTTAACAGATGCCTAACGATGAGGACTGATGTTCTTATCAACTTCGTGTTGAGCCGGCCTTCGAGTTCGATGCCTGTTTATTTAAAATATGCCTCACGACGATGTCAGATGTTCTTCTCAACTTCGTGTTGAACCGGCCTTCGGGATCGATGCCTGTTTGTTTAACAGATACCTGACGGTGAGGTCAGATGTTATTCTCAACTTCAGGTTGAGCCGGGTTTCGGGTTCGATGCATGTTTCTTTAACAGATGCCTGATGGCAAGGTCCGATGTTCTTCGTTACTTCGGGTTGAGCCGGCCTCCAGATTCGATGCCTGTTTGTTTAACAGATGCTTGACACCGAGGTCAGATGTTCCTCTCAACTTCGTGTCGAGCCGGCCTTCGGGTTTGATGCCTGACGGCGAAGTCAAATGTTCCTCTTAACTTCGTGTTGAGCTGGCCTTCGGGATCGATGCCTGTTTGTTTAACAAATGCCTGATAGCGAGTTCAGATGTTCTTCTCAACTTCGTGTTGAGGCGGCCTCCAGGTTCGATGCCTGTTTGTTTAAGAGATGCCTAACGGTGAGGACATATGTTCTTATCAACTTCGTGTTGAGACGCCCTTCGGGTTCTATGCCTGTTTGTTTAAAAGATGCCTCACGACGAGGTTAAATGTTCCTCTCAACTTTGTGTTGAGCCGGCCTTCGGGTTCGATGCCTGTTTGTTTAACAGATACCTGATGGCGAGGTCAGATGTTCTTCTAAACTTCAGGTTGAACCGGGTTTCGGGTTTGATGCATGTTATTTAGCAGATGCCTGACGGCAAGGTCAGATGTTCTTCGTAACTTCGGGTTGAGCCGACCTCCGGATTCGATGCCTGTTTGTTTAACAGATGCTTGACACTGAGGTTAGATGTTCCTCTCAACTTCGTGTCTAGCTGGCCTTTGGGTTCGATGCCTGACGGTGATGTCAGATATTCCTCTCAACTTCATATTGAGCCGAGCTTCGGCATCGATGCCTGTTTGTTTAACAGATCCCTGGCAGTGAGTTCAGATGTTCTTCTCAACTTCGTGTTGAGCCGGCCTCCGGGTTCAATGCCTGTTTGTTTAACAGATGCCTAACGGTGAAGACAAATGTTCTTATCAACTTCGTGTTGAGCTGGCCTTCGGGTTCGATGCCTGTTTATTTAAAAGATGCCTCACGGCGATGTCAGATGTTCTTCTCAACTTCGTGTTGAACCGGCCTTTGGGTTCGATGCCTGTATGTTTAACAGATACCTGATGGCGAGGTCAGATGTTCTTCTAAACTTCAGGTAGAGCCGGGTTTCGGGTCTGATGCATGTTATTTAACAGATGCCTGACGACAAGGTCAGATGTTCTTCGTAACTTCGGGTTGAGCCGACCTCCGGATTCGATGCCTGTTTGTTTAACAGATGCTTGACACTGAGGTTAGATGTTCCTCTCAACTTCGTGTCTAGCTGGCCTTTGGCTTCGATGCCTGACGACGATGTCAGATATTCCTCTCAACTTCGTATTGAGTCGAGCTTCGGCATCGATGCTTGTTTGTTTAACAGATGCCTAACAGTGAGTTCAGATGTTCTTCTCAACTTCATGTTGAGCCGGCCTCCGGGTTCGATGCCTGTTTGTTTAACAGATGCCTAACGATGAGGACTGATGTTCTTATCAACTTCGTGTTGAGCCGGCCTTCGAGTTCGATGCCTGTTTATTTAAAATATGCCTCACGACGATGTCAGATGTTCTTCTCAACTTCGTGTTGAACCGGCCTTCGGGATCGATGCCTGTTTGTTTAACAGATACCTGACGGTGAGGTCAGATGTTATTCTCAACTTCAGGTTGAGCCGGGTTTCGGGTTCGATGCATGTTTCTTTAACAGATGCCTGATGGCAAGGTCAGATGTTCTTCGTTACTTCGGGTTGAGCCGGCCTCCAGATTCGATGCCTGTTTGTTTAACAGATGCTTGACACCGAGGTCAGATGTTCCTCTCAACTTCGTGTCGAGCCGGCCTTCGGGTTTGATGCCTGACGGCGAAGTCAAATGTTCCTCTTAACTTCGTGTTGAGCTGGCCTTCGGGATCGATGCCTGTTTGTTTAACAAATGCCTGATAGCGAGTTCAGATGTTCTTCTCAACTTCGTGTTGAGGCGGCCTCCAGGTTCGATGCCTGTTTGTTTAAGAGATGCCTAACGGTGAGGACATATGTTCTTATCAACTTCGTGTTGAGACGCCCTTCGGGTTCTATGCCTGTTTGTTTAAAAGATGCCTCACGACGAGGTTAAATGTTCCTCTCAACTTTGTGTTGAGCCGGCCTTCGGGTTCGATGCCTGTTTGTTTAACAGATACCTGATGGCGAGGTCAGATGTTCTTCTAAACTTCAGGTTGAGCCGGGTTTCGGGTTTGATGCATGTTATTTAGCAGATGCCTGACGGCAAGGTCAGATGTTCTTCGTAACTTCGGGTTGAGCCGACCTCCGGATTCAATGCCTGTTTGTTTAACAGATGCTTGACACTGAGGTTAGATGTTCCTCTCAACTTCGTGTCTAGCTGGCCTTTGGGTTCGATGCCTGACGGCGATGTCAGATATTCCTCTCAACTTCATATTGAGCCGAGCTTCGGCATCGATGCCTGTTTGTTTAACAGATCCCTGGCAGTGAGTTCAGATGTTCTTCTCAACTTCGTGTTGAGCCGGCCTCCGGGTTCAATGCCTGTTTGTTTAACAGATGCCTAACGGTGAAGACAAATGTTCTTATCAACTTCGTGTTGAGCCGGCCTTCGGGTTCGATGCCTGTTTATTTAAAAGATGCCTCACGGCGATGTCAGATGTTCTTCTCAACTTCGTGTTGAACCGGCCTTCGGGTTCGATGCATGTATGTTTAACAGATACCTGATGGCGAGGTCAGATGTTCTTCTAAACTTCAGGTAGAGCCGGGTTTCGGGTCTGATGCATGTTATTTAACAGATGCCTGACGACAAGGTCAGATGTTCTTCGTAGCTTCGGGTTGAGCCGACCTCCGGATTCGATGCCTGTTTGTTTAACAGATGCTTGACACTGAGGTTAGATGTTCCTCTCAACTTCGTGTCTAGCTGGCCTTTGGCTTCGATGCCTGACGGCGATGTCAGATATTCCTCTCAACTTCGTATTGAGTCGAGCTTCGGAATCGATGCTTGTTTGTTTAACAGATGCCTAACAGTGAGTTCAGATGTTCTTCTCAACTTCATGTTGAGCCGGCCTCCGGGTTCGATGCCTGTTTGTTTAACAGATGCCTAACGATGAGGACTGATGTTCTTATCAACTTCGTGTTGAGCCGGCCTTCGAGTTCGATGCCTGTTTATTTAAAATATGCCTCACGACGATGTCAGATGTTCTTCTCAACTTCGTGTTGAACCGGCCTTCGGGATCGATGCCTGTTTGTTTAACAGATACCTGACGGTGAGGTCAGATGTTATTCTCAACTTCAGGTTGAGCCGGGTTTCGGGTTCGATGCATGTTTCTTTAACAGATGCCTGATGGCAAGGTCAGATGTTCTTCGTTACTTCGGGTTGAGCCGGCCTCCAGATTCGATGCCTGTTTGTTTAACAGATGCTTGACACCGAGGTCAGATGTTCCTCTCAACTTCGTGTCGAGCCGGCCTTCGGGTTTGATGCCTGACGGCGAAGTCAAATGTTCCTCTTAACTTCGTGTTGAGCTGGCCTTCGGGATCGATGCCTGTTTGTTTAACAGATGCCTGATAGCGAGTTCAGATGTTCTTCTCAACTTCGTGTTGAACCGGCCTTCGGGTTCGATGCCTGTATGTTTAACACATACCTGATGGCGAGGTCAGATGTTCTTCTAAACTTCAGGTAGAGCCGGGTTTCGGGTTTGATGCATGTTATTTAACAGATGCCTGACGACAAGGTCAGATGTTCTTCGTAACTTCGGGTTGAGCCGACCTCCGGATTCGATGCCTGTTTGTTTAACAGATGCTTGACACTGAGGTTAGATGTTCCTCTCAACTTCGTGTCTAGATGGCCTTTGGCTTCGATGCCTAACGGCGATGTCAGATATTCCTCTCAACTTTGTATTGAGCCGAGCTTCGGCATCGATGCTTGTTTGTTTAACAGATGCCTGACAGTGAGTTCAGATGTTCTTCTCAACTTCATGTTGAGCTGGCCTTCGGGTTCGATGCCTGTTTGTTTAACAGATGCCTAACGATGAGGACTGATGTTCTTATCAACTTCGTGTTGAGCCGGCCTTCGAGTTCGATGCCTGTTTATTTAAAATATGCCTCACGACGATGTCAGATGTTCTTCTCAACTTCGTGTTGAACCGGCCTTCGGGATCGATGCCTGTTTGTTTAACAGATACCTGATGGTGAGGTCATATGTTCTTCTCAACATCAGGTTGAGCCGGGTTTCGTGTTCGATGCATGTTTCTTTAACAGATGCCTGATAGCAAGGTCAGGTGTTCTTCGTTACTTCGGGTTGAGCCGGCCTCCGGATTCGATGCCTTTTTGTTTAACAGATGCTTGACAGCGAGGTCAGATGTTCCTCTCAACTATGTGTCTAGCCGTCCTTTGGGTTCGATGCCTGACGGTGAGGTCAGATGTTCTTCTCAACTTCGTGTTGAGCCGGCCTTCGGGTTCGATGCCTGTTTGTTTAATAGATGTCTGACGGCGAGGTCATATGTTCTTCTCAACTACGGGTTGAGCCGGCCTTCGGGTTCGATGCCTGCTTGTTTAATAGATGCTTGACACCGAGGTCAGATGTTCCTCTCAACTTCGTGTCGAGCCGGCCTTCGGGTTTGATGCCTAATGGCGAAGTCAGATGTTCCTCTTAACTTCGTGTTGAGCTGGCCTTCGGGATCGATGCCTGTTTGTTTAACAGATGCCTGATAGCGAGTTCAGATGTTCTTCTCAACTTCGTGTTGAGGCGGCCTCTAGGTTCGATGCCTGTTTGTTTAAGAGATGCCTAACGGTGAGGACAGATGTTCTTATCAACTTCGTGTTGAGACGCCCTTCGGGTTCTATGCCTGTTTGTTTAAAAGATGCCTCACGACAAGGTTAAATGTTCCTCTCAACTTTGTGTTGAGCCGGCCTTCGGGTTCGATGCCTGTTTGTTTAACAGATACCTGATGGCGAGGTCAGATGTTCTTCTAAACTTCAGGTTGAGCCGGGTTTCGGGTTTGAAGCATGTTATTTAGCAGATGCCTGACGGCAAGGTTAGATGTTCTTCATAACTTCGGGTTGAGCCGACCTCCGGATTCGATGCCTGTTTGTTTAACAGATGCTTGACACTGAGGTTAGATGTTCCTCTCAACTTCGTGTCTAGCTGGCCTTTGGCTTCGATGCCTGACGACGATGTCAGATATTCCTCTCAACTTCGTATTGAGTCGAGCTTCGGCATCGATGCTTGTTTGTTTAACAGATGCCTAACAGTGAGTTCAGATGTTCTTCTCAACTTCATGTTGAGCCGGCCTCCGGGTTCGATGCCTGTTTGTTTAACAGATGCCTAACGATGAGGACTGATGTTCTTATCAACTTCGTGTTGAGCCGGCCTTCGAGTTCGATGCCTGTTTATTTAAAATATGCCTCACGACGATGTCAGATGTTCTTCTCAACTTCGTGTTGAACCGGCCTTCGGGATCGATGCCTGTTTGTTTAACAGATACCTGACGGTGAGGTCAGATGTTATTCTCAACTTCAGGTTGAGCCGGGTTTCGGGTTCGATGCATGTTTCTTTAACAGATGCCTGATGGCAAGGTCAGATGTTCTTCGTTACTTCGGGTTGAGCCGGCCTCCAGATTCGATGCCTGTTTGTTTAACAGATGCTTGACACCGAGGTCAGATGTTCCTCTCAACTTCGTATCGAGCCGGCCTTCGGGTTTGATGCCTGACGGCGAAGTCAAATGTTCCTCTTAACTTCGTGTTGAGCTGGCCTTCGGGATCGATGCTTGTTTGTTTAACAGATGCCTGATAGCGAGTTCAGATGTTCTTCTCAACTTCGTGTTGAGGCGGCCTCCAGGTTCGATGCCTGTTTGTTTAAGAGATGCCTAACGGTGAGGACAGATGTTCTTATCAACTACGTGTTGAGACGCCCTTCGGGTTCTATGCCTGTTTGTTTAAAAGATGCCTCACGACGAGGTTAAATGTTCCTCTCAACTTTGTGTTGAGCCGGCCTTCGGGTTCGATGCCTGTTTGTTTAACAGATACCTGATGGCGAGGTCAGATGTTCTTCTTAACTTCAGGTTGAGCCGGGTTTCGGGTTTGATGCATGTTATTTAGCAGATGCCTGACGGCAAGGTCAGATGTTCTTCGTAACTTCGGGTTGAGCCGACCTCCGGATTCAATGCCTGTTTGTTTAACAGATGCTTAACACTGAGGTTATATGTTCCTCTCAACTTCGTGTCTATCTGGCCTTTGGGTTCGATGCCTGACGGCGATGTCAGATATTCCTCTCAACTTCATATTGAGCCGAGCTTCGGCATCGATGCCTGTTTGTTTAACAGATCCCTGGCAGTGAGTTCAGATGTTCTTCTCAACTTCGTGTTGAGCCGGCCTCTGGGTTCAATGCATGTTTGTTTAACAGATGCCTAACGGTGAAGACAAATGTTCTTATCAACTTCGTGTTGAGCCGGCCTTCGGGTTCAATGCCTGTTTATTTAAAAGATGCCTCACGGCGATGTCAGATGTTCTTCTCAACTTCGTGTTGAACCGGCCTTCGGGTTCGATGCCTGTATGTTTAACAGATACCTGATGGCGAGGTCAGATGTTCTTCTAAACTTCAGGTAGAGCCGGGTTTCGGGTTTGATGCATGTTATTTAACAGATGCCTGACGACAAGGTCAGATGTTCTTCGTAACTTTGGGTTGAGCCGACCTCCGGATTCGATGCCTGTTTGTTTAACAGATGCTTGACACTGAGGTTAGATGTTCCTCTCAACTTCGTGTCTAGCTGGCCTTTGGGTTCGATGCCTGACGGCGATGTCAGATATTCCTCTCAACTTCATATTGAGCCGAGCTTCGGCATCGATGCCTGTTTGTTTAACAGATGCCTGACAGTGAGTTCAGATGTTCTTCTCAACTTCGTGTTGAGCCGGCCTCCGGGTTCAATGCCTATTTATTTAACAGATGCCTAACGGTAAAGACAGATGTTCTTATCAACTTCGTGTTGAGCCAGCCTTCGGGTTCGATGCCTGTTTATTTAAAAGATGCCTCACGGCGATGTCAGATGTTCTTCTCAACTTCGTGTTGAACCGGCCTTCGGGTTCGATGCCTGTATGTTTAACTGATACCTGATGGCGAGGTCAGATGTTCTTCTAAACTTCAGGTAGAGCCGGGTTTCGGGTTTGATGCATGTTATTTAACAGATGCCTGACGACAAGGTCAGATGTTCTTCGTAACTTCGGGTTGAACCGACCTCCGGATTCGATGCCTGTTTGTTTAACAGATGCTTGACACTGAGGTTAGATGTTCCTCTCAACTTCGTGTCTAGCTGGCCTTTGGGATCGATGCTTGACGGCGATGTCAGATATTCCTCTCAGCTTCATATTGAGCCGAGCTTCGGCATCGATGTCTGTTTGTTTAACAGATGCCTGACAGTGAGTTCAGATGTTCTTCTCAACTTCATGTTGAGCCGGCCTCCGGGTTCAATGCCTGTTTGTTTAACAGATGCCTAACGGTGAAGACAGATGTTCTTATCAACTTCGTGTTGAGCCAGCCTTCGGGTTCGATGCCTGTTTATTTAAAAGATGCCTCACGGCGATGTCAGATGTTCTTCTCAACTTCGTGTTGAACCGGCCTTCGGGTTCGATGCCTGTATGTTTAACTGATACCTGATGGCGAGGTCAGATGTTCTTCTAAACTTCAGGTAGAGCCGGGTTTCGGGTTTGATGCATGTTTCTTTAACAGATGCCTCATAGCAAGGTCAGATGTTCTTCGTAACTTCGGGTTAAGCCGGCCTCCGGATTTGATGCCTTTTTGTTTAACAGATGCTTGACAGCGAGGTCAGATGTTCCTCTCAACTATGTGTCTAGCCGGCCTTTGGGATCGATGCCTGACGGCGATGTCAGATGTTATTCTCAACTTCATATTGAGCCGGCCTTCGGGTTCGATGCCTGTTTGTTTAACAGATGCCTGACAGTGAGTTCAGATGTTCTTCTCAACTTCATGTTGAGCCGGCCTCCGGGTTCAATGCCTGTTTGTTTAACAGATGCCTAACGGTGAAGACAGATGTTCTTATCAACTTCGTGTTGAGCCGGCCTTCGGATTCAATGCCTGTTTATTTAAAAGATGCCTCACGGTGATGTCAGATGTTCTTCCCAACTTCGTGTTGATCCGGCCTTCGAGTTCGATGCCTGTTTATTTAACAGATACCTGACGGTGAGGTCAGATGTTCTTCTCAACATCAGGTTGAGCCAGGTTTCGTGTTTGATGCATGTTTCTTTAACAGATGCCTCATAGCAAGGTCAGATGTTCTTCGTTACTTCGGGTTAAGCCGGCCTCCGGATTCGATGCCTTTTTGTTTAACAGATGCTTGACAGCGAGGTCAGATGTTCCTCTCAACTATGTGTCTAGCCGTCCTTTCGGTTCGATGCCTGACGGCGAGGTCAGAAGTTATTCTCAACTTCGTGTTCAGCCGGCCTTCGGGTTCGATGCCTGTTTGTTTAATAGATGTCTGACAGCGAGGTCATATGTTCTTCTCAACTACGGGTTGAGCCGGCCTTCGGGTTCGATGCCTGTTTGTTTAATAGATGCTTGACAGCGAGGTCAAATGTTCCTCTCAACTTCGTGTCGAGCCGGCCTTCTGTTTCGATGCTTGACGGCGAGGTCAGATGTTCCTCTTAACTTCGTGTTGAGCCGACCTTCGAGATCGATGCCTGTTTGTTTAACAGATGCCTGACAGCTAGTTCAGATGTTCTTCTCAACTTCGTGTTGAGCCGGCCTCCGTGTTTGATGCCTGTTTGTTAAACAGATGCCTATTGGTCAGGTCAGATATTCTTATCAACTTCTTGTTGAGCCGCCCTTAGGGTTAGATGCCTGTTTGTTTAAAAGATGCCTCACGGCGAGGTCAGATGTTCTTCTCAACTTCGTGTTGAGCCGGTCTCCGGGTTCGATGCCTGTTTGTTTAACAGATGCCAAACGGTGAGGACAGATGTTCTTATCAACTTCGTGTTGAGACGCCCTTCGGGTTCGATGCCTGTTTGTTTAAAAGATGCCACACGACGAGGTTAAATGTTCCTCTCAACTCCGTGTTGAGCCGGCCTTCGGGTTCGATGCCTGTTTGTTATACAGATACCTGATGGAGAGGTCAGATGTTCTTCTAAACTTCAGGTTGAGCCGGGTTTCGGGTTTGATGCATGTTATTTAACAGATGCCTGACGGCAAGGTCAGATGTTCTTCATAACTTCAGGTTGAGCTAACCTCCGAATTCAAAGCCTGTTTTATTAATAGATGCTTGACAGTGAGGTTAGATGTTCCTCTCAACTTTGTGTCTAGCTGGCCTTTGGGTTCGATACCTGACGGCAAGGTCATATATTCCTCTCAACTTCGTATTGAGCCGAACTTCGGGATCGATGCCTGTTTGTTTAACAGATGCCTGACAGTGAGTTCAGATGTTCCTTTCAACTTCGTGTTGAGCCGGCCTCCGGTTTCGATGCCTGTTTGTTTAACAGATGCCTAACGGTGAGGACATATGCTCTTATCAACTTCGTGTTGAGCCGACCTTCAAGTTCGATGCCTGTTTATTTAAAAGATGCCTCACGGCGATGTCAGATGTTCTTCTCAACTTCGTGTTGAGTCGGCCTTCGGATTCGATGCCTGTTTTTTTAACAGATACCTGACAGTGAGGTAAGATGTTCTTCTCAACTTCAGGTTGAGCCAGGTTTCGGGTTCGGGTTGAGCCGGCCTTCGGGTTCGATGCCTGTTTGTTTAATAGATGCTTGACAGCGAGGTCAAATGTTCCTCTCAACTTCGTGTCGAGCCGGCCTTCTGTTTCGATGCTTGACGGCGAGATCAGATGTTCCTCTTATCTTCGTGTTGAGCCGACCTTCGAGATCGATGCCTGTTTGTTTAACAGATGCCTGACAGCTAGTTCAGATGTTCTTCTCAACTTCGTGTTGAGCCGGCCTCCGTGTTTGATGCCTGTTTGTTAAACAGATGCCTATTGGTGAGGTAAGATATTCTTATCAACTTCTTGTTGAGCCGCCCTTAGGGTTAGATGCCTGTTTGTTTAAAAGATGCCTCACGGCGAGGTCAGATGTTCTTCTCAACTTCGTGTTGAGCCGGTCTCCGGGTTCGATGCCTGTTTATTTAACAGATGCCTAACGGTGAGGACAAATGTTCTTATCAACTTCGTGTTGAGACGCCCTTCGGGTTCAATGCCTGTTTGTTTAAAAGATGCCTCACGACGAGGTTAAATGTTCCTCTCCACTCCGTGTTGAGCCGGCCTTCGGGTTCGATGCCTGTTTGTTATACAGATACCTGATGGAGAGGTCAGATGTTCTTCTAAACTTCAGGTTGAGCCGGGTTTCGGGTTTGATGCATGTTATTTAACAGATGCCTGACGGCAAGGTTAGATGTTCTTCGTAACTTCAGGTTGAGCCAACCTCCGTATTCAAAGCCTGTTTTATTAATAGATGCTTGACAGTGAGGTTAGATGTTCCTCTCAACTTCGTGTCTAGCTGGCCTTTGGGTTCGATACCTGACGGCGAGGTCATATATTCCTCTCAACTTCGTATTGAGCCGAACTTCGGGATCGATGCCTGTTTGTTTAACAGATGCCTGACAGTGAGTTCAGATGTTCCTTTCAACTTCGTGTTGAGCCGGCCTCCGGGTTCGATGCCTGTTTGTTTAACAGATGCCTAACGGTGAGGACATATGCTCTTATCAACTTCGTGTTGAGCCGGCCTTCAAGTTCGATGCCTGTTTATTTAAAAGATGCCTCACGGCGATGTCAGATGTTCTTCTCAACTTCGTGTTGAGTCGGCCTTCGGATTTGATGCCTGTTTTTTTAACAGATACCTGACAGTGAGGTAAGATGTTCTTCTCAACTTCAGGTTGAGCCAGGTTTCGGGTTCGGGTTGAGCCGGCCTCCAGATTCAATGCATGTTTGTTTAACAAATGCTTGACAGCGAGGTCAGATGTTCCTCTCAACTTCGTGTCTAGCCGGCCTTTCGGTTCGATGCCTGACGACGAGGTCAGATGTTCTTCTCAACTTCGTGTTGAGCCGACCTTCGGGTTCGATGCCTGTTTGTTTAACAGATGTCTGATGGCGAGGTCAGATGTTCTTCTCAACTACGGGTTGAGCCGTCCTTCGGGTTCGATGCCTGTTTGTTTAACAGATGCTAGATACCAAGGTCAAATGTTCCTCTCAACTTCGTATCGAGTCGGCCTTCTGGTTCGATGCCTGATAGCGAGGTCAGATGTTCTGATTGACTTCGTGTTGAGTCGGCCTTCGGGTTCGATGCCTGTTAGTTTAACAGATTCCTGACGGCGAGGTCAGATATTCCTCTCAACTTCGTGTTGAGCAGACCTTCGGGATTGATGCCTGATTGTTTAACAGATGCCTAACAGCAAGTTCAGATGTTCTTCTCAACTTCGTGTTGAGCCGGCCTCCGGGTTCGATGCCTGTTTGTTTAACAGATGCCTAACAGTGAGGACATATGTTTTTATCAACTTCGTTTTAAGGCGCCCTTCGGGTTTGATGCCTGTTTGTTTAAAAGATGCCTCACGGCGATGTCAGAAGTTCCTCTCAACTTCGTGTTGAGCCGGCCTTCGGGTTCGATGCCTTTTTTCTTAACAGATACCTGATGGCAAGGTCAGATGTTCTTCTCAACTTCAGGTTGGGCCGGGTTTCGGGTTTGATGCATGTCTCCTTAACAGATGCCTGACGGCAAGGTTAGATGTTCTTCGCAACTTCGGGTTGAGCCGACCTCCGGATTTTATGCCTGTTTGTTTAACAGATGCTTGGCATCGAGGCCAGATGTTCCTCTCAACTTCGTGTCTAGCTGGCCTTTGGGTTCGATGTCTGACGGCGAGGTCAGATGTTCTTCTCAACTTCGTGTTGAGCCGGCCTTCGAGTTCGATGCCTGTTTGTTTAACAGATGTCTGACGGCTAGGTCAGATGTTCTTCTCAACTACGGGTTGAGCCGGCCTTCGGGTTCGATGCCAGATTGTTTAAAAGATGCCTCACGGAGATGTCAGATGTTCCTCTCAACTTCGTGTTGAACCAGCCTTCAGGTTTGATGCCTGGCGGCAAGGTCAGATGTTCCTCTTAACTTCGTGTTGAGCCGGCCTTCGGGTTCGATGCCTATTTGTTTAACAGATTCCTGACTAAGAGGTCAGATATTCCTCTCAACTTCGTGTTGAGTCGACCTTCGGGATCGATGCCTGTTTGTTTAACCGATGCCTGGCAGCGAGTTCAGATGATTTTCTCAACTTCGTGTTGAGCCGGCCTCCAGGTTCGATGCCTGTTTGTTTAACAGATGCCAAACGGTGAGGACAGATGTTCTTATCAACTTCGTGTTGAGCCGCCCTTCGGGTTCGATGCCTGTTTGTTTAAAAGATGCCTCACGGTGATGTCAGAATTTCTTCTCAACTTCGTGTTGTGCCGGCCTTCGGGTTCGATGCCTGTTTGTTTAACATATACCTGATGGCGAGGTCAGTTGTTCTTCTCAACTTCAGGTTGAGCCGGGTTTCGGGTTTGATTCCTGTTTCTTTAACAGATGCCTGACGGCAAGGTCAGATGTTCTTCGTAACTTCGAGTTGAGCCGACCTCCGGATTCGATGCCTGTTTGTTTAACAGATGCTTGACAGCGAGGTCAGATTTTCCTCTCAACTTCGTGTCTAGCCGGCCTTTGGGTTCGAAGCCTAACAGCGAGGTCAGATGTTCTTCTCAACTTCGTGTTGAGCCGGCCTTCGGGTTCGATGCCTGTTTGTTTAAGAGATGTCTGACGGCGAGGTTAGATGTTCGTCTAAACTACGGGTTGAGCCGGCTTTCGGGTTCGATGCCTGTTTGTTTAATGGATGCTTGACAGCAAGGTCACATGTTCCTCTCAACTTCGTGTCGAGCCGGCCTTCAGGTTCGATGCCTGTTTGTTTAACAGATGCCTGACAGCAAGTTCAGATGTTCTTCTCAACTTCGTGTTGAGCCGGCCTTCGGGTTCGATGCCTGTTTGTTTAAAAGATACCTGATGGCAAGGTCAGATGTTCTTCTCAACTTCGTGTTTAGCTGGCCTTCGGGTTCGATGCCTGTTTGTTTAACAGATGTCTGACGGCGAGGTCAGATGTTCTTCTCAACTACATATTGAGCCGCCATTCGGGTTCGATACCTGATTGTTTAAAAGATGCCTCACGGAGAGGTCAGATGTTCCTCTCAACTACGTGTTGAGTCGGCCTTTGGGTTTGATGCTTGTTTGTTTAACAGATACCTGATGGCGAGGTCAGATGTTCTTCTCAACTTCATGTTGAGCTGGGTTTCGGGTTCGACGCCTGTTTCTTTAACAGATGCCTGACATCAAGGTCATCTTTTCTTTGTAACTTCGGTTTGAGCCGACCTCCGGATTCGATGGCTATTTTTTAACAGATGCTTGACAACGAGGTCAGATGTTCCTCTCAACTTCGTGTCTAGCCGGCCTTTGGGTTCGATGCCTGACAGCGAGGTCAGATGTTCTTCTCAACTTCGTGTTGAACCGGCATTCGGGTTCGATGCCTGTTTTTTTAACAGATGTCTGACGGCGAGGTCAGATATTCTTCTCAACTACGGGTTGAGCCGGCCTTCGGGTTCGATGCATGTTTGTTTAACAGATGCTTGACAGCGAGGTCAGATGTTCCTCTCAATTTTGTGTCGAGCCGGCCTTCGGGTTTGATGCATGACGGCAAGGTCATATGTTCCTCTTAACTTCGTGTTGAGCCGGCCTTCAGGTTTGATGCCTGTTTGTTTAACAGATTCCTGACGGCGAGGTCAGATATTCCTCTCAACTTCGTATTGAACCGAACTTCGGGATCGATGCCTGTTTGTTTAACAGATGCCTGGAAGTGAGTTCAGATGTTCTTCTCATCTTCGTGTTGAGCCGGCCTCCGGGTTCGATGCCTGTTTGTTTAACAAATGCCTAACAGTGAGGTCATATATTCTTATCAACTTCGTGTTGAGCCGCCCTTCGGGTTTGATGCCTATTTGTGTAAAAGATGCCTGACGGCGAGGTCAGATGTTCCTCTCAGCATCGTGTTGAGTCGGCCTTCGGGTTCGATGCCTGTTTGTTTAACAGATACCAGATGGCAAGGTCAGATGTTCTTCTCAACTTCGTGTTGAGCTGGGTTTCGGGTTTGATGCCTGCTTCTTTAACAGATGCATGACAACAAGGTTAGATGTTCTTCGTAACTTCGGGTTAAGCCGACCTCTGGATTCGAGGCCTGTTTGTTTAACAGATGCTTGACAGCGAGGTCAGATGTTCCTCTCAACATCGTGTTGAGTCGGCCTTCGGGTTCGATGCCTGTTTGTTTAACAGATACCTGATGGTAAGGTCAGATGTTCTTCTCAACTTCGTGTTGAGCTGGCCTTCGGGTTCGATGCCTGTTTGTTTAACAGATGTCTGACAGCGAGGTCAGATGTTCTTCTCAACTACGTATTGAGCCGCCCTTCGGGTTCGGTACCTGTTTGTTTAAAAGATGCCTCACGGAGAGGTCAGATGTTCCTCTCAACTACGTGTTGAGCCAGCCTTCGGGTTCGGTGCCTGTTTGTTTAACAGATACCTGATGGCGAGGTCAGATGTTCTTCTCAACTTCAGGTTGAGCTGGGTTTCGGGTTCGATGCCTGTTTCTTTAACAGATGCCTGACAGCAAGGTTAGATGTTCTTCGTAACTTCGGGTTAAGCCGATCTCCGGATTCGAGGCCTGTTTGTTTAACAGATGCTTGACAGCGAGGTCAGATGTTCCTCTCAACTTCGTGTCTAGCCGGCCTTTGGGTTCGATGCGTGACAGCAAGGTCATATGTTCTTCTCAACTTCGTGTTGAGCCGGCCATCGGGTTCGATGCCTATTTGTTTAACAGATGTCTGACGGCGAGGGCAGATGTTCTTTTCAACTACGGGTTGAGCCGGCCTTCGGGTTCGTTGCCTGTTTGTTTAAAAGATGCCTGACGGCGAGGTCAGATGTTCCTCTCAACATCGTGTTGAGTCGGCCTTCGGGTTCGATGCCTGTTTGTTTAACAGATACCTGATGGCAAGGTTAGATGTTCTTCTCAACTTTGTGTTGAGCTGGCCTTCGGGTTTGATGCCTGTTTGTTTAACAGATGTCTGACGGCGAGGTCATATGTTCTTTTCAACTACGTATTGAGTCGCCCTTCGGGTTCGGTACCTGTTTGTTTAAAAGATGCCTCACGGAGAGGTCAGATGTTCCTCTCAACTACGTGTTGAGCCAGCCTTCGAGTTCGGTGCCTGTTTGTTTAACAGATACCTTATGGCGAGGTCAGCTGTTCTTCTCAACTTCAGGTTGAGCTGGGTTTCGGGTTTGATGCCTGTTTCTTTAACAGATGCCTGACAACAAGGTTAGATGTTCTTCGTAACTTCGGGTTAAGCCGACCTCTGGATTCGAGGCCTGTTTGTTTAACAGATGCTTGACAGCGAGGTCAGATGTTCCTCTCAACATCGTGTTGAGTCGGCCTTCGGGTTCGATGCCTGTTTGTTTAACAGATACCTGATGGTAAGGCCAGATGTTCTTCTCAACTTCGTGTTGAGCTGGCCTTCGGGTTCGATGCCTGTTTGTTTAACAGATGTCTGACAGCGAGGTCAAATGTTCTTCTCAACTACGTATTGAGCCGCCCTTCGGGTTCGGTACCTGTTTGTTTAAAAGATGCCTCACGGAGAGGTCAGATGTTCCTCTCAACTACGTGTTGAGCCAGCCTTCGGGTTCGGTGCCTGTTTGTTTAACAGATACCTGATGGCGAGGTCAGATGTTCTTCTCAACTTCAGGTTGAGCTGGGTTTCGGGTTCGATGCCTGTTTCTTTAACAGATGCTTGACAGCAAGGTTAGATGTTCTTCGTAACTTCGGGTTAAGCCGACCTCCGGATTCGAGGCCTGTTTGTTTAACAGATGCTTGACAGCGAGGTTAGATGTTCCTATCAATTTCGTGTCTAGCCGACCTTTGGGTTCGATGCGTGACAGCGAGGTCATATGTTCTTCTCAACTTCGTGTTGATCCGGCCTTCGGGTTCGATGCATGTTTGTTTAACAGATGTCTGACGGCGAGGGCAGATGTTCTTCTCAACTACGGGTTGAGCTGGCCTTCGGATTCGTTGTCTGTTTGTTTAAAAGATGCCTGACGGCGAGGTCAAATGTTCCTCTCAACATCGTGTTGAGTCGGCCTTCGGGTTCGATGCTTGTTTGTTTAACAGATACCTGATGGCAAGGTCAGATGTTCTTCTCAACTTCGTGTTGAGCTGGCCTTCGGGTTCGATGCCTGTTTGTTTAACAGATGTCTGACAGCGAGGTCAGATGTTCTTCTCAACTACGTATTGAGCCGCCCTTCGGGTTCAGTACCTGTTTGTTTAAAAGATGCCTCACGGAGAGGTCAGATGTTCCTCTCAACTACGTGTTGAGCCAGCCTTCAGGTTCGGTGCCTGTTTGTTTAACAGATACCTGATGGCGAGGTCAGATGTTCTTCTCAACTTCAGGTTGAGCTGGGTTTCGGGTTTGATGCCTGTTTCTTTAATAGATGCCTGACAGCAAGGTTAGATGTTCTTCGTAACTTCGGGTTAAGCCGGCCTCCGGATTCGAGGCCTGTTTGTTTAACAGATGCTTGACAGCGAGGTCAGATGTTCCTCTCAACTTCGTGTCTAGCCGGCCTTTGGGTTCGATGCGTGACAGCAAGGTCACATGTTCTTCTCAACTTCGTGTTGAGCCGGCCTGCGGGTTCGATGCCTGTTTGTTTAACAGATGTCTGACGGCGAGGTCAGATGTTCTTCTCAACTACGGGTTGAGCCGACCTTCGGGTTCGATGCCTGTTTGTTTAACAGTTGCTTGACAGCGAGGTCAGATGTTCGTCTAAACTTTGTGTCGAGCCGGCCTTCGGGTTCGATGCATGACGGCGAGGTCAGATGTTCCTCTTAACTTCGTGTTGAGCCACCCTTCGGGTTTGATGCCTGTTTGTTTAACAGATTCCTGACGGCGAGGTCAGATATTCCTCTCAACTTCGTATTGTGCCGAACTTCGGGATCGATGCCTGTTTGTTTAACAGATTCCTGACAGTGAGTTTAGATGTTCTTCTCAACTTCGTGTTGAGCCGACCTTCGGGTTCGATGCCTGTTTGTTTAACATATGTCTGACGGCGAGGTCAAATGTTCTTCTCAACTACGGGTTGAGCCGGCCTTCGGGTTCGATGCCTGTTTGTTTAATAGATGCTTGACAGCAAGGTCAAATGTTCCTCTCAACTTCGTGTCGAGCCGGCCTTCTGGTTCGATGCCTGACAGGGAGGTCAGATGTTTCTCTTAACTTCGTGTTGAGTCGACCTTCGGAATCGATGCCTATTTGTTTAACTGATGCATAACAGCGAGTTCAGATGTTCTTCTCAACTTCGTGTTGAGCCGGCCTACGTGTTTGATGCATGTTTGTTTAACAGATGCCTATTGGTGAGGTCAGATGTTCTTATCGACTTCGTGTTAGGCCGCCCTTCGGGTTAGATGCCTGTTTGTTTAAAAGATGCTTCACGGCGAGGTCAGATGTTCCTCTCAACTTCGTGTTGAGCCGGCCTTCGTGTTCGATGCCTGTTTGTTTAACAAATACCTGATGGCAAGGTCAGATGTTCTTCTCAACTTCAGGTTGAGCCGGGTTTCGGGTTCGATGCCTGTTTCTTTAACAGATGTCTGACAGCAAGGTAAGATGTTCTTCGTAACTTCGGGTTGAGCTGACCTCCGGATTTGATGCCTATTTGTTTAACAGATGCTTCACAGTGAGGTTATATGTTCCTCTCAACTTCGTGTCTAGCCGACCATTGGGTTTGATGCCTAACGGCGAGGTCAGATGTTCTTCTCAATTATGGGTTGAGACGGCCTTCGGGTTCGATGCCTCTTTGTTTAATAGATGCTTGACAGCAAGGTCAGATGTTCCTCTCAACTTCGTGTCGAGCCGGCCTTCGGGTTCGATGCTTGACGGCGAGGTCAGATATTCCTCTTAACTTCGTGTTGAGCCGGCCTTCGGGATCGATGCCTGTTTGTTTAACAGATCCCTGATAGCGAGTTCAGATGTTCTTCTCAACTTCGTGTTGAGGCGGCCTCCGGGTTCGATGCCTGTTTGTTTAACAGATGCCTAACGGTGAGGGCAGATGTTCTTATCAACTTCGTGTTGAGATGCCCTTCGGGTTCTATGCCTGTTTGTTTAAAAGATGCCTCACGACGAGGTTAAATGTTCCTCTCATCTTCGTGTTGAGCCGGCCTTCGGGTTCGATGCTTGTTTGTTTAACAGATACCGAATGGCGAGGTCAGATGTTCTTCTAAACTTCAGGTTGAGCCGGGTTTTGGGTTTGATGCATGTTATTTAACAGATGCCTGACGGCAAGGTCAGATGTTCTTCGTAACTTCGGGTTGAGCCGACTTCTGGATTCGATGCCTGTTTGTTTAATAGATGCTTGACAGTGAGGTTAGATGTTCCTCTCAATTTCGTGTCTATCTGGCCTTTGGGTTTGATGCCTGACGGAGAGGTCAGATATTCCTCTTAACTTCGTATTAAGCCGAACTTCGGGATCGATGCTTGTTTGTTTAACAGATTCCTGACAGTGATTTCAGATGTTCCTCTCAACTTCCTGTTGAGCCGGCCTCCGGGTTCGATGCCTGTTTGTTTAACAGATTCCTAACGGTGAGGACATATTTTCTTATTAACTTCGTGTTGAGCCGCCCTCCAAGTTCGATGCCTGTTTATTTAAAAGATGCCTCACGGCGATGTCAGATGTTCTTCTTAACTTCGTGTTGAGCCGGCCTTCGGGTTCAATTCCTGTTTGTTTAATAGATGCTTGACAGCGAGGTCAGATGTTCTTCTCAACTTCATGTTGAGCCGGGTTTCGGGTTCGATGCCTGTTTCTTTAATAGATGCCTGATGGAAAGGTCAGATGTTCTTCGTTATTTAGGGTTGAGTCGACCTCCAGATTCGATGCCTGTTTGTTTAACAGATGCTTGACAGCGAGGTCAGATGTTCCTCTCAACTTCGTGTCTAGCCAGCCTTTCGGTTCGATGCCTAACAGTAAGGTCAGATGTTCTTCTGAACTTCGTGCTGAGCCGGCCTTCAGGTTCGATGCCTGTTTGTTTAACAGATGTCTGACGGAGAGGTCAGATGTTCCTCTCAACTACGGGTTGAGCCGGCCTTCGAGTTCGATGCCTGTTTGTTTAACAGATGCTTGACAGCGAGGTCAAATGTTCCTCTCAAGTTCATGTCGAGTCGGCCTTCTGGTTCGATGCCTGACGGCGAGGTCAAATGTTTGGCTTAACTTCGTGTTGAGCCGGCCTTCGGGTTCGATGCCTGTTTGTTTAAAAGATGCCTCACGGTGATGTCAGAATTTCCTCTCAACTTCGTGTTGTGCCGGCCTTCGGGTTCGATGCCTGTTTGTTTAACATATACCTGATGGCGAGGTCAGTTGTTCTTCTCAACTTCAGGTTGAGCCGGGTTTCGGGTTTGATTCCTGTTTCTTTAACAGATGCCTGACGGCAAGGTCAGATGTTCTTCGTAACTTCGAGTTGAGCCGACCTCCGGATTCGATGCCTGTTTGTTTAACAGATGCTTGACAGCGAGGTCAGATTTTCCTCTCAACTTCGTGTCTAGCCGGCCTTTGGGTTCGAAGCCTAATAGCGAGGTCAGATGTTCTTCTCAACTTCGTGTTGAGTCGGCCTTCGGGTTCGATGCGTGTTTGTTTAAGAGATGTCTGACGGCGAGGTTAGATGTTCGTCTAAACTACGGGTTGAGCCGGCTTTCGGGTTCGATGCCTGTTTGTTTAATGGATGCTTGACAGCAAGGTCACATGTTCCTCTCAACTTCGTGTCGAGCCGGCCTTCAGGTTCGATGCCTGTTTGTTTAACAGATGCCTGACAGCAAGTTCAGATGTTCTTCTCAACTTCGTGTTGAGCCGGCCTTCGGGTTCGATGCCTGTTTGTTTAAAAGATACCTGATGGCAAGGTCAGATGTTCTTCTCAACTTCGTGTTTAGCTGGCCTTCGGGTTCGATGCCTGTTTGTTTAACAGATGTCTGACGGCGAGGTCAGATGTTCTTCTCAACTACATATTGAGCCGCCATTCGGGTTCGATACCTGATTGTTTAAAAGATGCCTCACGGAGAGGTCAGATGTTCCTCTCAACTACGTGTTGAGTCGGCCTTCGGGTTTGATGCTTGTTTGTTTAACAGATACCTGATGGCGAGGTCAGATGTTCTTCTCAACTTCATGTTGAGCTGGGTTTCGGGTTCGACGCCTGTTTCTTTAACAGATGCCTGACATCAAGGTCATCTTTTCTTTGTAACTTCGGTTTGAGCCGACCTCCGGATTCGATGGCTATTTTTTTAACAGATGCTTGACAGCGAGGTCAGATGTTCCTCTCAACTTCGTGTCTAGCCGGCCTTTGGGTTCGATGCCTGACAGCGAGGTCAGATGTTCTTCTCAACTTCGTGTTGAACCGGCATTCGGGTTCGATGCCTGTTTTTTTAACAGATGTCTGACGGCGAGGTCAGATGTTCTTCTCAACTACGGGTTGAGCCGGCCTTCGGGTTCGATGCATGTTTGTTTAACAGATGCTTGACAGCGAGGTCAGATGTTCCTCTCAATTTTGTGTCGAGCCGGCCTTCGGGTTTGATGCATGACGGCAAGGTCATATGTTCCTCTTAACTTCGTGTTGAGCCGGCCTTCAGGTTTGATGCCTGTTTGTTTAACAGATTCCTGACGGCGAGGTCAGATATTCCTCTCAACTTCGTATTGAACCGAACTTCGGGATCGATGCCTGTTTGTTTAACAGATGCCTGGAAGTGAGTTCAGATGTTCTTCTCATCTTCGTGTTGAGCCGGCCTCCGGGTTCGATGCCTGTTTGTTTAACAAATGCCTAACAGTGAGGTCATATATTCTTATCAACTTCGTGTTGAGCCGCCCTTCGGGTTTGATGCCTATTTGTGTAAAAGATGCCTGACGGCGAGGTCAGATGTTCCTCTCAGCATCGTGTTGAGTCGGCCTTCGGGTTCGATGCCTGTTTGTTTAACAGATACCAGATGGCAAGGTCAGATGTTCTTCTCAACTTCGTGTTGAGCTGGCCTTCGGGTTCGATGCCTGCTTGTTTAACAGATGTCTGACGGCGAGGTCAGATGTTCTTCTCAACTACGTATTGAGCCGCCCTTCTGGTTTGGTACCTGTTTGTTTAAAAGATGCCTCACGGAGAGGTCAGATGTTCCTCTCAACTACGTGTTGAGCCAGCCTTTGGGTTCGATGCCTGTTTGTTTAACAGATACCTGATGGCGAGGTCAGATGTTCTTCTCAACTTCAGGTTGAGCTGGGTTTCGGGTTCGATGCCTGTTTCTTTAACAGATGCCTGACAGCAAGGTTAGATGTTCTTCGTAACTTCGGGTTAAGCCGATCTCCGGATTCGAGGCCTGTTTGTTTAACAGATGCTTGACAGCGAGGTCAGATGTTCCTCTCAACTTCGTGTCTAGCCGGCCTTTGGGTTTGATGCGTGACAGCAAGGTCATATGTTCTTCTCAACTTCGTGTTGAGCCGGCCATCGGGTTCGATGCCTATTTGTTTAACAGATGTCTGACGGCGAGGGCAGATGTTCTTTTCAACTACGGGTTGAGCCGGCCTTCGGGTTCGTTGCCTGTTTGTTTAAAAGATGCCTGACGGCGAGGTCAGATGTTCCTCTCAACATCGTGTTGAGTCGGCCTTCGGGTTCGATGCCTGTTTGTTTAACAGATACCTGATGGCAAGGTTAGATGTTCTTCTCAACTTTGTGTTGAGCTGGCCTTCGGGTTTGATGCCTGTTTGTTTAACAGATGTCTGACGGCGAGGTCATATGTTCTTTTCAACTACGTATTGAGTCGCCCTTCGGGTTCGGTACCTGTTTGTTTAAAAGATGCCTCACGGAGAGGTCAGATGTTCCTCTCAACTACGTGTTGAGCCAGCCTTCGAGTTCGGTGCCTGTTTGTTTAACAGATACCTTATGGCGAGGTCAGTTGTTCTTCTCAACTTCAGGTTGAGCTGGGTTTCGGGTTTGATGCCTGTTTCTTTAACAGATGCCTGACAACAAGGTTAGATGTTCTTCGTAACTTCGGGTTAAGCCGACCTCTGGATTCGAGGCCTGTTTGTTTAACAGATGCTTGACAGCGAGGTCAGATGTTCCTCTCAACATCGTGTTGAGTCGGCCTTCGGGTTCGATGCCTGTTTGTTTAACAGATACCTGATGGTAAGGTCAGATGTTCTTCTCAACTTCGTGTTGAGCTGGCCTTCGGGTTCGATGCCTGTTTGTTTAACAGATGTCTGACGGCGAGGTCAGATGTTCTTCTCAACTACGTATTGAGCCGCCCTTCGGGTTCGGTACCTGTTTGTTTAAAAGATGCCTCACGGAGAGGTCAGATGTTCCTCTCAACTACGTGTTGAGCCAGCCTTTGGGTTCGATGCCTGTTTGTTTAACAGATACCTGATGGCGAGGTCAGATGTTCTTCTCAACTTCAGGTTGAGCTGGGTTTCGGGTTCGATGCCTGTTTCTTTAACAGATGCCTGACAGCAAGGTTAGATGTTCTTCGTAACTTCGGGTTAAGCCGATCTCCGGATTCGAGGCCTGTTTGTTTAACAGATGCTTGACAGCGAGGTCAGATGTTCCTCTCAACTTCGTGTCTAGCCGGCCTTTGGGTTCGATGCGTGACAGCAAGGTCATATGTTCTTCTCAACTTCGTGTTGAGCCGGCCATCGGGTTCGATGCCTATTTGTTTAACAGGTGTCTGACGGCGAGGGCAGATGTTCTTGTCAACTACGGGTTGAGCCGGCCTTCGGGTTCGTTGCCTGTTTGTTTAAAAGATGCCTGACTGCGAGGTCAGATGTTCCTCTCAACATCGTGTTGAGTCGGCCTTCGGGTTCGATGCCTGTTTGTTTAACAGATACCTGATGGCAAGGTTAGATGTTCTTCTCAACTTTGTGTTGAGCTGGCCTTCGGGTTTGATGCCTGTTTGTTTAACAGATGTCTGACGGCGAGGTCATATGTTCTTTTCAACTACGTATTGAGTCGCCCTTCGGGTTCGGTACCTGTTTGTTTAAAAGATGCCTCACGGAGAGGTCAGATGTTCCTCTCAACTACGTGTTGAGCCAGCCTTCGAGTTCGGTGCCTGTTTGTTTAACAGATACCTTATGGCGAGGTCAGCTGTTCTTCTCAACTTCAGGTTGAGCTGGGTTTCGGGTTCGATGCCTGTTTCTTTAACAGATGCTTGATAGCAAGGTTAGATGTTCTTCGTAACTTCGGGTTAAGCCGACCTCCGGATTCGAGGCCTGTTTGTTTAACAGATGCTTGACAGCGAGGTTAGATGTTCCTATCAATTTCGTGTCTAGCCGGCCTTTGGGTTCGATGCGTGACAGCGAGGTCATATGTTCTTCTCAACTTCGTGTTGATTCGGCCTTCGGGTTCGATGCATGTTTGTTTAACAGATGTCTGACGGCGAGGGCAGATGTTCTTCTCAACTACGGGTTGAGCTGGCCTTCGGATTCGTTGTCTGTTTGTTTAAAAGATGCCTGACGGCGAGGTCAGATGTTCCTCTCAACATCGTGTTGAGTCGGCCTTCGGGTTCGATGCTTGTTTGTTTAACAGATACCTGATGGCAAGGTCAGATGTTCTTCTCAACTTCGTGTTGAGCTGGCCTTCGGGTTCGATGCCTATTTGTTTAACAGATGTCTGACGGCGAGGTCAGATGTTCTTATCAACTACGTATTGAGCCGCCCTTCGGGTTCGGTACCTGTTTGTTTAAAAGATGCCTCACGGAGAGGTCAGATGTTCCTCTCAACTACGTGTTGAGCCAGCCTTCGGGTTCGGTGCCTGTTTGTTTAACAGATACCTGATGGCGAGGTCAGATGTTCTTCTCAACTTCAGGTTGAGCTGGGTTTCGGGTTTGATGCCTGTTTCTTTAATAGATGCCTGACAGCAAGGTTAGATGTTCTTCGTAACTTCGGGTTAAGCCGGCCTCCGGATTCGAGTCCTGTTTGTTTAACAGATGCTTGACAGCGAGGTCAGATGTTCCTCTCAACTTCGTGTCTAGCCGACCTTTTGGTTCGATGCGTGACAGCAAGGTCACATGTTCTTCTCAACTTCGTGTTGAGCCGGCCTTCGGGTTCGATGCCTGTTTGTTTAACAGATGTCTGACGGCGAGGTCAGATGTTCTTCTCAACTACGGGTTGAGCCGACCTTCGGGTTCGATGCCTGTTTGTTTAACAGTTGCTTGACAGCGAGGTCAGATGTTCGTCTAAACTTTGTGTCGAGCCGGCCTTCGGGTTCGATGCATGACGGCGAGGTCAGATGTTCCTCTTAACTTCGTGTTGAGCCACCCTTCGGGTTTGATGCCTGTTTGTTTAACAGATTCCTGACGGCGAGGTCAGATATTCCTCTCAACTTCGTATTGTGCCGAACTTCGGGATCAATGCCTGTTTGTTTAACAGATTCCTGACAGTGAGTTTAGATGTTCTTCTCAACTTCGTGTTGAGCCGACCTTCGGGTTCGATGCCTGTTTGTTTAACATATGTCTGACGGCGAGGTCAAATGTTCTTCTCAACTACGGGTTGAGCCGGCCTTCGGGTTCGATGCCTGTTTGTTTAATAGATGCTTGACAGCAAGGTCAAATGTTCCTCTCAACTTCGTGTCGAGCCGGCCTTCTGGTTCGATGCCTGACAGGGAGGTCAGATGTTTCTCTTAACTTCGTGTTGAGTCGACCTTCGGAATCGATGCCTATTTGTTTAACTGATGCATAACAGCGAGTTCAGATGTTCTTCTCAACTTCGTGTTGAGCCGGCCTACGTGTTTGATGCATGTTTGTTTAACAGATGCCTATTGGTGAGGTCAGATGTTCTTATCGACTTCGTGTTAGGCCGCCCTTCGGGTTAGATGCCTGTTTGTTTAAAAGATGCCTCACGGCGAGGTCAGATGTTCCTCTCAACTTCGTGTTGAGCCGGCCTTCGTGTTCGATGCCTGTTTGTTTAACAAATACCTGATGGCAAGGTCAGATGTTCTTCTCAACTTCAGGTTGAGCCGGGTTTCGGGTTCGATGCCTGTTTCTTTAACAGATGTCTGACAGCAAGGTAAGATGTTCTTCGTAACTTCGGGTTGAGCCGACCTCCGGATTTGATGCCTATTTGTTTAACAGATGCTTCACAGTGAGGTTATATGTTCCTCTCAACTTCGTGTCTAGCCGACCATTGGGTTTGATGCCTAACGGCGAGGTCAGATGTTCTTCTCAATTATGGGTTGAGACGGCCTTCGGGTTCGATGCCTCTTTGTTTAATAGATGCTTGACAGCAAGGTCAGGTGTTCCTCTCAACTTCGTGTCGAGCCGGCCTTCGGGTTCGATGCCTGACGGCGAGGTCAGATATTCCTCTTAACTTCGTGTTGAGCCGGCCTTCAGGATCGATGCCTGTTTGTTTAACAGATCCCTGATAGCGAGTTCAGATGTTCTTCTCAACTTCGTGTTGAGGCGGCCTCCGGGTTCGATGCCTGTTTGTTTAACAGATGCCTAACGGTGAGGGGAGATGTTCTTATCAACTTCGTGTTGAGATGCCCTTCGGGTTCTATGCCCGTTTGTTTAAAAGATGCCTCACGACGAGGTTAAATGTTCCTCTCATCTTCGTGTTGAGCCGGCCTTCGGGTTCGATGCTTGTTTGTTTAACAGATACCGAATGGCGAGGTCAGATGTTCTTCTAAACTTCAGGTTGAGCCGGGTTTTGGGTTTGATGCATGTTATTTAACAGATGCCTGACGGCAAGGTCAGATGTTCTTCGTAACTTCGGGTTGAGCCGACTTCTGGATTCGATGCCTGTTTGTTTAATAGATGCTTGACAGTGAGGTTAGATGTTCCTCTCAATTTCGTGTCTATCTGGCCTTTGGGTTTGATGCCTGACGGAGAGGTCAGATATTCCTCTTAACTTCGTATTAAGCCGAACTTCGGGATCGATGCTTGTTTGTTTAACAGATTCCTGACAGTGATTTCAGATGTTCCTCTCAACTTCCTGTTGAGCCGGCCTCCGGGTTCGATGCCTATTTGTTTAACAGATTCCTAACGGTGAGGACATATTTTCTTATTAACTTCGTGTTGAGCCGGCCTCCAAGTTCGATGCCTGTTTATTTGAAAGATGCCTCACGGCGATGTCAGATGTTCTTCTTAACTTCGTGTTGAGCCGGCCTTCGGGTTCAATTCCTGTTTGTTTAATAGATGCCTGACAGCGAGGTCAGATGTTCTTCTCAACTTCATGTTGAGCCGGGTTTCGGGTTCGATGCCTGTTTCTTTAATAGATGCCTGATGGAAAGGTCAGATGTTCTTCGTTATTTAGGGTTGAGTCGACCTCCAGATTCGATGCTTGTTTGTTTAACAGATGCTTGACAGCGAGGTCAGATGTTCCTCTCAACTTCGTGTCTAGCCAGCCTTTCGGTTCGATGCCTAACAGCAAGGTCAGATGTTCTTCTGAACTTCGTGCTGAGCCGGCCTTCAGGTTCGATGCCTGTTTGTTTAACAGATGTCTGACGGAGAGGTCAGATGTTCCTCTCAACTACGGGTTGAGCCGGCCTTCGGGTTCGATGCCTGTTTGTTTAACAGATGCTTGACAGCGAGGTCAAATGTTCCTCTCAAGTTCATGTCGAGTCGGCCTTCTGGTTCGATGCCTGACGGCGAGGTCAGATGTTTGGCTTAACTTCATGTTGAGCCGGCCTTCGGGTTCGATGCCTGTTTGTTTAACAGATTCCTGACGGCGAGGTCAGATATTCCTCTCAACTTCGTGTTGAGCCGACCTTCGGGATCGATGCCTATTTGTTTAACAGATGCCTGATAGCGAGTTCGATGTTTTTCTCAACTTCGTGTTGATCCGGCCTTCGGGTTCGATGCCTGTTTGTTTAACAGATTCCTAACGGTGAGGTCAGATGTTCTTATCAACTTCGTGTTGAGCCGCCCTTTAGGTTCGATGCCTGTTGTTTAAAAGATGCCTCACGACGAGGTAAGATGTTCCTCTCAACTTTGTGTTGAGCCGACCTTCGGGTTCGATGCCTGTTTGTTTAACAGATACCTGATGGCGAGGTCAGATGTTCTTCTCAACTTCAGATTGAGCCGGGTTTCGGGTTCGATGCCTGTTTCTTTATCAGATGCCTGACGGTAAGGTCAGATACTCTTCGTAACTTCGGGTTGAGCCGACCTCCGGATTTGATGCCTGTTTGTTTAACAGATGCTTGGCAGCGAGGTCAGATGTTCCTCTCAACTTCGTTTCTAGCCGGCCTTTTGGTTCGATGCCTGACGGCGAGGTCATATGTTCTTCTCAACCTCGTGTTGAGCCGGCCTTCAGGTTCGATGCCTGTTTGTTTAATAGATGTCAGACGGCTAGGTCAGATGTTCTTCTCAACTACGGGTTGAGCCGGCCTTCGGGTTTGATGCCTATTTGTTTAACAGATGCTTGACAGCAAGGTCAATTGTTCCTCTCAACTTCGTTTCGAGTCGGCCTTCGGGTTCAATGCGTGACAACGAGGTCAGATGTTCCTCTTAACTTCGTGTTGATCCGGCCTTTGGGTTCAATGCCTGTTTGTTTAACAGATTCCTGACGGCGAGGTCAGATATTCCTCTCAACTTCTTGTTGAGCCGACCTTCAGGATCGATGCCTGTTTGTTTAACAAATGCCTGACAGCGAGTTCAGATGTTCTTCTCAACTTCGTGTTGAGCCGGCCTCCGGGTTCGATGCCTGTTTGTTTAACAGATGCCTAACGGTGAGGTCAGATGTTCTTATCAACTTCGTGTTGGGCTGCCCTTCAGGTTTGATGCCTGTTTGTTTAAAAGATGCCTCACAGCAAGGTCAGATGTTCCTCTCAACTTCGTGTTTAGCTGGCCTTCGGGTTCGATGCCTGTTTGTTTAACAGATACCTGACGGCGAGGTCAACTGTTCTTCTCAACTTCATGTTGAGCCGGGTTTCGGGTTCGATGCCTGTTTCTTTAACAGATGCCTGACGGCAAGGTCCGAATTCTTCTTAACTTTCGGTTGAGCCGGCCTCCGGATTCGATGCCTGTTTGTTTAACAAATGCTTGACAGCAAGGTCAAATGTTCCTCTAAAATTCGTGTCTAGCAGGTATTCGGGTTTGATGCCTGACAGCGAGGTCAGATGTTCTTCTCAACTTCGTGTTGAGCCGACCTTCAGGTTCGATGCCTGTTTGTTTAACATATGTCTGACGGCGAGGTTAGATGTTCTTCTCAACTACAGGTTGAGTCGACCTTCGGGTTCGATGCGTGTTTGTTTAACAGATGCTTTACAGCGAGGTCAGATGTTCCTCTCAACTTCGTGTCGAGCCGGACTTCGGGTTCGATGCCTGACGGCAAGGTCAGATGTTCCTCTTAACTTCGTGTTGAGCCGACCTTCGGGTTCGATGCCTGTTTGTTTAACAGATACCCGACGGCGAGGTCAGATGTTCTTCTCAACTTTAGGTTGAGCCAGGTTTCGGGTTCGATGCCTGTTTCTTTAACAGATGTCTGACGGCAAGGTCATAATTTTTCTTAGCTTTGGCTTAAGCCGACCTCCGGATTGGATGCCTGTTTGTTTAACAGATGCTTGACAGCGAGGTCAAATGTTCCTATAAACATCGTGTCTAGCCCGCCTTCGGGTTCGATGCCTGACAGCGAGGTCAGATGTTCTTCTCAACTTCGTGTTGAGCCAACCTTCAGGTTCGATGCCTGTTTGTTTAACATATGTCTGACGGCGAGGTCAGATGTTCTTCTCAACTACGGGTTGAGCCGACATTCGGGTTCGATGCCTGTTTGTTTAACAGATGCTTTATAGTGAGGTCAGATGTTCCTCTCAACTTCGTGTCGAGTTGGACTTTGGGTTCGATGCCTGACGGCGAGGTCAGATGTTCCTCTTAACTTTGTGTTGAGCCGGCCTTCGGGTTTGATGCCTGTTTGTTTAACAGATTCCTGTTGGCGAGGTCAGATATTCCTCTCAACTTAGTGTTGAGCCGACCTTCGGGATCGATGCCTGTTTGTTTAACAAATGCCTGACAGCGGGTTCAGATGTTCTTCTCAACTTCCTGTTGAGCCGGCCTCCGGGTTCAATGTCTGTTCTTTTAACAGAAGCCTAAATGTGAGGTCAGATGTTCTTATCAACTTCATGTTGAGGCGCTCCTCGGGTTCGATGCCTGTTTGTTTAAAAGATGCCTCACAGCAAGGTCATATGTTCCTCTCAACTTCGTGGTTTACCGGTTTTCGGGTTTGATGCCTGTTTCTTTAACAGATGCCTGCCGGCAAGGACAAATGTTCTTCGTAACTTCGAGTTGAGCCGACCTCCAGATTGGATGCCTGTTTTTTTAACAGATGCTTGACAGCAAGGTCAGATGTTCCTCTCAACTTCGTGTCTAGCCGACCTTTGGGTTCAATGCCTGACGGCGAGGTCAGATGTTCTTCACAACTTTGTGTTGAGCCGGCCTTCGGGTTCCATGCCTATTTGTTTAACAGGTGTCTGACGGCGAGGTCAGATGTTCTTCTTAACTACGGGTTGAGCCAGCCTTTGGGTTTGATTCCTGTTTTTGTAACAGATGCTTGACAGCGAGGTCAGATGTTCCTCTCAACTTCGTGTCGAGCCGGCCTTCGGGTTCGATGCCTGACGACAAGTCAGATGTTCCTTTTAACTTCGTGTTGAGCCGAACTTTGGGATCGATGCCTGTTTGTTTAACAGATGCTTGACAGCGAGTTCAGATGTTCTTCTCAACTTCGTGTTGAGCCGGCCTCCGGGTTCGATGCCTGTTTGTTTAACAGATGCCTAACAGTGAGGTCAGATGTTCTTATCAACTTCGTGTTAAGCCGCACTTCGGGTTCAATGCCTGTTTGTTTAAAAGATGCCTCAAGGCGAGGTCAGATGTTCCTCTCAACTTTGTGTTGAGCCGGCCTTCAGGTTCGATGCCTGTTTGTTTTACCTCGAGGTCAGATGTTCTTCTCAACTTAAGGTTGAGCCGGGTTTCGGGTTCGATGTCTGTTTCTTTAACAAATGCCTGACGGCAAGGTCAGATGTTCTTCTTAACTTCGGGTTGAGCCAACCTTGAGATTGGATGCCTGTTTGTTTAACAGATGCTTGACAGCGAGGTCAAATGTTCCTCTCAACTTCGTGTCTAGCCGGCTTTCGGGTTCGATGCCTAACGGCGAGGTCAAATGTTCTTCTGAACTTCGTGTTAAGCCGGCCTTCGGGTTCGATGCCTGTTTGTTTAACACATGTCTGACGGCGAGGTCAGATGTTCTTCTCAACTACGGGTTGAGCCGGTCTTTCGGTTTCATAGCTATTTGTTTAACAGATGCTTGATAGCGAAGTCAGATGTTCCTCTCAACTTTGTGTCGAGCCGGCCTTCGGGTTCGATGCCTGACAGCGAGGTCAGATGTTCCTCTTAACTTCATGTTGAGTCGGCCTTCGGGTTCGATGCCTGTTTGTTTAACAGATGTCTGATGGCGAGGTCAGATGTTCATCTCAACTACGGGTTGATCCAGCCTTCGAGTTCGATGCTTGTTTGTTTAACAGATGCTTGACAACGAGGTCAGTTGTTCCTCTCAACTTCGTGTCGAGCCGGCCTTCGGGTTCGATGCCTGACGGCGAGTCAGATGTTCCTCTTAACTTCTTAATGAGCTGACCTTTAGGTTCGATGCCTGTTTATTTAACAGATTCCTGACGGCGAGGTCAGATATTCCTCTAAACTTCGTGTTGAGCCAAACTTCGGGATCAATGCCAGATTGTTTAACAGATGTCTGACAGCGAGTTCAGATGTTCTTCTCAAATTCGTGTTGAGCCGGCCTCCGGGTTCGAAGCCTATTTATTTAACAGATGCCTAACAGTTAGGTCAGATGTTCCTCTCAAATTCGTGTTGAGCCGGCCTTCGGTTTCGATGCCTGTTTGTTTAACATATACCTGACGTCGAGGTCAGATATTCTCCTCAACCTCAGGTTGAGCCGGGTTTTGGGTTCGATGCCTATTTCTTTAACAGATGCCTGACGGCAAGTTCAGATGTTCTTCTTAACTTCGGGTTGAGCCGACCTTTATATTCGATGTCTGTTTGTTTAACAGATACCTAACAGTTAGGTCAGATGTTCCTCTCAATGTTGTGTCTAGCCGGCCTTCGGGTTCGATGCCTGACGGCGAGGTCAGATGTTCTTCTGAACTTCGTGTTAAGCCAGCCTTCGGGTTCGAAGCCTGTTTGTTTAACACATGTCTGACAGCGAGGTCAGATGTTCTTCTCAACTTCGTGTTGAGTCGGCCTACGGGTTCGATGCCTGTTTGTTTAACAAATGCCTAACAGTGAGGTCAGATGTTCTTATCAACTTCGTGTTGAGCCGGCCTTCGGGTTCGATGCTTGTTTGTTTAACAGATGCCTCACGGCGAGTCCAGATGTTCCTCTCAACTTCGTGTTAAGCCGGCCTTTGAGTTCGATGCCTGTTTGTTTAACAGATACCTGATGGCGAGGTCAAATGTTCTTCTCAACTTCAGGTTGAGCCGGGTTTCGGGTTCGATGCCTATTCCTTTAACATATGCGTGAGGGCAAGGTTAGATATTCATCATAACTTTGGGTTGAGCAGACCTCCGGATTCGATGCCTGTTTGTTTAACAGATGCTTGACAGCGATGTCAGATGTTCTTCTCAACTTCGTGTTGTGCTAGACTTCGGGTTCGATGCCTGTTTGTTTAACTAATGCCTGATGAGAAGGTTAGATGTTCCTCTCAACTGCAATTTGAGTCGGCCTTCGGGTTTGATACCTGTTTGTTTAATAGATGTTTGATGGCGATGTCAGATGTTCTTATCAACTTCGGTTTGAGTAGGCCTTCGGGATTGATGCCTGTTTGTTTAAACAGATGCCTGACGGCGATGTCAAATGTTCCTCTCAACTTCGTTTTGAGACGGCCTTCGGGTTCGATGCTTATTTTTTTAACAAATGCCTAACGGCGAGGTATAATGTTCTTATCAACTTCGGGTTGAGCCGCCCTTCGGGTTCGATGCCTGTTTGTTTAACATATGCCTCACGGCGAGGTCATATGTTCCTCTCAATTTTGTGTTGAGTCGGCCTTCGGATTCGATGCCTGTTTGATTAACAGTTACCTGACGGCGAGGTAAGATGTGCTTCTCAACTTCCGGTTGAGCCGGCCTTGTTCGTTTAACAACTGCCTGACGGTGAGGTCTGATGTTCTTCTCAACTTCGGGTTGAGCCGACCTTCAGATTTGATGCCTGTTTGTTTAACAGATGCTTGAACGTGAAGTCAAATGTTCCTCTCAACTTCATGTTGAGCCGACCTTCGGGTTCGATGCCTGTTTGTTTAACAAATGCCTAACAGCGAGGTCAAATGTTCCCCTCAACTTCGTGATGAGCCGGCCTTCGGGTTCGATGCCTGTTTTTTTAACAAATTCCTGACAGCGAGGTCAGATGTTCCTCTCGACTTCGTGTTAAGCCGGCCTCTTGGTTCGATGCCTGTTTGTTTAACAGATGCCTGACAGCAAGGTCAGATGTACTTCTCAACTTCGTGTTGAGCCGGCCTTCGGGTTCGATGCCTGTTTGTTTATTAGATGCCTGATGGTGAGGTCAAATGTTTTTTTCAACTTCGGGTTGAACCGGCCTTCGGATTTGATGCCTGTTTGTTTAACGGATGCCTGACGGTGAAGTCAAATGTTCCTCTCAACTTCATGTTAAGCCAACCTTCATGTTCGATGCCTGTTTGTTTAACAGATGCCTGACGGCGAGGTCAAATGTTCTTCTCAACTTCGTGTTGTGCTAGAGTTTGGGTTCGATGCCTGTTTGTTTAACTAATGCCTGATGAGAAGGTCAGATGTTCCTCTCTACCTCAATTTGAGCCGGCCTTCGGGTTTGATACATGTTTGTTTAATAGATGTTTGATGGCGAGGTCAAATGTTTTTCTCAACTAAGGGTTGAGACGGCCTTCGGGTTTCATGCCTGTTTGTTTAAGAGATGCCTGACGGCGAGTTCAGATGTTCTTCTCAACTTCGGGTTGAATAGGCCTTCGGGTTCGATGCCTGTTATTTTAACAGATGCCTGACGGTGATGTCAAATGTTCCTCTCAATTTCGTGTTGACACGGCCTTCGGGTTCGATGCTTGTTTTTTTAACAAATGCCTGACGGCGAGGTATAATATTTTTATCAACTTCGGGTTGAGCAGCCCTTCGGGTTCGATGCCTGTTTGTTTAACAGATGCCTCACGGCGAGGTAATATGTTCCTCTCAATTTCGTGTTGTGTCGGCCTTCGGATTCGATGCCTGTTTGTTTAACAGATACCTGACGGCGAGGTAAGATGTGCTTCTCAACTTCCGGTTGAGCCGGCCTTGTTTGTTTAACAGATGCATGACGGTGAGGTCTGATATTCTTCTCAACTTTGGGTTGAGCCGGCCTTCGGATTTGATGCCTAATTGTTTAACAGTTGTTTGACGGCGAGGTCAGATTTTCTTCTCTACTAAGGGTTGAGACGGCCTTCGGGTTCGATGCCTCTTTGTTTAACTAATGCCTGATGGAGAGGTCAGATGTTCCTCTCAACTTCAAGTTGAGCCGGACTTCGGGTTTGATGCCTATTTGTTTAACAGATGTTTGACGGCGTGGTCAGGTTTTCTTCTCTACTAAGGGTTGAGACGGCCTTCGGGTTCGATGCCTCTTTGTTTAACAGATGTTTGATGGCAAGGTCAGATGTGCTTATCAACTTCCGGTTGAGCCGGCCTTCAGGTTCGATGCTTGTTTGTTTAACAGATGCTGACGGTGAGGTCAAATGTTCTTCTCAACTTCGGGTTGAGCCGGCCTTCGGATTTGATGCCTTTTTGTTTAACAGATGCTTGACAGTGAACTCAAATGTTCCTCTCAACTTCATGTTGTGCTGACCTTCGGGTTCGATGCCTATTTGTTTAACAGCTGCCTAACAGCGAGGTCAGATGTTCCTCCCAACTTCGTGATGAGCCGGCCTTCGGGTTCGATGCCGTTTTGTTTAACAAATTCTTGACAGCGAGGTCAGATGTTCCTCTCGACTTCGTGTTCAGCCGGCCTCTGGGTTCGATGCCTGTTTGTTTAACTGATGCCTGACAACAAGGTCAGATGTACTTCTTAACTTCGTGTTGAGTCGGCCTTCGGGTTCGATGCCTGCTTGTTTAACAGATGCCTGACGATGAGGTCAAATGTTTTTCTCAACTTCGGGTTGAGCCGGCCTTCGGATTTTATGCCTGTTTGTTTAAAGGATCCTTGATAGTGAATTCAAATGTTCCTCTCAACTTCATGTTAAGTCGAACTTCATGTTCGATGCCTGTTTGTTTAACAGATGCCTGATGGCGAGGTCATATGTTCCTCTCAACTTCGTGTTGAGCCGGCATTCGGGTTCGATGCCTGTTTGTTTAACAGATCCCTGACAGCGAGCTCAGATGTTCATCTCAACTTCGTGTTGTGCTAGACTTCGGGTTCGATGCCTGTTTGTTTAACTAATGCCTGATGAGAAGGTCAGATGTTCCTCTCAACTTCAATTTGAGCCGGCCTTCGGGTTTGATACCTGTTTGTTTAATAGATGTTCGATGGCGAGGTCAAATGTTCTTCTCAACTAAGGGTTGAGACGGCCTTCGGGTTTGATGCCTGTTTGTTTAAGAGATGCCTGACGGCGAGTTTATATGTTCTTCTCAACTTCGGGTTGAGTTGGCCTTCGGGTTCGATGCCTGTTATTTTAACAGATGCATGACGGCGATGTCAAATGTTCCTCTCAACTTCGTGTTGAGCCGGCCTTCGGGTTCGATGCCTGTTTTTTTAACAGATGCTTGACAGTGAGGTATAATGTTCTTATCAACTTCGGGTTGAGCCGCCCTTCAGGTTCGATGCCTGTTTGTTTAACAGATGCCTCATGGCGAGGTTATATGTTCCTCTCATTTTCGTGTTGAGTCGGCCTTCGGATTCGATGCCTGTTTGATTAACAGATACCTGACGGCAAATTAAGATGTGCTTCTCAACTTCCGGTTGAGCCGGCCTTGTTTGTTTAACAGATGCTTGACGGTGAGGTATGATATTCTTCTCAACTTCGGGTTGAGCCGTCCTTTGGATTTGATGCCTGTTTGTTTAATAGATGCTTGACCGTGAAGTCAAATGTTCCTCTCAACTTCATGTTGAGCCGACCTTCGGGTTCGATGCCTGTTTGTTTAACAGATGCCTAACAGCGAGGACAGATGTTCCTCTCAACTTCATGATGAGTCGACCTTCGGGTTCGAGGCCTGTTTGTTTAACAAATTCCTTACCGCGAGGTCAGATGTTCCTCTCGACTTCGTGTTAAGCCGGCCTCTTGGTTCGATGCCTGTTTGTTTAACAGATGCCTGACAGCAAGGTCAGATGTACTTCTCAACTTCGTGTTGAGTCGGCCTTCGGGTTCGATGCCTGTTTGTTTATTAGATGCCTGACGGTGAGGTAATATGTTTTTTTCAACTTCGGGCTGAGCCGGCCTTCGGATTTGATTCCTGTTTGTTTAACGGATGCTTGACAGTGAAGTCAAATGTTCCTCTGAACTTCATGTTGAGCCGACCTTCATGTTCGATGCCTGTTTGTTTAACAGATGCCTGACGGCTGGGTCAGATGTTCTTCTCCACTTCGTGTTGAGCCGGTCTCCGAGTTCGATGCCTGTTTGTTTAACAGATGCCTGACAATGAGGTCAGATGTACCTCTCAACTACGTGTTGAGCCGGCCTTCGGGTTCGATGCCTTTTTGTTTAACAGATAACTAACATCGAGGTCAGATGTTCTTCTCAACTTTGGGTTGAGTCGGCCTTCGAATTCCACGCTTGTTTGTTTCACAGATGCCAGACGATGAGGTCAGATGTTCTTCTCAACTTCAGGTTGAGCCGGCCTTCGGGTTCCACGCCTGTTTGTTTAACAGATGCCTGACGACGAGGTCAGATGTTCTTCTCAATTTCAGGTTGAGCCAGCCTTTAGGTTCAATGCCTGTTTGTTTAAGATATGCCTGGTGGCGAGGTCAAATGTTTATCTCAACTTCGGGTTGAGCCGGCCTTCGGGTTCGATTCCTGTTTGTTTAACTGATTCCTAACAGCGAGGTCATATGTTCTTCTCAACATCGGGTTGAGCAGACCTTTGGGTTCGATACCTGTTTCTTTAACTGATCCCTGACGGTGAGGTCAGATATTCTTATGAACTTCGTGTTGAGTCGGCCTTCGGGTTCGATGCCTGTTTGTTTAACAGATGCCTGACGGTGAGGTCAGATGTTCTTCTCAACTTCGTGTTGTGCCAGCCACAGGGTTCGATGCCTGTTTGTTTAACAGATGCCTGACGGCGAGGCAAGATGTGCTTCTCAACTTCTGGTTGAGCCGACCTTGTTTGTTTAACTGATGCCTGACGGTGAGTTCAAATGTTCTTCCCAACTTCGGGTTAAGCCGGCCTTCGGATTTGATGCCTGATTGTTAAACAGATGCCTGACAGCGAGGTCAGATGTTCTTCTCAACTTCGGGTTGAGCCGACCTTCGGGTTTGACGCCTGTTTGTTTAACAGATGCCTGACGGCAAGGTCAGATGTTCTTCTCAACTTTGGGTTGAGTCGGCCTTCGAGTTTGATGCATGTTTGTTTACAAGATGCCTGACGGTATGGTCAGATGTTCTTCTCAACTTCGGGTTGAGCCGGCCTTCAGGTTCGATTCCTAGTTGTTTAACTGATTCCTGACAGCGAGGTCAGATGTTCTTCTCAACTTTGGGTTGAGCCGGCCATCAAATTCGATGCCTGTTTGTTTAATAGATGCCTGACAGTGAGATCTAATGTTCTTATCAACTTCGTGTTGAGCCGCCCTTCGGGTTCGATACCTGCTTCTTTAACAGATACCTCACGGCGAGGTCGGATTTTCCTCTCAACTTTGTGTTGAGCCGACCTTTGGGTTCGATGCCTGTCTGTTTAACAGATACCCGACGGTGAGGTCAGATGTTCTTCTCAACATCTGGTTGAGCCGGCCTTCGGGTTCGATGCCTGCTTTTTTAACAGATACCTCACGGCGAGGTCAGATGTTCTTTTCAACTTCGGGTTGAGCCGGCCTTCAGGTTCGGTGCCTGTTTGTTTAACAGATCCCTGATGGCAAGGTCATATATGTCGCAACTGCAAAAAACACCCGACAAAAATAGAAGAGTTGCCACCTTTCGTTATATATCCCAAAGAGAGGGAAAGGAAACGATCAGAAAAACCTGACGAAAAGGGAGAAGACGAGGTCATCGCAACCAAGTTCTGGGTTCGGGAGTCGGTTACGCAAGGGGAAGGTATTAGCATCCCTCACGTCCGTCGTACTCGACGGGATCCACGCTTGTTGTCTATCTAAGGGTGTGTTTAAATTATCTACGCTACAGGCTTGCGAGACAAAAAGAAAAGAAAAGAGAGACTTGGCAGAGCATCGCGTCTTTGTGCCTACGTACTTTCATTTGGTATGAAAGATCAGAGTCAACGTAGTTCGGCTAACTACGGAAGAAGGGGGGAGGTTGCTCGCCAAGACATTGTGTCTTGTGCCTACGTACTTTCACCTGGTATGAAAGATCAGAGCACACGTAGTTCGGGCTTAAACGAAACCACAGGTTGATTAAGCATTTTAATCGAGTAGAGTTAAAAAATAATTCCAGCAGTTAGGGACGAAGCCTGTTTGCGGTAGAATTAAAGCTTAACAAAACTCTCTTTCTGGAAAAAAATTCCCGATTAATCCCGAAGGAAAAAGGTTTGAATTTTTTTTGTATTTTTAGTGAAGTGAATTAATTCGGTTTGTGATTCACGTTGCACTAAAGACTATGACACGGAGGCGAATGCGTCGTATATCGCCCCCAAACGGGACGGATACTAAACATTCTAGATAAGCGAGAGGAGACCCCTCACTCATCATTCCCCATGTACCTTAAGGCTTGTAGCGTGCAACATTTATCGCCTTTATTAAATGAGTTAGCGTGATTTTGAGATGAGAAGAGAGACGCATAGAAGGTCTAAGGGAAACTCGGCCCTAACGTTGTCATGCAAAGTACTCCTAAAGTTTGGATAAGAAGGGGAAACATCTACCATAATGTTAGCATACTTGGATTGAGCACCTAATGTCTCTCCTACTCCCATCCTAGATGGAGGGACTAGGAATCCTATGGGGATCATGGCAAGAAAGCACAAGAAGAACAAAGGAAGGAACAATCAAAAGTAGATAAATGAAAACATGAAAAATGCACAATTAGAATGGTGGGAGGGAGGAAAAGTGTGTGGGGCAGAAGCCGCCACAAGCACGTCTCGACCTCAACAGTGATGCAAGAATGATGCAAACATGTGGAGAAAACAAGAGATGAAAGCATACGAACCTGCAAACGAATGATCGACTCGAATCACATACAAACATGCGAATAATTGAAAGAATAATCACACATGGCAACAACATCATGATTAAACAACCACAAACAGTAGCAAATATCCAAAACAATTCAATTCTAATGCATCACACTGATCTATGATGATTTGAATCGAATCGGTATGCGAACATGCAAGAAAACAGCAAAATATGGAATTCTGGTACAGTGTTAATCGGTTAACACATACGGTTAATCGGTTAACCTGTGTAAAACGTGTGAAAATCTGGAAATTCATAGGTGTTAATCGGTTAACACCAGGAGTTAACCGGTTGACACCCTGAAAACTTTGAAAATTTTGAATATTTGAGTTGGTTAACCGGTTAACTGTATACGTTAACCGGTTAACACTGTACCAGAAGCAGAAAAACCACAAACATAACCACTTTCTAGCAAATAAGCACTTATCCGATCAACCGAATGATCGCATAATCACTTATTCACAAATATAAACCAGAAAATCATGATTTAAACAGCATGCAAATAGATCAACACAACCAGATCATGGATCAACCAAATCAAATCAATCACAATTCAATCGAATATGAAGATTAACATGGTGAATATGCAAATAAGCTCGAAAATTAAATCGGATAAGAAATCCAACCTACGAATCTGAGAATTGATTCGGTAACTGTTGAATCAACTGTAATTGTGTAGATCTAAGCAAAGAAGTCTGGAATACTTCAAGATCCAAGCTAGTTGATGATGTATGAATGAAGATCCTTCACAATTAAGCCAAATTACTCCAAATAAGCACTTATACAATCACTTCAAATCCAGATCTGAACTTGCACGAAAATTGAAGATGAGAATTGATCAAATGATAATGGTAGATGGAGGATTATGCTCAAGAATCTATTGATTCCAATGAAGAATCAATAGTTCCCAGAAAAATGAGCTTTGAATGAAGGTTTTGGCTATGGAGGAAATTGAGAGAATTGATCAACTCTGATTTTGAAATAGAAATTATGAAGGTTAGAATGTCTTGCTTTGGAGTAAAATTATTTAAATACTCTCTTGGTATGGGATCCAAAGCAAGGGTTGGCAGTTGGTTTGGAAATTGTGGTATGGAATGAGGTTTGGGAATTTGGAGGGAAATGAAATTTAACCAAATTTCAAATAATGTTCTAGATCCTTCCCAAGTGCAGAAATGGGCTTTCAAGTGATCAAGATTGGGCCCCAAAGCAAATCCACTTGAAAATTCACGTACAAGGCAAATTCTGCTATGGTTAACCGGTTAACCATATGCGTTAACCAGTTAACGCTGTTTAAACTTCAATTTTGGGCTTATTTTCAAATGGTTAATCGGTTAACCATATGTGTTAATCGATTAACACATTCAAAAATTTGAATTTGGTGCCTTTTGGTGGGAAATCTTTCCATTTGCCCTGTTTCAACTGTCTGGAGCTCTATTTAGCGGTTGAACCTCATTTTTACTGTCGTCACTATGAAAATGCTTGTTATGAGTCGGAATGTTGATTTCTGATCTGGAATTAACCTGCAAAACAGAATAAAATCGATCGCTCGATTGCTGGGAAAAATAAATGCCGAAGCTCTGATGCTCTCTGTTCGTTGTTCAATCTCTTGCTCCGAAATGCACCTGAGCCACAGGAACGCCTTGATCCCATGCCTCGAGACCGAATGCTATGCAATGCAAAATGCTAATTGCGAAAATGAAACATAAGCCAAGTATAAAACAAGAAGGCAAATTTTGGGGTGCTACAACTGCCCCTATTCAAACAACTTGGGCCTGAAGGGAGGAAAAGCATCCGCTTTCAACCATTCAAAGTACAAGGTGATTGAATACCAAAGAACCCGGAAATTTGCACTCCGCAGGAACGCAAAACAACAACTACCAACCAAAAGTCGGGAAATGACATACTAGGGATAACAATTCAATACAATCTGAACTTCATCCAAAAGATGCCAACCAAAAGTCGGGAAAACGCATGGAGGATACCAACCAAGAGTCGGAACAAAGACCAACGGATACCAACCAAGAGTTGGGACGAAACCACCACCAAATACCAACCAAGAGTCGGGATAAACTCGAAATACCCACCAAAAGTTGGAACAAACCCTGCTGGGGAACAAAAGAGTAACCAAAAAGCTTTGTGGGGACCCCACTAGGGAAAGAGTAGACCAAACAGACGACTCTGTGTAGAACAAACATCTACCATAGGACTACAGTTAAAGAAGCCCATCCAAGAGATGGGATAAGAACCCAAATGCTACCGACCAAAAGTCGGGATTACCACAACACCAACCAGAATTTCCATGACGAGACGATCTCGCTAGGGAGTCAACATCCATCACATGCCAACAATCTAACTGCATCATCCAAAAGATGAGATAAGAGTCATTCTCTGGGGATAACACCACCCCTACCAACCAAAAGTCAGAAAACGATAACTCTGCTGAGGAGGCATACTGACCAAAAAGTCGGAATCAATAAACAGAGTACCAAAGTTACCAACTAAGAGTTGGAAAATCGTCAACAAATCGACCACACCAGATACGACAACCTCACTTGGGAATCCAAGGCTACCAACCAAGAGTTGGAAAACGAACAGACATCCACGATTGACCATACCGGAGAAACCATAACCACCAACCAAAAGTTGGAAAATGCCAAATCTCCTCATCAACCAAAAGTTGAGATAACGACTCCGCTGAGGAATAAAGGAGAACTACCAACCAGGAGTTGAAAACACCAGATCTTCTTATCAACCAAAAGTTGAGATAACGAATCTTCAGGGAAAAATGAGGACTACCAACCAAAAGTTGGAACGACAATAGACGTCTCAAACCGACCTTACTAGGGAAATATGGGGATACCAACCAAGAGTTGGAATAACATCCAAACGCCACTGAGTCATCAACCAAAAGTTGAAATAAACAACGATGACCAACCAAAAGTCAGAACAACTCCGTTGAGGAAAAACAACAAGCTGGACCAGGGAAGGCAACATTCGCAAGCGACTCACCTGGAGAAAGCGAAAACATTCACCCAAACTACTCAGCTGGGAAGAAATCTGATAAATATCTGATCCAGAAATCCATCCTGACGCGGATAACACGAAAACCCCTTGATTCAAATAATCTCTGCCGAAAAAGTTATCTGGTCCCAAAACACCAAACCTGGCTTATGTTTTAGATGCATATGTTTGAAAATGGCGTAATGCTCCATACGAAATGGAAATGCTACACATTTGGGAGGATGCTAATGCAAAATGCAAATGCAAACGAACCATCCCAGCAAAATAAATGCTAGGGAGAAAAGATACCCACTCCGCCGGGGAGAAAAACTCTGCCTCGGGAAGAGAAATCCACACCACCGGGGATTAAATCTCCTGGGAACTTGAATAACTCTGTGGGGACACAACCAATTCGGTGCTTAAATCACACCTCTTCTGCTGCGAAATCCATCTCTGCGGGGGAAAAACAATCGACCACCGAAGATTGACTTTATCCTGCTCAAGAGACTTGCTCTGAACGACATTCCTGAAAACCCCATCCTGCTCGGGGAAAAAATCCGCTCTGCTTGGGATTACATCAAATATCAACCTGTCTTGCTGAGGAATATCAGATACTCCTACTCTACGGGAAACTTGAATCCGCTGGGGAAAACCCAGACTCCTGTTCTACCACTTACTCTATCGAGAGAATCAGCACTGCACTCTGCTGGAGAAAATCCTGAACTAACTCCGTGGGGAAGGTCGTCACCGGGGACTCACTTTCTCACGAAGATAAAGCTTTGATATGCTGATATGCTGAGAACAACTCCACCCTACCGGGGGCTCACTTTCTCACGAAGATAAGGCTTTATTCTGTTGGGAAATAACATTTCAAACTCGGTAATCGGACCCTGCCGGAGAGGACGCAACTCTTCTGAGGGATAAACTGACCCCTTCACTGAAGCGAAATCTATGCTAGGGGAAACAAGCCCATTCTGCCGGAAACACCGCACTTAATTCGTCGAGAATACTCGGCTGACAACCATTGCTACTTGTTGCGACTTGAATTGTTGAGGATAAGGGAAACTCAACTGATTGTGATAACCCTATTGACCTGCAACAAAGAAAAACAACAGAAATTCCCTACATGTGAAATGGTTACCTCAATTACCATCCATGATCCTACTGATCAAGCAAAGGCAGCGCTTTCGTTATGCTCTGTAAAATGTTTACAATTCAGATGCAATGTTTACCTACAATGTTTACCAAAATAACAGACATTTTGCAAACAAAACAGTAAAATGGACTAGAAAAAGAAAGCTCTTTGACTGAAGTGAATACTTTTATTGATGAAGGGCCTACAAATAGGCGAATTACAATTCAGATGCAACTCCTGAAAAGAGGTAATTGCTCAAAAACAAGAAAACAATTACAATGAACATGTCAGCAATGTGGAAACAGACAACCACCATGTGTCGATTCGGCTATGACCTGTATGTCTTCGATGTTCCCCATATTTCGTCTTCTGACTGGACTGATTCCTTTCCTTCAGGATAACTTCTCACAAGCTTACAGATCGAACACGGACCGCGATCATTTGCTTTTTTGAATCCCTAACTTTTGACTGGATCTCCCTTTCGGGTTTTCAATCCACCGGGATACCCATTTTTGTCAAAGTTGCCTTTTCAGGTTTTCAACTTTGCGGGTTTACATCTTTTATTTTTTATCCCTAATTTTTGCCCAAACTTTTTCTTTTTATGGTTCGCCGGGATGCCCCATTTTTGCCTGGACTTTTCTCTTTTTGTGTCCAGCAGGTCTCTTTTAAGCAAAGTATTTTTTAACCACGTCCGCATTCACAGGGGACGAAAAATCTTCACCACATACGGAACTTCATAGTTAGGAGTCCATTTTCCCCTGTGATCTGTCTGAGGAGGAAGGATCCTTTTCAACACCAAATTACCTGTCTAGAAGCATCGAGGACGCACTTTCTGAACAAAGGCTTTCTTCATCCTACTCTGGTACAACCGGCCATGCGCGATGGCTGCTAATCTCTTTTCATCAATCAAGCTCAGCTGATTCAACCTGGTTCGCACCCATTCAGCTTCGTCAAGCTTCACATCCGACAAAATCCTTAAAGAAGGAATCTCAACTTCTAATGGCAAGACTGCTTCCGTACCATACACCAGTGAGAAAGGAGTTGCCCCAGTTGATGTACGCACCGAAGTACGATAACCGTGAAGAGCAAAAGGCAACATCTCGTGCCATTCTTTGTAGGTCACAACCATCTTCTGCACAATCTTCTTGATATTCTTATTAGCTGCCTCAACAGCACCATTCATCTTCGGACGATATGGAGAAGAATTGTGATGTTCTATCTTGAAACTCTGACACAGTTCCTTCATCATTTGGTTATTCAAATTTGAACCATTATTAGTAATGATTCTCTCCGGAATACCATGACGACAAATGATGTCCTTCTTTATGAATCGGGTGACCACCTGCTTCGTGACATTAGCAAAGGACGCTGCTTCTACCGACTTCGTAAAGTAATCAATCGCGACCAGGATGAAGTGATGCCCATTAGAAGCAGTTGGCTCAATCTTTCCAATCACGTCAATTCCCCACATGGCAAAAGGCCAAGGAGATGTCAACACATTCAGAGGAGCTGGTGGCACATGCACCTTATCCGCATAAATCTGGCATTTATGGCATTTTTTGGCGTATTTGAAACAATCAGATTCCATAGTCATCCAATAATACCCAGATCTCAACAATTTTCTAGCCATTGCATGTCCACCGACACGAGTACCAAAAGAACCCTCGTGGACTTCCTCCATCAACAGGTTTGCTTCAAGTTCATCAATAAAACGCAGCAAGACCATGTCCAAATTTCTCCTGTAAAGCACATCATCCTTGTTCAGATAGAAATTGCCGACTAACCTCCTTAGAGTTTTCTTATCCTTGCTAGATGCCCCAGATGGCTACTCCTGAGTCTTGAGAAAATGCTTGATATCAAAATACCAAGGCTTTCCGTCGGAAGCTTTCTCAACGGCAAACATAAAAGCAGGTCTATCAAGACGCATGATGGTGATAACAGGAGTTTCATTCCAGAAATTCACTTTATACATCGAAGCAAACGTGGCCAAGGCATCCGCCATATGATTCTCAGCCCTCGACATATGATGAAAATCAACTCTATCGAAGAAAGGCAGCAGTCTCCTTGCATAATCTCTATAAGGCACCAGGTTGGCCTGACGAGTTTCCCATTCTCCTTTCATCTGGTTAACGACCAGTGCTGAATCACCGTATACATCCAGATTCTTAATCCTCATATCAACGGCCTCTTCTAAACCCATAATGCAAGCTTCATACTCGGCTTCATCATTGGTGCAAGCGAATGTCAATCGGGTGGTGAACGGTATATGAGAACCGTGAGGAGTAGTAATGATCGCGCCGATTCCATTACCATATGAATTAACTGCTCCGTCGAAAACCATTTTCCACTGAGATCCTCTCTCAGGACCCTCGCCAGGTAAAGGCTCATCACAATCTTTCATTCTCAGAAACATGACATCTTCGTCTGGGAAATCAAACTTCATCGGCTGATAATCCTCAATCGGTTGTTCCATGAGATATTCTGACAGGACACTTCCCTTAATAGCTTTCTGGGAAACATATTGAATATCATACTTTGTTAACACCAGTTGCCAACGGGCAATCCTTCCGGAGAGTGCTTGTTTTTCAAAGACATATTTGATTGGATCCATCTTCGAAATTAATAGGGTTGTGTGGTTTAACATGTACTATCTCAACCGCTTTGCGGCCCAAGCGAGTGCACAACATGTTTTTTCCAGCATCGAGTACCTCGACTCACAATCGGTGAATTTCTTATTCAGGTAATAGATGGCATGCTCTTTTCTACCTAACTCGTCCTGTTGACCGAGCACACATCCCATTGAATTCTCAAGAACCGTGAGATACATTATCAGTTGTCTCCCTACAACTGAAGGCATTAGTATTGGAGGTTCCTGTAGATACTCTTTTATTCTTTCAAAAGCCTTCTGGAAATTTTCATTCCACCTGTTCGTTTGATCTTTTCTTAGCAGTTTGAATATTGGTTCACAAGTGGCTATGAGATGAGATATAAACCTTGCAATGTAGTTTAATCTCCCCAGAAAACCACGAACCTCTTTTTCTGTTCTTGGCTCAGGCATTTCTTGTATAGCTCTTATTTTGGCAGGATCTACCTCAATACCCTTTTCACTGACAATGAAACCCAGTAACTTTCCAGATCTCACCCCGAAGGTGCACTTGTTAGGATTCAACCTCAACTTGAACTTCCTCAGCCTTTCGAACAATTTCAGAAGATCGACCAGATGTCCTTCCTCCGTATGTGACTTTGTTATCATGTCATCAACATAGAATTCCACCTCGTGATGAATCATGTCATGAAACAAAGTGACCATCGCCTGCTGATAAGTTGCCCCTGCAGTTTTCAATCCAAAGGGCATCACCTTATAGCAAAAAGTCCCCCATGGTGTGACGAAAGTAATTTTCTCCATGTCCTCTGGGGCCATCTTGATTTGGTTATACTCATAGAAGCCGTCCATGAACAAAAATACGGAATACTGTGCGCTGTTATCAACCAACACATCGATATGAGGGAGCGGGAAATCGTCTTTCGGGCTTGCTTTATTCAGATCTTGATAATCAACGCACATCCTGACCTTTCCATCCTTCTTAGGTACAGGAACAATATTAGCGACCCACGGAGGGTAATTCGTGACAGCAAGAAACCCAGCATTCAACTGCTTCTGAACTTCTTCTTTGATCTTGACTGCCATGTCAGGCCTTGTCCGTCTCAACTTCTGCTTGACTAGTGAGAAATCTTCTCTGAGAGGTAACCAGTGTACCACAATATCTGTATCCAGCCCAGACATGTCTTGGTAAGACCAAGTGAAGATATCTTTATACTCTCGGAGCATTTCAACCAATCTTCTCTTGACACTATCTTCCAAAGCAGCCCCCACTTTAACATCTTTTCTGTCATCCTCGGTACCCAGATTAATAATCTCAATATCCTCTTGATGAGGTACAATAACCCTTTCTTCCTGCTTGAGAAGCCTGGCTAACTCTTCGGGCAGTTCACAATCTTCGTAAGTCTTATCTTCAGCTTGATAAATGGGATTATCAATGTTATGTTTATTATGCGATGCAACAAACAAAACACATTGCCATTTTTTTGTTAAGTGTAAATGCAAAACAAAAATAGGGATCACATTATTTGAATGCGAAACGTCTTTTATTAATGATAATCTGTAAATAACAAGAAGGCCCCACGAATTGGTCACTACGTCTTGGGCAGAACGCATGACTCAACATAATCAAAATATATGAACATTACTCTGCAGCAGTAACATGAATGATTTCTTCGGTAGTCCAGTTGCACAGCTTCTGGCTGGGAGTACATGGACGAATCCACGCATCCATGTCGCAATCACTGTCACCTTCATCGTCTTCAACAACATTGATCCGATCAAAAATTACACCACTGCTGATGAACTGAACTGACCCCCTGCATCTTGGAATCTGAGAAGAACCGGATGGTTTGTATCCCAGGCCAAACATGTCTTGCTTGACAGGAACATTGAGAATTTGACCCCACTTCTGAGACGAGCCGGATTCTACGATAGCACGGGCTTCCTTGAGCGACGACATCGAAACCTCTGGACCCTTGGATGCTACAGGAGACTTCCCCTGAATCTGAACCGCTTCAAAGGCCTGACAGAGCGTTTCGTGGATTTTACCATCCACTTCTACATACTTGAAATATGACAAATGGCTAACCATAATGTCTTCTTCACCGTACACAGTAACTATACTCCCTCCCGCCATGTATTTCAGCTTTTGATGCAACATTGAGGTAACTGCCCCAACAGCATGTATCCAAGGTCGGCCGAGCAAACAGTTGTATGCTGGCTGGATATCCATAATATAGAAGGTTGCATCAAAGACCTCCGGCCCTATCTGAATAGGCAGCGTGATTTCTCTAACTACTGATCTCTTTGATTCATCAAAAGCCCTAACCACCAGATCACTGGGCGTGCACAACAAACCCTGAATGTCCAACTTCATCAATGCCTTCTTCAGAAGCACATTGAGGGATGGCCCCGTATCAACCAAAACATGTGACATCAGAGATCCTCTACACTCCAACGGTATGTGTAGAGCATGATTATGATTTCTCCCAGCAGGCGTCAGATCTAAATCAGTAAAGCTGATACCATTACCGGCATTCACGTGAGCGACTACCCCCTCCAACTGATTGACAGAAATCTCCTGGGGTACGTACATTGCATTTAAAACTTTCGACAGAGCATTACGATGCGCCTCCGAACTCATCAACAATGACAAGATAGAAATTTTTAACGGAGTTTGATTCAAGTGATCCACAATCTTGTAGTCACTCTTCCGAATTAATCTCATGAATTCCTCTGTATCCTTTGAAAGATCACCACTAACAACCTGGGGTTGAGCGTTCTCTTCAATCACCGCTTTATGCTTACCCCTGTCATTCTTATCAGCAACAACCTTTGGTGGAGAGAAAACCCTACCACTTCTGGTAATACCTCCGGCACCGACTATGTTCTCAACCGATGAACTTTCGCTTGGCGATTCTATCCATTCTTGTTTATGCCCGTTACAGAACACTTCTCCTCCGTAGCTCTAGTGCTCTCGTACGGCATGGGCTCTGGTATAGTAATGGTCACCGGAGCTGGCCTGGCAGGCGCTGAAATATTGATAGTCTGGTATGGAATAGAAATAGTGGCAACTTCGTCATTACTCACCTCTTTCACAATGTCTTCTTTCACAACTTTGTCAAACTGCAGACAACCTTCGTCAATCATCCTCTGAATACACCTCTTCAAAAGATCACAACCCTCAGGCTGCGCTTCACATTCTGAGTAGTCAGCAGAACAACCAGGAAATATACCCATCTTCAACAAACAAGCTTTCATAAAACCCAGCGGAGTTTCTAAATCTTCAACATCAGTTATCAGATTCAACTTTTCACCTTTAATAACAACGCTGGCTACCACCCCACCATGATCCGGCATCGGGTTCTGAGTAACATTAGGTCCCTCATTGGTGAAATTAATAGCTTTAGAATCGAGAAAATCCTGGACCTTATGCTTAAAAGCTTTACAATGGTCAATGTCGTGCCCTGGGGTGCCAGAGTGAAAATCACAATGAGCGTTTGCATCGTAGCCAGGAGGCAGTATACTTGTGAGAGGAGACAAGGTCCTCTTCTGCACCAATTTTAACTGCAACAACCATTGTAAAAACTGAGAATAGGGTATCGGAGGATTTGTAAACTACCTATCAGGCATCCGGCGCCTAGCAGGATAAGGACGCTGAACATTGCCTTGTTGCGGAGCTGCGGCAGGGATATTCACAGTAGCTACCTGATGATGCTGACGAGACTGAGCTCCCCCCTTACCTTTGTGCAAAATAGCATTTGCATCCCCCTCCCTTCTCTTGGGGTTTGCAGAATACGGCTTCTTAGTTCCTCCCGAAGAGGATCCACCACCATTGGAAATCTTACCAGATTTGATCCCACTTTCAATTCGTTCACTAGCGATCACCAAATCAGAGAAACCTGCAGATATGTAGCCTATCATCTTCTCAAAATACACACCCGGTAACAAAGCAATGAACAAGTCTATCAACTCCCTTTCAACCAAAGGAGGTTGTACCCTTGCATCCAGATCTCGCCACCTCTGGGCGTACTCTTTAAAGCTCTCAGAATTCTTCTGCGACAGACTCTGCAATTGTACTCGATTGGGTGCCAGATCACTATTATATTGGTAGTGACGCACAAAAGCCTCAGCCAAATCTTTCCAGCTACGAATATGGGTCCTCTCAAGCCCCATATACCATTCAAATGAGGCTCCAGCCAAGCTATCATGGAAGAAATGCATCAACAGCTTCTCATCACTGAAATAGGCAGACATTTTCCTGAAGTAGGCCCGAATGTGTACTCTGGGGCAAGTCGTCCCTTTCTACTTATCGAAATCGGGAACTTTAAACTTGGGGGGAATCCTGACCCCAGGAAGCAAACCAAGATCAGACATATCCAAGCCTAAAGAATTCTGATTCTCCAATGACCTCATTTTCTCCTCAATCAGTTTGAAACGTCGGTCGGCTTCAGTTGGCAAACCACCATCTAGATCTTTCACAGAAAATATATCATCTTGATTATCCTCCCAATGAGGACCAGCAACCCTGTGCACAGTGCACACACTGCCATTACCCGTGATATTACCATTCTCACCAGCAACTCCTCCGCCCGGAGGTAAAACAACAGTAGGAATACCTTGAGGAATAGACCCGCCAACCGGAGGATGAACAACACCATCCCCTCCATGCAAAACATCATCTTCATCAACCCGTGCTATCAACGGCTGAACGAGAGTTCTAAACTGCTCCTGTCCACTGGCAACAATCTGCATCAGTTCCATAAATTGGGCCATACGAGCCCTAACCTCCTGCAATTCCGCCTGTACCTGATCCATCACCTTCTGCTGATTCCCTCGAGTAGAGTATCTGTGGAAGCTGAATTCCTCAATTCTGAACTAAAGAAAACCAAGCAGAGATAACAACACAAGCCCGCCAAGAACAACCTGCAATGCAAATGAGGATGTGGGATGCAAAATGCAAACATGCCTATGTATGCACAGGGAGATATTTCCCCTTGATTCCGATTTCGATAAACAAGAACAACAGAGATGGATAAGAACACCATAATAAAACTCCTCATATATCAAGTAAAGCTGAAACAATACAACCAAATGAGAAATATCCGCATACAAAGAAGCATTGATCTCATCCAACATCTCTGGTGATGATCAAGATACAAAATAAAATGAAACTACAAAAGATAAAACTCCTAGTAGCCATGATCTCTACGCCACTCCTGGGATTCCTCAAGCATCTTCTTCGTATCTAGATGGTCTGGCCTCTCCATCAACTCTCGGATAAGGACATCCCTCTTGCGTATCACATCCCGGAGATGATGACAATGATCCTCCCAAGCATCTTTGCCAAAGGCATCTTCGAGCCTAGGTTTCTTCACCTCTGCACGGATCTTGAACTCTTCAAGTACTGATAAAGTCTCTTGGCATTTCTGCTCAATCGTAATCCTGCGGAATGTTTCTAGCAATAGCTCTCTTTCCTTAGCCTTGAATTACGCTTTCAGCTTATCAACCTGGATACGAAGCTGATCTTCTCTACTCTTGTTCGCGGTCACAGTAGCATTCTACTGCGCATTGAATTTGGATATCTTCAGATAGGCTCAATCTAAATCCTCCTTCTTACTCTTCAGAACATCTCAAGTGCTTTACAGATCAAGACCGACTTGCTTACATGCTTGTACCTGATCCGCAAGCTCTTCCTTCAACTTGGTCAACAATTCTGCATTTGTCTTGGCCAAATACAAAGCTTCACCTTTATCATGCTTCAGCTGACTAATCTCCTGCTTCAACTCTTCATTCTCTTTGCACAGCTCTTCCTTCTATGCCCAAAGCTTAGTATACCTCGAGATATCAACAGTTATAGGCGGCTCGATGACTAAAGGATACAATGGTGCTTCAACAGGAAACGACAACAAAACCTCTTCAACTCTCTTCTAAATCCAATCCGAGTATGAATCATAGGCTCTACAATCTCCTTTGCCCAAAGAAAGCTTTCCCTTCTTGTGAATCTTACCCAAGTGTCCACAAATCGGGCCGAGATACACGGATCAACTACACCTGTGAAGTACAGAGATTCCTGCACTTCCTCTTCTTTCGGAGGTCCTTTCAAAGCATAACCGAACTATCTTACGGCAAGCTCACGATCCATCAAAAGCACATTAGGAAAGCTACCACAACTGAAAATAAGCTCACGACCCAACAAGTCTCGATTGAACTAGGCAATATTCTTCTCCGTTAAACCCATAAGGCTCTTCGACCATTCAGATGAGTTCGCGGAAATCACAAAAGCTCCTGAGCGAGGAAGGTGATCAACAAACTACTTATGCAACAACAACGCGCAACAAGAAACCATCTTTCCTCTTCTTTTCTCGTTCTTATAATGCATTGCATGATACAAGTCTCCTAGAAGAGTAGGCACGGGATTCTTGGAAGCAAAGACATGAAAAACATCAATATCCACAAAGTTAGCTACATTGGGAAACAACACAATACCGTAAACACACAGAGCCAATATAGCACTGAAAACTACCCAACAACCTTTGTCGGCATACTCTCGGGCTTTGTCGACCAGGAAGGGGAAAACAAATCCGGAAACTCTGTTTCTACTGATAACATGACCCGCCAAATCAGAGGCGCTCAAATAAAGAGCGACGGACAACTCCTCAAGATTAGGTTGTTCCTCGGAACCGAAGAAAGGCACTTTGTTCCGAATTGGAACACCCAAGATGTAAGCAAATTCTTCCAAAGTAGGAACCAACGCATAGTCCGGAAATGTGAAGCATCTCAGTGGAGGATCATAAAACTGCAACAAGGTATGAATAGCTCCATGCTCAAAAGTCATAAGCTTACGGACAAACTTCAGAATTCCACCATACTGTTCTCTGAAAGCTGCAAGAACACCAGACTCAGCCAAGGAAATCAGACCAAATAAAGGTCCCAACTCGGGTGCAGGAAACTTATACACAACAATCCTCTTTCTGCTAACTTTCATCTCTGAAGAAGACCAGTACCGGAATCAAGGGATAGACGAGAACCTGTAACACACATAAACATGCAATGTCAAATGCAAAATGATATGCAAATGCACACATGGGATCAAAGTATCCAATGCTCAAATGCGCTGTTGTGCCGTTGACTGAATTCAACCAAAGATTCGTTCTAATCAGAACGCTGAGATAACACACTGGATAGAACACTCATGATCAAAATTCTGCACCGACAAGAAAACCAAGGTTGGTTGAAGGCCAGGTTTCCTGCAAAACCCATCCCTCTCACATGTGGGTTCTAGTCTTGAAAGGTACGACATCCTATGCGGGTGGTCAGCGTAATAGACTTTCAAAAAACGATGATACGTTCACCATTTCCGGTTTGGCATCATAGTCTAACGAAACGGCCTCACTTAGCTGACTTCCCAAATGAATGGTCTCCAGAGTCGACAGTCTCTCTAAGTCAATATTCCCTCAACTGCACCAGACGGGAAGGATAGAATATTTCCAAAGAAAAACCTCGTTTGAATGTGAATTTCATGCGAGCTATTGCAGCCAGACGCCACACAAGCTCCCGCTAATCTCCACTCTAATCCTATGTGTATACTCAAGCCCAGGTCCGACTTATCTCTCAATAGAACAACCCTAACCCATAGCACAGCAACAACAGAAATGCAATGCAATAATATACAACAGACAAAGTACATAAAGCAAAAAGTGTACAAAAGTAAACACCCAAAGACGCAAACAGACAAGCGCTAGGAGTGACTCGCATAGGGAACCAGAGACTCTGGGTTCGATCCCCAGCAGAGTCGCCAGCTGTCGCAACTGCGAAAAACACCCGGCAAACACAGAAGAGTCACCACCTTTCGTTATTTATCCCAAAGAGAGGGAAAGGAAACAATAGGAAAAACCTGACGAAAAGGGAGAAGACGAGGTCATCGCAACTCGTCCTGGGTTCGGGAGTCGGTTACGCAAGGGGAAGGTATTAACACCCCTCACGTCCGTCGTACTCGACGGGATCCACGCTTGTTGTCTATCTAAGGGTGTGTTTAAACTATCTATGCTACAGGATTGCGGGAAAAAAAGAAAAGAAAAGAGAGACTCGATAGAGCATCGCGTCTCTGTACCTACGTCCTTTCATCTGGTAAGAAAGATCAGAGTCGACGTAGTTCGGCTAACTACGGAAGAAGGGGGGAGGTTGCTCGCCAAGACATCGCGTCTTGTGCTTACGTACTTTCATCTGGTATGAAAGATCAGAGCACACGTAGTTCGGGCGTACACGAAACCACAGGTTGATTAAGCGTTTTAATCGTGTAGAGTTAAATAATAATTCCAGCAGTTAGGGACGAAGCTTGTTTGTGGTAGAATTAAAGCTTAACAAAACTCTCTTTTCTGGAAAAAAAAGTTCCCGATTAATCCCGAAGTAAAAAGGTTTGAATTTGTTTTGTATTTTTTAGTGAAGTGAATTAATTCGGTTTGTAATTCACGTTGCACTAAAGACTATGACACGGAGGCGAATGCGTTGTATATCGCCCCCAAACAGGACGGATACTAAACATTCTAGATAAGGGAGAGGAGACCCCTCACTCATCATTCCCTATGTAGCTTAAGGCTCGTAACGTGCAACGTTTATCGCCTTTATTAAATGAGTTAGCATGATTTTGAGATGAGAAGAGAGACGCACAGAAGGTCTAAGGGAAACTCGGCCCTAACGTTGTCATGCAAAGTACTCCTAAAGTTTGGATAAGAAGGGGAAACATCTACCCTAATGTTAGCATACTTGGATTGAGCACCTAATGTCTCTCCTACTCCCATCCTAGACGGAGAGACTAGGAATCCTATGGGGATCATGGCAAGAAAGCACAAGAAGAACAAAGGAAGGATCAATCACAAGTAGATAAATGAAAACATGAAAAATGCACATTTAGAATGGTGGGAGGGAGGAAAAGTGTGTGGGGCAACAGCCGCCACAAGCACGTCCCGACCTCAACAGCGATGCAAGAATGATGCAAACATGTGGAGAAAACAAGAGATGAAAGCATACAAACAAGCAAACGAATGATCGACTCGAACCACATACAAACATGCAAATAATTGAAAGAATGATCACACATGGCAACAACATCATGATTAAACAACCACAAACAGTAGCAAATATCCAAAACAATTCAATTCTAATGCATCACACTGATCTATGATGATTCGAATTGAACCGGTATACGAACATGCAAGAAAACAGCAAAATATGGCATTATGGCACAATGTTAATCGGTTAACACATACGGTTAATCGGTTAACCTGTGTAAAACGTGTGAAAATCTGGAAATTCATAGGTGTTAATCGGTTAACACCAGGCGTTAACCAGTTGACACCCTGAAAACTTTGAAAATTTTGAATATTTGAGTTGGTCAACCGGTTAACCATATACGTTAACCGGTTAACACTGTACCAGAAGCAGAAAAAAAGCAAACAGAACCACTTTCCAGCAAATAAGCACTTATCCGATCAACCGGATGATCGCATAATCACTTATTCACGAATATAAACCAGAAAATCATGATTTAAACAGCATGCAAACAGATCAACACAACAAGATCATGGATCAAACAAATCAAATCAATCACAATTCAATCGAATATGAAGATTAACATGGTGAATATGCAAATAAGCTCGAAAATCAAATCGGATCAGAAATCCAACCTACGAATCAGAGAATTGATTCGGTAATTGTTGAATCAACTATAATTGTGTAGATATAAGCAAAGAAGTCTGAAATACTTCTAGATCCAAGCTAGTTGATGATGTATGAATGAAGATCCTTCACAATTAAGCCAAATTACTCCAAATAAGCACTTCTACAATCACTTCAAAATCCAGATCTGAACTTGCACGAAAATTGAAGATGAGAATTGATCAAATGATGATGGTAGATGGAGGATTATGTTCATGAATCTGTTGATTTCAATGAAGAATCAATAGTTCCAAGGAAAATGAGCTTTGAATGAAGGTTTTGGCTATGGAGGAAATTGAGAGAATTGAGAGAGAATTGATCAACTCTGAATTTGAAATGGAAATTATGAAGGTTAGAATGGCTTGATTTGGAGTAAAATCATTTAAATACTCTCTTGGTATGGGATCCAAATCAAGGGTTGGAAGTTGGTTTGGAAATTATGGTATAGAATGAGGTTTGAGAATTTGGAGGGAAATGAAATTTAACCAAATTTCAAATAATGTTTTAGATCTTTCCCAAGTGCAAAAATGGGCTTTCAAGTGATCAAAATTGTACCCCAAAGCAAATCCACTTGAAAATTCACGCACAAGGCAAATTCTGCTATGGTTAATCGGTTAACCATATGCGTTAACCGGTTAACGCTGTTAAAACTTCAATTCTAGGCTGATTTTCTAATGGTTAATCGGTTAACCATATGTGTTAACCGATTAACACATTCAAAAATTTGAATTTGGCGCCTTTTGGTGGGAAATCTGTCCATTTGCCCTGTTTCAACTGTCTGGAGCTCTGTTTAGCTGCTGAACCTCATTTTTGACCGTCGTCACTGTGAAAATGCTTATTATGAGCCTGAATGCTGATTTCTGATATGGAATTAACCTGCAAAACAGAATAAAATTGATCACTCGATTGCTGGGCTAAATAAATGTCGAAGCTCTGATGCTCTCTGTTCGCTGTTCAATCTCTTGTTCCAAAATGCACCTGAGCCACAGGAACGCCTTGATCCCATGCCTCGCGACCGAATGCTATGTAATGCAAAATGCTAAATGAAAAAATGAAACATAAGCCAAGTATAAAATGAAAAGGAAAATTTTGGCGTGCTACAATATATTCCTATGAACTTTGTGTTGAGCCGGCCTTCGGGTTCGATGCCTGACGGTGAAGTCAGATATTCCTCTCAACTTCGTGTTGTGTCGGCCTTCGGGTTAGATGCCTATTTGTTTAACTAATGCCTGATGGTCGGGTCACATGTTCCTCTCAACTTCAAGTTGAGCGGCCTTCGGGTTCGATGCCTGTTTGTTTAATTGATGCCTGACGGCGAAGTCAGATGTTCTTCTCAACTTCAGGTTGAGCCGCCTTCGGTTTCGATTCCTGTTTGGTTAATAGAAGCCTGACAGCAAGGTCAAATGTTCCTCTCAACTTTGTGTTAGCCGTCCTTCGGATTCGATGCCTATTTATTTAACAGATGCCTGACGATGCGGTCAGATGTTCCTCTCAACTTCTTGTTGTGCCGGCCTTCGGATTCCATGCCTGTTTTTTAAAATAATGTCTCACGGCGAGGTCAGATGTTCCTCTCAACTTCAAGTTGAGCCGGCATTCGGGTTCAATGCCTGTTTGTTTAACAGATGCCTGACAACAAGGTCATATGTTCTTCTCAACTTCGGGTTGAGCCGCCTTCGGTTTCGAGTCTTGTTTGGTTGACAATAGCCTGACAGCAAGGTCAAATGTTCCTCTCAACTTGGTGTTGGTCTGGCCTTTGGGTTTGATGCCTATTTGTTTAATAGATGCCTGACGGCAAGGTCTGATGTTCTTATCAACTTTTGGTTGAGCCGCCCTTCGGGTTCGATGCCTGCTTGTTTAACAGATGCCTCACGGTGACGTCAGATGTTCCTCTCAACTTCGTGTTGAGCCGGCCTTCGGGTTCAATGCCTGTTTGTTTAACAGAAACCTGACGATGAGGTCAGATGTTCTTTTCAACTTCAGGTTAAGTCGGCCTTCGGGTTCGATTCCTGTTTGTTTAACAGATGCCTGACAGCGAGGTCACATGTTCTTCTCAACTTCGGGTTGAGCCGGCATTCGGGTTCGTTGCATGTTTGTTTAACAGATACCTGACGGTGAGGTCAGATGTTCTTCTCAACTTACGATTGAGCCACTTTCGGTGTGGATGCCAGTTTGTTTAACAGATGCCTGACGGCGAGTTCAAATGTTCCTCTCAACTTGGTGTTGAGCCGGCCTTCGGGTTCAATGCCTGTTTGTTTAATAGATGCCTGACGGCAAGGTCTAATTTTAAAATCAACTTCTGGTTGAGCTGCCCTTCGGGTTCGATGCTTGTTTGTTTAACAGATGCTTCACGGTGAGGTCAGATGTTCCTCTTAACTTCGTGTTGAGCCGGCCTTTGGGTTCAATGTTTGTTTGTTTAACAGATACCTGACGGCGAGGTCAGATGTTCTTCTCAACTTCAGGTTGAGCCGGCCATCGGGTTCGATGCCTGTTTGTTTAACAGATGTCTGACAACGAGGTCAGATGTTCTTCTCAACTTCGGGTTGAGTCGGCCTTCGGGTTCGATTCCTGTTTATTGAACAGATACCTAACGGCGATGTCAGATGTTCTTCTCAACTTCCGGTTGAGCCGCTTTCGGTTTCGATGCCTGTTTATCAAACAGATGCCTAACGGCGAGGTCAAATGTTCCTTTCAACTTTGTATTGAGCCGACCTTCGGGTTCGATGCCTGTTTATTTAATAGATGCCTGATGACAAGGTCTAATATTCTTATCAATTTCTAGTTAAGCCGCCCTTCGGGTTCGATGCCTTTTTGTTTAACAGATGCCTCACGGCGAGGTCAGATGTTCCTCTCAAATTCGTGTTGAGCCGGCCTTCGGGTTTAATGTCTGTTTGTTTAACAGATACCTGACGGCGAGGTCAGACGTTCTTCTCAACTTCAGGTTGAGCCGGCCTTTGGGGTCGATGCCTGTTTGTTTAAGAGATGCCTGACAGCGAGGTCAGATGTTCTTCTCAACTTCGGGTTGAGCCGGCCTTCGGGTTCGACGCCTGTTTGTTTAACAGATACCTGACGGCAAGGTCAGATGTTCTTCTCAACTTCAAGTTGAGCCGGCCTTCGGTTTAGATGTCTGTTTGTTTAACAGATGCCTGACAGCGAGGTCAAATGTTCTTATCAACTTCTGGTTGAGCCGCCCTTCGGGTTCGATGCCTGTTTGTTTAACAGATGCCTCACGGCGAGGTCAGATGTTCCTCTCAACTTCGTGTTGAGCCGGCCTTCGTGTTCAATGTTTGTTTGTTTAATAGATACCTGACGGCGAGGTCAGATGTTCTTCTCAACTTCAGGTTGAGCCGGCCTTCGGGTTTGATGCCTATTTGTTTAACAGATGCCTGACAGCGAGGTCAGATGTTCTTCTCAACTTCGGGTTGAGCCGGCCTTCGGGTTCGACGCCTGTTTGTTTAACAGATGCCTGACAGCAAGGTCAGATGTTCTTATCAACTTCGGGTTGAGCCGGCCTTCGTGTTCGATGCCTGTTTGTTTAACAGATTCCTGACAGCGAGATCACATGTTCTTCTCAACTTCGGGTTGAGCCGGCCTGCGGGTTCGATGCCTGTTTGTTTAACAGATACCTGACGGCGAGGTCAGATGTTCTTCTCAACTTCCGGTTGAGCCACTTTTGGTTTCGATGCCTGTTTGGCTAACAGATGCCTGACGGCGACGTCAAATGTTCCTCTCAACTTGGTGTTGAGCCCACCTTCGGGTTCGATGCCTGCTTGTTTAACAGATGCTTGACGGCAAGGTCTAATGTTCTTCTTAAATTCGGGTTGAGTCGGCATTCGGGTTCGATGCCTGCTTGTTTAACAGATGCTTGACAACAAGGTCATATGTCATCTCAACTTCGGGTTGAGCCGGCCTTCGGGTTCGATGCCTGTTTGTTCAACCGATATCTGACGGCGAGGTCAGATGTTCTTCTCAAATTTCGGTTGAGCCGCCTTCGGTTTTGATGCCTGTTTGTTTAACAGATGCCTGACGGCGAGGTCAAATGTTCCTCTCAACTTGGTGTTGAGCCGGCCTTCGGGTTCAATGTCTGTTTGTTTAACAGATGCCTGACGGCGTGGTCAGATGTTCTTCTCAACTTCAGGTTGAGCCGGCCTTCGGGTTCGATGCCTGTTTGTTTTACAGATGCCTAACAGCAAGGTCAAATGTTCTTCTCAACTTCGGGTTAAGCCAGCCTTCGGGTTCGATGCCTGTTTGTTTAACAGATGCTTAACAGCGAGGTCATATGTTCTTCTCAACTTCGGGTTGAACCGGCCTTCGGGTTCGAGCCTGTTTGTTTATTAGATGCCTGACAGCAAGGTCACAAGTTCTTCTCAACTTTGGGTTGAGCCAGCGTTCGGGTTCGATGCCTGTTTGTTTAACAGATACCTGACGGCGAGGTCAGATGTTATTTTCAACTTCCGATTGAGCCGCTTTCGGTTTCGATGCCTGTTTGTTTAACAGATGCCTGATGGCGAGGTCAAATGTTCCTCTTAACTTGGCGTTGAGCCGACCTTCAGGTTCAATGCCTGTTTGTTTAATAGATGCCTGACGGCAAGGTCTAATGTTCTTATCAACTTCTGGTTGGGCCGCCATTCGGGTTCGATGCCTGCTTGTTTAACAGATGCCTCACGGCGAGGTCATATGTTCCTCTCAACTTCGTGTTTAGCCGGCCTTCGGGTTCAATGCCTTTTTGTTTAACAGATACCTGACGGCGATGTCAGATGTTCTTCTCAACTTCAGGTTGAGCCAGCCTTCGGGTTCGATGCCTGTTTGTTTAACAAATGCCTGACAGTGAGGTTAGATGTTCTTCTCAACATCGGGTTGAGCCGGCCTTTGGGATCGATGCCTGATTGTTTAACAGATGCCTGAAGGCGAGGTCAGATGTACTTCTCAACTTCGGGTTGAGCCGGCCTTCGGGTTCGATGCTTGTTTGTTTAACCGATCCCTGACGGAGAGGTCAAATATTCCTCTGAACTTCGTGTTGAGCCGGCCTTCGGGTTCGATGCCTGCTTGTTTTAACTGATGCCTGACGGCGAGGTCAGATGCTCTTCTAAACTTCGGGTTTAGTTGGCCTTCGGGTTCGATGCCTGTTTGTTTAACAGATGCCTGACAGCGAGGTCAGATGTTCTTCTCAACTTCCGGTTGAGCCACTTTTGGTTTCGATGCCTGTTTGTCTAACAGATGCCTGACGGCGACGTCAAATGTTCCTCTCAACTTAGTGTTGAGCCCACCTTCGGGTTCGATGCCTGTTTGTTTAACAGATGCCTGACGGCAAGGTCTGATGTTCTTCTTAAATTCGGGTTGAGCCGGCATTCGGGTTCGATGCCTGCTTGTTTAACAGATGCTTGACAGCAAGGTCAGATGTTCATCTCAACTTCGGGTTGAGCCGGCCTTCGGGTTCGATGCCTGTTTGTTTAAACGATATCTGTGTCGCTACTGCGAAAATCGGCGCCGGCTGAACAGAAGAGTCTCCACCTTTCGTTATTTATCACTCAGAACGGGAAAGGAAACGATCAGAAAAAACCTGACGAAAAAGGTATAAGACAAGGTCATCGCAACCGTTGTCGGGGTTCGGGAGTCGGTTACGCAAGGGGAAGGTATTAGCACCCCTCACGTCATCCGTACTCGACGAGATCCATGCTTGTTGTGTTTACTGGACGAGTTGGTTTATCTATCTACCTATCAAGGTTGGCTTTAAAAAGAAAAGAAAATGACTCGGCAAAGCATCGCACTTTATGCCTACGTATTCTCATCAGAGAATGAGAAATCAGAGTCAACGTAGTTCGACCTACTACGGGTTACGGGAAAGGTGACTCGCCAATACGTCAGTATTGTGCCTACATACTCTCAACATGTATGAGAGATCAGAGCTTACGTAGTTCGGGATATTACGGATTACGGGGATTCAGATTCATCTGTTTTATCGAGTAGGGTTAACAAATAGTTCCAGCAGTTAGGGACAAAGCCTGTTTGCGGTAGAACTAGGAGTTAAGAACACTCTTTTCTACAGAAAAGCTTCCTTTGAATTATGGGCCCACGGGGCAAAAAGGTTTGAAGTTTGTTTTCTGTCTTTTACGAAAGAACTGTTTTTTTACTGTGTTTGCAATTTCAATCGCACTAAAGACTATGACTTGAGAGTGAATGCGTCGCATGTCACCCAAAGGGTGCCATACTAAACATCCAGACTGTTGAAAAGAAACTCTCTAACAATCCTTTCTCAGATAGCTTAAGGCTCGTAACGTACGAAAGAAATGATTCATGATTACTGTATCTTAAGTTGTTTTGAGATGAGAAGAGAAGGGGCTCAACTAAAGGGAGACTATCAAGTCCTAATGTTGTCATGCCAAGGATTCATCCTATGGTTGAGGTTTGAAACAGGGAACTCCTGGAAGTTATCATGCATAGGTTTCAACCTAAAGTTCTAATCATCACTTCCTTGTCAAAGGAAGTGGGATTCCTAAGGGATCATGTCAATGATAAACAGAAACAGATAAAGCATCAGCTTAAACAGTAAACAGTAAACGACTGTAAAATGCATGCAATGCAAGTGAGGGAGGAAATGTGTGTGGGGCATCAACCTCCACAAGCTCATCTCAACCTCAAGCCAGATATGAATAACTGCAATCATACAGAAAGAATAAAATAAAGTGCTATCAAGCAACATAGACTGCAATCATACAGAAGAAATGAAATAAAATGCTATCAAGCAAACACAAACCACATGGGCAAGGGAGCTGGGCTCTACCGAATACCCGCAAGCAAAGCCATACAGTAAAAATACAAGCAGAGGGAGCAACTCAACCTCTAGTGCAATCATGCTCCTAGCTTAAAGTCAGTCTAGATATGAACTTATTTTAATGCATCAAGCAAGTCAAACAAGGCACATCATCACAGAAAAGAAAACAGACAAGAAAGAAAGCAGGTCAACCCCTCTTTCAATTCCAAGCCTCAGCTCTTCTGACAGCAATCCAGTCTTCAGACTTCAATCACCCTTCAAGGCTACCATCCTTCATGACAAGTATCAACTTTCTTCTCCAAGGTCCATAATCCATCAAACCCAAGTATCAACTTGCTCTCTCTTCTCCAAGCTTCAGCTCTTCAGTCAATTCCACCTTCAGGCTTCACTCTTAACTACCAGTATCAACTTGATTCCTTCAGGCTCTCCAAGCATCAATGTAAGTGTCAACTCACCCTTTATTCCTCAAGCCTCTGCTCTATACTTAATCTCAATTGAATCCTCTTTATAAGTATCAACTTAGTCTTCAAGCTTCAACTCTCTTTGCTTTACCAGTATCAACTTGGTCTTCTTCTCCTACAAGCTTCAGCTTCTCAGAGTAGTCTTCAATCACATGGAAGTGTCAACTTCATCCTTCAATCCTTTAAGCCTTAGCTCTTCACTCAATCTCCATTGGGTCTTCAAGTATCAACTTGCTCTTCTTGCTCTTCAAGCTTCAGCTACAATGGCAATGCTCAAGGAATCATCCCCTTCCACACTCTTCAATGAAGTCTTCATCTTCAAACTCAAGTCCAACATCTTTCAGGATACTCAAACCAGAAGACAATTGATTTACTAGGATAAGTGGGAATGATAAACAGCTTATTGACAACCAAAGGAAGCCTGTAAGGGTTCATCATTATGAGAGACTGGTTCCCTCAAAGTTCTACTTCCCAGATAAAGCCACTCATCCCTCCAAAGGAGGGATGTGAATATCTGAGAAGGACTTTTAGTCATTGGAAGGAATGGAAGCACAAGATGCTTTCCATATTTGTGAAAGAAATCATTCTAGTTCTAAGGCTCTCCCTATGTCTCCTATCTCCTAAATATTCATCAGACACCTTCAGGCACAATCAATTCCAAGCTCCAAGCAACTTCAAGCATCCTCACCTTGCCTTCAACTTGTCTTCAATCTTAACCAAAGGCATACAAAGCAAAACCCTAATCTGAGGGGGCTAAAGAAGTGAAACTAGTTGAATTAGTAAGTTATGGTCACCTAAAACCTAGTACTAAAGTTAGTCCTAACTAAAATACCAAAACCAATTGTAAGATCCTACAAAAATATCTATGGGAACCTAGGTCAATCATTCCTCTACCATATTAATTTCAGAGATCAAATCATCAAATAAGACCTAGAAATAAATTCTATACCATAAGGTACTAAACCTAAACCCTAAAAGGAAGCACCTAAGTATCAATCTAGAAAGCACACCTATTTTCATCACAAAAATGTGAGAAAGATGCTATGGGAGCATACATGTCTAACCTAATCACACACAAAAAATTAGGATCAAAATCATCACCATATGATCACACAATATTAGGTATCAAACATAATCATTTTAATATCAATAAAAATGTAAAATCCCCATAAAATCAGAAAATGCATGGAATGAAAATATTTTTTTTTCAAAAAAATACTAGACTCAATCATGAGTAAAATTCAAAAAGAATGGGATTAATTGGATTAATTTTCAATTTTATATGATTTTTCCAAGAACCATAAACAAAATGAAAAAATAATGAAAATCCAATTAAAATAAACACACGCGCGGTGCAAATAGCAATGACAATCAGTTCACAATCATGGATTGGGCTCGCTGGGGGTGTGGATAGTGGTTATTTCATTAAGCCCAGAACACTGCTTAAATAATATGCCGCGTTTCATTTCTTCAGATCCTTCACAAATTGGAATTAAAACGTGGCCGTTGGATGAGGGTCCTAGTCCAAGGTCAAACCATGATCCAATGGTGTTCTGATCATCTTCTTCGTTTGAACCAAAAATTGAGGGAGAAACGCCATTAAAACAGAGCTCTCATGCTCATCTTCATCACCTTTGCATCTCACGAAATCTTCATCAAAATTCATGATCTAAAGCACTAACTCACTCTAAATCTCTCCCTGAATCTAACCATAGCCTCAGAATTCATTGAATCAACCTCTAACCTAAGACACGATCAAGAATCAAAATTATGCTCTGACCTCAATTGTCACCATTCTTCTAATTGAAAGGTTCAAAATGCTCACCACACTATGCTGATCAGTTCTTGCTATAATACTCATATTATCTCTCAATATCCAGCATGTTCTTGATCCAAACAGAAATTGTGTCACCTCATTGATCATCACGAAATCCTCTCTAAGTTTCCAGAAACGATCTCCTAACCACATACTATCAATCTAACCTAACAAATTAACCTAATTCTTCTTAAATTAAGGTGAGGAATGAAAGTTACCAACCTGTGAATTCTTGAGTAACAGATGCAGCAATTCTTCACTTCAACCCTTCTACAGCTCCAAAATCATTCAAGGTACCAAGTTCTTGCTTCTGTATGCAAGAGAATCGATGGAAAACGCCTAGAACTCCAAACCCGATTATGACTTGCAGGTGCTGAAAGTCAATTGCAAGAACATGATTCAGCCATGGATTTGCTATGGAATTGATCTGGAATCCTTCAGTATCCTCTATAGAAGTTGTTGAGATCAAAAGAAAGATAAAAAATGGTGTAGAATGCAGAAACCGATTTCAATTTGCAATGAACAAAGTGAAGTTGCAAACTCTCTCCTCTCAATCAATTCTCACCAACCTTTCACTCAAACCCCTTCTAATCAATATATAGATGATGTTGGACCTCTCTAGAATCTTCTGGATTCATCCAAGGAGATGTTGAACTTCTCATATCATCCAAAATCTCATCTCATGCCATACTCACCCCAATTCTGTTTCCCTTGTTGCAGCAGCTTGCCATGACTCCAAAATCTCTCCAAATGAGATATTAGAGGTGTTACAAGGCCTTGGAGGCTTGTGTATTGATCTCTCATGTGTTTTGCAAATGTTACTTAATATGCAAGCAACTACTTTTCAAAGCAAGTCCACAAATTAGACCTCAAATCAAAATTGTGGCTAAACCAATATTCTTAAAATGTTTTTTAGAGTCAAAATGATATACTACATGCCATGGTTTGGATGTGTAGGTTGAAAATATCAATTTCCAACTTTGATTCATTTAACTTATACCCTTATTTTAGGTCATTTTTGCAACTTTGAGCTACAAGCATTTCCATCATCTCATGACCTACTTACTAGACTTAAAACATCATTTTGAACAAGTTTAATGTTGAACATTTTCCCATTTGAAGCTTGGAAATAGGAGTTATGGCCTTATGGTTGAAATGAAATGTAATCTCCAAATGACCAAAATGCCCTTGACTTGTCAAAACCATAACTTGAGTTCTACAAATCCTATCAAGGACTTCTAGTACTCTCTAGAAATCTAAGAGAATAAGGAACAACATTCATGTTGACCAAAAGTTCATAGGAATCATCCTTCTTGGGCAAAAGTTTGATGCAAATTGGGTAACTTTCAAGCCCCCAGATTCACACACCTCAGATGGCCTGTAACTTGTCAAAGTCATAACTTGAGTTCTACAAATCCTATCAAGGACTTCTAGTACTCAAATTAAAGCTAAGAACAAGCTCTACAACATTCATGTTGGGAGCAAGATGAGATGACAATCACATCTTGAGCTAAACTTCCTTGAAGATAGGGGTCAAACTAGGGGATTTTACACTGTCAAGCCTTAGAAACCCTAGCTTGAAACTTCTCAAACTCTTCAATCATGATTAGTTTACCTTGGAATCATCCTTATAGCCTCTCAATGTGTCAATCCATTATCACATGGCCCTTGAATTAGGTCTCAACCTTGTTCAAATCATCAGTTGACCTAGGGTTGACCCAGTCAAACCCTAATTATATCACTCATGGCTGAGTCTTCTTAATCTTGCACAATGACCTATCTAGGCTTCAAAGTTATCTTCAAACCTTCTCATGATCTCTATCAAGACCTCAAGTCCACATTCCTGGCTTCAGAATCATCTGAGGAGCTCCCCCAACCCTCAAGTTAAGAGGCACACCCTCTTAGTTTCAACCACTCTCTCTGAGGATCTTTTGACTTCTCTGACAAGGATATCAACCCTTGAACTCTTGAATAAGCTTCTTAGCTAGCCTCAAAGTCTTGCATAATCCTTGATTGGTAATCATACCTCTTGATCTCCTGCACACATGTCAATGAAATGCAAATGATAATGCTAATGTGAATGCAATGAAACATAAGCTAGGTAAAGAAAAGTTGGGCAAATTTTGGGGTGCAACAGCTGCCCCTATTCAAACGGCTTGAACCTGACTGGGTGAGAAGCGAACGGCTCTCAACCAATCAAGGTGCGAGACGGTTGAATACCTACAAACCCGAAAATTTGCCAACTGCGCAAGCACACAGTACTCTAATGGGAGCAAATCTTCGAAAACTGAAATATTAGCTGCACGACAACTGGCTGGGGGATTGGTCACACGGTAACCAATGATACACGGTTGGTTACACCGTCAGGCATCAGGATTCTTCGGGACTTATCAGATCAGCAATCAAGTTAACCACGCCATCGGGCTTTCAAAGAAATTTTCAGGCATCAGCCGGACTTCGTCGGTAAGTCGGGAATAGCATTCTCGGTCAATCATGAACCGATTGGGGATATCCAACTTCTACCATCAGGCACTTCGCATCAGCTGAGAGAACTGCTTCGTTAATACGGTTGGACTTCAATCATCAAGTCTTCAAGGGATGTTTCAACTTCGCTGTTCGGAAACCTGCTGGGGGTGACGCATCTCCGTCGGGGATTCTGGAGAACTATCAAGTCACTCTGCTTCGGGGTCCAGGAATCATTCTGGGTGAGTCAACTCTGCTGAGGACTTCAAGAATCATCTTGGACAAATAACTCCGTGGGGACTTCAAGAATCATCCTGGACTAATAACTCTGCTGGAGATTTCAGGAATCATCCTGAGAAATCACTCTGCCGGTGATTTCAAGCATCAACTTGAGCACCCAACTCTGGCGACTTCACTGGGGATTTTAAGAATCATCTTAAGCAAACGACTTTGCTGGGGAGAATTCGAGAATCATCTTGATCGAAATATTCCACGGAGGAACACCTGCAAAACAAGAACGGTAATGACCTAGCTCATGTTTCATATGCACATGCTTTGACAATGGCGCAAGGCTCCACACGGCGGAAATGCTACGCATGTATGATAAATGCTATGCAATCATGCAAAATGCTGCGATCCCGTCAGCAAAATAAATGCTGGAGGGAGAATCTTCCTGTCAAGGAGAAATAACCACTCTGGTGGGGGAAGGAATCATCCTGCTTGCCGGGGAGAATACAACTCTGTGGGGAATCCCAATTCTGCTGAAGACTTCAGTCTGGAACTATCAATTGCTGCACACTTCAGTGACTTAGCTGGGGAGATGACATTCCTTCAGGATGTATCTGATTGGGGAGAGAATCTTCTCTGCCTGGGGAAAACATATCAATGCTTACGATTTCACGTTCAAACTCTGCGGGGAGAGCCTGCTGAACTTTGTTGGAGAAGAAGGAATCATCCTGCTTGGGGATGCATACGGCGTACTGCTTGCTACACCTGTAACAACACAAACAAACAGACAAGATACCCTTCTCAAAGGGGCCTATCAAGGTTATCATCTTGTGACAATGTTCAAGTAATTCATTGTTTCAACAACCAGTGGCCTAGGCCACTAAGTTTATGTATGCGCATTTTAACAAAAACATCGGCGTTCTTTTTCGCAAACAAAACAGATAGATGCTAAACAGACAGATAGAATTGCTGAATAGTATACATTTTATTGATAACGAACCCCTGAATGGGTAAAAATGTTTTACAACAGATGCAAGCTCCTGGAATGAGGAAGCCGCGCAAAAATAAAACATAAATATACATCAGTATATACAAATGTCGGCAACGAGGCGTAGACGAACACCATGAGTTGATCCCTCTATGACCCACTCGACTTCGATACTTCTCCGAGGCTTCAGCTTCGGAAGAGATTGATTCAGATGAACGGCTCTCAAGTCTTCCAAACCACTAAACAATGAAAGTCCACACGCGGAACGCAGTCATTTGCTTTTTCAAATCCCTAACTTTTGCCTGAATCGCCCTTCCGGGTTTTCGATTCACCGGGATACCCTTTTTTGCCAAAGTTGCCCATCCGGGTTTTTGACTTTGCGGGTGTACATTTTTTTCAATTTATATCCCTAACTTTTGCCCGAACCTTTTTCCTTTTTTATGGTTCGCCGGGATGCCCCATTTTTGCCTGGATATTCTTTTTCTTTCCAGCGGGTCATTCTTTAAGCAAAGTATTTTTTAACTGCGTCCGCGTTCACCGGGAATGCAAAATCTTCACCATCCATCGTGGATAACAACAAAGCTCCTCCCGATAAGATCTTGCTGACGACGTACGGACCTTCGTAATTGGGAGTCCACTTGCCCCGGTGATCGGAGTGTGGAGGAAGAATCTTCTTCAGGACGAGATCACCCGTCTGAAAGCTACTAGGACGCACCTTCTTATCATAAGCTTTCTTCATTCGACTTTGGTACAGACGACCATGTGCAATCGATGCTAACCTCTTCTCGTCCATCAGGCTGAGTTGGTTTAGTCGGTTCTTAATCCATTCTGCCTCGTCGAGTTTCACGTCAACCAAAACTCGCAAAGAAGGGATCTCCACTTCTAACGGTAGGACAACTTCCATACCGTACACCAAGGAGAAAGGAGTTGCCCCGGTTAACGTACGTACCGTCGTACAATAACCGTGCAGTGCAAATGGCAGCATCTTGTGCCAATCCTTGTAGGTCACAACCATCTTCTGTACAATCTTCTTGATATTCTTATTGGCCGCTTCAACGGCGCCATTCATCTTCGGCCGGTAAGGAGATGAGTTGTGGTGTTCGATCTTGAAACTCTGGCACAGCTCCTTCATCATCTTGTTATTCAGGTTCGAACCATTATCAGTAATGATCCGCTCGGGAATTCCGTAACGACAGATGATGTCCCTCTTTATGAATTTAGCCACCACCTGCTTGGTCACATTAGCGTATGAGGCTGCCTCCACCCACTTGGTGAAGTAGTCGATAGCTACTAGAATGAAGCAGTGACCGTTGGATGCAGTGGGCTCGATCTTGCCTATCATGTCGATGCCCCACATGGAGAACGGCCACGGGGAGGACATGACATTTAACGGGCACGGCGACACATGAACTTTATCAGCATAAATATGGCATTTATGACATCTCTTCGCGAATTTAAAGTAATCCGATTCCATCGTCAGCCAGTAGTATCCTGCTCTCAGGATCTTTCTCGTCATAGCATGCCAGCTGGCGTGCGTACCAAATGTGCCTTCATGGACTTCTTCCATGAGCAAACTCGCTTCTTTCTCATCTACACATCTGAGTAGCACGAGATCGTGGTTTCTTTTATACAAAACTCCATCAGGATTGAGATAGAAATTTCCAGCCAGCCTCCTCAGAGTCTTCTTATCCTGGGTTGACGCTCCCGCAGAATACTCCTTAGTCATAAGGAAGGTCTGGATGTCATGGAACCATGGCTTGCCGTCGGAGGCTTCCTCGATTGCAAAAACGAACGCAGGTCTATCAAGACGAGAAAGGACAATCCTTGGAGCTTCATTCCAAAAATTGACTTTATACATCGATGCCAACATGGCTAAGGCATCAGCCATATGGTTTTCAGCCCTTGGCACATGATGGAGCTCCACTCGATCAAATAACGGAAGTAGCCTTCTAGCATAGTTCATGTACGACACCAAATTCGATTGACGAGTCTCCCACTCCCCTTTAATCTGGTTAATCACAAGTACCGAGTCACCATATACATCTAGGTTCTTGATTCTCAAATCAATTGCTTCTTCTAGACCAATGATGCATGCTTCGTACTCCGCTTTATTATTGGTGACTGGAAACGTCAGTCTCGCAGTGAACGGGATGTGGGATTCGTGGGGAGTCGTGATGATAGCCCCAATGCCACTTCCATAAGAATTAACCGCCCCGTCAAATATCAATTTCCACTAGGATTTCCTATCTGGACCCTCGTCGGGCAACGGTTCATCGCAATCCTTCGCTTTGAGAAACATGATATCCTCATCAGGGAATTCAAATTTCATCGGCTGATAATCATCGATCGGCTGTTCGGCCAGGTATTCAGACAATACGCTGCCCTTAATGGCCTTTTGGGACACGTACTGAATGTCATATTCTGTCAACACCATTTGCCATTTGGCAATCCTGCCCAAAAGCGCTTGCTTCTCGAAGACGTACTTGATCGGATCCATCTTCGAAATTAGCATGGTTGTGTGATTGAGCATGTACTGTCGTAAACGCTTGGCAGCCCAGGCTAGTGCACAACACGTCTTCTTCAGCATTGAGTAACGAGACTCACAGTCTATGAACTTTTTACTCAAGTAGTAAATGGCATGCTCCTTTCTGCCCGTCTCGTCGTGCTGACTGAGAACACACCCCATACTATTCTCAAGAACTGTCAAGTACAGGATTAAGGGTCTTCCGGCCACTGGGGGTATCAAGATCGGAGGTTCCTGTAGATACTGTTTGATCTTATCAAATGCCTTCTGGAAATCCTCGTTCCAGATAATCGCCTGATCTTTTTTCAGTAGTTTGAACATCGGTTCACATGTGGCCGTGAGCTGAGAAATAAGCCTTGCAATGTAGTTTATTCTGCCCAGGACACCACGAACTTCTTTTTCTGTTCTTGGCACTGGCATTTCTTGTATCGCTTTAATCTTCGCAGGATCAACCTCAATGCCTCTTTCGCTCACGATAAACCCCAGTAACTTTCCGGACCGTACTCCGAAAGTACACTTGTTAGGATTCAGCCTCAACCTGAACTTCCTAAGCCTCTCAAAAAGCTTCAGCAAATGGACCAGATGTCCCTCCTCCGTTTGAGACTTCGCAATCATGTCATCAACATAGACTTCAATCTCATGATGAATCATGTCATGAAACAAAGTAACCATTGCTCGTTAGTAGGTGGCCCCGGCGTTCTTCAGACCGAAAGGCATTACCTTGTAGCAGAATGTTCCCCAGGGAGTGATAAATGTAGTTTTCTCCATGTCCTCCGGCGCCATCTTGATCTGATTGTAGCCGGAGAAGCCATCCATGAACGAAAACACGGAGAACTAAGTTGTATTGTCAACCAACACATCAATATGAGGCAGCGGGAAATCATCTTTAGGGCTCGCCCTATTCAAATCCCGATAATCGACGCACATTCGTATCTTACCGTCCTTCTTCGGTACAGGCACTATGTTGGCGACCCACGGAGGGTAAGTAGTGACCGCTAAAAAGCCAGCATCAAGCTGTTTCTGCACTTCTTCTTTGATCTTAACGGCCATATTTGATCGCGTCCTCCTAAGCTTCTGCTTAACGGGAGGACAATCTTCTCGCAGCGGCAAGTGGTGGACCACGATGTCAGTATCAAGTCCGGGCATATCTTCGTATGACCAAGCAAAGACGTCACTATACTCTCTTAGCATCTCGACCAATCTCTGCTTGACATCACTCTGCAATGCAGCCCCTATCCTGACGTTCCTGACAAGTTCTTCAGAACCCAGATTCACAATCTCGATCTCCTCTTCATGAGGCAGAATAACTTTCTCCTCTTGTTTCAACAAGCGGGCCAACTCTTCGGGAAGGTCTTCGTCTTCCTCAATCTCTTCTTCGGCTTGATAGATCGGGCAATCGAAGTCGAAGTGAGTCGTAGAAGGTCCAGAGTCGATGTCATCTGTTATGTGGATCCTGCAATAACAAGGGTTAAGCTTAAAACAAGGATATGCAGGTTAGCACAAACCTCATTGCCATTTTATTGTTTTTCAAAACAAATATAAAACAGGAATAACAGAGATCACAATATTTGAATACGAAGAAAAACGCCTTTTGATTTATTGATAAAATGCATGTACATAATCAAACAAGGCCCTGACAATAAAACCACTATGCCCCGGGTAGGACATAGGGTTGTACAATGATTGGAAAAAGTAAATCATTACTCTTCACTTGTCATCTGGATAATATCCTTGACGGACCAGTTGGTAAGGCCCTCGCCTGGCTTGCTTGGCTGGATCCAAGAGTCTAGGTCACAGTCGCTATCTCCGCTGTCTTCAGACACCGCGTTGACGCTTTCAAATATCACCCCGCCGCTAGTAAACTGGATCGGCCCTTTACCTCGTGACGCACTGCTAGAAGAGGAGGCTTCAGCTCCAGGAGAGTATCCCAACCCGAACTTGTCTTGCTTGTTAGGTATCTCCAAAATTCGCCCCCAGCCTGGGGTAGATCCGGCTTGAACAACGGCCCGGGCTTCCTTGAAGGAAGAGAGAGTCATCTCTGGCTTTTCAGTGATTGCAGGCGCTACGTCCTTGACTTTAACAGCTTCGAACCCTTGGCATAGGGTTTCGTGGATTTCCCCATCCATCTCAACATACTTGAAGGACGACAAATGGCTCACCATTATGTCTTCCTCGCCACATACAGTCACAATGCTGCCTCCGACAGCGTATTTGAGTTTCTGGTGCAACGTGGAGGTCACGACACCTGCGGAATGGATCCATGGCCGGCCCAAGAGACAGCTGTAGGCAGGCATGATGTCCATAATGTAAAAGACCGCGTCGAATGTTTCCGGCCCGACTTGGATTGGCAACGTCACCTCCCCAAAAACATGGCGTTTGGTTCCATCGAACGCTTTCACAACCAGATCACTGGGTGTGCAAATCACTTCGCGAGTATCTAACTTCATTAATGCCTTCTTCGGAAGAACGTTGAGTGACGACCCCGTGTCCACCAACACGTGAGACATAATTGTTCCCCTACACTATATCGAGATGTGCAGGGCGCTATTGTGATTCCTCCCTTTCGGCGTCAGCTCTAGGTCAGTGAACCCTAACCCATTTCTAGCATTCACGTGGGCTACGACCTCCTCCAGCTGGTTTACCGATATTTCCTGCGGTACATACGCGGCATTTAACACCTTCAGCAGCGCGTTGCGGTGTGCCTCAGAACACAACAACAAATTCAGGATGGAAATCTTCGAGGGTGTCTGATGGAGATGATCCACGATCTTGTAGTCACTCTTTTTAATCAACCTCATAAATTCCTCGGCGTCTTTAACGAGTAAGTCTTTTTCTGCCCCATGCGGGATCTCTTCAACGACTTTACTTTTACCTTTATCAGTTACATCAGCTCCGTCCGCTTTGTCTGCCACGACCTCTGGTGGTGCAAACACTCTTCCGCTGCGAGTGATTCCGCTAATTCCTGCAAGGTTCTCCACAGACGACCCAAACGGTTCTAGTTCCAACTTCTGTCCGTTGCAGTAGACCTCTGCCCCATAATGCCATGGGACAGCATTGGTGCTTTCGATGGGTATCGGCCCAACTTTGGTGATGGTAATCATGGGCGGTCTGGGTGCAGAAATAGTTATCGTCTGGCGAGGGATGGTGATTGTGGCAACCTCATCATCTTGCTTCAGCATTACCTCTCCTGATCCACTTTCGGCCCTCCGGCTAAACTGTAAAATCCCTTCAGTCATCAGACTTTGAATTCCCTCTATCAGCTGTTCACATCCATCAGGACTTGTCGCACAGCCCATACACAGCTCTCCGCAACCTGGAAAGAAACCTCTTTTCATCAACTTAGCTTTAACGAAGCTAAGCGGCGTCTTCAGATCTCTGACGTCAGTCAACACATCCAAGTTCTCGTCTTCAATAATGGTGTTTACTCCACCTCCCCTATGATTCGGCATAGGGTTCTTCGTGACGTTTGGCACATTATCTGAGAAGTTGATGATCTTAGCGTCCACCATGTCCTACACCTTGTGCTTGAAGGCTTTGCAATTCTCTATGGTGTGGCCTGGTGCCCCTGAGTGAAACTCACAAGTGGCATTCGCGTCATAACCTGGAGGAGGTGCCCCTGTCAAGGGAGCCAAGGTTCTCTTCTGGATCAACTGTAGCTGAAGCAAAGTCTGCAATAATTGCGCGTACGACATGGGCGGTGTCTCGAGGTGACAGCTCGACAGAGGTGCTCGATTCTGGTACTTTCTGTACCCCTGTTGATTATGTTGCTGCTGCTGCTGTGGCTGTTGAACTGCCGAGATAGTTATGTTGGCCACCTGTTGGTGAGGGCCTTTACCCTTCCTTCGAGCGTTGGTCACGGCGCTCGTTTCTCCTTCCCTCCTTTTGCCACCATAAGGTTTCTTTCCGCCTCCTCCAGCTGAGGATGAATCACCTTGAATTTTCCCCAGTTTGATCCCATTTTCGATGTGCTCACCTGTGATAATGAGATCTGAGAAGGTTCCAGACATATTGCTGACCAATTTCTCATAATAAACCCCTGGGAGGGTGGCCACGAACATTTGTACAAGCTCACGTTCAACCATCGGCGGCTGAACCCTGGCTGCCAATTCACGCCATCGCTGGGCGTATTCCTTGAACCCTTCGTTGTTCCTTTGCAACAAATTCTGCAGTTGGACACGGTTCGGGGCCAAGTCACTGTTGTATTGGTAGTGGCGCATAAATGCTTCAGCAAGGTCCTTCCACGTGCGCACACTGGTAGGTTCCAGACTCATGTACCATTCGAGGGAGGGTCCGGACAGACTGTCCTGAAAGAAGTGCATCAGCAACTTCTCGTCATCAGAATGAGCTGACATTTTCCGGTAGTATGATCTCAGATGGACGCGAGGGCAAGTGGTGCCCTTGTACTTTTCAAAGTCAGGTACCTTGAACTTGGGAGGCACCTTGAAATCAGCAATCAGTCCCAACTTGGACATATCAACACCCAGGGTGTTCTGGTTCTCGATATCTCTCATCTTATCCTCGAGTGCCTTGAACCTTAGCCGTGCTTCAGCAGTCAGCTCCCTTTCAGCACCTCTCTAAGAGAATACATCGTCCTGGCGGTCTTCTAACCACGGCTGAGGCCCGAACAGATTCCCAACACCTGCATGGTCGTTGCCCAGTCCAACATTGACGTTAGCTTCGAAATTCCCATTACCGACACCCGTTGTATTGCCGTTGAGTCCCATGTTAGCTATCACATTGTCGTTGGCACTGCCATTCCCCCCGGTCACGGGGACGCCATTCTGAGGAGTTTCAACTGGTGGAGGGGTAGGCACAGTCCCACCATGGAGTACGCCATTGCTATCAACCCTTGAAATCAGAGGCTGAACCAAGGTTCTGAGCTGATCCTGGCCATTGGCGACCGCTTGCATGAGCTCCATGAAGCGATCCATACTTTCGCGCAGTTCTTGAACATCAGTTTGCACTTGCTCCATGATTCTGGTTTGATTAGCTCTGGTCGGATAGCGGTGGATAGGTCTCTGATCAATCCTGGAACAACCTGAAACAACTCTGAAAATACAAAAGGGTTAGGAAAAACGACAAAGTGCTCGTCATGCAAATGCTTCATGCAAATGCAAACGTGTGTCTGTGTGTTAGGGAGGTTTCCCCCGATCCTAGTGCCTCAGTGCCAGTGCTGATAATAAGAAGTCCGAGTTCAGTCATGGAAATAACATCTCATATATATGAAGAAAGCTCATCAAGGCATTACACAACGTTAGTGAGTACAAGATGAATCAATAGCATGACCTCAGCCAACAAGCCTGGTGATGGTCAGTATCCAACAATGATCAACAAAAGGAATACAAATAGTCAAGCACGGCCACGGGCGCGAAACTCTTCTAACAAATTCTTCGTTTCTGGATGATCAAGCCGAGTGAGTAACCCTTCGACGAGTAACTCCCTCTGCGCAATAGTGTACTGAAGACCTTCGACCGAATCTTCCCACGCTCCTTCGCCGAAACAATCTTCTAACTTCCGCTTCTTGAATTCAAACATCAGTTTGCGCTCCTTCAGGTTAGCAAGAGCTTTGTTGAGCTGGCCTTCAGCGGCATATCTGCGAGCGGTTTCTTCATCAAACCTCTTCTCACTAGCCTTCACCTGGGCTTTCAGCTTGGAGATCTATTGCATCAGCTTATCCTCCCGCTCCTTCCTGTTGGCTAGGGAGGCCTTCCAGTGCTGGTTAAACTTGGATATCCTCTGATACGCTTCGTCCAAGTGCTGCTTCTTCGTGGCCAGTACGTCGTTGACAGCTTTGAAGTCTCGACCCATGCGTTCATGCTCGGCTATCTGCTTAGTCAAATCTGTCCCCAGCTGGTTCACTAGCTCTGTCTGCCTCTTGAAGGAATGAACAGCTTCGTTTCTCTCGCTTCGGAGCTGAACCAATTCTTTCTCCAATTCTTCATTTGCCCTCTTCAATTCATCTCGCTCAGCTAACACCTGATCATGCTGCTGAATAGGCACGGTGGTAGGCTCTTCGATCACTGGAGGGCTTTCTGGCTTAGCAGGAGGAAACGACATCCCTATAGCTTCTGCTCCGGCTCTGATCCATGCCACATACGGAGGGTAGGCCTGACTATTGCTTCACCCCAGCAATGGTTTTCCCCTCTTACTGATACCATTCCAAGCGCGCTGAAGCTTAGATAACACATCCCCTTCTAGAAGACCAGTGAGGTACAGAGATTCCTGCACCTCTTCATCCTTCGGCGGAGCTCTCAAAGCGTAAGCAAACTGTCGGACCAGCAAAGACGGATTATAGTTTATGCAGCCCTTCCTGCCTATCAGAGGCACGTTCGGAAACCCGCTGCAACTAAAGATAATCTCGGTACCCAACCTATCTCTGTCAAACCAGTCAATATCCTCCGCTGATAGACTCATCAAACGCTCGGACCACTCAGCTGTGGCTGCAGACGAAACAAAGGGACCCCTCTTGGGCAGATGACTATCAAGCCATTTATAAAGTAGGGGCACACAGCACGAGACATTCTTGCCCCTTCTGTTCTCTTTTTTGTAGTGGATAGAATGGTAGACATCTCCTATCAAGGTAGGGACTGGATTCCCTGATGCAAATATGCGGAAGGCGTCGAAGTCCACAAAGTCGGGCATATTGGGGAACAAAAGGATGCCATATATGCACAGAGCGAGAATGGCGTTGAATACGACCCAACATCCGTCTTTGGCGCACTGCTGAGCCTTTCCCACTAAGAACTGCAAGGAGAAACCGGGAACCTTGTTCCAACTAGACAATACCAACTCGGAGGCATCCAGATGAAGTGACGGAGCTAGAATAGCCAGATTAGGCTCAGCATCCATATGAACAAAAGGCATCCGCCTCTTGATAGGCACACCTAACAAATCAGCATATTCCTCTAGTGTGGGTGCGAGAACAAAATCTTGGAAAGTAAAGCATCTCAACGGAGGATCGTAGAACTGCAGTAGAGCATGCAACCCATTCAACTCGAATGCAGAAGGTTTACGAACCAAACTGAGCAATTTTCCGTAAGATTTTCTGAATTCATCTCTCACAGAATCATCTGCTAGAGCAATCAAACCAGTCAGCCGAACCACATCAGGGGCAGGGAGCTTGTAAGCCACGGTCTTAGAGAATCCATAACAATACAGTAGGAGGCAAGAAATCCCGGATCGGGGAAAACGGTACCTGCAACACAGATACACGTTAATGAAATGCAAATGAGTATGCAAAGCAATGTAAAATGCAATCATGCAGCCGGAGATCAAGGCAACTGTGCTGTGGAGATTCTGTATCAACAAAACCATGATGCTGCTCTGTCAAGAACAACCATTATCTCTGATAAGAAGAAAACCCTGGTATCGGACCACAAATCTGCTCTGTCAAGAACACACACACATAGAACCATAAATCTGCTCTGTCAAGAACAAACATCTGATAATAAGGACCTCTGATATAGGACCATAAATCTGCTCTGTCAAGAACACACATCTGATAATAAGGACCTCTGATACAGGACCATAAATCTGCTCTGTCAAGAACAACCATACATCTGCTGATGAGACCCTCTGATCCCAATCATAAACCTGCTCTATCAAGAACAAATACCCATCTCTGAATATAAGGTCCTCTGATACAGGACCAAAAACTCTGCTCTGTCAAGAACAAACATACATCTGCTGGTGAGATCTTCTGATCCCAATCATAAGCCTGCTTTGTCAAGAACAAATACACATCTCTGAAGATAAGGTCCTCTGATACAGGACCAAAGCTCTGCTCTGTCAAGAACAATCATATATCTGATGATGAGAACCTCCGGTACCAACAAAACTGATTCACTATCAAGAAAACCAGGAAGTCTGAAGGTTAAGGTTTCCTGCAACAAACCCAACCCGGCTCGCAGGTATGGACCAAAACTGACACAAGTTCGGCATCCTATGCGGTCATCAATGTCACAGACATTCAAGAGGGGTGATACGGTACCCAGAAGGTGTGGCATCACCAGCTCATGAAGCGGCCACACTCGGCTGAATCCCAAATGATCGGTCCCCAGAGTCGACAATCCTCCAAACCAACAACCCCCTCAACCCAAAGGGTTGAAAAAGAAGTCAACCGGGAGAACCTCGTCTGAGCGTGGATTTCATGAAACACTAGTGCCTGCCAAGCAAGCACGCACCCACTAATTTCCACAATAAATGTTATGTTCACTCAAGCCTGGGTCTGGCTTCTCACTCATTAGAATGCCCCTCCCACAACAGCATAGATAATCATATCATACTGAAAATAAAGTGCGGGAAATGAAATGCGATAAATAAACACAACCCAACAAGTAATCATACAAGCGCTAGGATTGACTCTCGCAGGGGACGTCGGATCCCCAAACTGACTCGCATACGGGACGTTGGATCCCAGGAAACTATCAAGTCCCCAGCAGAGTCGCCAGCTGTCGCTACTGCGAAAATCAACGCCGGCTGAACAGAAGAGTCGCCACCTTTCGTTATTTATCCCTCAGAACGGGAAAGGAAACGATCGGAAAAAACCTGACGAAAAAGGTATAAGACAAGGTCATCGCAACCGTTGTCTGGGTTCAGGAGTCGGTTACGCAAGGGGAAGGTATTAGCACCCCTCACGTCCGTCGTACTCGACGGGATCCACGCTTGTTGTGTTTACTGGACGAGTTGGTTTATCTATCTACCTATCAAGGCTGGCTTTAAAAAGAAAAGAAAATGACTCGGCAAAGCGTTGCACTTTATGCCTAAGTATTCTCATCAGAGAATGAGAAATCAGAGTCAACGTAGTTCGACCAACTACGGGTTACGGGAAAGGTGGCTCGCCAATACGTCAGTATTGTGCCTACGTACTCTCAACAGGTATGAGAGATCAGAGCTTACGTAGTTCGGGATAATACGGATTACGGGGATTCAGATTCATTTGTTTTATCGAGTAGGGTTAACAAATAGTTCCAGCAGTTAGGGACAAAGCCTGTTTGCGGTAGAACTAGAAGTTAACGACACTCTTTTCTTCAGAAAAGCTTCCTTTGAATTATGGGCCCACGGGGCAAAAAGGTTTGAAGTTTGTTTTCTGTCTTTTACGAAAGAACTGTTTTTTTACTGTGTTTGCAATTTCAATCGCACTAAAGACTATGACCTGAGAGTGAATGCGCCGCATGTCACCCAAAGGGTGCCATACTAAACATCCAGACTGTTGAAAAGAAACTCTCCAACAATCCTTTCTCAGATAGCTTAAGGCTCGTAACGTACGAAAGAAATCATTCATGTTTACTGTATCTTAAGCTGTTTTGAGATGAGAAGAGAAGGGGCTCAACTAAAGGGAGACTATCAAGTCCTAATGTTGTCATGCCAAGGATTCATCCTATGGTTGAGGTTTGAAACAGGGAACTCCTGGAAGTTATCATGCATAGGTTTCAACCTAAAGTTCTAATCATCACTTCCTTGTCAAAGGAAGTGGGATTCCTAAGGGATCATGTTAATGATAAACAGAAACAGATAAAGCATCAGCTTAAACAGTAAACAGTAAACGACTGTAAAATGCATGCAATGCAAGTGAGGGAGGAAATGTGTGTGGGGTATCAACCTCCACAAGCTCATCTCAACCTCAAGCCAGATATGAATAACTGCAATCATACAGAAAGAATAAAATAAAGTGCTATCAAGCAACATAGACTGCAATCATACAGAAGAAATGAAATAAAATGCTATCAAGCAAACACAAACCACATGGGCAAGGGAGCTGGGCTCTACCGAATACCCGCAAGCAAAGCCATACAGTAAAAATACAAGCAGAGGGAGCAACTCAACCTCTAGTGCAATCATGCTCCTAGCTTAAAGTCAGTCTAGATATGAACTTATTCTAATGCATCAAGCAAGTCAAACAAGGCACATCATCACAGAAAAGAAAACAGATAAGAAAGAAAGCAGGTCAACCCCTCTTTCAATTCCAAGCCTCAGCTCTTCTGACAGCAATCCAGTCTTCAGACTTCAATCACCCTTCAAGGCTACCATCCTTCATGACAAGTATCAACTTGCTTCTCCAAGGTCCACAATCCATCAAACCCAAGTATCAACTTGCTCTCTCTTCTCCAAGCTTCAGCTCTTCAGTCAATTCCACCTTCAGGCTTCACTCTTAACTACCAGTATCAACTTGATTCCTTCATGCTCTCCAAGCATCAATGTAAGTGTCAACTCACCCTTTATTCCTCAAGCCTCTGCTCTATACTTAATCTCAATTGAATCCTCTTCATAAGTATCAACTTAGTCTTCAAGCTTCAGCTCTCTTTGTTTTACTAGTATCAACTTGGTGTTCTTCTCCTACAAGCTTCAGCTTCTTAGAGTAGTCTTCAATCACATGGAAGTGTCAACTTCATCCTTCAATCCTTTAAGCCTTAGCTCTTCACTCAATCTCCATTGGGTCTTCAAGTATCAACTTGCTCTTCTTGCTCTTCAAGCTTCAGCTACAATGGCAATGCTCAAGGAATCATCCCCTTCCACACTCTTTAATGAAGTCCTCATCTTCAAACTCAAGTCCAACATCTTTCAGGATACTCAAACCAGAAGACAATTGATTTACTAGGATAAGTGGGAATGATAAACAGCTTATTGACAACCAAAGGAAGCCTGTAAGGGTTCATCATTATGAGAGACTGGTTCCCTCAAAGTTCTACTTCCCAGATAAAGCCACTCATCCCTCCAAAGGAGGGATGTGAATATCTGAGAAGGACTTTTAGTCATTGGAAGGAATGGAAGCACAAGATGCTTTCCATATTTGTGAAAGAAATCATTCTAGTTCTAAGGCTCTCCCTATGTCTCCTATCTCCTAAATATTCATCAGACACCTTCAGGCACAATCAATTCCAAGCTCCAAGCAACTTCAAGCATCCTCACCTTGCCTTCAACTTGTCTTCAATCTTAACCAAAGGCATACAAAGCAAAACCCTAATCTGAGGGGGCTAAAGAAGTGAAACTAGTTGAATTAGTAAGTTATGGTCACCTAAAACCTAGTACTAAAGTTAGTCCTAACTAAAATACCAAAACCAATTGTAAAATCCTACAAAAATATCTATGGGAACCTAGGTCAATCATGCCTCTACCATACTAATTCCAGAGATCAAATCATCAAATAAGACCTAGAAATAAATTCTATACCATAAGGTACTAAACCTAAACCCTAAAAGGAAGCACCTAAATATCAATCTAGAAAGCACACCTATATTCATCACAAAAATGTGAGAAAAATGCTATGGGAGCATAAATGTCTAACCTAATCACACACAAAAAATTAGGATCAAAATCATCACCATATGATCACACAAAATTCCACAAAATTAGGTATCAAACATAATCATTTTAATATCAATAAAAATGTAAAATCCCCATAAAATCCGAAAATGCATGGAATGAAAATATTTTTTTTTCTAAACAATACTAGACTCAATCATGAGTAAAATGCAAAAAGAATGGGATTAATTGGATTAATTTTCCATTTTATATGATTTTTCCAAGAACCATAAACAAAATGAAAAAATAATGAAAATCCAATTAAAATAAACACACGCGCGGTGCAAATAGCAATGACAATCAGTTCACAATCATGGATTGAGCTCGCTGGGGGGTGTGGATAGTGGTTATTTCATTAAGCCCAGAACACTACTTAAATGAAACGCCGCGTTTCATTTCTTCAGATCCTTCACAAATTGGAATTAAAATATGGTCGTTGGATGAGGGTCCTAGTCCAAGGTCAAACCATGATCCAATGGTGTTCTGATCATCTTCTTCGTTTGAACCAAAAATGGAGGGAGAATCGCCATTGAAACAGAGATTTCATGCTCATCTTCATCACCTTCGCATCTCACGAAATCTTCATCAAAATTCATGATCTAAAGCACTAACTCACTCTAAATCTCTCCCTGAGTCTAACCCTAGCCTCATAATTCATTGAATCAACCTCTAACCTAAAACACGATCAAGAATCAAAATTATGCTCTGACCTCAATTGTCACCATTCTTCTAATTGAAAGGTTCAAAATGCTCACCACACTACACTGATCAGTTCTTGCTATAATACTCATATTATCTCTCAATATCCAGCATGTTCTTGATCCAAACAGAAATTGTGTCACCTCATTGATCATCACGAAATCCTCTCTAAGTTTCCAGAAACGATCTCCTAACCACATACTATCAATCTAACCTAACAAATTAACCTAATTCTTCTTAAATTAAGGTGAGGAATGAAAGTTACCAACCTGTGAATTCTTGAGTAACAGATGCAGCAATTCTTCACTTCAACCCTTCTACAGCTCCAAAATCATTCAAGGTACCAAGTTCTTGCTTCTGTATGCAAGAGAATCGATGGAAAACGCCTAGAACTCCAAACCCGATAATGACTTGCAGGTGCTGAAATTCAATTGCAAGAACATGGTTCAGCCATGGATTTTCTATGGAATTGATCTGGAATCCTTCAGTATCCTCAATAGAAGTTGTTGAGATCAAAAGAAAGATCAAAAATGGTGTAGAATGCAGAAACTGATTTCAATTTGCAATGAACAAAGTGAAGTTGCAAACTCTCTCCTCTCAATCAATTCTCACCAACCTTTCACTCAAACCCCTTCTAATCAATATATAGATGATGTTGGACCTCTCTAGAATCTTCTAGATTCATCCAAGGAGATGTTGAACTTCTCATATCATCCAAAATCTCATCTCATGCCATACTCACCCCAATTCTGTTTCCCTTGTTGCAGCAGCTTGCCATGACTCCAAAATCTCTCCAAATGAGATATTAGAGGTGTTACAAGGCCTTGGAGGCTTGTGTATTGATCTCTCATGTGTTTTGCAAATGTTACTTAATATGCAAGCAACTACTTTTCAAAGCAAGTCCACAAATTAGACCTCAAATCAAAGTTGTGGCTAAACCAATGTTCTTAAAATGTATTTTAGAGTCAAAATGATATACTACATGCCATGGTTTGGATGTGTAGGTTGAAAATATCAATTTCCAACTTTGATTCATTTAACTTATACCCTTATTTTAGGTCATTTTTGCAACTTTGAGCTACAAGCATTTCCATCATCTCATGACCTCCTTAATAGCCTTAAAACATCATTTTGAACAAGTTTGATGTTGAACATTTTCCCATTTGAAGCTTGGAAATAGGAGTTATGGCCTTATGGTTGAAATGACCTGTAATCTCCAAATGACCAAAATGCCCTTGACTTGTCAAAGCCATAACTTGAGTTATACAAATCCTATCAAGGACTTATAGTACTCTCTAGAAAGCTAAGAGAATAAGGAACAACATTAATGTTGACCAAAAGTTCATAGGAATCATCCTTCTTGGGCAAAAGTTTGATGCAAGTTGGGTAACTTTCAAGCCCCCAGATTCACACACCTCAGATGGCCTGTAACTTGTCAAAGTCATAACTTGAGTTCTACAAATCCTATAAAGGACTTATAGTACTAAAATTAAAGATAAGAACAAGCTCTACAACATTCATGTTGGGGGCAAGATGAGATGACAATCACATCTTGAGCTAAAATGCCTTGAAGATAGGGGTCAAACTAGGGGATTTTACACTGTCAAGCCTTAGAAACCCTAGCTTGAAACTTCTCAAACTCTTCAATCATGATGAGTTGACCTTGGAATCATCCTTATAGCCTCTCAATGTGTCAATCCATGATCACATGGCCCTTGAATTAGGTCTCAACCTTGTTCAAATCATCAGTTGACCTAGGGTTGACCCAGTCAAACCCTAATTATATCACTCATGGCTGAGTCTTCTTAATCTTGCACAATGACCTATCTAGGCTTCAAAGTGATCTTCAAACCTTCTCATGAGCTCTCTCAAGACCTCAAGTCCACATTCCTGGCTTCAGAATCATCTGAGGAGCTCCCCCCAACCCTCAAGTTAGGAGGCACACCCTTTTGGTTTCAACCACTCTCTCTGAGGATCTTTTGACTTCTCTGACAAGGATATCAACCCTTGAACTCTTGAATAAGCTTCATAGCTAGCCTCAAAGTCTTGCGTAATCCTTGATTGATAATCATACCTCTTGATCTCGTGCACACATGTCAATGAAATGCAAATGATAATGCTAATGTGAATGTAATGAAACATAAGCTAGGTAAAGAAAAGATGGGCATATTTTTGGGTGCAAAAATCTGACAACAAGGTCAGATGTTCTTCTCAACTTTCGGTTGAGCCGCTTTGGTTTTGATGCATGTTTGTTTAACAGATGCCTGACAGCGAGGTCAAATGTTCCTCTCAACTTGGTGTTGAGCCGGCCTTCGGGTTCGATGCCTGTTTGTTTAATAGATGCCTGACAGCAAGGTCTAATGTTCTTATCAACTTCTGGGTGATCCGACCTTCGGGTTCGATGCCTGTTTGTTTAACAGATGCCTCACGACAAGGTCAGATGTTCCTCTCAACTTCGTGTTGAGCCAGCCTTCGGGTTCAATGTCTGTTTGTTTAACAGATGCCTGACGGCGAGGTCAGATGTTCTTCTCAACTTCAGGTTGAGCCAGCCTTCGGGTTCGATGCTTGTTTGTTTAACAGATACTTGACGGCGAGGTCAGATGTTATTCTCAACTTCCGATTGAGCCGCCTTCGGTTTCGATTCCTGTTTGGTTAACAGAAGCCTGACAGCAAGGTCAAATGTTCCTCTCAACTTGGTGTTGATCCGGCCTTTGGGTTCGATGCCTGACGGCAAGGTCTGATGTTCTTATCAAATTCTGGTTGAGCCGCCCTTCGGGTTCGATGCTTGCTTGTTTAACAGATGCCTCACTGTGAGGTCAGATGTTCCTCTCAACTTCGTGTTGAGCAGGCCTTCGGGTTCAATGCCAGTTTGTTTAACAGAAACCTGACGGCGAGGTCAGATGTTCTTCTCAACTTCAGGTTAAGCCGGCCTTCGGGTTCGATTCCTGTTTGTTTAACAGATGCCTGACAGTGAGATCACATGTTCTTCTCAACTTCGGGTTGAGCCGGCCTTCGGGTTCGTTGCCTGTTTGTTTAACAGATACCTGACAGCGAGGTCAGATGTTCTTCTCAACTTACGGTTGAGCCGCTTTCAGTGTGGATGCCAGTTTGTTTAACAGAGGCCTGAAGGCGAGGTCAAATGTTCCTCTCAACTTGGTGTTGAGCCGACCTTTGGGTTCGATGCCTGTTTGTTTAATAGATGCCCGACGACAAGGTCTAATGTTCATATCAACTTCTGGTTGAGCCGCCCTTCGGGTTTGATGGTTGTTTGTTTAACAGATGCCTCACGGCGAGGTCAGATGTTCCTCTCAACTTCTTGTTGAGCCGGCCTTCGGGTTCAATGTTTGTTTGTTTAACAGATACCTGACGGCGAGGTCAGATGTTCTTCTCAACTTCAGGTTGAGCCGGCCTTCGGGTTCGATGCCTGTTTGTTTAACAGATGCCTGACAGCGAGTTCAGATGTTCTTCTCAAATTCAGGTTGAGCCGGCCTTTGGGTTCGATGCCTGTTTGTTTAACAGATGCCTGACAGCGAGGTCACATGTTCTTCTCAACTTCGGGTTGAGCCGGCCTTCGGGTTCGATGCTTGCTTGTTTAATAGATACCTGACGGCGAGGTCAGATGTTCTTCTCAACTTCCGGTTGAGCCGCTTTCGGTTTCGATGCCTGTTTATCTAACAGATGCCTGACGGCGAGGTCAAATGTTCCTCTCAACTTGGTGTTGAGCCAACCTTCAGGTTCGCTGCCTGTTTGTTTAATAGATGCCTGACGACAACGTCTAATATTCTTATCAACTTCTAGTTGAGCCTCCCTTCGGGTTCGATGCCTTCTTGTTTAACAGATGCCTCACGGCGAGGTCAGATTTTCCTCTCAACTTCGTGTTGAGCCGGCCTTCAGGTTCAATGTCTGTTTATTTAACAGATACCTAACAGCGAGGTCAGACGTTCTTCTCAACATCAGGTTTAGCCGGCCTTCGGGTTTGATGCCTGTTTGTTTAAGAGATGCCTGACAATGAGGTCAGATGTTCTTCTCAACTTCGGGTTGAGCCGGCCTTCGGGTTCGACGCCTGTTTGTTTAACAGATACCTGACGACGGGGTCAAATGTTCTTCTCAACTTCAAGTTGAGCCAGCTTTCGATTTAGATGTCTGTTTGTTTAATAGATGCCTGACAGCGAGGTCAAATGTTTTATCAAATTCTGGTTGAGCCGCCCTTCGGGTTCGATGCCTGTTTGTTTAACAGATGCCTCACGGTGAGGTACGATGTTCCTCTCAATTTTGTGTTGAGCCGGCCTTCGGGTTCAATGTCTATTTGTTTAACAGATACCTGACGGTGAGGTCAGATGTTCTTCTCAACTTCAGGTTGAGCCAGCCTTCGGGTTCGATGCCTGTTTGTTTAACAGATGCCTAACAACGAGGTCAGATGTTCTTCTCAACTTCGGGTTGAGCCGGCCTTCGGGTTCGATGTCTGTTTGTTTAACAGATGCTTGACAGCGAGGTCATATGTTCTTCTCAACTTTGGGTTGAGCCGGCCTTCGGGTTCAAGCCTGTTTGTTTAGTAGATGCCTGACAGCGAGGTCACATGTTCTTCTCAACTTCGGGTTGAGCCAACGTTCGGGTTCGATGCCTCTTTGTTTAACAGATACCTGACGACGAGGTGAGATGTTACTCTCAACTTCCGATTGAGCCGCCTTCGGTTTCGATTCCTGTTTGGTTAACAGAAGCCTGACAGCGAGGTCAAATGTTCCTCCCAAATTGGTGTTGATCCGGCCTTTGGGTTCGATGCCTATTTGTTTAATAGATGCCTGACGGCAAGGTCTGATGTTCTTATCAACTTCTGGTTGAGTCGCCCTTCGGGTTCGATGCCTGCTTGTTTAACAGATGCCTCACTGTGAGGTCAGATGTTCCTCTAAACTTCGTGTTGAGCCGACCTTCGGGTTCAATGCCTATTTGTTTAACAGAAACCTGACGGCGAGGTCAGATGTTCTTCTCAACTTCAGGTTAAGCCGACCTTCGGGTTCGATTCCTGTTTGTTTAACAGATGCCTGACAGCGAGGTCACATGTTCTTCTCAACTTCGGGTTGAGCCGGCCTTCGGGTTCGTTGCCTGTTTGTTTAACAGATACCTGACGGCGAGGTCAGATGTTCTTCTCAACTTACGGTTGAGCCGCTTTCGGTGTGGATGCCAGTTTGTTTAACAGAGGCCTGACGGCGAGGTCAAATGTTCCTCTCAACTTGGTGTTGAGCCGGCCTTCGGGTTCGATGCCTGTTTGTTTAATAGATGCCTGACGACAAGGTCTAATGTTCATATCAACTTCTAATTGAGCCGCCCTTCGGGTTCGATGCTTGTTTGTTTAACAGATGCCTCACGGCGAGGTCAGATGTTCCTCTCAACTTCGTGTTGAGCCGGGCTTCGGGTTCAATGTTTGTTTGTTTAACAGATACCTGACGGCGAGGTCAGATTTTCTTCTCAACTTCAGGTTGAGCCGGCCTTCGGGTTCGATGCCTATTTGTTTAAAAGATGCCTGACAGCGAGGTCAGATGTTCTTCTCAAATTCAGGTTGAGCCGGCCTTCGGGTTTGATGCCTATTTGTTTAACAGATGCCTGACAGCGAGGTCACATGTTCTTCTCAACTTCGGGTTGAGCCGGCCTTCGGGTTCGATGCTTGTTTGTTTAACAGATACCTGACAGCGAGGTCAGATGTTCTTCTCAACTTCCGGTTGAGCCGCTTTCGGTTTCGATGCCTGTTTATCTAACAGATGCCTAACGGCGAGGTCAAATGTTCCGATCAACTTGGTGTTGAGCCGACCTTCGGGTTCGATGTCTGTTTGTTTAATAGATGCCTGACGGCAACGTCTAATGTTCTTATCAACTTCTAGTTGAGCCTCCCTTCGGGTTCGATGCCTTCTTGTTTAACAGATGCCTCACGGCGAGGTCAAATGTTCCTCTCAACTTCGTGTTGAGCCGGCCTTCGGGTTCGACGCCTGTTTGTTTAACAGATACCTGACAACGGTGTCAGATGTTCTTCTCAACTTCAAGTTGAGTCGGCCTTCGGTTTAGATGCCTGTTTGTTTAACAGATGCCTGACAGTGAGGTCAAATGTTCTAATCTACTTCTGGTTGAGCCGCCCTTCCGGTTCGATGCCTGTTTGTTTAACAGATGCCTCACGGCGAGGTCAGATGTTCCTCTCAACTTCGTGTTGAGCCGACATTCGGGTTCAATGTCTGTTTGTTTAACAGATACCTGACGGCGAGGTCAGATGTTCTTCTCAACTTCAGGTTGAGCCGGCCTTCGGGTTCGACGCCTGTTTGTTTAACAGATATCTGACAGCGAGGTCAGATGTTCTTCTCAACTTTGGGTTGAGCCGGCCTTCGGGTTTGACGCCTGTTTGTTTAACAGATGCCTGACAGCGAGGTCAGATGTTCTTCTCAACTTCAGGTTGAGCCGCCCTTCGGGTTCGATGCCTGTTTGTTTAACAGATACCTGACGGCGAGGTCAGATGTTCTTCTCAACTTCAGGTTCGATGTCTGTTTGTTTAACAGATACCTGACGGCGAGGTCAGATGTTCTTCACAACTTCTGGTTGAGCCGGCCTTCGGGTTCGATGCCTGTTTGTTTGACAGGTACCAGAAGGCAAGGTCAGATGTTCTTCTCAACTTCAGGTTGAGCCGGCCTTCGGGTTCGATGCCTGTTTGTTTAACAGATGCCTGACAGCGAGGTAACATGTTCTTCTCAACTTCGGGTTGAGCCGGCCTTCGGGTTCGATGTCTGTTTGTTTAACAGATACCTGACGGCGAGGTCAGATGTTCTTCTCAATTTCCGGTTGAGCCGCCTTCGGTTTCGATGCCTGTTTCTTTAAAAGATGCCTGACGGAGAGGTCAAATGTTCCTCTCAACTTGGTGTTGAGCCGGCCTTCGGGTTCGATGCCAGTTTGTTTAATAGATGCCTGACAGTAAGGTTTAATGTTCTTATCAACTTCTGGGTGAGCCGACCTTCGTGTTCGATGCCTGTTTGTTTAACAGATGCCTCAAGGCAAGGTCAGATGTTCCTCTCAACTTCGTGTTGAGTCGGCCTTCGGGTTCAATGTTTGTTTGTTTAACAGATGCCTGACGGCGAGGTCAGATGTTCTTCTAAACTTCAGATTGAGCCGACCTTCGGGTTCGATGCCTGTTTGTTTAACAGATGCCTAACAGCGAGGTCAAATGTTCTTCTCAACTTCAGGTTGAGCCGGCCTTCGGGTTCGATGATTTTTTGTTTAACAGATGCCTGACATCGAGGTCATATGTTCTTCTCAACTTTGGGTTGAGCCGGCCTTCGGGTTCGATGCCTGTTTGTTTAGTAGATGCCTGACAGCGAGGTCACATGTTCTTCTCAACTTCGGGTTGAGCCAGCGTTCGGGATTGATGCCTGTTTTTTTAACATATACCTGACGGCGAGGTCAGATGTTATTCTCAACTTCCGATTGAGCCGCTTTCGGTTTCAATGCCTGTTTGTTTAACAGATGCCTGACGGCGAGGTCAAATGTTCCTCTCAACGTGGCGTTGAGCCGACCTTCGGGTTCAATGCCTGTTTGTTTAATAGATGCCTGACGGCAAGGTCTAATGTTCTTATCAACTTCTGGTTGAGCCGCCATTCGGGTTCGATGCCTGCTTGTTTAACAGATGCCTGACGGCGAGGTCAGATGTTCTTCTCAAATTCGGGTTGTGCCGGCCTTTGGGTTCGATGCCTGTTTGTTTAACAGATGCCTGACAGCGAGGTCACATGTTCTTCTCAACTTCGGGTTGAGCCGGCCTTTGGGTTCGATGCTTGCTTGTTTAACAGATACCTGACGGCGAGGTCAGATGTTCTTCTCAACTTCCGGTTGAGCCGGCCTTCGGGTTCGATGCCTGTTTGTTTAACAGATGCCTGACAGCGAGGTCACATGTTCTTCTCAACTTCAGGTTGAGCCGGCCTTCGGGTTCGATGCCTGTTTGTTTAACAGATGCCTGACAGCGAGTTCAGATGTTCTTCTCAAATTCGGGTTGTGCCGGCCTTTGGGTTCGATGCCTGTTTGTTTAACAGATGCCTGACAGCGAGGTCACATGTTCTTCTCAACTTCGGGTTGAGCCGGCCTTTGGGTTCGATGCTTGCTTATTCAACAGATACCTGACGGCGAGGTCAGATGTTCTTCTCAACTTCCGGTTGAGCCGCTTTCGGTTTCGATGCCTGTTTATCTAACAGATGCCTGACGGCGAAGTCAAATGTTCCTCTCAACTTGGTGTTGAGCCGACCTTCAGGTTCGCTGCCTGTTTGTTTAATAGATGCCTGACGGCAACTCTAATGTTCTTATCAACTTCTAGTTGAGCCTCCCTTCGGGTTCGATGCCTTCTTGTTTAACAGATGCCTCACGGCGAGGTTAGATTTTCCTCTCAACTTCGTGTTGAGCCGGCCTTCAGGTTCAATGTCTGATTATTTAACAGATACCTAACGGCGAGGTCAGACGTTCTTCTCAACATCAGATTTAGCCGGCCTTCGGGTTCGATGCCTGTTTGTTTAAGAGATGCCTGACAACGAGGTCAGATGTTCTTCTCAACTTCGGGTTGAGCCGACCTTCGGGTTCGACGCCTGTTTGTTTAACAGTAACCTGACGACGGGGTCAAATGTTCTTCTCAACTTCAAGTTGAGCCAGCTTTCGATTTAGATGTCTGTTTGTTTAATAGATGCCTGACAGCGAGGTCAAATGTTTTATCAAATTCTGGTTGAGCCGCCCTTCGGGTTCGATGCCTGTTTGTTTAACAGATGCCTCACAGTGAGGTATGATGTTCCTCTCAATTTTGTGTTGAGCCGGCCTTCGGGTTCAATGTCTATTTGTTTAACAGATACCTGACGGTGAGGTCAGATGTTCTTCTCAACTTCAGGTTGAGCCAGCCTTCGGGTTCGATGCCTGTTTGTTTAACAGATGCCTAACAACGAGGTCAGATGTTCTTCTCAACTTCGGGTTGAGCCGGCCTTCGGGTTCGATGTCTATTTGTTTAACAGATGCCTGACAGCGAGGTCATATGTTCTTCTCAACTTTGGGTTGAGCCGGCCTTCGGGTTCGAGCCTGTTTGTTTAGTAGATGCCTGACAGCGAGGTCACATGTTCTTCTCAACTTCGGGTTGAGCCAGCATTCGGGTTCGATGCCTCTTTGTTTAACAGATACCTGACGGCGAGGTGAGATGTTATTCTCAACTCCCGATTGAGCCGCCTTCGGTTTCGATTCCTGTTTGGTTAACAGAAGCCTGACAGCGAGGTCAAATGTTCCTCTCAAATTGGTGTTGATCCGGCCTTTGGGTTCGATGCCTATTTGTTTAATAGATGCCTGACGGCAAGGTCTGATGTTCTTATCAACTTCTGGTTGAGCCGCCCTTTGGGTTCGATGCCTGCTTGTTTAACAGATGCCTCACTGTGAGGTCAGATGTTCCTCTAAACTTCGTGTTGAGCCGACCTTCGGGTTCAATGCCTATTTGTTTAACAGAAACCTGACGGCGAGGTCAGATGTTCTTCTCAACTTCAGGTTAAGCCGACCTTCGGGTTCGATTCCTGTTTGTTTAACAGATGCCTGACAGCGAGGTCACATGTTCTTCTCAACTTCGGGTTGAGCCGGCCTTCGGGTTCGTTGCCTGTTTGTTTAACAGATACCTGACGGCGAGGTCAGGTGTTCTTCTCAACTTACGGTTGAGCCGCTTTCGGTGTGGATGCCAGTTTGTTTAACAGAGGCCTGACGGCGAGGTCAAATGTTCCTCTCAACTTGGTGTTGAGCCGGCCTTCGGGTTCAATGCCTGTTTGTTTAATAGATGCCTGACGACAAGGTCTAATGTTCATATCAACTTCTAGTTGAGTCGCCCTTCGGGTTCGATGCTTGTTTGTTTAACAGATGCCTCACGGCGAGGTCAGATGTTCCTCTCAACTTCGTGTTGAGCCGGACTTCGGGTTCAATGTTTATTTGTTTAACAGATACCTGACGGCGAGGTCAGATGTTCTTCTCAACTTCAGGTTGAGCCTGCCTTCGGGTTCGATGCCTGTTTGTTTAAAAGATGCCTGACAGCGAGGTCAGATGTTCTTCTCAAATTCGGGTTGAGCCGGCCTTCGGGTTTGATGCCTGTTTGTTTAACAGATGCCTGACAGCGAGGTCACATGTTCTTCTCAACTTCGGGTTGAGCCGGCCTTCGGGTTCGATGCTTGTTTGTTTAACAGATACCTGACGGCGAGGTCAGATGTTCTTCTCAACTTCCGCTTGAGCCGCTTTCGGTTTCGATGCCTGTTTATCTAACAGATGCCTAACGGCGAGGTCAAATGTTCCTCTCAACTTGGTGTTGAGCCGACCTTCGGGTTCGATGTCTGTTTGTTTAATAGGTTCCTGACGGCAACGTCTAATGTTCTTATCAACTTCTAGTTGAGCCTCCCTTCGGGTTCGATGCCTTCTTGTTTAACAGATGCCTCACGGCGAGGTCAAATGTTCCTCTCAACTTCGTGTTGAGCCGGCCTTCGGGTTCGACGCCTGTTTGTTTAACAGATACCTGACAACGGTGTCAGATGTTCTTCTCAACTTCAAGTTGAGCCGGCCTTCGGTTTAGATGCCTGTTTGTTTAACAGATGCCTGACAGTGAGGTCAAATGTTCTAATCTACTTCTGGTTGAGTCGCCCTTCGGGTTCGATGCCTGTTTGTTTAACAGATGCCTCACGGCGAGGTCAGATGTTCCTCTCAACTTCTTGTTGAGCCGACATTCGGGTTCAATGTCTGTTTGTTTAACAGATACCTGACGGCGAGGTCAGATGTTCTTCTCAACTTCAGGTTGAGCCGGCCTTCGGGTTCGACGCTTGTTTGTTTAACAGATATCTGACAGCGAGGTCAGATGTTCTTCTCAACTTTGGGTTGAGCCGGCCTTCGGGTTTGACGTCTGTTTGTTTAACAGATGCCTGACAGCGAGGTCAGATGTTCTTCTCAACTTCGGGTTGAGCCGCCCTTCGGGTTCGATGCCTGTTTGTTTAACAGATACCTGATGGCGAGGTCAGATGTTCTTCTCAACTTCAGGTTCGATGTCTGTTTGTTTAACAGATACCTGACGGCGAGGTCAGATGTTCTTCACAACTTCTGGTTGAGCCGGCCTTCGGGTTCGATGCCTGTTTGTTTGACAGGTACCAGAAGGCAAGGTCAGATGTTCTTCTCAACTTCAGGTTGAGCCGACCTTCGGGTTCGATGCCTGACAGCGAGGTAACATGTTCTTCTCAACTTCGGGTTGAGCCGGCCTTCGGGTTCGATGTCTGTTTGTTTAACAGATACCTGACGGCGAGGTCAGATGTTCTTCTCAACTTCAGGTTGAGCCGGCCTTCGGGTTCGATGATTTTTTGTTTAACAGATGCCTGACATCGAGGTCATATGCTCTTCTCAACTTTGGGTTGAGCCGGCCTTCGGGTTCGATGCCTGTTTGTTTAGTAGATGCCTGACAGCGAGGTCACATGTTCTTCTCAACTTCGGGTTGAGCCAGCGTTCGGGATTGATGCCTGTTTTTTTAACATATACCTGACGGCGAGGTCAGATGTTATTCTCAACTTCCGATTGAGCCGCTTTCGGTTTCAATGCCTGTTTGTTTAACAGATGCCTGACGGCGAGGTCAAATGTTCCTCTCAATGTGGCGTTGAGCCGACCTTCGGGTTCAATGCCTGTTTGTTTAATAGATGCCTGACGGCAAGGTCTAATGTTCTTATCAACTTCTGGTTGAGCCGCCATTCGGGTTCGATGCCTGCTTGTTTAACAGATGCCTGACGGCGAGGTCAGATGTTCCTCTCAACTTCGTGTTCAGCCGGCCTTCGGGTTTAATGCCTGTTTGTTTAACAGATACCTGACAGTGATGTCCTATGTTCTTCTCAACTTCAGGTTGAGCCAGCCTTCGGGTTCGATGACTGTTTGATTAATAGATGTCTGACAGCGAGGTTAGATGTTCTTCTCAACTTCAGGTTGAGCCAGCCTTTGGGTTCGATGCCTGCTAGTTTAACAGATGCCTGAAGGCGAGGTCAGATGTACTTCTCAACTTCGGGAAGAGCCGGCCTTCGGGTTCGATACTTGTTTGTTTAACTGATCCCTGACAGCGAGGTAAAATATTCCTATGAACTTCGTGTTGAGCCGGCCTTCGGGTTCAATGCCTGTTTGTTTAACAGATGCCTGACGGCGAGGTCAGATGTTCTTCTAAACTTCGGGTTGAGATGACCTTCGGGTTCGATGCCTGTTTGTTTAACAGATACCTGACGGCAAGGTCAAATGTTCCTCTCAACTTGGTATTGAGCCGGCTTTCGGGTTCGATGCCTGTTTGTTTAATAGATGCCTGACGGCAAGGTCTGATGTTCTTATCAAGTTCTGGTTGATCTGCCCTTCGGGTTCGATGCCTGCTTGTTTAACAGATGCCTCACGGCGAGGTCAGATGTTCCTCTCAACTTCGTGTTGAGCCGACCTTTAGGTTCAATTCCTGTTTGTTTAACAGATACCTGACGGCGAGGTCAGATGTTCTTCTCAACTTCAGGTTGAGTCGGCCTTCGGGTTCGATGCCTGTTTGCTTAACAGATACCTGACGGGGATGTCAGATGTTCTTTTCAACTTCCGGTTGAGCCGCCTTCGGTTTCGATGCCAGGTTTTTTAACAGATCCCTGATGACGAGGTCAAATGTTCCTCTCAAATTGGTGTTGAGCTGGCTTTCGGGTTCGATGCTTGTTTGTTTAATAGATGCCTTACGGCAAAGTCTGATGTTCTTATCAACTTCTGGTTGATCCGCCCTTCGGGTTCGATGCCTGCTTGTTTAACAGATGCCTCACGGCGAGCTCAGATGTTCCTCTCAACTTCGTGTTGAGCCGGCCTTCGGGTTCAATGTCTGTTTGTTTAACAGATACCTGGCCGCGAGGTCAGATGTTCCTCTTAACTTCAGGTTGAGCCGACCTTCGGGTTCGATGCCTGTTTGCTTAATAGATACCTGACGGTGATGTCAGATGTTATTCTCAACTTCCGATTGAGCCGCTTTCGGTTTCAATGCCTGTTTGTTTAACAGATGCCTGACGGCGAGGTCAAATGTTCCTCTCAACCTGGCGTTGAGCCGACCTTCGGGTTCAATGCCTGTTTGTTTAATAGATGCCTGACGGCAAGGTCTAATGTTCTTATCAACTTCTGATTGAGCCGCCATTCGGGTTCGATGCCTGCTTGTTTAACAGATGCCTCACGGCGAGGTCAGATGTTCCTCTCAACTTCGTGTTCAGCCGGCCTTCGGGTTTAATGCCTGTTTGTTTAACAGATACCTGACAGTGATGTCATATGTTCTTCTCAACTTCAGGTTGAGCCAGCCTTCAGGTTCGATGACTGTTTGATTAATAGATGCCTGACAGCGAGGTTAGATGTTCTTCTCAACTTCAGGTTGAGCCAGCCTTTGGGTTCGATGCCTGCTTGTTTAACAGATGCCTGAAGGCGAGGTCAGATGTACTTCTCAACTTCGGGAAGAGCCGGCCTTCGGGTTCGATACTTGTCTGTTTAACTGATCCCTGACAGCGAGGTAAAATATACCTATGAACTTCGTGTTGAGCCGGCCTTCGGGTTCAATGCCTGTTTGTTTAACAGATGCCTGACGGCGAGGTCAGATGTTCTTCTAAACTTCGGGTTGAGCTGGCCTTCGGGTTCGATGCCTGTTTGTTTAACAGATGCCTGGAAGTGAGGTCAGATATTCTTCTCAACTTCGAGATGAGCCGGCCATCGAATTTGATGCCTGTTTGTCTAACAGATGCTTGACGGCGAGGTCAAATGTTCCTCTCAACTTCGTGTTGAGCCGGCCTTTGGGTTCCATGTCTGTTTGTTTAACAGATACCTGACGGCAAGGCCAAATGTTCCTCTCAACTTGGTGTTGAGCCGGCTTTCGGGTTCGATGCCTGTTTGTTTAATAGATGCCTGACGGCAAGGTCTGATGTTCTTATCAAGTTCTGGTTGATCCGCCCTTCGGGTTCGATGCCTGCTTGTTTAACTGATGCCTCACGGTGAGGTCAGATGTTCCTCTCAACTTCGTGTTGAGCCGACCTTCAGGTTCAATTCCTGTTTGTTTAACAGATACCTGATGGCGAGGTCAGATGTTCTTCTCAACTTCAGGTTGAGCCGGCCTTCGGGTTCAATGCCTGTTTGCTTAACAGATACCTGACGGTGATGTCAGATGTTCTTTTCAACTTCCGGTTGAGCCGCCTTCGGTTTCGATGCCAGTTTTTTTAACAGATCCCTGATGACGAGGTCAAATGTTCCTCTCAAATTGGTGTTGAGCTGGCTTTCGGGTTCGATGCTTGTTTGTTTAATAGATGCCTTACGGTAAAGTCTGACGTTCTTATCAACTTCTGGTTGATCCGCCCTTCGGGTTCGATGCCTGCTTGTTTAACCGATGCCTCACGGCGAGCTCACATGTTCCTCTCAACTTCGTGTTGAGCCGGCCTTCGGGTTCAATGTCTGTTTCTTTAACAGATACCTGGCCGCGAGGTCAGATGTTCCTCTCAACTTCAGGTTGAGCCGACCTTCGGTTTCGATGCCTGTTTGCTTAACAGATACCTGACGGCGATGTCAGATGTTCTTCTCAACTTCCGGTTGAGCCGCCTTCGGTTTCGATGCCATTTTGTTTAACAGATCCCTGACGACGAGGTCAAATGTTCCTCTCAAATTGGTGTTGAGCCGGCCTTCGGGTTCAATGTCTGTTTGTTTAACAGATACCTGGTGGCAAGGTCAGATGTTCTTCTCAACTTCAGGTTGAGCCGACCATCGGGTTTGATGCCTGTTTATTTAACAGATGCCTAACAACGAAGTCAGATGTTCTTCTCAACTTCGGCTTGAGTCGGACTTCGGGTTCGATGCCTATTTGTTTAACAGATACCTGACGGCGACGTCAAATGTTCTTCTCAACATCCGGTTGAGCCGCCTTCGGTTTTGATGCCTGTTTGTTTAACAGATGCCTGACGGCGAGGTCAAATGTTCCTCTCAACTTGGTGTTGAGCCGGCCTTCGGGTTCGATTCCTGTTTGTTTAATAGATGCCTGACAGCAAAGTCTGATGTTCTTATCATTTTTTGGTTGATCCGCCCTTCGGGTTCGATGCCTGCTTGTTTAACAGATGCCTCACGGCGAGGTCAGATATTCCTCTCAACTTCGTGTTGAGCCGGCCTTCAGGTTCAATGTTTGTTTGTTTAACAGATGCCTCACGGCGAGGTCAGATGTTCTTCTCAACTTCAGGTTGATCCGGCCTTCGGGTTCGATGCCTGTTTGTTTAACAGATACCTGACGGCGATGTCAGATGTTCTTCTCAACTTCCGGTTGAGCCGCCTTCGGTTTCGAAGCCAGTTTGTTTAACAGATCCCTGACGACAAGGTCAAATGTTCCTCTCAAATTGGTGTTGAGCTGGCCTTCGGGTTCGATGCCTGTTTGTTTAATAGATGCACGAAGGCAAGGTCTGATGTTCTTATTAAGTTCTGGTTGATCCGCCCTTCGGGTTCGATGCCTGCTTGTTTAACAGATGCCTCACGGCGAGGTCAGATGTTCCTCTCAACTTCGTGTTGAGCCGGCCTTCAGGTTCAATGCCTGTTTGTTTAACAGATACCTGACGGCGAGGTCAGATGTTCTTCTCAACTTCAGGTTGAGTCGGCCTTCGGGTTCGATGCCTGTTTGCTTAACAGATACCTGACGGCAACGTCAGATGTTCTTCTCAAATTCTGGTTGAGCCGCCTTCGGTTTCGATTCCAGTTTGTTTAACAGATCCCTGACGACGAGGTCAAATGTTCCTCTCAAATTGGTGTTGAGCTGGCCTTCGAGTTAGATGCCTGTTTGTTTAATAGATGCCTTACGGCAAGGTCTGATGTTCTTATCAACTTCTGGTTGATCCGCCCTTCGGGTTCGATGCCTGCTTGTTTAACAGATGCCTCACGGTGAGCTCAGATGTTCCTCTCAACTTTGTGTTGAGCCGGCCTTCGGGTTCAATGTCTGTTTGTTTAACAGATACCTGGCGGCGAGGTCAGATGTTCCTCTCAACTTCAGGTTGAGCCGGCCTTCGGGTTCGATGCCTGTTTGCTTAACAGATACCTGACGGTGATGTCAGATGTTCTTCTCAACTTCCGGTTGAGCCTCCTTCGGTTTCGATACCAGTTTGTTTAACAGATCCCTGACGACGAGGTCAAATGTTCCTCTCAAATTGGTGTTGAGCCGGCCTTCGGGTTCAATGTCTGTTTGTTTAACAGATACCTGGCGACGAGGTCAGATGTTCTTCTCAACTTCAGGTTGATCCGGCCTTCGGGTTTGATGCTTGTTTATTTAACAGATGCCTGACAGCGAGGTCAGATGTTCTTATCAACTTCTGGTTGAGCCGCCCATTGGGTTCGATGCCTGCTTGTTTAACAGATGCCTCACGACGAGGTCAGATGTTCCTCTCAACTTCGTGTTGATCCGGCTTTCGGGTTCAATGTCTGTTTGTTTAACCGATACCTGACGGCGAGGTCAGATGTTCTTCTCAACTTCAATTTGAGCTGGCCTTCGGGTTCGATGCCTGTTTGTTTAACAGATGCCTGACAGTGAGGTCACATGTTCATCTCAACATCGGGTTGAGCCGGCCTTCGGGTTCGATGCCTGTTTGTTTAACAGATACCTGACGGCAAAGTCAGATGTTCTTCTCAACTTCAGGTTGAGCCGGCCTTCGGGTTCGATGCCTGTTTGTTTAATAGATGCCTGACAACGAGGTCACATGTTCTTCTCAACATCGGGTTGTGCCGGCCTTCGGGTTCGATGCTTGTTTGTTTAACAAATACCTGACGGGGATGTCAGATGTTCTTCTCAACTTCCGGTTGAGCCGCCTTCGGTTTCGATGCCAGTTTGTTTAACAGATCCCTAACGACGAGGTCAAATGTTCCTCTCAAATTGGTGTTGAGCTGGCCTTAGGGTTCGATGCCTATTTGTTTAATAGATGCTTGACGGCAAGGTCTAATGTTCTTATCAACTTTTGGTTGATCCGCCCTTCGGGTTCGACGCCTGCTTGTTTAACAGATGCCTCACGGTGAGCTCAGATGTTCCTCTCAACTTCGTGTTGAGCCGGCCTTCGGGTTCAATGTCTGTTTCTTTAACAGATACCTGGCGACGAGGTCAGATGTTCTTCTCAACTTCAGGTTGAGCCGGCGTTCGGGTTTGATGCCTGTTTATTTAACAGATGCCTGACAGCGTGGTTAGATGTTCTTCTCAACTTCGGGTTGAGCCGGCCTTCGGGTTCGATGCCTGTTTGTTTAACAGATACCTGACGGCGAGGTCAGATATTCTTCTCAATTTTCGGGTGAGCCGCCTTCGGTTTCGATGCTTGTTTGTTTAACAGATGCCTGACAGCGAGGTCAATTGTTTCTCTCAACTTGGTGTTCAGCCAACCACCGGGTTCGATGCTTGTTTGTTTAATAGATGCACGACGGTAAGGTCTAATGTTCTTATCAACTTCTGGTTGAGCCGCCCTTCGAGTTCGATGCCTGCTTGTTTAACAGATGCCTCACGGCGAGGTCAGATGTTCCTCTAAACTTCGAGTTGAGCCGGCCTTCGGGTTAAATGCCTGTTTGTTTAACAGATGCCTGAATGCGAGGTCAGATGTTCTTCTCAACTTTGGGTTGAGCCGGCCTTCGGGTTCGATGCCTGTTTGTTTAACAGATACCTGCCGGTGAGGTCAGATGTTCTTCACAACTTCGGGTTGAGCCGACCTTCGGGTTCGATGCCTATTTATTTAGCAGATACCTGACGGCGAGGTCAGATGTTCTTCTTAAATTCCGGTTGAGCCGCCTTCGGTTTTGATGCCTGTTTGTTTAATAGATGCCTGACGACGAGGTCAAATGTTCCTCTCAACTTTGTGTTGAGCCGACCTTCGGGTTCGATGCCTGTTTGTTTTATAGATGCCTGACGGCAAGGTCTAATGTTCTTATCAACTTCTGGTTGAGCCGCCCTTCGAGTTTGATGCCTGCTTGTTTAACAGATACCTTACGGCGAGGTCAGATATTCCTCTCAACATCGTGTTGAGCCGGCCTTCAGGTTAAATGCCTGTTTGTTTAACAGATACCTGACGGCGATGTCAGATGTTCTTCTCAACTTCAGGTTGAGCCGGCCTTTGGATTCGATGCCTGTTTGTTTAAAAGATTCCTGACAGCGAGGTCAGATGTTCTTCTCAACTTCGGGTTGAGCCGGCCTTCAGGTTCGATGTCTGTTTGTTTAACAGATACCTGACGGCGAGGTCAGATGTTCTTCACAACTTCTGGTTGAGCCGGCCTTCGGTTTCGATGCCTGTTTCTTTAAAAGATGCCTGACGGCGAGATCAAATGTTTCTCTCAACTTGGTGTTGAGTCGGCCTTCGGGTTCAATGCCTGTTTGTTTAATAGATGCCTGACGGCAAGGTCTAATGTTCTTATCAACTTCTGGTTGAGCCGCCCTTCGGGTTCGATGCCTTCTTGTTTAACAGATGCCTCACGGCAAGGTCAGATGTTCTTCTCAACTTCTGGTTGAGCCGGCCTTCGGGTTCGATGCCTGTTTGTTTAACAGATGCCTGACGGCGAGGTCAAATGTTTCTCTCAACTTCGGGTTGAGCTGGCCTTCGGGTTCGATGCCTGTTTGTTTAACAGATACCTGACGGTGAGGTCAGATGTTCTTATCAACTTCTAGTTAAGCCGGCCTTCGGGTTCGATTACTTCTTGTTTAACAGTTGCCTCACGGCGAGGTCAGATGTTCCTCTTAACTTGGTGTTGAGCCGGCCTTCGGGTTCGATGCCTGTTTGTTTAACAGATACCTGACGGCGAGGTCAGATGTTCTTCTCAACTTCTGGTTGAGCCGGCCTTCGGGTTCGATGCCTGTTTGTTTAACAGATGCTTGACAACAAGGTCACATTTTCTTCTCAACTTCGGGTTGAGCCAGCCTTCGGGTTCGATGCCTGTTTGTTTAACAGATACCTGACGGCGAGGTCAGATGTTCTTCTCAACTTCCGGTTGAGCCACCTTCAGTTTCGATTCCTGTTTGTTTAGCAGATGCCTGACGGCGAGGTCAAATGTTCCTCTCAACTTTGTGTTCAGCCGGACTTCGGGTTCGATGTCTGTTTGTTTTATAGATGCCTGACGGTAAGGTCTAATGTTCTTATCAACTTCTGGTTGAGCCGCCCTTCGAGTTCAATGCCTGCTTGTTTAATAGATACCTCACGGCAAGGTCAGATGTTCCTCTCAACTTTGTGTTGAGCCGGCCTTCGGGTAAAATGCCTATTTGTTTAACAGTTACCTGACAGTGATGTCAGATGTTCTTCTCAACTTCAGGTTGAGCCAGCCTTCGAATTCGATGCCTGTTTGTTTAACAGATTCCTGACAGCGATGTTAGATGTTCTTCTCAACTTCGGGTTGAGCCGCCCTTCGGGATCGATGCCTGTTTGTTTAACAGATACCTGACGACGAGGTCAGATGTTCTTCACAACTTCTGGTTGAGCTGGCCTTCGGGTTCGATGCCTGTTTGTTTAACAGATACCTGACGGCGAGGTCAGATGTTCTTCTGAATTTCAGGTTGAGCCGACCTTCGGGTTCGATGCCTGTTTGTTTAACAGATGCTTGACAGCGAGGTCACATGTTATTCTCAACTTCGGGTTGAGCCGGCCTTCAGGTTCAATGCCTTTTTGTTTAATAGATACTCGACGGCGAGGTCATATGTTCTTCTCAACTTCGGGTTGAGTCGCCTTCGGTTTCGATGCCTGTTTGTTTAACAGATGCCTGATGGCGAGGTCAGATGTTCCTCTCAACTTGGTGTTGAGCCGGCCTTCGGGTTCGATGCCTGTTTGTTTAATAGATGCCTGACTGCAAGGTCTAATGTTCTTATCAACTTCTGGTTGAGCCGCCCTTCGGGTTTGATGCCTGCTGTCGCTACTGCAAAAATCGGCGCCGGCTATGACAGAAGAGTCGCCACCGTGCGTTATTTATCCCAAAGGAGGGAAAGGAAACGCTCAGAGTAAACCTGACGCAAAATGAGAAAGGAATGGTCATTGCAACCAAATCCTGGATTCGGGAGTCGGTTACACAAGGGGAAGGTATTAGCACCCCTCACGTCTGCCGTACTCGACGGGATCCACGCCTATTTTCTAGTACGGATTATTATTCTATCTACTCTAAAGGTCTGGGGTTAAATGAAAATAAAATGACTCGGCAAAGTATCGCACTTTATGCCTACGTATTCCCGTCTGGAGCGAGAAATCAGAGTCAACGTAGTTCGCCTACCTACGGGAAAGGAAGGGAAGGTTGCTCGCTAGGATACAACATCCTATGCCTACGTACTTTCATACAACATGAAAGATCAGAGAAAACGTAGTTCGGGCCACGGAAGACACAGGTTTGTCTGACTATTTTTATCGTCCTGAAAAGGTTTTCTTCTGATTACGAGTCCAAGAGGACAAAAATGACGTTTGAAGTTTGTTTTCAGTCTTTTACGCAAGAACAATTTTTTATGATGTTTGCAATCTCTGTCGCACTAGAGACTATGATCTGAGAGTGACTACGTCGTGTGTCACCCAAAGGGTACCACACTAAGCAGCCAGACTACTGGAAAGAAGCTCTCCAGCAACCCTTTCTCAAATAGTTTAAGGCTCGTAACGTACGACATCGATTAACCTTATTACTGTATTTTTGAGTTGTTTCGAGATAAGAAGAGAAAGAAGCTCTAAAAAAACCTAGGGTTGAAAATGGGAAGCAAAACTATCCTAATGTTGTCATGCATGGATAAGAATCCTAATGTCTGTCATGATTCCCTCCTGCACAGAGGAAATCAGAGGTCCTAGGGGATAAACAGAAAATAAAGCAAGCAAATACAGTAAAATGCATGCAATGCAACAATACAAGCGAGGCAAGGGAGTCCCACTCAACCTCGAACCTGGGAAAACAACAGGAAAAGTGAAACAGTATTCACTTCAAGCCTAAGGGGGCAAGCTATACAAGCCAACAATCAATACAGAAAAAGAAATAAAACCCAACACCAGCTCTGATAGCAACACCAGCTCCTACAATAAGCAGCTCAAACACCAACAACTCTGACAACTACAGTTGATTAACAGCAAAAAAGTTGACAGTAACAACTTCAAGCAAGACCCCATCTTCACTCTTCAATGATCCCCAAGCTTTAGAAAAGCTCCTATCTTCAAAAGTATCCCAGCTCTAGCAAGCATGAACCTCAACCAGTAGACAGCTTCAAACACCAGCAAAACCCTAGCTTCAACAGATAACTATCTTTGACAGGCACAAGCTTCATCTTTATCAATCTTCAATGAACTTCATTCTTCAATAGGTTTCCATCTTCAATGCCACCACTCCAGAAGAGAATCAATTATCAGATTAAGTTGAAATGCTAAACAGCTTATTGACAACCAAAGGAAGCCTATAAGCACTTAGCATTGTAGGGGAAAGGTTCCCTCAAAGTTCTACTTCTAAAGTATGTCACTTATCCCTCCAAAGGATGGATGTGAATACCCTAAAAGGACTTTTTTTCATAGGGAGGAATAGAAGCACAAGATGCTTTCTATGTTTGCAAGAAGAAATCAGTCTAATCTAGAGCTCTTCCTACATTTCCTATCTCCTAAGCCACCTTCAAGGAGAAGAATCTTCATGCTCCAAGCTCCATCCTTTGTCTCCAATCATCTTCAAGGTCTTCATAAGCTCCAACAAGCAAAGCCCAAGCCGCAAGCCTAATTGAAATAACCCAAACCAAACAAACAAGCAAAATGCCCAAGGGGGAAACACACAAATATCACCCAAGTTGCAAAAATCAAATAAAATAGTAATACTCATTATAAAATCCTAGATTAATTTCTAAGGGAACCTAATCCTATACCCAATACCCCATATAAACCCCAAGGCCTAAATCAAATCCTAGGTCCCCAAACTATGCCCTAAACTACACCTAAGTGTTGTGAAACCCTAATTCTAATACCTCTCCTATCCACCTCTCAAACTAACCTAAAGTTTAGTCACAAAAATATGACAAAATTCCTAAGGGTACATGCTTCCCTAATATAATCAACCTCACAAGAATCAATCAAAAATCATGCACCAATATCTCATACTAAATTCAGAAAAATGAAGTATCAAACAAATGTAAAATAAAAGCAATAAAATTGTAAAATATACCAAAAAATATACAATGCATGAAATCAATATTTTTCTTTTCTATAATTTTCTAGAGATCTTAAGGGAACTAGGGAAAAAATCCCATCCTAAAATAATTGTTTTTCAATTTAATATGAATTTTTAACTAACCTAAACTAAAATGAAAATTGAAGAAAATAATTGCAAAAACAGAAAATGGGCGTGTGGAATAGCAATTGATCCAAGTTATTTCTCCAGACTGGGCTAAGGTGGGGGTGCGCTTATCAAGTTCTCCTAAGCCCAAACCAACTAAAATACTACCAGAAAATGTAAAAGAAAATAGACAAAATGCCGTGCCAAATAGCAACTCAATTCAGTGTTAATTTTATTGGGCTTCCAAAGTGGGGTGTGGGTAGCATTGGATCTACTAAGCCCATGCCAAGCTAGTAAATGAAACAGAGCGTTTTGGCTCCTTCTCAGACTTCTTCACAACTCAAAACGCACTCGTGGCCGTTGGATCAGAATTCAGTCAAAGTCTCCTCTACATCTAATGGTTAAAAGATCATCTCCTACCTTTTAAAAGTTGGAGGGAAGAAACAACAGACGGTGGCCGGAGGTGGCTCCACCGTTGTCCCCCAAACCTCAACACCATAAATCCTCACCAAAACTTAAAATTAAACACATCAATCCACTCGTTTTTTCATACTGAACAAGAATCCAACCTCCATTTTTATTGAAACATCCTCCATCTCAAAACACGATAAAAATTTCAGAATATGCTCAAACTTCAATCAACAAGATTCTCAAAATTAATGGTCCCAACATCATCTACACTCTACCCTGAGTAATTTCCACCATTCCACTAAGCTTAAATCATCAAGAACTGCAAGAAATGATCCTCAACAGAAAATTGGTTCTACCTAAATTTGTCTCTAAACCTTGAATTTCTTTACCAGAAACCACCTAGCCATCATCTACATTGAATCTAAACACCTAAAACCTAGCAATTCTATCTATATCAAGCTACATAATGAGATTTACATACCTGCGAAATTCTGATGAACAGAGTGATGAATCCTTCAAGCCACACTCAAAAACCTTCCAGATATGATCAATGATGCTTGATAAAGCTTTTGTATGCAATCAATTGTGTTGAATCCTCTTGAATCACCAAACACGATTTTCAAATGCAAGCTTGAAACTCAAAGTGCTCTTTCTTGATTCTTCAATGTTCTTGGCCAGAACTCTATCCAAACTCACTCACAAACTCAAGATAAAGCTACTGAATGCACGAATTTGCTTTGATAATGCTCCAATTGGTATAACCGATTCTGTTTTGCAAGGTGCAAACTCAGAATTCTATCCCTCAATTATCTCTCAATCTTCACCAATCCAGGCTTTGAATCAATCATAAACCTTATATAGAACTTGTAGGAATGCTCTAGAAACTTCAGGAATGATCTATGTGAGAATTTGAAATTCTCATGCACTTGAAATTACCATCTCATGCTTGTATGTGACAGCTGAGTTCTAGCTTGCTTCAACACCTGATTTTGATCCAAATTCTCCTCTAATGACATATTGAATGGATTGGTAAGGGTTAAGGCCTTGGTTCTAATCCAAAGAATGGTTTTGCATATGTTACTTATGATGTAAGAAAGCATTTTCCAAAGCAACTCATAAAACAATGGCTCATCTCAAAATTGTGGCATTGCCAATGTGTTTGAAATCCAATTTCCATTCAAAATGACTACCCATATGCCATGTGTATGCCTCATATCTCAAAAATCCCAATTTCCCTCCTTTGAATCATTTGAAAAATCTCCCTTTTTAGGCCATTTTGGGCAACTTTGTGATACAAGCCCATTCAAATCCTCATGACTTCTTACCTGGCCTAAAAACATCATTATAAACACATCTCATGTTGAACATTTCTTCATTTGAGGAGTGGAAGATAGAGATTTTGACCTATGTTGAAAAATGACCTATAATTCAACTTTCCCAAAATACCCCTGGATTGCCAAGATCATAACTTGAGTTCCACAAATCTTCTTGAGGACTTATAGTACTAAAATTAAAGATACGATCAAGCCCTACAATTCTTATGTTGGCCGAGAATCCATTTGAAAACTCCTTGATGGGCAAAAGTTGCTTGGAAGTCAAGTGACTTTCACAGATAAATTTCAGTGTCCTCTGGTGACCCATAACTTGCAAGAACCATACCTTGAGTTCTACAAATATCCTTGAAGACTTCTAGTACTCAAATTAAAGCTATTTAGAAGCTCTACAAGTTTAATGTTGGCCAAGAATCCATTTGAAACTTTTATTTTGACTTATGTGGCTTGGAAGTCCAGTGCTATACAAGGGATTTTTACCCTAGGAACCCTGTCTCAAACACCTCCAACCACTCTTGATTCTCTTGAACTTGATCTTGACTCATCCATACACATACTTTAACATATCAATCCATGACTTCCATGAACTAGAGTTAGGTCTTGATGCCCTTTCTTTGCTCTCCTTGACCTAGGGTTACCCAGATGAAACCCTACTTGTACACACCTCAACTGTGGTTCTTGGACTTGATGCCATGACTTGTCTAAGCTTCAATAGGGCTCTCTAGGCCTCCCATGGGATCCATACACACCTCAAATTCATAATTCCAGGCTGATGATCTTCAATACACCTCAAGTTAGGAGAGAAATCCACCTGTGGGCACTCAAACTTCTCAAGACTTCCAATCACTCCTTGATGACTTGGATGTTCTTTAGCTTGAATAAGGCCCCTTGATGTGCTTCTTTAGATAAGGATGGCACTTGACCCCCTGTTAGATGACTTGCTATGTTATGATATGCAAATGATTGGACCATGTACATATGATATATCTATGCAAATGAAATGCAATGAAACATAAACCAGGTGAAATAGGTTGAGTAAATTTTAGGGTGCAACAGCTGCCCCTATTCAAACGGCTTGGACCCGACTGGGTGAAGAGCGAACAACCTTCAAACAATCGAGGTACGAGACGGTTGAATACCAAGAACCCGGAAATTTGCCAACCGCAGAAATGAACTGCACAAACTGCTTGGAAAATAACATCCACCAACTGAACTCGGTTGTTACGGCAACCAACAGATCAACCATCTAATATCAAAATCTGATTTCAATGTCAACCGCCTGTGTAACGCCCCAGGCCTTGAACTCCTTCTTGTCAAAACACGTCACCTTTTTGTCCATGTTAAAACTCCGCCGTCTGTTAACACGGAGAAAACAAATTAGTGACCATGCTAGGGATCATTTTCATCAACCCGAAAAAGATTCTATCATCGCGGGGATAGAACTTTGTCCATGTTAGGACGCTATATTCTGTCAACACAGAAAAATCCCAACGACTTCGTTGGGGGAAACATTTCTGTCTAATCACAAGGAACTCATCTGCCTATCCCTACAGGCAAATCATCTGCCTAAACACAGGAAAGTTCATCCGCCTGCTTTATACGGGAAAAGTCATCTGCCTGATTACAGGAAAATCCATCCGCCTGCTTCATATGGGAAAATTCATCTGCCTGATTACAGGAAAATCCATCCGCCTGCTTCATACGGGAAAAGTCATCTGCCTGGTTACAGGAAAATCCATCCGCCTGCTTCATACGGGAAAAGTCATCTGCCTGATTACAGGAAAATCCATCTGCCTGCTTCATACGGGAAAAGTCATCTGCCTATTACAGGAAAATCCATCCGCCTGCTTCATACGGGAAAAGTCATCTGCCTGATTACGGGAAAATCCATCCGCCTGCTTCATACGGGGAAATCATCTGAATACTGTTTCTCTGCCTATCTCTGCAATAGCTAACTTCGTTGGTCCCAACCCACAAACGACTTTGAGGAGGACCCTACTGGGGACAGTAACACGAGGAAGTCACGGCGACTTCATTGGGGAAAATACTTTTGTCAAATATCGGAACACAACTCACATACCCTGTCTATCACGGGAGAATCATCTATCTGGATACCGGAAGGTTCATCCGTATGCTTCATACGGGAAAATTCATCTGCCTAATTCATATAGGAAAGTTCATCCGCCTGCTTCATACGGGAAAATTCATCTGCCTGATTACAGGAAAATTCATCCGCCTGCTTCATACGGGAGAACACATCTGCCTGATTACAGGAAAATCCATCTGCCTGCTTCATACGGGAAAAGTCATCTGCCTGATTACAGGAAAATCCATCCTCCTGCTTCATACGGGAAAAGTCATCTGCCTGATTACAGGAAAATCCATCCGCCTGCTTCATACGGGAAAAGTCACCTGCCTGATTACGGGAAAGTTCATCCGCCTGCTTCATACGGGAAAAGTCATCTGCCTGAACACAGGAAAGTTAATTTGGATATAGCTTCTTTGCCTATTCTTCGCAGTAGCTAACTCCACCGAGGATATTCTAAAAATAACTGCCCGACACCCATTTTGACAACAAGTGACCATTTCTGAAATCTTGATTCATGAAATCCTGCAATGCCGCCGCGACAGCAAACCTGAAGAAAAACACTCCGCTGGTCGGATAAGAGAAACTTCAGCCAGTAACTCTGTGGGGAATAATAACAAGGACTGCATCATCATATGTCTCACGGCGAGACCTCGATCGTCTGGTAATAGATATGAACTGTAACTTCATACTCCTACTGAGAAACACACTTGAAAGCAAAAGGTTAACCAACCTGATTTATGTTTCAAAATGCGTATGTCTGACAATGGCGTAATGCTCCATACGGCATGGAAATGCTACGCGTTTTGGGGTAGATGTAAACATGATAATGTATGCAAATGCGCATGCAGGTTCAATCTGCTGGGGGAGTCTCTGACAAGCTTGCTTCATTAACACGGCTGTTGAGGACAAATACCGCCCTGTTAGGGATGAACAGGTATCACAAAGTATTCCAGCAAAATAAATGCCGGAACCACAACCAAACTCTGCCGAGGAGAGATTAAACATCGATTTCCACTAGGAGGAAAGAACAAACACCCTGCTGGTGAACAAACTTAGCTGGGGAAGAAACGACCCTTCTGGGAGACAAATGTCTGGGTACAGTTTACGAACTCGGAGCTACCACTCTGCTGGGGCTAATCATCCTGACGAAAGCATGACAACATGTGGGGAGAAAGAAAACCATCCTCGGTGGGGATAATCCTTCTGAACCTACTATGACTTGGTTACGTGCCGCAGAAATCCTCCCAGCTGGGGATTGAACGTGCACATACTCGACTCTCTGGGGAGTATAACCTTTGCATGGGACACTGATTTTGTCTAGCTGGGGATGTCCTGTGGACAACTTCCATGAGGATACTCCTCTGGGGAAAATAATCCTTCCTTCGGTAAGGGATAACATCGTCTCAACGTCTGGGGATGAGGTGCGACCAGCTGAGGAATGACATCAACTGGAATAGGGCTCCACCCTCCAGCGATTTGGCTGGGGGATACAATTTTCTGACTGTCTGCTCCAAAGGTAAGAACCCTGCAAAATACAAACAAGACAAAACAAATCTATACAACCAAATCTATTCGGGTTAATGCCCACGACATCCCCTCAGTCAATTCGAAGTTTTATCAATCATTGGCAAGGGCCAGCAAAGTTATGCACATGCGAGTTCATCAAAACATCGGCGTTTTCCACATACAAAATAGTAAAGCACAAACATCAAATACTGAATAACATGTTTTATTGATTGAGCCTGTAAATAGGTGAAGCTTTGTACATCGGATGCAACTCCTGAAAAGAGGAAGTTACGCACACACACATACATACATGCACAAAAAGCATAAAAAATACAAAACAATATTTGTATACATGTCGGCAACGTGGTGCAGACAAACATCATGAGTTGATCCTCCTATGACTCGCCTAACTCTGGCGCTTTCCCGGTATTCAATTTTCGGAAGAGATTGTGTTGGATAAACGAACCCTCAGGTACTCCCAAACCACTAAGCAATGTAGTATCAAATCCGGACCGCAGTCATTTGCTTTTTCAATCCCTAACTTTTGCGTGAATCGCCCTTTGCGGGTTTTCAATTCACCGGGATACCCTTTTTTGCCGAAGTCGCCCTTTTCACGTTTTCGACTTCGCGGGTGTACATATTTTCAATTTTATCCCTAACTTTTGCCCGAACCTTTTATTCATTTTTTACGGTTCGCCAGGATGCCCCATTTTTGCCTGGACTCTCTTTTTACTGTCCAGCGGGTCACTTTCAAGCAAAGTATTTTTTAACTGCGTCCGAATTCACAGGAGACGTAAAGTCTTCACCATCCATGGTAGATAGCAACAAAGCTCCTCCGGAAAAGACTTTTCTAACAACGTATGGACCTTCGTAGTTAGGCGTCCATTTACCCCTGTCATTCGTTTGTGGCGGGAGAATCCTCTTCAGCACAAGGTCGCCCGTCTGAAAGCTTCGCGGACATATCTTCTTATCGTACGCTTTCTTCATCCAGCTCTGATACAACCGACCGTATGCGAGAGAAGCTAGCCTCTTTTCATCCATTAAACTGAGCTGATTCAGTCTATCCTTTACCCATTCTGCCTCGTCAATTTGGACATCTCGTAAAACCCTCAAGGAAGGAATCTCAACCTCCAACGGTAACACTGCCTTTATTCTGTATACCAACGAAAAAGGGGTTGCCCCGGTTGATGTGCGTACCGTCGTACGATAACCGAGCAAAGCGAAAGGTAGCATCTCGTGCCAGTCTTTATATGTCACAACCATCTTCTGGACGATCTTCTTTATGTTCTTATTGGCCGCTTCAACAGCGCCATTCATCTTGGGCCGGTAAGGAGAAGAGTTGTGATGTTCAATCTTAAACTTCTGACACAACTCTTTCATCATTTTGTTATTCAAATTCGAACCGTTGTCGGTGATAATCCGCTCAGGGATTCCATATCTGCAGATAATATCTCGTTTGATAAATCTGGCGACCACTTGTTTGGTGACATTGGCATATGATGCTGCCTCCACCCATTTGGTGAAGTAATCAATTGCCACCAAAATGAACCGGTGTCCATTGGATGTCGTAGGCTCGATCTTTCCAATCATATCAATTCCCCACATCGAGAAGGGCCACGGCGATGACATCACATTCAGAGGACTCGGAGGCACATGAATCTTATCCGCATAAATCTGGCATTTATGGCACTTCTTTGCAAATTTGAAACAGTCTGTTTCCATAGTTAGCCAATAGTAACCTGCCCGCAGCAGTTTTCTTGTCATAGTATGCCCACCAGCATGTGTACCAAATGTACCCTCATGTATCTCATCCATGAGCAACTTCGCCTCTTTCTCATCTACACAACGTAGCAACACCAAGTCGTGGTTTCTTTTGTACATGACACCATCGAGATTCAGATAGAAATTGCCAGCCAATCTCCTGAGAGTCTTCTGATCTCGATTGGATGCCCCAGCCGGATACTCCTTATTCTTCAGGAAGTTCTGGATGTCAAAGTACCAGGGTTGACCATCGGGAGCCTCGTCAATGGCAAATATGAAGGCAGGCCTATCGAGCCGAGAGATAACAATCCGGGGAGCCTCGTTCCAGAAGTTAACTTTATACATGGAAGACAATGTCGCCAGGGCGTCAACCATTTGATTTTCTGCTCGCGGCACATGATGCAATTCCACCTTGTCAAAGAAAGGCAACAATCTCCTTGCATAATTCATATATGGTATCAAATTGGGCTGACGTGTCTCCCATTCTCCTTTAATCTGATTCACCACGAGAGATGAGTCTCCGTATACATCCAGATGCTTGATTCGTAAATCAATAGCTTCTTCCAGACCCATGATGCAAGCCTCATATTCAGCCTCATTATTGGTAACGGGAAAGGTCAATCGGGCAGTAAATGGGATGTGCGACCCATGAGGAGTAGTGATGATTGCACCTATTCCGCTACCATAGGAATTAACAGCTCCGTCAAATATCAACTGCCATTTGGAACCCAACTCTGGTCCTTCGCCCGGCAACGGTTCTTCACAATCTTTCATCTTCAGGTACATGATATCCTCGTCAGGAAAATCAAACCTCATCGACTGATAATCCTCAACAGGATGCTCCGCAAGGTACTCTGACAGGACGCTACCTTTAATAGCCTTTTGCGAGACATATTGGACATCGTATTCGGTTAACACCATCTGCCATCGGGCAATTCTTCCGGAGAGTGCTTGCTTTTCAAACACGTATTTGATTGGATCCATCTTTGAAATTAGCATGGTTGTATGATTCAGCATGTATTGCCTCAAACGTTTGGCGGCCCAGGCTAGCGCACAACACGTTTTTTCAAGCATTGAGTATCTAGACTCACAGTCAGTAAACTTCTTACTCAAATAATAGATCGCATGCTCTTTACGTCCAGTCTTGTCATGTTGACCGAGGACACAACCCATACTTTCTTCAAGAACCGTCAAATACATAATCAAAGGTCTCCCGGCCACTGGGGGTATCAAAACAGGAGGTTCCTGCAAGTATTCTTTTATCTTGTCGAACGCCTTTTGACAACTTTCATTCCAGGTCAACACCTGATCCTTTTTCAACAACTTTGAATAACGGCTCGCACGTCGCAGTTAAGTGAGATATGAACCGGGCGATATAGTTCAACCTCCCTAAACACCCACACACTTCCTTTTCTGTTTTAGGCGTCGGCATTTCTTGTATTGCTTTTATTTTCGCAGGATCAACCTCTATTCCTTTTTCGCTCACGATAAACCCCAGTAGTTTACCCGATCTCACCCCGAAGGTGCACTTATTAGGGTTTAGTCTCAACCTGAACTTCCTGAGCCTCTTGAACAGTTTCAGCAGATTAACCAAATGCTCCTCCTCCGTCTAGGATTTGGCAATCATATCATCAACATAAACCTCGATCTCTTTATGCATCATGTCATGAAAGAGAGTCATCATAGCACGTTGATATGTTGCCCCAACATTCTTCAACTCGAAGGGCATCACTTTGTAGCAAAATGTTCCCCAGGGAGTAATAAAGGTAGTCTTCTCCATGTCTTCTGGCGCCATTTTGATCTGATTATAGCCTGAGAAGCCGTCCATGAAGGAGAATACAGAGAACTGAGCAGTGTTATCAACCAGCATATCGATGTGAGGAAGTGGAAAGTCATCTTTCGGGCTCGCTTTGTTCAAATCACGGTAGTCTACACAATTCGCACTTTACCGTCTTTCTTTGGCACTGGCACAATATTAGCGACCCATGAGGGATATTTTGTAACAGCTAGGAAACCAGCATCCCACTGTTTTTGAACTTCCTCCTTGATCTTCACAGCCATATTCGGTCTAGTTCTTCAGAGTTTCTGCTTAACAGGCGGACATTCCTCTCGCAGTGGCAGACGGTGCACAACCATGTCCGTGTCCAACCCAGGCATATCCTCGTACGACCAAGCAAATATATCACTGTACTCCTTGAGCATCTCAACCAACCTTTGTTTGATGTCGCTCTGCAGCGCAGCCCCTATACGGATGTTTCTCACAACCTCTTCCGACCCCAAATTGATAATCTCAATGACTTCCTTATGAGGCAGAATGATTCTTTCTTCTTGTTTCAATAACCAGGTCAACTCTTCTGGCACGTCGCCATCTTCGACAACCTCTTCCTCAGCCTGAAATACCGGGTGCTCGAAGTCGAAGTGAGTCATAGGCAGTTCATAGATGTCATCTGAAATAGTAATCCTGCAAAGGAAATGGTTAAATGCTTCAAAACGCAGACAAAGCAAATAACCACATTGCCATTTTATTGTAAAAAACAAAAACAGAAAAAACAGGGATCACAGTATTTGTATATGAAAAAACGCCTTTATTTCATGATTAAACAATGTAATGTACATAACCAAATGGCCCTAAGCAAAATCACTATGCCCCGGGTAGGACACAGGATTATTCAACAATTGAGAAAACGAATCATTACTGTTTAGTTATCACGGGAACAGTTTCCCGGATAGACCAATTGCAGAGACTTTGTCCTGGCACGCTTGGCTTGATCCACGCATCCATATCACAGTCGCTATCTCCGTCTTCAGCATCGGAAATAGCATTGACGGTCTCGAAGCTCACCCCGCTTGGCGTAATCGTGACTGGTCCCTTGAACCTGGGCGCTCCTGAAGAGGATGTTGACGACGAAGGATGATATCCAAGCCCGAATTTGTCATTCTTCACGGGATTCTCCAATACCTGCCCCCAACCCTTGGTTTTGCCTGCCTGCACTAGAGCCTGAGCCTCTTTGTAAGATGACACTGCCACATCTGATATTTTGCTGGAACCCTGGACTTTGTCTTTAATTCGCAACCCCTCGAATGCTTGACACGGTGTCTTGTGTATTTCTCCGTCGACCTCCACATATTTGAACGAAGATAAATGGCTAACCAGAATATCTTCCTCTCCACAAACAGTGACGACACTATCCCCAACCATATACTTCAGCTTTTGGTGCAACGTGGATGTGACTGCCCCGGCAGCATGGATCCATGGGCGCCCAAGAAGACAACTATACGCTAGCTGGATGTCCATTATATAGAATTCAGTTTCGAATATTTCAGGCCCTACCTGCAACAGTAATGTTATTGATCCGAAAACCGACCTCCTCGTTCCATCGAACGCCCTCACCACTAAATCACTGGGCGTGCAGATAATCCCCCTGATATCCAACTTCATCATGGCTTTCTTTGGTAGCACATTTAGGGAAGATCCAGTGTCTACTAAAACATGGGACATGACCGTGCCCTGGCATCCTACTGACACATGCAATGCCATATTGTGCTCTCGCCCTCTCGGAGTCAAATCAAAGTCTGTGAAGCCCAAACTGTGCCCCGCATTGACATGCGCCATCACCCCTTCTAACGGATTAACAGAAACCTCTTGAGGAACGAACGACGTGTCTAGAATCTTCAACAAAGCGTTCCGATGGGCCTCGGAACATAACAACAATGATAGGATGGAAATTTTTGACGGCGTTTGCTGGAGGTGCTCCATGATTTTGTAATCACTTTTACGAATGAGCCTCATAAACTCCTCCACATCCTTAAGTGACGTTTCCTTTTTGTTCGACTGAGAAGGACCACCCTCAGTTACCTTGGCTTTACCCTTGGCTAATCTTTCTGCCTCTACCTCGGGTGACGTGAAGATTCTTCCGCTTCTGGTCATACCCCCTGTTCCGACAACATTATCTACAACCCCAGCTGGTTGTCTATTGACTTCAATCTTCTCACCGTCGCAATATACCTCCAACCCGTAAGTCCATGACACTGCTTTAGTACTCTCAAAAGGAACTGGTCCTGCCTTGGTAATTGTGATCGTCGGCCGCCTGACAGGCGCCGTTATCGTTATTGTTTTCCTCGGAATCGTCACCGTCGCAACATCGTTCTACTCATCACACAATGCCTCTATAGGCTTTTCAACTGCGGTTCGATCGAATTGCAAGGTACCTTCATCCATCATAGCCTGAATGCCCTGCTTCAACTCATTACAACCCTCTGGTTGGGTCCAACAATCCAAGCAAAACTCATCACATCCCGGGAATACACCCCCTTTTAACAGCGTGCTTTTAATCTCACCCAGCTGTGTCTTCAGCTCATTGACATCCATCACTAGATTCAAATTTTCTTCTGTCAAGATGGCGTTTGCCCCATGATTGGGCATAGGCTGTTGTACGATATTCGGACCCACCTGTCCAAAGTTGATAGCTTTGCTATCCAATAAATCCTGAACTTTGTGTTTAAATGCCTGACAAGCTTCTACATCATGCCCGGGCGCCCCGGAATGGAATTCGCAATGTTTGTTGGCGTCATACCCATAAGGAAGTACCGTCCCCGTAGGCGGTGCCAAAGTCCTCTTTTCAACCAAGTTCAACCCTAGCAGGGTCTGAAGGAGTTCTGCATACGTGGAAGGAGGTGCGTCGAACACTCTTTTCGGTCTCGCATTTTGTACCCTTCTCTGACCGGGGTTCTGCCCTTGCTGCTGCGGTGGTTGTTGTTGCTGTTGTGGCTGCCTCTGTTGAGGAAGCGGGATAGTAACACTAGCTATCTGTTGCGGCTGAACATACTGATTTCTTCCTCTGCCCCTGCCCCTGCTGCCAAACACGGCGCTAGTATCACCCTGTCGTCTACCATTGAATGCTTTTCTTGTACCTCCTGCTGAGGTGGCCTCTCCTGCTTGGAATCTTCCAATTTTAATCCCGTTCTCAATCTTCTCCCCCATAAGAATCAAATCTGAGAAACTGCCCAACGACACACTAAATAATTTTTTGTAGAACATCGCTGTAAATGTCCCAATGAACATGTCGTTCATCTCCCTTTCGATTAAAGGAGGATGCACCCTTGCTGCCATATCGCGCCACCTTTGCGCATACTCTTTAAGACTTTCACCGTTTTTCTGTGACAAACCCTGTAATTGGACCCTGTTTGGCGCCAGATCAATGTTATATTTGTAATGCGTCACGAGAGTATCAGCCAACTACTTCCAGGTTTTAATATGCTTGGGCTCCAGCCCCATATACCATTCAAGTGACGGTCCTGATAAGCTGTCCTGAAAGAAATGCATGAGCATCCTTTCGTCATCCGAATACGCGGACATCCTTCTGTAATAAGAGCGGACGTGGACCTTAGGGCAGGTATCCCCTTTGTATTTGTCAAATGTCGGAGCCTTGAATTTCAACGGCACCCTCAGCTCTGGTACCAACCCCATAGTAGTCATATCTAATCCAGCGGAGTTCTGATCACCACACCTTTCATCTGCTCTTCTAGCATTTTGATCCTCTGAACCGGGTCAATAGGGCCTTCAGGTCCCATACCTCTTCCTGAAAAAGCGTCATCCTGTTGATCCACATTCTAGTCATTGCCATATCCATCATAACCCATGTTACGGCCAAATCCCTGATGATTGAACACAAGACTCTGTCCTCGGTTGCCGAACCCCAGATTGACCCCAGCGGGTCCAAAGCCATTGTTGAAAGGAAATGCCCCAGCACCGTTCACATTCACATTACCGAATCCACCATTCCCGTAGCCGTACCCCTGGTTGTTGCCGTAACCATCATTACCGAAGCCCTGATTGTTGAACCCGAAGTTCCCGTCCTGATTGACGTTACCATACCCATTGTTTCTAAGGCCAACATTGTCAATTAATCCTTGATCAGCATCCACAATGTTGCCTTTGTTGTTAACAACATGCCCATCACCACCATTCCCAGTATTGCCGTTACTAGCGCCAGCACCTGCACCAATGCCGATGTTTTCATTGACAGTCACAACAAGTGGTGTAACAACTGCCGGTATCTCATTCTCCCGGCGAGGAGTTTCAACAGAAATGTGGTCAGTGTTGCCGTTTCCGTTTGCCCGCGTCAGCAGCGGCTGCACCAAGGTCTGAAGATTCTCCTGGCCCTTGGCCATGCTCTCCATAGCTTGCATGAACAAAGTCAACTTCTCACAGATTTCCTGCATCTCAACTTGGACTTGATCCATTATCCTCTTGCAGTTGTTTCTGGTTGAATAGCGGCGGACTCTCTGGTCGTCAATCCTGAAAAACCTGTGAGATGCAGGAAATAAGATACAGATTCAACAAGTAACGGCAATACAAAATGAATATGAAGATGCAATATGTGTCTGTGCGTTAGGGATATCACCCCCCGATTCTAGTGCCAAAGTGCCAATGCAGTGACAGTGATAGTAATAAGAAGCTCAAAATCCAATCATAGAAAACATCTCATATATTGCGGAAAAACCCATCGAGTCAGGAATACAATATTACTGAGTGTACAATAGGAAGGCATGACCTCAACTAACAATCCTGGTGATGGCCAGCACAATGCAAATAAAGCATACACATCACTACATGAGATAATCAAGTGCGACCATATGCCTGGTACTCCTCTAATAATCTCTTAGTCTTGGGATGGTTTGGCTGAGAAAGCAACCCTTCAACGAGCGAGTCTCTTTGCCTGATAACACGTTGGAGATCACCAATGGATTCCTCCCAAACAACTTCTCCAAAGCAATCTTCTAGCTTCCGTTTCTGGGACGCAGACTCTTTCTTGCGCTTGATAACTTTGTTCAAGGAATTCTGGACATCATACCTCCGTATAACCTCTTCTTCCAACCTCTTCTGGCTAGCTTTCAACTGACCTTCCAGCTCAAAGATCTGCAGCTTCAGTTTGTCTTCTCTTTCCTTATTGCTGGTCAGCATGGCATTCCAGGTTTTATTGAATGCAGAGATCTCCCGGTAGGCTATACCGAGTGCTTTCTTCTTAAACTCCAGCATATCATGAGAGCTCTTGAAATCTATCCCCAAACGCTCACGCTTCTTTCGTTGTTCAGTCAGTTTTGTGCCTAGTTGATTCACCAGCTTCGTTTGCTGCTCGAAGGAATATACGACCTCATTCCTTTCGCTCCTGAGTTGCATTAGCTCTTCTTCCAACTTCTCGTTGGCTTTCATCAACTCTTCTTTCTCCTTCACAACCTGTTCATATCTCTCAATAGACACAGTAGTTGGCTCCTCAATCACGGGGGAAGTAGGAGGTAATACTGCAGGAAACGGCATCCGCACCTGCTTTGCTCTATCTTGGATCCAGACTTTGTACGGGGCATAGGCTTGATAATCATTCTTACCCAACAATGTCTTACCCCTCTTGTGGACATTATTCCAAGCATGCTGAAGATTGGACAATAGTTCTCCCTTCAAATCACCTGTGAAGTACAGATATTTCTGCACTTCCTCCTCTTTTGGCGGGTTTTTTAAAGCATACCCGAATTGTCGGATCAACAATGAGGGATTGTAGTTAATGCACCCTTTCCTCCCAATTAGAGGAACGTTAGGATATCCGACGCAGCTGTAGATGATCACAGATCCCAGTAAATCTTTATTAAACTAGACAACGTCTTCTGATGAAAGTCCCATCAGATGCTCATACCAATCCACCATATCTGCAGACTCGGCGAAGATACCCTTCTTGGGCATATGACTCTCAAACCACATATACAGCAAAGGCCCACAACAAGAGACGTTCTTGCCCCTCCTGTTCTCGTTCTTATAATGCAGTAAGTGATAGAAATCTCCAATTAAAGTAGGCACAGGATTGCCTGAAGCAAATATATAGAACGCATCCAGATCAACGAAGTCAGGCAGGTTCGGGAACAGTACAATGCCATAGATACACAGGGCAAGAATAGCATTAAACACAGTCCAACATCCACTCTTGGCATACTCTTGTGCTTTCCCAACCAAGAACTTGAGAGAAAAACCAGACACTCCATTCCATGAGGTTAACAGCAACTCTGAGGCGTCTAAATGCAAGGCAATAGCCAAATCCTCCAGTTTGGGCTCAGCATCCATATGAATGAAAGGTACCCTGTTCTGAATGGTCAACTCTAAGATCTCAGCATATTCCTCCATAGTCGGAGCCAGAATGAAGTCAGGGAAAGTAAAATACCTCAGCGGGGGATCATAGAACTGCATTAGCGTGTACAATCCGTTACGCTCATACATGGATGGTTTATAAACCAATCTAAGTAATTTCCTGTAACTCTTCCTGAAGCTTCTCTTCATATCATCGTCAACTAGAGATATCAAACCAAGCAAAGAAGAAACATCTGGAGTAGGCAACTTTTACGCCACAGTCTTCTTCAGAGTATCCATAATATCAACAGACAGAAATCCGGGCAACTAGAATCAGAGGTATGAAAATGCACCTGCAGCACAGACACACGTTAATGATATGCAAAATGAGTATGAAACAATGCAATATGCAACATGCAACAGGGATCAAGTGATATATTGCTGAAGAGATCCATCCACAATATCTGTCTCAACAGTCCCACAATACTGCTCAAACCTGATCTCAACAGACCCATAACAATGCTCCACTTTGCCTCAACAGGCTCGAAACAATGCTCCAACCTGGTCTCGACAGACCTATAACACTGCTCTGGTGAAGAACCTCAAGTAACCACACATACTGATCCAATATCAAGAAGACCGGGTAGTCTGGAGGTCAAGTTTCCTGCATGCCCCAATCCCTCTCACAGGTAGGTGTCCTATCAACTAACACAAGGTACGGCATCCTATGCGGTCGTCGGCGTCACAGAATTTCAAGACTGATGATACTGTCGCTACTGCGAAAATCGGCGCCGGCTGAACAGAAGAGTCGCCACCGTGCGTTATTTATCCCAAAGGAGGGAAAGGAAACGCTCGAGGTAAACCTACCGCAAAACGGGGAAAGGAATGGTCATCGCAACCAAATCCTGGATTCGGGAGTCGGTTACGCAAGGGGAAGGTATTAGCACCCCTCACGTCCGTCGTACTCGATGGGATCCATGCTTGTTTTCTAGTACGGATTGTTATTCTATCTATTCTACAGGTCTAGGGTTAAAAGAAAAGAAAATGACTCGGCAAAGTATCGCACTTTATGCCTACGTATTCCCGTCTGGAACGAGAAATCAGAGTCAACGTAGTTCGCCTACCTACGAGAAAGGAGGGGAAGGTTGCTCGCTAGGACATCGCATCCTATGCCTACGTACTTTCATACAGCATGAAAGATCAGAGCAAACGTAGTTCGGGCCACGCACGACACAAGTCTGTCTTGATTGTTTTTATCTCCTTCTGAAAAAGGGTTTTTCTGCTTAACAGTCCAAGCGGACAAAAATGACGTTTTGATGAGTTCACATTCTTTTACGGAAGAAGTGTCTTTTATTGGATTTGAAATCTTATTGTGTTTTTCTGTTTGTTTTGAGAAAGAAGAGACAGAACTCTAACCTATGGTTGAAAAGGGAATTAAACTAACCTAATGTTGTCATGCATGGGTTAAGACCTAATGTCTATCATGCTCCTCTCTTGCGCAGAGAGAAACAGAGATCCTAAGGGATAAACGGAAACAGAAACAATAGCATATATACAATAAAGCAGTAAAATGCATGGATGCAGCAATACAAGCGAGGCAAGGGAGTCCCACTCAACCTCGAACCTAGAAAACAACAGGCAAAAGCGAACAAAATTCGCTTTCAACCTAACAGATTAAATGGCAAACAATACAGTCAGGGAAATTCAAACAATACATCAAAATTATAAACAGCAAAAATAAACAGCAAGCAGCAGGCTTCATCAACATCTGTCTTCAAGTCATCTTCAAACATCTACAAGCTCCAAGCAAGCATCAGTCTTCATCTTCACAGCCTTCAAGCAAGGTCTCTGTCTTCAATCTATCAATGGCTTTTCTTCAAGCCTCACTCTCCCAGATGAGCAGCAGTCAAGAGGATCAACTGGAATGTTAAACAGTTAGTTGACCACCAAAGGTGGCAAACAGACTGTTAACAATAGGTAGAATGTTTCTCTCAAGAGTTCTATCTCTTAGACACTGTCACCAAGCCTTCCAAAGGAAGGGGGTGAGTGTCCTAGAGAGACTCTGCATCATAGAGAGGGATGGAGGCAAACAAGACCTTCCATGTTTGTGAATCAAGTTGCTATTCTAGAGCTCTACCTAACTCCTAGATCCTATAACCTTCAACAGCTGCCAGCAAGATATACTCTTCATCAACTCTGGAGATTGATCTTCATTCCTTTAGTCTTCAATGGGCTTCATCAGCAAAGTCTTCAACTCAAACCCAAACCCCAAGCAGGCCCAATACCCCACACAGTCAAATAATAACCCTAGAGAGGGCACACCACACCATCAAGCAAGCACAGGAAATATACTAGTAGTAATAGTAGAATAGGGGAAGTCTAATATTTCCTAAGGGATCTATTATTTACCCATAATCCCCCTATAGTCCCATCATGTAATTTGTCCTAAAGAAAACCCAAAAGAAAATTTGTTTTGCATACCTAATGTTATATTCACAACCCTAAATGATTAGCCTAATGTTTTCTAACTAAACCACCTAAAATAAATCCTAAAAAATTGGTATAAAAATCAAGGGGACACCTAATATATGTATCTAGTTATACTAAAAAAATTTGGCCTAAAAAGATTATGAGAACCACCTAAAAGAAATTCTACAAAACTATATACAAATTAAATCTATTAAAAAGGCATTAAAAGAGAAAATATGTAAAAAATATTAAAAGAAAATAAAATGGAAATTTTATTACATGATATTTTTCTACACAGAAATATGAAAATGTTAAAAAAAACAACCAATCAAAAATATGGAATTTTCAATTTGTTATGATTTTTCAAACAATTAAGAAAAATGAATGAAATTAAAATGAAATAAAGTTGGTTAGGGGTGCAATTAGTAATGATTTGCATTGAAAAATGAATGATGGGCCCAGACTGGGGGTGCGCGTAGCAAGGCGCGTCTGGGCCCAGTTAAGTCAGAAAACACAAAAAGAAAATAAAAACAACAAACGGTGTAAAAAGTAAAAAAATGCAGTTCAAAATGCTATGGGCCTGGATATTGGGGGTGTGGCTAGCAATTGATCCTTAAGCCCACCAGAGGACTTTAATGAAACGGGGCGTTTCATGGCCTCAGATTCCCTCTCGTTTCAACTTCAAACATGGGCCGTTGGATGCGCTTTCTGAGTCAAAGTCTTACTTCTATCTAACGGCTGGGAGGTCGTCTCCTACCTCCAGCCCTAGGGTTTATGAAACAGCCATGGAAATGGAACCTCATGCATCATCTTCCATCAATTCGTGCATGCTCAATTCTTCATCAAACTCAAAAGTGTAAAAAGCAAAACCACTCTAAAATCGTCACTGAATCCATCTATAGCATTGGTTTCAATTACCCACTCTTGCACGAAACACGATCTCCTCCTCAAAATTACTCAGAATTTTCATCATCACCAATCATCAATCTAGATACACTAATCTCATCCTGACCTTGCACTGATCAATAATCAATAATCACCTAAGATTTCAACAGCTTAATCCTCATGTTCTAAGCCTCAACAGAATTCGTGCTCCAATGGTAAACTCCATGAAATGCTCTCAAACTCACTGAAATTAATCATCTACTTATTCCTAATAGTTCTAACCTAATAATTCTACATCATGCTATATATTTTAAGCTAATTCGAAGGAAATACCAACCTGGTACAAAATTGAAAACAGAAGGATGATCTCTTGGATTCACAGCTTGCAATGCTTGGGACTTGATCAATGGAGGTGGATCTTGATACTGTATGCACTTGTGCTTGCTCAATGGCTTTGGATTCTTGTAACCAATTCTTTTTGCAATTTGGAGGATGAACTTGTATAGCACGGTTCTTGTGATTTCTCCTTCAGATCTTGCTTGCAATGTACTCAGGGATGATTCTTGAGTGGATTTGGATCATAAAATTGAATGATTGATGAAGAATTGAGAAGTTTGGAATGAATTTGCAAAAATGCAAAATGGAGTGAAACTTGGTGTTTTGGGTCAAAATGAAGTGCAACCCCTTCATGGATCAGCTCTAGGGTTTATATAGATGCCCATGGAAACATCTAGAAATTGCTAGAAACTTCTTGTACACAAATCCCTTGAGTTTTGGCATGTGTCACTTTAATCATAAGCAAACCATGATATCTCTCAAATTTTGACCTAAACTCAAAACTCCACTATTTCCAATGGTCTTAAAACATTCTTTCCAATCAAAATGACCTATAATTTCATCCCATTTGGCCATGTTATGAAAAATCTCATTTTTAGGTCACTTTTATTCATTAAATTCACCTTTTAATTGACCAAATTTGCAATCTTGAGCTATGAGCATTTTCCAGCTTCCATGACCACTTTTCTAGACTCAAAATGTCATTTGGAACAACTTTTATGTTGTGAAGTTTTTCATTTGAAGCTTCCTTGTATGAGTTTTAGGCATATGCTTGAAATGACCCATAATTCTCAAATGACCAAAATACCCTTTGCTTGCCAAGGTCATAAGTAGAGTTTCACAAATCAGATGAAGGCATACTATACCTTTATAGAAAGCTAAGATCATGAGGAACAACTTTCATGTTTACCAGAAATCCATTTGAAAGCTCCTTGAGGGGTAAAAGTTGCTTGGAAGACAAGTAACTTTCACAGACAGAATTTCAGATACCTCAGATGACCTGTAACTTGCAAGAACCATAACTTGAGTTCTATAAATCTCCTTGATGTCTTCCACCACTCAAATTAAAGGTCTTGAGATCCTCTACAAGTTTCATGTTGGCCAAGGATCCATTTTAAGCTTGCATTTTGAATTATCTTGCTTGTAAGTTTGACCTAAATCAGGGGATTTTACACAGAAACCCTAATTTAGAAACTCCTCTTCTTCTTGATTTCTCTTGATTTATCCTTGGCACAACACCACATCCATATCTACATGTCAAATGATGAACCCCACATCCCTCAAATAGACCTTGATGCCTTTCAATCAATCATTTGACCTAGGGTTGACCTAGGGTTGACCCAGATGAAACCCTAGTTGACTGTCTTCAACTGCAACTCTTGTGATCACATCAATGACTTGTATCACTTTCAAAATGACCCTCTAGGTCCTCCATGATGTCTATATACCCTCCATGCTCTCAATTCACAGCTCATAACTTCTTTGATGATCTTCAAATACCCTCAGATAGGAGATAGATTCACTGCTTGATCCACTGACTTCTTAGATTTCAATTTCTTTCTGATGACTTGGCTAAGATTGAATTTGAATAATAACCTCTTGATAGGCTCATAGAGATAAGAATATTACTTGGTCCCTTGTTGAATGACTTGTTATGCTATGCTATGCAAATGATTAGACTATGTACATGACTCCTTATGCAAATGCTAATGCAATTGAAACATAAACTAAGTGAAGTAGGTTGAGCAAATTTTAGGGTGCAACAGCTGCCCCTATTCAAGCGACTTGGACCCGATTGGGTGAAGAGCAAATGAACTTCAAACATTCGAGGTGCGAGACGGTTGAATACTAAGAACCCGGAAATTTGCCAACCGCAGAAATAAACTGCACCACTGTTTGGGGACCGACATCCACTAACTGAATCTGGTTGTTATGGCAACAACTGATCCGACGTCTGATAATTCTGATTTCAACTTCAACCACCTATGTAACGCCACAGGTACTGACACTTTTCGCAAAACACATCTGTCCACAACTGGACTAACCTTATCAACACAAAAAGAGAGACAAATTCGTCAACACGAATAGAGATTCTGTTGTCACAGGAGTAACCTTGTCCACATCTGGACCCAAATTTCGCCAAATCACGAATAAACACAAATCTGTCCACGTCAGGACTCACATCATGGAAAAATCCCGGCGCTTTCGCTGGGGAAACATTTTTGTCTAATCACAGGAAACTCCATCCGTCTATCCATACGGGCAAACCATCTGTCTAAACACAGGAAACTCCATCCGCCTATCCATACGGGAAAATCATCTGCCTAAACACAGGAAACTTCATCCGCCTATCCATATGGGAAAATCATCTGCCTAAACACAGGAAACTTCATCCGCCTATCCATACGGGAAAATCATCTGCCTAAACACAGGAAACTTCATCCGCCTATTCATACGGGAAAATCATCTGCCTAAACACATGAAACTTCATCCGCCTATTCATACGGGAAAATCATCTGCCTAAACACAGGAAACTTCATCCGCCTATCCATACGGGAAAATCATCTGCCTAAATACAGGAAACTTCATCCGCCTATTCATACGGGAAAATCATCTGTCTGAACACAGGAAACTTCATCCGCCTATTCATACGGGAACATCATCTGCCTAAACACAGGAAACTTCATCCGCCTATCCATACGGGAACATCATCTGTCTGAACACAGGAAACTTCATCCGCCTATTCATACGGGAACATCATCTGCCTAAACACAGGAAACTTCATCCGCCTATCCATACGGGAACATCATCTGCCTGAACACAGGAAACTTCATCCGCCTATTCATACGGGAATATCATCTGCCTGAACACAGGAAACTTCATCGGCCTATTCATACGAGAATATCATCTGCCTGAACACAGGAAATTTCATCCGCCTATTCATACGGGAACATCTCTGATACAGCTTTTCTGCCTATCTATACAGCAGCTAGCTCCATCAATCACATGGGTAACACAATATGAGTCTAGTCTTCCAATTTTCAGTGCTGACATGGCAGCAAATCTGAGAAGGCCTCTACTGGGGATTTTCTGAATCCACACTGCCAGACACCTATTTTAACATGGGCGGCAACTTCCAAAAATCGATTCACGAAATCTTTTGATGCTGTCACGACAACAACCTTGAAGAAATACTCCGCTGGAGGGGTAAGAGAAACAAGCAACTCTGTGGGGAATAATGCCACAACGGACATCATCATTACATGTCTTACGCCGAGATCTTGAATGTGTGGTAATTCATTTGAGCAAGAGCTCTCTCCATCTGCCAGGGAAACAAAACTTGAAAATAAACGGTTAACCAACCTGGTTTATGTTTCAAAATGCATATGTTTGACGGTGACGCAATGCTCCATTTGACATGGAAATGCTACGCGTTTTGTTCGGTAAATGCAAATATGACACTATATGCCAATGCAAATGCAAGCTCGAACCGCTAGGATACAGAAAAATGCTTCAGCAAAATAAATGCTGAAGATAATGCCAACTCCCCTGGGGATAACCAGGTGCGCCAATCATGATTGGCCTTCTGCTGGGGAGTGAACGGGTATCGCACGGTATTCCGACAAAATAAATGCCAGGACACACAACCAACTCTGCCGGGAAGAGTTTTAATCTTCGAGTTCCATTGGGAGGAAAGAAAACACTTGCTGGAAAGAGAACTCCGCTGGGGATGGAACGATTCTCTTGGGGAAAATCAACTGACTCTGCTGGGGGAGAGTAAATGACCCTACTGGGAAGGGTAAACTGTCTAAGTACAGCTCCCAAATTGGAAATACTAATCTTCTGAGGCTAACCCACTCTGCTCGGGATGGAGGATCCTTTTGGGGAACACCACACTGTCTGAATACAGCCTTCGATCTAGGAATCGTCAATTCTGCTGAGAGTAAACGACTTGGCTGGAGAATGTCCTTCGGCTAAGCTGCGACTAGCTGGGGAATTCGATCCTTCTTCAGTGAGGAACAATGTTCTCTTGGAAGCGCGACCTGCGTGGGGATCGAGTCTTTCTGTTACGAGCTTCTGGTCAATACTGCAATCTTTTGATCGTCCACTTCATGCGGCCACGAACCCTGCAACACCACAAACAAGACAAGACAAGTCTACGCAACCCAATCTATTCAGGTTAGTGTTAGTGACATTATTTTCAGTTAATTCAAATTTTTAGCAATTATTGGCAAGGGCCAGCGACGTTATACACTTGCCAGTTTTATTAAACCTAGGCGTTTATCATGTACCAAACAGTAAAGAACCAGCATCGAATACTGAATAATATGTTTTATTGATTGGGCCCCTAAATGGGCGGAGTTTTGTACACGGGATGTAACTCATGAAAAGAGGAAGCTACGCACAACCACTACACAAGTATGCACAAGAAGCATAAATATAATGACAAATCAAATTTGTACACATGTCGGCAACGGGATGCAGACGAACATCATGAGCTGATCCTCCTATGACTCGCCCGACTCTAATGCTTTCCCGGTATTCACACTTCCGAAGAGATTGTATCTGATAATCGACCCCTCAGGTATGTTCTCCCGCACCAATGCTCACTGTAGTATCAAATTTGGACCGCATTCATTTGCTTTTCAAATCCCTAACTTTTGCGTGAACCGCCCTTTACGGGTTTTCAGTTCACCGGGATACCCTTTTTTGCCGAAGCCGCCCAGTGTAGGTTTTCAACTTCGCGGGTGTACATTTTTTCAATTTTATCCCTAACTTTTGCCCGAACCTTTTATTCTGTTTTTGGTTCGCCAGGATGCCCCATTTTTGCCTGGACTCTCTTTTTTTGTCCAGCGGGTCAATTTCAAGCAAAGTATTTTTTAACTGCGTCCGAATTCACAGGCGACGTAAAGTCTTCACCGTCCATGGTGGACAACAATAAAGCTCCTCCTGAAAAGACTTTTCTGACAATGTATGGCCCTTCATAGTTGGGGGTCCACTTGCCCCTGTGATCTGCCTGTGGCGGGAGAATCCTTTTCAGCACAAGGTCGCCCGTCTGAAAGCTCCGAGGACGTATCTTCTTATCATATGCTTTCTTCATTCGGCTCTGGTACAAACGACCGTATGCTAGAGAAGCTAGCCTCTTCTCATCCATTAAACTCAGCTGGTTCAACCTGTCTTTCACCCATTCTGCCTCGTCTAGTTGGACATCTCGTAATACTCTCAGCGAAGGAATCTCAACTTCCAGTGGTAATACTGCTTCCATTCCATATACCAATGAGAACGGGGTTGCCCCGGTTGATGTGCGTACCATCGTACCATAACCGTGCAAAGCAAAAGGTAGCATCTCATGCCAGTCCTTATAGGTCACCACCATCTTCTGGACGATCTTCTTTATATTCTTATTGGCCGCTTCAACAGCGCCATTCATCTTGGGTCGGTAAGGGGAGGAGTTGTGATGCTCGATCTTAAAATTCTGGCAGAGCTCCTTCATCATCTTGTTGTTTAGGTTTGAACCGTTGTCAGTGATTATCCGCTCGGGGATTCCATATCTGCAAATGATGTCTCTCTTGATGAATCTGGCTACCACCTGCTTAGTCACATTTGCGTAAGATGCCGCTTCCACCCACTTGGTGAAATAATCGATCGCTACTAGAATGAACCGGTGTCCGTTAGAAGCTGTCGTCTTGATCTTTCCAATCATATCGATTCCCCACATCGAGAATGGCCATGGCGATGACATCACATTCAGAGGACTCGGAGGCACATGGATCTTATCTGCATAGATTTGGCACTTGTGACACTTCCTCACAAACTTGAAACAATCAGTTTCCATAGTTAGCCAAAAATAACCTGCCCGCAACAGCTTCCTCGTCATAGCATGCCCACCCGCATGCATACCAAATGTACCCTCATGTATTTCTTCCATGAGCAGCTTCGCCTCTTTCTCATCTACACAACGTAGTAGCACCAAGTCGTGATTTCTTCTGTATAATACGCCGTCCGGATTCAAGTAGAAATTACCCGCCAATCTCCTGAGGGTCTTCTGATCGTGACTGGATGCCCCAGCCGGATACTCTTTATTCTTCAGGAAATTAAGGATATCAAAATACCACGGTTTATCATCAGATGCTTCGTCAATGGCAAACATGAAGGCAGGTCTGTCAAGCCGAGAGATAACAATTCTGGGAGCCTCATTCCAGAAGTTGACTTTGTACATGGAAGACAAAGTGGCCAAGGCATCAGCCATCTGATTCTCTGCTCGCGGTACATGATGCAATTCAACCTTGTCAAAGAAAGGCAACAATCTCCTTGCATAATTCATGTATGGTATCAAATTAGGCTGACGTGTCTCCCATTCCCCTTTTATTTGATTCACCACCAGAGCTGAATCTCCGTATACATCCAGGTTTTTGATTCGCAAATTAATGGCTTCTTCAAGCCCCATGATACAAGCTTCGTATTCGGCTTCATTGTTGGTAACTGGAAAGGTCAATCGAGCAGTAAACGGGATGTGCGACCCGTGTGGAGTAGTTATGATTGCCCCTATTCCGCTACCGTAGGCGTTTACAGCTCCGTCAAAGATCAACTTCCATTTGGAGCCCAATTCTGGTCCTTCGTCTGGCAACGGATCTTCACAATCTTTCATCTTTAGGTACATGATATCCTCGTCAGGAAAATCAAACCTCATCGATTGGTAATCCTCAATAGGCTGCTCTGCCAAGTACTCAGATAATACACTACCCTTTATAGCCTTCTGCGAGACATACTGGATGTCATATTCGGTCAAAACCATCTACCAACGGGCAATTCTCCCTGATAATGCCTGTTTTTTGAATACATGTTTGATAGGATCCATCTTCGAGATGAGCATGGTTGTATGATTCAGCATGTATTGCCTCAAACACTTGGCGGCCCAGGCCAGCGGGCAACAAGTTTTCTCGAGCATTAAATATCGAGATTCACATTCAGTAAACTTCTTACTCAAGTAGTATATTGCATGCTCTTTTCTTCCTGTCTCGTCGTGTTGACCGAGAACACAACCCATACTTCCCTCAAGAACTGTCAAATACATAATCAAGGGTCTCCCTGCCACTGGGGGTATCAAAATAGGAGGCTCCTGCAAATACTGCTTGATTTTATAGAACGCCTTTTGACAATTTTCATTCCACGTTACAGCCTGGTCTTTTTTCAACAGCTTGAATAATGGCTCACACGTAGCCGTCAGGTGAGATATGAACCGAGCGATGTAGTACAACCTCCCTAAAAACCCGCGCACCTCTTTCTCTGTTCTAGGCGTCGGCATCTCTTGAATTGCTTTTATTTTTGCAGGATCAACCTCTATTCCTTTTTCGCTCACGATAAACCCCAGCAGTTTACCCGATCTCACCCCGAAGGTGCACTTGTTAGGGTTCAGTCTCAGCCTGAACTTCCTAATCCTTTTGAATAACTTCAGCAGATTCACCAAATGCTCTTCCTCCGTCTGGGATTTGGCAATCATATCATCTACATAAACCTCGATCTCCTTATGCATCATATCATGAAAAAGAGTCGTCATTGCACGCTGATACGTTGCCCCAGCATTCTTTAGTCCGAAGGGCATCACTTTGTAACAAAATGTTCCCCAAGGTGTTATGAAAGTAGTCTTCTCCATGTCTTCGGGTGCCATCTTAATCTGATTATAGCCCGAGAAGCCATCCATGAAGGAGAATACGGAGAATTAGGCAGTGTTGTCAACCAGCACATCAATGTGAGGAAGCGGAAAATCATCTTTCGGGCTCGCTTTATTCAAATCACGGTAATCTACGCACATTCTCACTTTACCGTCTTTCTTTGGCACTGGTACAATATTAGCGACCCATGAGGGATATTTTGTAACAGCTAGGAAACCAGCATCCCACTGCTTTTGGACCTCCTCCTTAATTTTCACTGCCATATCAGGTCTAGTTCTGCAAAGCTTCTGCTTGACCGGCGGGCATTCTTCTTTTAATGGCAGGCGGTGCACAACCATATCTGTATCAAGCCCAGGCATGTCTTCATACGACCAAGCGAACACATCACTATACTCTCTGAGCATTTCGACCAGTCTTCGCTTGACGTCGCTCTGCAGCACGGCTCCTATACGAATGTTCTTTTCAACCCCTTCCGACCCCAGGTTAATAATTTCGATGACCTCCTCATGAGGCAGAATGACTCGTTCTTCTTGCTTTACCAACCAAGACAATTCTTCTGGAACGTTGCCATCTTCGACAATCTCTTCTTCGGCCTGAAATACCGGGTGCTCAAAGTCGAGACGAGTCATAGGCGGTTCAATGATGTCATCTGAGAATGTTATTCTGCAAAAGGAATGGTTAAATGCTTCAAAATGCGTATAAAGCGAATAACCACGTTGCCATTTTATTGTAAAACACAAAACAGAAAAAACAGAGATCGCAATATTTGTACATGAAAAAAACGCCTTTTATTTAATGATTAAACAACGCAATGTACATAACAGCACGGCCCTAAGCAAAATCATGATGCCTCGGGTAAGACACCAGATTGTTCAACAATTAAGAAAACAAAGTATTACTGTTTGAGAGTCACAGGAACAATCTCCTGAATAGACCAATTGCATAATCCTTGTCTTGGCACGCTTGGCTGAATCCAGGTGTCCATGTTGCAATCGTTGTCTCCTTCTTCGGAATCTGAAACAGCGTTGATAGCCTCGTGACACACTCCACTAGCTGTGATGGTTATCGGTCCTTTGAAACGGGGTGCCCCTGCAGCAGGCGTTGATGACGACGGTTGATATCCCAGCCCAAATCGGTCCATCTTCACAGGAATATCCAGCACCTTGCCCCAGCCTTTTGTCTCACCTGTCTCCACTAGAGCTTGAGCTTCCTTATATGACGAGACGGCTACCTCTGACGCTTTACTCGGCCCGGGACCTTTGTCTTTGATGCGCAACCCTTCAAAGGCTTGACAGGGTGTTTCATGAATCTCGCCGTCGACTTCTACATACTTGAATGATGACAGATGGCTAACCAATATATCTTCTTCTCCACATACAGTGACCACACTGTCCCCTACCATGTATTTCAACTTTTGATGCAAGGTAGATGTGACTGCCCCAGCCCCATGGATCCAGGGTCGTCCGAGAAGGCAGCTGTATGCTGGTTGGATGTCCATAATATAAAATTCAGTTGCGAAAACCTCCGGCCCCACCTGTAGAGGTAACGTTATGGATCCAAAGACTGTTCTTCGTGTACCATCAAATGCCCTGACCACCAAGTCACTAGGCGTACAAAGGATTCCTCTGACATCCAGTTTCATCATTGCTTTCTTGGGCAGCACGTTCAAGGAAGATCCGGTGTCTACCAGTACATGAGACATGACTGAGTCCCTACACTCAACAGAGACGTGCAACGCCATGTTATGCTCTTTCCCCTTCGGGGTCAAATCAAAGTCTGTAAATCCCAAGCTATGGCCTGCGTTCACATGTGCCAACACCCCCTCCAACTGATTCACGGAAACATCTTGGGGTACGAAGGACGTATCCAGAACTTTCAACAATGCATTTCTGTGAGCTTCGGAACACAATAGCAACGACAGTATGGATATCTTTGACGGCGTCTGTTGAAGGTGCTCAACAATCTTATAATCGCTCTTACGAATAAGGCGCATGAACTCTTCCACATCCTTCGACGATGTTTCTTTTTCGTTCCTCTGCCCCGGGACATTCTCATTCATCTTCCCTTTTCCTTTCGCCAGTCGCTCAGCCTCTACCTCAGGCGATATAAAGATTCTCCCACTTGTCATCCCTCCGGTACCGACGACATTGTCTACAACCTCAACTGGCTGCTTACTAACATCAATTTTCACCCCATCATAGTACACTTCCAACCCATAGGTCCAGGGGACTGCCTTAGTGCTCTCGTAAGGGATTGGTCCTGCCTTGGTGATAGTGATCGGCGGTCGCCTGGCTGGCGCCGTTATAGTTATTGTTTTTCGGGGAATCATCACAGTAGCTACATCACTTTGCTTGTCTGCTAATAACTCTGCAGGTTCCTCAACTGCCGTTTGGTCGAATTGTAATGTGCCTCCATCTATTAAGGTCTGAATACCCTCCTTCAATTCAGCACAACCCCCAGCTTGGGTCCAACACTCTAAACAATACTCGTCGCAACCTGGATACACACCTCCTTGCAATAACCTTTTCTTTATCTCACACAACGGTGTCTTGAGGTCATCAACATGCATAATCAAGTTCAAACCCTCCTCAGTTAAAATAGCATTTGCCCCATGGTTGGGCATGGGCTTTTGCACTATGTTCGGACCCGCCTGTCCAAAATTGATAGCCTTACTATCCAATAGATCCTGCACCACATGCTTGAACGCGTGGCAACCCTCTACATCGTGGCCAGGAGCCCCGGAGTGGAATTCACAGTGCTTGCTTGCATCGTAACCGTACAGAGGAGTGCCTATTATTGGCGCCAGAGTTCTCTTTTCCACCAAGTTCAAACCCAGTAATGTCTGTAGCAATTCTGCATATGTTGAAGGAGGCGTTTCAAACACCCTCCTTGGTCTGCCCCCCTGGACTCTGCGCTGGGCAGTATGTGCCCCCTGGTGTGGCTACTGTTGCTGTTGTTGTATTGGTTGTTGCTGAAATGGAATAGTAACACTTGCCACCTGCTGCGGCTGATTGTATTGGTTTCGACCTCTGCCCCGGCCTCGGCCTCGGCCCCCAAACACTGCGCTTGCATCACCTTGATGACGCCCACCGAAAGCCCTTATGTTACTGCCAGCTGAAGTGGATTCCTCAGCTTGGAATCTTCCCTGTTTAATGTTGCTTTCAATCTTCTCTCCCATCAGGATTAAGTCTGAGAAACTGCCCAAAGAAGTATGAAACAACTTGTCATAAAACATGCCAGTAAATGTTCCTATGAACATATCATTCATTTCTTTGTCCTGCAAAGGGGGATGAACTCGAGCAGCCATGTCGCGCCATCTCTATGCATACTCTTTGAAGCTCTCGCCCTTCTTCTGGGACAACCCCTGTAATTAGACCCGGTTGGGTGCCAAGTCGCTATTGTACTTATAGTGAGCCACAAATGCTTAAGCCAGCTGCTTCCACGTCTTTATCTGTGTTGGATCCAGCCCCATATACCACTCGAGGGAAGGGCCAGACAAGCTATCTTGAAAGAAATGCATCAGCATCCTCTCATCGTTTGAATATGCCGACATCCTTCTGTAGTATGACCGCACGTGCACCTTTGGACAGGTATCCCCCTTATACTTGTCGAATGTGGGAGCTTTGAATTTTATTGGTACCCTCAGGCCAGGCACCAGACCCATTGTTGTCATATCTAAGCCAACAACACTTTGATTTACGACCCCCTTCATCTGCTCCTCGAGCATCTTGATTCTCTGAGAGTCATCCATAGGACCTTCGAAACCTCCACCGGAGAAAGCATCCTCTTGCTGGTCTTCTTGCCAATTACCGTTCCCAGTTCCGTATCCATCGTACCCGTTGTTACGGCCAACTCTAGTCTGATTCATCACAGGGCCTCGCCCCCTGTTACCATATCCCGGAGCGACTCCTGCGGGTCCAAAAGCCATTAACCCAGCGCCATTTCCATTTCCGAATCCGCCATAACCCTGATTAGTCATACCAAGTCCGTCCTGTCCGAAACCTTGAGCGTTGAAGCCGTACTTCCCAGCATGATCAAACCCCTGGTCATGGAAGCCGAATCCATTATTAACGAAACCATTACCTCCCATATTATCACCCAGGTTGACATCTCCGAGCCCAACGTTGTTGACGGCAGTCTCGTTACCAATTCTAATGTTACCGTTCCCGGCGGCAGCGCCGTTGTTCACATTGACAGCAGGTATGTTTACCATAGGTGGAGCTACCGGTGTGGGGGTACCATCCCCGTGAATAGTGTCGACTCGCACAGAATTATGGTCTTCATTTCCGTGCCCAGCATTTCTTACCAACAAAGGCTGCACCAAAGCTTGCAAATTCTCCTGGCCTTTCGCAATGGTCTCCATTGTCTGCATGAATAGCGCCAGCTTCTCACGCATGTCTTGCATTTCATTCTGCATCTGATCCATAATTCTTCGGCAGTTGGTACGAGTGGAGTATCGGTGCAGGCGCTGACTTTCAATCCTGAAAAGACCTGGTACAGTGCAGGAAATGAGATACAGTTCAATAATCACCTGTAATGCAATATGAATGGGAATGCAATGCAATATGTGTCTGTGCATTATGGAATATCATTCCCCGATTCTAGTGCGAATGTGCCAGTGCGGTGACAGTGCTAGCAATACGATGATCGGAGCCGAATCATAGAAAACACCTCATATATTGCAGAGAACTCCATTAAGCCAAGAATACAATATCAATGAGTGTACAATAAGAAGGCATGACCTCAACCAACAGTCCTGGTGATGGTCAGCGCTATGCAAATAAAGCATACACATTAATACATGAAACGATCAAGTACTCCCATATGCCTGGTACTCTTCTAGTAACTTCTTAGTCTCTGGATGACTTGGTCGGGTAAGCAGCCCCTCAACAAGTAGATCTCTTCGCTTGAGAACACGTCGCAAATCACCAGCGGATTCTTCCCATGCCCCTTCTCCGAAGCGATCCTCTAGCTTCCGCTTCTGAGACACAGCTTCTTTCTTGCCTTCGATGGCCTTGTTCAATGCATTCTGGAGACTATATCTGGCCATTACCTCCTCTTCATACTTCTTGGTGCTAGCCTTCAACTGTTCTTCGAATTCAGAAATTTGCTGCTTCAATTTGTCTTCCCTCTTTTTGTTGTTGGTCAGCGTAGCGTTCCACGTCTTATTACAAGAAGAGATTTCCCGGTGGGCGGCATCGAGTGCTTTCTTTTTGGACTCCAACATGTCATGAGAGCTTCTGAATTCTTTCCCCAGGCGTTCACGCTTCTTTTTCTCTTCAGTCAATTCAGCACCTAGCCTGTTTACTAATTCGATCTGCTGTTGGAAAGAATGCACAACCTTGTTCCTCTCACTACGCATCTGAGCTAGTTCCTTTTCTAACCCTTCATTGATCTTCATCAAGGCTTCTTTTTCTTTTACAACTCGCTCGTAGACCTCCATAGTAACAGTGGTTGGTTCTTCCACCGGAATATGAACATGAACCGGTGCAGCTGGAAATGGCATCAGCAACTGTCTTGCTCTCTCTTGGATCCAAACTTTGTAGGGTACATAAGCCTGACAATCATTCTTCCCCAACAGTGGTTTCCCTCTTCTGTTGATACGCATCCAGGCGTGCTGAAGCTTGGCTAGTAACTCTCCATTCAAGTCACCGGTGAAGTACAGAGATTCCTGTACTTCTTCCTCCTTAGGTGGGTTCTTTAACGCGTATCCAAACTGGCGAACGAACAGAGATGGGTTATAATTGATACACCCTTTTCTTCCTATCAAAGGAACATTAGGATATCCAGAACAACTGAAAATAAGCTCAGACCCCAGCAAGTCTCGGTCAAACCACTCAATGTCTTCAGAAGATAATCTCATCAGGCGCTCTGGCCAATCGACTGTAGTTGCACTATCTACAAAAGGTCCCTTCAGGGGGAGATGGCTCTTAAACCACATGTACAGCAAAGGCACACAACAAGAGACGTTCTTGCCTCTCCTGTTCTCATTTCTGTAGTGCATCGAATGGTAGAAGTCCCCGATCAATGTGGGTACAGGGTTGCCAGCAGCAAACAAATGAAAGGCATCCATGTCCACGAAATTCGGGAAGTTGGGAAACAGCACTATCCCATAAATGCATAGAGCCAAAACAGCGTTAAAGACTACCCAACATCCATTCTTGGCATATTCCTGAGCCTTGCCAATCAGAAACTGGAGAGAGAAACCTGGAACCCCGCGCCAAGAAGTTATCAACAGCTCGGAAGCATTCATGTGCAAGGCCTTAGCTAAGTCCTCCAACTTGGGCTCAGCGGCAGAGTGGATAAAAGGAACCTTATTCTGTACTGGCAGCTCAGTAAACTCTACATACTCTTCAATGATAGGCCCCAAAATAAAGTCAGCGAATGTGAAACATCTCAAAGCGGGGTCGTAGAATTGCATCAGTGTATACAGCCCATTCAGTTCATCATCAGTTGGTTTGCGAACCAATCTCAACAGCCTTCCGTAACTCTGCCTGAAGCTTCTACGGACATCCTCATCAGCAAGAGAAATCAGACCCAGGAGGGGAGTAATATCAGGGATAGGTAGCTTGTAGGCAACTGTCATCCTCAAACCAGCCATGATCAATACTCAGAAGTCCGGACACTAGAACCAGGGAATATGCAAATGCACCTGCAGCACAGACACACGTTAATGGGATGCAATGATAATGGTTATGCAAACAATGCAATGCAAATAACATGCAACAGGGACCAAATGCCATGGCTGAGAAGCCTGAACCACATCATAGGCCTCAGATAGACCCTCCAGAATTCCTCAAGCCCTGGTCTTAGATAGACCCAATACAAAGCTCCACCCCTGGTCTCTGATAGACCCCATAATATCTGACTGGTCTCTGACAGACCCCACATCATAACTCCAACTGGTCTCTGATAGACCTCTCAACTGTCCATAAATACCCTGAATCTCCGATCAAGAAACAAACCGGTATCTGAAGGTCTAGTTACCTGCATAACCCAAACCCTCTCACAGGTAGGTGTCCTAGTAACTGACAAAGGTATGGCATCCTATGCGGTCGTCGGCGTCACAGAATTTCAGGGTTGATGATACGATTCCCAGAAGGAGTGGCATCATCAAATCCTGAAGAGGCCTCACTTAGCCAACTTCCAAATGATCGGTTCCCAGAGTCGACAATCCAACTAACCAGCAACCCGAGCCACCCAAAGGGTAGGACAGGAGGCCAACCAGAAGAACCTCGTCTGAGTGTGGATTTCGCGGGACACTAGGACATGCAAAGCATGTGCGCGCCCAATACTTTCCACTCTAATTCTAGGTACACTCAAGCCCAGGTCCGGCTTATCTCTCAATCATAGAACACCCGTCACAGCCCCAATACAGCAATAATAACAATAATATAATGCTGAAAGTAGATGACAGAAAAGGTAAATCCATACAAAATCCTCGACGGGAAAACAAGCGCTAGGATTGACTCGCTTAAGGGACGTCGGATCCCAAATGCATAAGGAACTATCGCAGTCCTTAGCAGCCAGGGGACGTTGGATCCCCAGCAGAGTCGCCAGTTGTCGCTACTGCAAAATCGGCGCCGGCTGAACAGAAGAGTCGCCACCGTGCGTTATTTATCCCAAAGGAGGGAAAGGAAACGCTCGAGGTAAACCTACCGCAAAACGGGGAAAGGAATGGTCATCGCAACCAAATCCTGGATTCGGGAGTCGGTTACGCAAGGGGAAGGTATTAGCACCCCTCACGTCCGTCGTACTCGACGGGATCCACGCTTGTTTTCTAGTACGGATTGTTATTCTATCTATTCTACAGGTCTAGGGTTAAAAGAAAAGAAAATGACTCGGCAAAGTATCGCACTTTATGCTTACGTATTCCCGTCTGGAACGAGAAATCAGAGTCAACGTAGTTCGCCTACCTACGGGAAAGGAGGGGAAGGTTGCTCGCTAGGACATCGCATCCTATGCCTACGTACTTTCATACAGCATGAAAGATCAGATCAAACGTAGTTCGGGCCACGCACGACACAAGTCTATCTTGATTGTTTTTATCTCCTTCTGAAAAAGGGTTTTTCTGCTTAACAGTCCAAGCGGACAAAAATGACGTTTTGATGAGTTCACATTCTTTTACGGAAGAAGTGTCTTTTATTGGATTTGAAATCTTATTGTGTTTTTCTGTTTGTTTTGAGAAAGAAGAGACAAAACTCTAACCTATGGTTGAAAAGGGAATTAAACTAACCTAATGTTGTCATGCATGGGTTAAGACCTAATGTCTATCATGCTCCTCTCTTGCGCAGAGAGAAACAGAGATCCTAAGGGATAAACGGAAACAGAAACAATAGCATATATACAATAAAGCAGTAAAATGCATGGATGCAGCAATACAAGCGAGGCAAGGGAGTCCCACTCAACCTCGAACCTAGAAAACAACAGGCAAAAGCGAACAAAATTCGCTTTCAACCTAACAGATTAAATGGCAAACAATACAGTCAGGGAAATTCAAACAATACATCATAATTATAAACAGCAAAAATAAACAGCAAGCAGCAGGCTTCATCAACATTTGTCTTCAAGTCATCTTCAAACATCTACAAGCTCCAAGCAAGCATCAGTCTTCATCTTCACAGCCTTCAAGCAAGGTCTCTGTCTTCAATCTATCAATGGCTTTTCTTCAAGCCTCACTCTCCCAGATGAGCAGCAGTCAAGAGGATGAACTGGAATGTTAAACAGTTAGTTGACCACCAAAGGTGGCAAACAGACTGTTAACAATAGGTAAAATGTTTCTCTCAAGAGTTCTATCTCTTAGACACTGTCACCAAGCCTTCCAAAGGAAGGGGGTGAGTGTCCTAGAGAGACTCTGCATCATAGAGAGGGATGGAGGCAAACAAGACCTTCCATGTTTGTGAATCAAGTTGCTATTCTAGAGCTCTACCTAACTCCTAGATCCTATAACCTTCAACAGTTGCCAGCAAGATATACTCTTCATCAACTCTGGAGATTGATCTTCATTCCTTTAGTCTTCAATGGGCTTCATTAGCAAAGTCTTCAACTCAAACCCAAACCCCAAGCAGGCCCAATACCCCACACAGTCAAATAATAACCCTAGAGAGGGCACACCACACCATCAAGCAAGCACAGGAAATATACTAGTAGTAATAGTAGAATAGGGGAAGTCTAATATTTCCTAAGGGATCTATTATTTACCCATAATCCCCCTATAGTCCCATCATGTAATTTGTCCTAAAGAAAACCCAAAAGAAAATTTGTTTTGCATACCTAATGTTATATTCACAACCCTAAATGATTAGCCTAATGTTTTCTAACTAAACCACCTAAAATAAATCCTAAAAAATTGGTATAAAAATCAAGGGGACACCTAATATATGTATCTAGTTATACTAAAAAAATTTGGCCTAAAAAGATTATGAGAACCACCTAAAAGAAATTCTACAAAACTATATACAAATTAAATCTATTAAAAAGGCATTAAAAGAGAAAATATGTAAAAAATATTAAAAGAAAATAAAATGGAAATTTTATTACATGATATTTTTCTACACAGAAATATGAAAATGTTAAAAAAACAACCAATCAAAAATATGGAATTTTCAATTTGTTATGATTTTTCAAACAATTAAGAAAAATGAATGAAATTAAAATGAAATAAAGTTGGTTAGGGGTGCAATTAGTAATGATTTGCATTGAAAAATGAATGATGGGCCCAGACTGGGGGTGCGCGTAGCAAGGCGCGTCTGGGCCCAGTTAAGTCAGAAAACACAAAAAGAAAATAAAAACAACAAACGGTGTAAAAAGTAAAAAAATGCAGTTCAAAATGCTATGGGCCTGGATATTTGGGGTGTGGCTAGCAATTGATCCTTAAGCCCACCAGAGGACTTTAATGAAACGAGGCGTTTCATGGCCTCAGATTCCCTCTCGTTTCAACTTCAAACATGGGCCGTTGGATGCGCTTTCTGAGTCAAAGTCTTACTTCTATCTAACGGCTGGGAGGTCGTCTCCTACCTCCATCCCTAGGGTTTATGAAACAGCCATGGAAATGGAACCTCATGCATCATCTTCCATCAATTCGTGCATGCTCAATTCTTCATCAAACTCAAAAGTGTAAAAAGCAAAACCACTCTAAAATCGTCACTGAATCCATCTATAGCATTGGTTTCAATTAATATCCACTCTTGCACGAAACACGATCTCCTCCTCAAAATTACTCAGAATTTTCATCATCACCAATCATCAATCTAGATACACTAATCTCATCCTGACCTTGCACTGATCAATAATCAATAATCACCTAAGATTTCAACAGCTTAATCCTCATGTTCTAAGCCTCAACAGAATTCGTGCTCCAATGGTAAACTCCATGAAATGCTCTCAAACTCACTGAAATTAATCATCTACTTATTCCTAACAGTTCTAACCTAATAATTCTACATCATGCTATCTATTTAAAGCTAATTCGAAGGAAATACCAACCTGGTACAAAATTGAAAACAGAAGGATGATCTCTTGGATTCACAGCTTGCAATGCTTGGGACTTGATCAATGGAGGTGGATCTTGATACTGTATGCACTTGTGCTTGCTCAATGGCTTTGGATTCTTGTAACCAATTCTTTTTGCAATTTGGAGGATGAACTTGTATAGCACGATTCTTGTGATTTCTCCTTCATACCTTGCTTGCAGTGTACTCAGGGATGATTCTTGAGTGGATTTGGATCATAAAATTGAATGATTGATGAAGAATTGAGAAGTTTGGAATGAATTTGCAAAAATGCAAAATGGAGTGAAACTTGGTGTTTTGGGTCAAAATGAAGTGCAACCCCTTCATGGATCAGCTCTAGGGTTTATATAGATGCCCATGGAAACATCTAGAAATTGCTAGAAACTTCTTGTATACAAATCCCTTGAGTTTTGGCATGTGTCACTTTAATCATAAGCAAACCATGATATCTCTCAAATTTTGACCTAAACTCAAAAATCCACTATTGCCAATGGTCTTAAAACATTCTTTCCAATCAAAATGACCTATAATTTCATCCCATTTGGCCATGTTATGAAAAATCTCATTTTTAGGTCACTTTTATTCATTAAATTCACCTTTTAATTGACCAAATTTGCAATCTTGAGCTATGAGCATTTGCCAACTTCCATGACCAATTTTATAGACTCAAAATGTCATTTGGAACAACTTTGATGTTGTGAAGTTTTTCATTTGAAGCTTCCTTGTATGAGTTTTAGGCATATGCTTGAAATGACCCATAATTCTCAAATGACCAAAATACCCTTTGCTTGCCAAGGTCATAAGTAGAGTTTCACAAATCATATGAAGGCATACTATACCTTTATAGAAAGATAAGATCATTAGGAACAACTTTCATGTTTACCAGAAATCCATTTGAAAGCTCCTTGAGGGGTAAAAGTTGCTTGGAAGACAAGTAACTTTCACAGACAGAATTTCAGATACCTCAGATGACCTGTAACTTGCAAGAACCATAACTTGAGTTCTATAAATCTCCTTGATGTCTTCCACCACTCAAATTAAAGGTCTTGATATCCTCTACAAGTTTCATGTTGGCCAAGGATCCATTTGAAGCTTGCATTTTGAATTATCTTGCTTGGAAGTTTGACCTAAATTAGGGGATTTTACACAGAAACCCTAATTTAGAAACTCCTCTTCTTCTTGATTTCTCTTGATTTCTCCTTGGCACAACACCACATCCATATCTACATGTCAAATGATGAACCCCACATCCCTCAAATAGACCTTGATGCCTTTCAATCAATCATTTGACCTAGGGTTGACCTAGATGAAACCCTAGTTGACTGTCTTCAACTGCAACTCTTGTGATCACATCAATGACTTGTCTCACTTTCAAAATGACCCTCTAGGTCCTCCATGATGTCTATATACCCTCCATGCTCTCAATTCACAGCTCACAACTTCTTTGATGATCTTCAAATACCCTCAGATAGGAGATAGATTCACTGCTTGATCTACTGACTTCTTAGATTTCAATTTCTTTCTGATGACTTGGCTAAGATTGAATTTGAATAATAACCTCTTGATAGGCTCATAGAGATAAGAATAGTACTTGGTCCCTTGTTGAATGACTTGCTATGCTATGCTATGCAAATGATTAGACTATGTACATGACTCCTTATGCAAATGCTAATGCAATTGAAACATAAACTAAGTGAAGTAGGTTGAGCAAATTTTAGGGTGCTACAAATACGATACCCAGAAGGTGTGGCATCATCATGTCCTGAAGAGGCCTCACTTAGCCAACTTCCAAATGATCGTCCCCGGAGTCGACAATCCAACTAACTAACAACCCCCTCAACCCAAAGGGCTGAAAAAGAAGTCAACCAGAAGAACCTCGTACGAGCGTGGATTTTGCGGGACACTGGTACATGCAAAGCATGCACGCGCCCACTACTTTCCACAACTAATTCTAGGTGTACTCAAGCCCAGGTCCGAATTATCTCTCAATAGATCACCCCATCCCCACAACAGCAATACCAATATAAAGCTGACAATAAACTGCGGAAAGCAAAGACAGAAATGTAAATCCATACAAAACCCACGACGGGAAAACAAATGCTAGGACTGACTCGCGCAGGGAATCATTTCCCCAGCAGAGTCGACAGTTGTCGCTACTGCGAAAATCGGTGCCGGCTATGACAGAAGAGTCGTCACCGTGTGTTATTTATCCCAAAGGAGGGAAAGGAAACGTTCAAAGTAAACCTGACGCAAAATGGGAAAGGAATGGTCATCGCAACCAAATCCTGGATTCGGGAGTCGGTTACGCAAGGGGAAGGTATTAGCACTCCTCACGTCTGCCGTACTCGACGGGATCCACGCTTGTTTTCTAGTACGAATTGTTATTTTATCTACTCTAAAGGTCTGGGGTTAAAAGAAAATAAAATGACTCGGCAAAGTATCGCACTTTATGCCTACGTATTCCCGTCTGGAACGAGAAATCAGAGTCAACGTAGTTCGCCTACCTACGGAAGAGGAAGGGAAGGTTGCTCGCTAGGATACAACATCTTATGCCTACGTACTTTCATACAGCATGAAAGATCAGAGCAAACGTACAAAAATGACGTTTGAAGTTTGTTTTCAGTCTTTTACGCAAGAACTGTTTTTTATGATGTTTGCAATCTCTGTCGCACTAGAGACTATGATCTGAGAGTGACTACGTCGTGTGTCACCCAAAGGGTACCACACTAAGCAGCCAGACTACTGGAAAAAAGCCCTCCAGCAACCCTTTCTGAAATAGCTTAAGGCTCGTAACGTACGACATCGATTAACCTTATTACTGTATTTTTGAGTTGTTTCGAGATAAGAAGAGAAAGAAGCTCTAAAAAACCTAGGGTTGAAAATGGGAAGCAAAACTATCCTAATGTTGTCATGCATGGATAAGAATCTTAATGCCTGTCATGATTCCCTCCTGCACAGAGGAAATCAGAGATCCTAGGGGACAAACAGAAAATAAAGCAAGCAAATACAGTAAAATACATGCAATGCAGCAATACAAGCGAGGCAAGGGAGTCCCACTCAACCTCTAACCTGGGAAAACAACAGGAAAAGTGAAACAGTATTCACTTCAAGCCTAAGGGGGCAAGCTGTACAAGCCAACAATCAATATAGAAAAAGAAATAAAACCCAACACCAGCTCTGACAGCAACACCAGCTCCTACAGTAAGCAGCTTAAACAGCAACAGCTCTGACAACTACAGTTGATTAACAGCAAAAAAGTTGACAGTAACAACTTCAAGCAAGACCCCATCTTCACTCTTCAATGATCCCCAAGCTTTAGACAAGCTCCTATCTTCAAAATTATCCCAGCTCTAGCAAGCATGAACCTCAACCAGTAGACAGTTTCAAACAGCAGCAAAACCCTAGCTTCAACAGATAACTATCTTTGACAGACACAAGCTTCATCTTTATCAATCTTCAATGAACTTCATTCTTCAATAGGTTCCCATCTTCAATGCCACCACTCCAGAAGAGAATCAATTATCAGATTAAGTTGAAATGCTAAACAGCTTATTGACAACCAAAGGAAGCCTATAAGCACTTAGCATTGTAGGGGAAAGGTTCCCTCAAAGTTCTACTTCTAAAGTATGTCACTTATCCCTCCAAAGGAGGGATGTGAATACCCTAAAAGGACTTTTTTTCATAGGGAGGAATAGAAGCACAAGATGCTTTCTATGTTTGCAAGAAGAAATCAGTCTAATCTAGAGCTCTTCCTACATTTCCTATCTCCTAAGCCACCTTCAAGGAGAAGAATCTTCATGCTCCAAGCTCCATCCTTTGTCTCCAATCATCTTCAAGGTCTTCATAAGCTCCAACAAGCAAAGCCCAAGCCCCAATCCTAATTGAAATAACCCAAACCAAACAAACAAGCAAAATGCCCAAGGGGGAAACACACAAATATCACCCAAGTTGCAAAAATCAAATAAAATAGTAATACTCATTATAAAATCCTAGATTAATTTCTAAGGGAACCTAACCCTATACCCAATACCCCATATAAACCCCAAGGCCTAAATCAAACCCTAGGTCCCCAAACTATGCCCTAAACTACACCTAAGTGTTGTGAAACCCTAATTATAATACCTCTCCTATCCACCTCTCAAACTAACCTAACTTTTAGTCACATAAATATGAAAAAATTCCTAAGGGTACATGCTTCCCTAATATAATCAACCTCATAAGAATCAATCAAAAATCATGCACCAATCTATCATACTAAATTCAGAAAAATGAAGTAACAAACAAATGTAAAATAAAAGCAATAAAATTGTAAAATATACCAAAAAAATATACAATGCATGAAATCAATATTTTTCTTTTCTATAATTTTCTAGAGATCTTAAGGGAACTAAGGAAAAAATCCCATCCTAAAATGATTGTTTTTCAATTTAATATGAATTTTTAACTAACCTAAACTAAAATGAAAATGGAAGAAAATAATTGCAAAAATAGAAAATGGGCGTGTGGAATAGCAATTGATCCAAGTTATTTCTCCAGACTGGGCTAAGGTGGGGGTGCGCTTATCAAGTTCTCCTAAGCCCAAACCAACTAAAATACTACCAGAAAATGTAAAAGAAAATAGACAAAATGTCGTGCCAAATAGCAACTCAATTCAGTGTTAATTCTATTGGGCTTCCAAAGTGGGGTGTGGGTAGCATTGGATCTACTAAGCCCATGCCAAGATAGTAAATGAAATGGAGCGTTTTGGCTCCTTCTCAGACTTCTTCACAACTCAAAACGCACTCGTGGTCGTTGGATCAGAATTCAGTCAAAGTATCCTCTACATCTAATGGTTAAAAGATCATCTCCTACCTTTTGAAAGTTGGAGGGAAGAAACAACAGACGGTGGCCGGAGGTGGCGCCACCGTCGTCCCCCAAACCTCAACACCATAAATCCTCACCAAAACATAAAATTAAACACATCAATCCACTCGTTTTTTCATACTGAACAAGAATCCAACCTCCATTTTTATTGAAACATCCTCCATTTCAAAACACGATAAAAATTTCAGAATATGCTCAAACTTCAATCAACAAGATTCTCAAAATTAATGGTCCCAACATCATCTACACTCTACCTTGAGTAATTTCCACCATTCCACTAAGCTTAAATCATCAAGAACTGCAAGAAATGATCCTCAACAGAAAATTGGTTCCACCTAAATTTGTCTCTAAACCTTGAATTTCTTTACCAGAAACCACCTAGCCATCATCTACATTGCATCTAAACACCTAAAACCTAGAAATTCTATCTATATCAAGCTACACAATGAGATTTACATACCTGCGAAATTCTGATGAACAGAGTGATGAATCCTTCAAGCCACACTCCAAAACCTTCCAGATATGATCAATGATGCTTGATAGAGCTTCTGTATGCAATCAATTGTGTTGAATCCTCTTGAATCACCAAACACGATTTTCAAATGCAAGCTTGAAACTCAAAGTGCTCTTTCTTGATTCTTCAATGTTCTTGGCCAGAACTCTATCCAAACTCACTCACAAACTCAAGATAAAGCTACTGAATGCACGAATTTGTTTTGATAATGCTCCAATTGGTATAACCGATTCTGTTTTGCAAAGTGCAAACTCAGAATTCTATCCCTCAATTATCTCTCAATCTTCACCAACCCAGGCTTTGAATCAATCATAAACCTTATATAGAACTTGTAGGAATGCTCTAGAAACTTCAGGAATGATCTATGTGAGAATTTGAAATTCTCATGCACTTGAAATTACCATCTCATGCTTGTATGTGACAGCTGAGTTCTAGCTTGCTTCAACACCTGATTTTGATCCAAGTTCTCCTCTAATGACATATTTAATGGATTGGTAAGGGTTAAGACCTTGGTTCTAATCCAAAGAATGGTTTTGCATATGTTACTTATGATGTAAGAAAGCATTTTCCAAAGCAACTCATAAAAAAATGGCTCATCTCAAAATTGTGGCATTCCCAATGTGTTTGAAATCCAATTTCCATTCAAAATGACTACCCATATGCCATGTGTATGCCTCATATCTCAAAAATCCCAATTTCCCTCCTTTGAATCATTTGAAAAATCTCCCTTTTTAGGCCATTTTGGGCAACTTTGTGATACAAGCCCATTCAAATCCTCATGACTTCTTACCTGGCCTAAAAACATCATTCTAAACACATCTCATGTTGAACATTTCTTTATTTGAGGAGTGGAAGATAGAGATTTTGACCTATGTTGAAAAATGACCTATAATTCAACTTTCCCAAAATACCCCTGGATTGCCAAGATCATAACTTGAGTTCCACAAATCTTCTTGAGGACTTATAGTACTCAAATTAAAGATAAGATCAAGCCCTACAATTATTATGTTGGCCAAGAATCCATTTGAAAACTCCTTGATGGGCAAACGTTGCTTGGAAGTCAAGTGACTTTCACAGATAAATTTCAGTGTCCTCTGGTGACCCATAACTTGCAAGAACCATACCTTGAGTTCTACAAATCTCCTTGAAGACTTCTAGTACTCAAATTAAAGCTATTGAGAAGATATAAAAGTTTCATGTTGGCCAAGAATCCATTTGAAACTTGTATTTTAACTTATGTGGCTTGGAAGTCCAGTGCTATACAAGGGATTTTTACCCAAGGAACCCTGTCTCAAACACCTCCAACCACTCTTGATTCTCTTGAACTTGATCTTGACTCATCCATACACATGCTTTAACATATCAATCCATGACTTCCATGACCTAGAGCTAGGTCTTGATGCCCTTTCTTTGCTCTCCTTGACCTAGGGTTACCCAGATGAAACCCTACTTGTACACACCTCAACTGTGGTTCTTGGACTTGATACCATGACTTGTCTAAGCTTCAATAGGGCTCTCTAGGCCTCACATGGGATCCATACACACCTCAAATTCATAATTCCAGGCTGATGATCTTCAATACACCTCAAGTTAGGAGAGAAATCCACCTGTGGGCACTCAAACTTCTCAAGACTTCCAATCACTCCTTGATGACTTGGATGTTCTTTAGCTTGAATAAGGCCCCTTGATGTGCTTCTTTAGATAAGGATGGCACTTGACCCCCTGTTAGATGACTTGCTATGTTATGATATGCAAATGATTGAACCATGTACATATGATATATCTATGCAAATGAAATGCAATGAAACATAAACCATGTGAAATAGGTTGAGCAAATTTCAGGGTGCAACACCTGCCTGTTTAATAGATGCCTCACAGCGAGGTCAGATGTTCTTCTCAACTTCAGGTTGAGCCGGCCTTCAGGTTCGAGGCCTGTTTGTTTAACAGATCCCTGACGGCGAGGTCAGATGTTCTTCTCAACTTCAGGTTTAGCCGGCCGTCTGGTTCGATGCCTGTTTGTTTAACAGATGCCTGACAGCGAGGTCAAATGTTCTTCTCAACTTTGGGTTGAGCCGGCCTTCGGGTTCGATGCCTGTTTGTTTAACAGATAGCTGGCAGCGAGGTCAGATGTTCTTCTCAACTTCCGGTTGAGCCTCCTTCGGTGTCGATGCCTGTTTCTTTAACAGATGCCTGACGGCGAGGTCAAATGTTCCTCTCAAATTGGTGTTGAGTCGGCCTTCAGGTTCGATGCCTGTTTGTTTAATAGATGCATGACGGCAAGGTCTAATGTTCTTATCAACTTCTGGTTGAGCCGCCCATCGGGTTCGATGCCTTCTTATTTAACAGATGCCTCACGGCGAGGTCAGACGTTCTTCTCAACTTCTGGTTGAGCCGGCTTTCGGGTTCGATGCCTGTTTGTTTAATAGATACCTGACGGCGAGGTCAGATGTTCTACTCAACTTCAGGTTGAACCAGCCTTCGTGTTCGATGCCTGTTTGTTTAACAGATGCCTGACGGCGAGGTCAAATGTTTCTCTCAATTTCGGGTTGAGCCGGCCTTCGGGTTCCAAGCCTGGTTGTTTAACAAATACCTGACGGTGAGGTCAGATGTTCTTATCAACTTCAGGTTGAGCTGGCCTTCGGGTTCGATTCCTTCTTGTTTAACAGATGCCTCATGGCGAGGTCAGATGTTCCTCTCAACTTGGTGTTGAGCCGGCCTTCGGGTTTGATGCCTATTTGTTTAACAGATACCTGACAGCGAGGTCAGATGTTCTTCTCAACTTCTGGTTGAGCCGGCCTTCGGGTTCGATGCCTGTTTGTTTAACAGATGCCTGACAGCAAGGTCACATGTTCTTCTCAACTTTGGGTTAAGCCGGCCTTCGGGTTCGATGCCTTTTTATTTAATAGATACCTGACGGCGAGGTCAGATGTTCTTCTGAACTTCTGGTTGTGCCGCCTTCAGTTTTGATTCTTATTTGTTTAACAGATGCCTGACGGCGAGGTCAAATGTTCCTCCCAACTTGGTGTTGAGCCGGCCTTCGGGTTCGATGCCTGTTTGTTTTATAAATGCCTGACGGCAAGGTCTAATGTTCATATCAACTTCTGGTTGAGCCGCCCTTCGGGTTCGATGCCTGCCTTTTTAACAGATGCCACACAGCGAGGTCAGATGTTCCTCTCAACTTCGTGTTGAGCCGGCCTTCGGGTTAAATGCCTATTTGTTTAACAGATCCCTGACGGCGAGGTCAGATGTTCTTCTCAACTTCAGGTTTAGCCGGCCGTCTGGTTTGATGCCTGTTTGTTTAACAGATGCCTGACAGCGAGGTCACATGTTTTTCTCAACTTTGGGTTGAGTCGGCCTTCAGGTTCGATGCCTGTTTGTTTAACAGATACCTGACAGCGAGGTCAGATGTTCTTCTCAACTTCCGGTTGAGCCTCCTTTGGTTTCGATGCCTGTTTGTTTAACAGATGCCTGACGGCGAGGTCAAATGTTCCTCTCAACTTGGTGTTGAGCCGGCCTTCGGGTTCGATGCCTGTTTGTTTAACAGATGCCTGACGGCGAGGTCACATGTTCTTCTTAACTTCTGGTTGAGCCGCCCTACGAGTTCGATGCCTGCTTGTTTAACAGATACCTCACGGCTAGCTCAGATGTTCCTCTCAACTTCATGTTGAGTCGGCCTTCGGGTTAAATGCCTCTTTGTTTAACAGATACCTGACGGCGATGTCAGATGTTCATCTCAACTTCAGGTTGAGCCGGCCTTCGGATTTAATGCCTGTTTTTTTAGCAGATGCCTGACAGTGAGGTCAGATGTTCCTCTCAACTTCGTGTTGTGCCGGCCTTCGGTTTCAATGCCTGTTTGTTTAACATATACCTGACGGCGAGGTCAGATGTTCTTCTCAATTTCAGGTTAAGCCGGCCTTCGGGTTCGATGCCTATTTGTTTAATAGATGCCTGACAGTGAGGTCACATATTCTTCTCAACTTTGGGTTGAGCCGTCCTTCGGGATCGATGCCTGTTTGTTTAACAAATACCTGACGGCGAGGTCAGATGTTCTTCTCAACTTCCGATTGAGCCGCCTTCGATTTCGATGCCTGTTTGTTTAACAGATGCCTGACGGCGAGGTCAAATGTTCCTCTCAAATTGGTGTTGAGTCGGCCTTCGGGTTCGATGCCTGTTTTTTTAATAGATGCCTGACGACAAGCTCTAATGTTCTTATCAACTTCTGGTTGAGCCGCCCAACGGGTTCGATGCCTTCTTATTTAACAGATGACTCACTGTGACGTCAGATGTTCTTCTCAACTTCAGGTTGAACCAGCCTTCGTGTTCGATGCTTGTTTGTTTAACAGATGCCTGACGGCGAGATCAAATGTTTCTCTCAACTTCGGGTTGAGCCGGCCTTCGGGTTCGAAGCCTGTTTGTTTAACAGATACCTGACGGTGAGGTCAGATGTTCTTTTCAACTTCTGGTTGAGCCGGCCTTCGGGTTCGATTCCTTCTTGTTTAACAGACGCCTCACGGCGAGGTCAGTTGTTCCTCTCAACTTGGTGTTGAGCCGGCCTTCGGGTTCGATGCCTATTTGTTTAACAAATACCTGACGGCGAGGTCAGTTGTTCTTCTCAACTTCTGGTTGAGCCGGCCTTCGGGTTCAATGCCTGTTTATTTAACAGATGCCTGAAAGCAAGGTCACATGTTCTTCTCAACTTCGGGTTGAGCCGGCCTTCGGGTTCGATGCCTGTTTGTTTAACAGATACCTGACGCCGAGGTCAGATGTTCTTCTCAACTTCCGGTTGAGCCGCCTTCAGTTTCGATTTCTGTTTGTTTAACAGATGCCTGACGACGAGGTCAAATGTTCCTCTCGACTTGGTGTTGAGGCGGCCTTCGGGTTCGATGCCTGTTTGTTTTATAAATGCCTGACGGTAAGGTCTAATGTTCTTATCAACATCTGGTTGAGCCGCCCTTCGAGTTCAATGCCTGCTTGTTTAATAGATACCTCACGGCGAGGTCAGATGTTCCTCTCAACTTCGTGTTGAGCCGGCCTTCGGGTTAAATGCCTATTTGTTTAACAGATACCTGACGGCGATGTCAGATGTTCTTCTCAACTTCAGGTTGAGCCAGCCTTCGGATTCGATGCCTGTTTGTTTAACAGATGCCTGACAGCGATGTCAGATGTTCTTCTCAACTTCGGGTTGAGCCGCCCTTCGGGATCGATGTCTGTTTGTTTAACAGATACCTGACGATGAGGTCAGATGTTCTTCATAAATTCTGGTTGACCCGGCCTTCGGGTTCGATGCCTGTTTGTTTAATAGATACCTGACGTCGAGGTCAGATGTTCTTCTCAATTTCAGGTTGAGCCGGCCTTCGGGTTCGATGCCTGTTTGTTTAACAGATGCCTGACAGCGAGGTCACATGTTCTTCTCAACTTCAGGTTGAGCCGGCCTTCGGGTTCGATGCCTTTTTATTTAATAGATACCTGACGGCAAGGTCAGATGTTTTTCTCAACTTCCGGTTGAGCCGCCTTCGGTTTCGATGCCTGTTTGTTTAACAGATGCCTGACGGCGAGGTCAAATGTTCCTCTCAACTTGGTGTTGAGTTGGCCTTCGGGATCAATGCCTGTTTGTTTAATAGATGCCTGACGACAAGGTCTAATGTTCTTATCAACTTCTGGTTGAGCCGCCCTTCGGGTTAGATGCCTGCTTGTTTAACATATGCCTAACAGCGAGATCATATGTTCCTCTCAACTTCGTGTTGTGCTGGCCTTCGAGTTCAATGCCTGTTTATTTAACAGATACCTGACGGCGAGGTCAGATATTCTTCACAACTTCAGGTTGAGCCGGCCTTCGGGTTCGATGCCTGTTTGTTTAACAGATGCCTGACAGTGAGGTCAGATGTTCTTCTCAACTTCAGGTTGAGCTGACCTTCGGGTTCGATGCCTGTTTGTTTAACAGATACCTGACGGCGAGGTCAGATGTTCTTCTCAACTTCTGGTTGAGCCGGCCTTCGGGTGCGATGCCTGTTTGTTTAACAGATACTTGACGGTGCGGTCAGATGTTCTTCTCAACATCAGGTAGAGCCGGCCTTCGAGTTCGATGCCTGTTTGTTTAACAGATGCCTGACAGCGAGGTCACGTGTTCTTCTCAACTTCGGGTTGAGCCGGTCTTCGGGTTCGATGCGTTTTTGTTTATTAGATACCTGACGGAGAGGTTTGATGTTCTTCTCAACTTCCGTTTGAGCCGCCTTCGGTTTCGATGCCTGTTTGTTTAACAAATGCCTGACGGCGAGGTAAAATGTTCCTCTCAACTTGGTGTTGAGCCGGCCTTCGGGTTCGATGCTTGTTTGTTTAATAGATGCCTGACGGTAATGTCTAATGTTCTTATCAACTTCTGGTTGAGCCGCCCTTCGGGTTCGATGCCTGCCTGTTTAACAGATGCCTCACAGCGACGTCAGATGTTCTTCTCAACTTCTGGTGTATCCGGCCTTCGGGTTTGATGCCTGTTTGTTTAACAAATCCCTGACGGCGAGGTCAGATGTTCTTCTCAACTTCAGGTTGAGCCGACCTACTGGTTCGATGCCTGTTTGTTTATCAGATGCTTGACGGCGAGGTCAGATGTTCTTCACAACTTCTGGTTGAGCCGGCCTTCGGGTTCGATACCTGTTTGTTTAATAGATACCTGGCGGCGAGGTCTGATGTTCTTCTCAATTTCAGGTTGAGCCGGCTTTCGGGTTCGATGCCTATTTGTTTAATAGATGCCGGACATCAAGGTCACATATTCTTCTCAACTTCGGGTTGAGCCGTCCTTCGGGATCGATGCCTGTTTGTTTAACAGATACCTGATGGCAAGGTCAGATATTCTTCTCAACTTCCGGTTGAGCCGCCTTCGATTTCGATGCCTGTTTGTTTAACAGATGCCTGACGGCGAGGTCAAATGTTCCTCTCAAATTGGTGTTGAGTCGGCCTTCGGGTTCGATGTCAGTTTGTTTAATAGATGCCTGACGACAAGGTCTAATGTTCTTATAAACTTCTGGTTGAGCCTCCCTTCGCGTTCGATGCCTGCTTGTTTAACAGATGCCTAACAGCGAGGTCAAATGTTCCTCTCAACTTCGAGTTGTGCCGGCCTTCGGGTTCAATGCCTGTTTGTTTAACAGATACATGACGGCGAGGTCAGATGGTCTTCTTAACATCAGGTTGATTCGGCCTTCGGGTTCGATGCATGTTTGTTTAATAGATGCCGGACAACAAGGTCACATATTCTTCTCAACTTCGGGTTGAGCCTTCCTTCGGGATCCATGCCTGTTTGTTTAACAGATACCTGATGGCGAGGTCAGATGTTCTTCTCAACTTCCGGTTGAGCCGCCTACGGTTTCGATGCCTGTTTGTTTAACAGATGCTTGACGGCAAGGTCAAATGTTCCTCTCAAATTGGTGTTGAGTCGGCCTTCGGGTTCGATGCCTGTTTGTTTAATAGATGCCTGATGGCAAAGTCTAATGTTCTTATCAACTTCTGGTTGAGCCGCCCTTCGAGTTCGATGCCTGCTTGTTTAACAGATGCCTAACAGCGAGGTCAAATGTTCCTCTCAACTTCGTGTTGTGCCGGCCTTCGGGTTCAATGCTTGTTTGTTTAATAGATACATGACGGCGAGGTCAGATGTTCTTCTTAACATCAGGTTGAGCCGGCCTTCGGGTTCGATGCCTGTTTGTTTAACAGATGCCTGACAGTGAGGTCAGATATTCTTCTAAACTTCGGGTTGAGCCGGCCTTCGGGTTCGATGCCTGTTTGTTTAACAGATACCTGACGGCGAGGTCAGATGTTTCTCACAACTTCTGGTTGAGCCGGCCTTCGGGTTCGACGCCTATTTGTTTAACAGATACCTGACGGCGAGGTCAGATGTTCTTCTCAATTTCAGGTTGAGCCGACCTTCGGGTTTAATGCCTAATTGTTTAACAGATGCCTGACAGCGAGGTCACATATTCTTCTCAACTTCGGGTTGAGTCGTCCTTCGAGATCGATGCCTGTTTCTTTAACAGATACCTGAAGGCGAGGTCAGATGTTCTTCTCAACTTCCGGTTGAGCCGCCTTCGGTTTAGATGCCTGTTGGCGAGGTCAAATGTTCCTCTCAAATTGGTGTTGAGTCGGCCTTCGGGTTCGATGCCTGTTTGTTTAATAGATGCCTGACGACAAGGTCTAATGTTCTTATCAACTTCTGGTTGAGCCGCCCTTCGGGTTCGATGCCTGCTTGTTTAATAGATGCCTAACAGCGAGGTCAAATGTTCCTCTCAACTTCGTGTTGTGCCGGCCTTCGGGTTCAATGCCTGTTTGTTTAACAGATACATAACGGCGAGGTCAGATGTTCTTCTTAACATCAGGTTGAACCGGCCTTCGGGTTCGATGCCTGTTTGTTTAACAAATGCCTTACAGTGAGGTCAGATGTTCTTCTCAACTTCGGGTTGAGCCGGCCTTCGGGTTCGATGCCTGTTTGTTTAACAGATACCTGACGGGGAGGTCAGATGATTTTCACAACTTCTGGTTGAGCTGGCCTTCGGGTTCGATGTCTGTTTGTTTAACAGATACCTGACGGCGAGGTCAGATGTTCTTCTTAATTTCAGGTTGAGCCGACCTTCGGGTTCGATGCCTAATTGTTTAACAGATGCCTGACAGCGAGGTCACATATTCTTCTCAACTTCGGGTTGAGTCGTCCTTCGGGATCGATGCCTGTTTGTTTAACAGATACCTGAGGGCGAGCCAAGATGTTCTTCTCAACTTCCGGTTGAGCCGCCTTTGAATCTGATGCCTGTTTGTTTAACAGATGCCTGACGATGAGGTCAAATGTTCCTCTCAAATTGGTGTTGAGTCGGCCTGCGGGTTCGATGCCTGTTTGTTTAATAGATGCCTGACGGCAAGGTCTAATGTTCTTATACTCTTCTGGTTGAGCCGCCCTTCGGGTTCAATGCCTGCTTGTTTAACAGATGCCTAACAGCAAGGTCAAATGCTCCTCTCAACTTCGTGTTGTGCCGGCCTTCGGGTTCAATGCCTGTTTGTTTAACAGATACATGACGGGGAGGTCAGATGTTCTTCTTAACTTCAGGTTGAGCCGGCCTTCGGGTTTGATGCCTGTTTGTTTAACAGATGCCTGACAGTGAGGTCAGATGTTCTTTTCAACTTCGGGTTGAGCCGGCCTTCGGGTTCGATGCCCGTTTTTTAACAGATACCTGACGGCGAGGTAAGATGTTCTTCACAACTTCTGGTTGAGCCGACCTTCGGGTTCGATGCCTGTTTGTTTAACAGATACCTGACGGCGAGGTCAGATGTTCTTCTCAATTTCTGGTTGAGCCGGCCTTCGGGTTCGATGCCTGTTTGTTTAACAGATGCCTGACAGCGAGGTCACATATTTTTCTCAACTTCGGGTTGAGCCGTCCTTCGGGATCGATGCCTGTTTGTTTAACAGATACCTCACGGCGAGGTCAGATGTTCTTCTCAACTTCCGGTTGAGCACCCTTCGGTTTCGATGCCTGTTTGTTTAACAGATGCCTGACGGCGAGGTCAAATGTTCCTCTCAACTTGGTGTTGAGCCGGCCTTCGGGTTCGATGCTTGTTTGTTTAATAGATGCCTGACGGTAAGGTCTAATGTTCTTATCAACTTCTGGTTGAGCCGCCCTTCGGGTTCGATGCCTGCTTGTTTAACAGATACCTGACTGCGAGGTCAGATGTTCTTCACAACTTCTGGTTGAGCCGGCCTTCGGGTTCGATGCCTGTTTGTTTAATAGATACCTGACGGCGAGGTCAGATGTTCTTCTTAACTTCAGGTTGAGCCGGCCTTCGGGTTCGATGCCTGTTTGTTTAACAGATGCCTGACAACAAGGTCACATATTCTTCTCAACTTCGGGTTGAGCCGTCCTTCGGGATCGATGCCTATTTATTCAACAGATCCCTAACAGCGAGGTCAGATGTTCCTCTCAACTTGGTGTTGAGCCGGCCTTCGGGTTCGATGCCTGTTTGTTTAATAGATTCCTGACGGCAAGGTCTAATGTTCTTATCAACTTCTGGTTGAGTCGGCCTTCGGGTTCGATGCCTGCTTGTTTAACAGATGCCTCACAGCGAGGTCAGATGTTCTTCTCGACTTCTGGTTGAGCCGGCCTTCGGGTTCGATGCCTGTTTGTTTAACAAATACCTGACGGCGAGGTCAGACGTTCTTCTTAACTTCAGGTTGAGCCGGCCTTCAGGTTCGATGCCTGTTTGTTTAATAGATGCCTGACAGTGAGGTCAGATGTTCTTCTCAACTTCGGGTTGAGTCGGCCTTCGGGTTCGATGCCTGTTTGTTTAACAGATACCTGACGGCGAGGTCAGATGTTCTTCACAATTTCTGGTTGAGCCGACCTTCGGGTTCGATGCCTGTTTGTTTAACAGATACCTGACGGCGAGGTCAGATGTTCTTCTCAATTTCAGGTTGGGCCGTCCTTCGGGATCGATGCCTGTTTGTTTAACAGATACCTGACGGCGAGGTCAGATGTTCTTCTCAACTTCCGGTTGAGCCGCCTTTGGTTTTGATGTCTGTTTGTTTAACAGATGCCTGACGGCAAGGTCAAATGTTCCTCTCAAATTGGTGTTTAGTAGGCCTTCGGGTTCGATTCCTGTTTGTTTAATAGATGCCTGACGGGAAGGTCTAATGTTCTTATCAACTTCTGGTTGAGCCGCCCTTCGGTTCGATGCCTGCTTGTTTAACAGATGCCTAACAGCGAGGTCAGATGTTCCTCTCAACTTCGTGTTATGCCGGCCTTCGGGTTCAATGCATGTTTGTTTAACAGATACCTGACGGCGAGGTCAGATGTTCTTCTCAACTTCAGGTTGAGCCGGCCTTCGGGTTCGATGCCTGTTTGTTTAACAGATGCCTGACAGTGAGGTCAGACGTTCTTCTCAACTTCGGGTTGAGCCGGCCTTCGGGTTCGATGCCTGTTTGTTTAACAGATACCTGACGGCGAGGTCAGATGTTCTTCTCAACTTCTGGTTGAGCCGGCCTTCGGGTTTGATGCCTGTTTGTTTAACAGATACTTGACAGCAAGGTCAGATGTTCTTCTCAACTTCAGGTTGAGCCGGCCTTTGGGTTCGATGCCTATTTGTTTAACAGATGCCTGACAGCAAGGTCACATGTTCTTCTTAATTTCGGGTTGAGCCGGCCTTCGAGTTCGATGCCTATTTGTTTAACAGATACCTGACGGCGAGGTTGGATATTCTTCTCAACTTTCGGTTGAGCAGCCTTCGGTTTCGATGCCTGTTTGTTTAACAGATACCTGACAGCGAGGTCAAATGTTCCTCTCAACTTGGTGTTGAGCTGGCCTTCGGGTTCGATGCCTGTTTGTTTAATAGATGCCTGACGACAAGGTCTAATGTTCTTATCAACTTCTGGTTGAGCCGCCCTTCAGGTTTGATGCCTGCTTATTTAACAGATGCCTCACGGCGAGGTCTAATGTTCTTATCAACTTCTGGTTGAGCCGCCCTTCGGGTTCGATGCCTGCTTGTTTAACAGATACCTGACGGCGAGGTCAGATGTTCTTCTTAACTTCAGGTTGAGCCGGCCTTCGGGTTCGATGCCTGTTTGTTTAACAGATGCCTGACAACAAGGTCACATATTCTTCTCAACTTCGGGTTGAGCCGTCCTTCGGGATCGATGCCTGTTTATTCAACAGATCCCTAACAGCGAGGTCAGATGTTCCTCTCAACTTGGTGTTGAGCCGGCCTTCGGGTTCGATGCCTGTTTGTTTAATAGATTCCTGACGGCAAGGTCTAATGTTCTTATCAACTTCTGGTTGAGTCGGCCTTCGGGTTCGATGCCTGCTTGTTTAACAGATGCCTCACAGCGAGGTCAGATGTTCTTCTCGACTTCTGGTTGAGCCGGCCTTCGGGTTCGATGCCTGTTTGTTTAACAAATACCTGACGGCGAGGTCAGACGTTCTTCTTAACTTCAGGTTGAGCCGGCCTTCAGGTTCGATGCCTGTTTGTTTAATAGATGCCTGACAGTGAGGTCAGATGTTCTTCTCAACTTCGGGTTGAGTCGGCCTTCGGGTTCGATGCCTGTTTGTTTAACAGATACCTGACGGCGAGGTCAGATGTTCTTCACAATTTCTGGTTGAGCCGACCTTCGGGTTCGATGCCTGTTTGTTTAACAGATACCTGACGGCGAGGTCAGATGTTCTTCTCAATTTCAGGTTGGGCCGTCCTTCGGGATCGATGCCTGTTTGTTTAACAGATACCTGACGGCGAGGTCAGATGTTCTTCTCAACTTCCGGTTGAGCCGCCTTTGGTTTTGATGTCTGTTTGTTTAACAGATGCCTGACGGCAAGGTCAAATGTTCCTCTCAAATTGGTGTTTAGTCGGCCTTCGGGTTCGATTCCTGTTTGTTTAATAGATGCCTGACGGGAAGGTCTAATGTTCTTATCAACTTCTGGTTGAGCCGCCCTTCGGTTCGATGCCTGCTTGTTTAACAGATGCCTAACAGCGAGGTCAGATGTTCCTCTCAACTTCGTGTTATGCCGGCCTTCGGGTTCAATGCATGTTTGTTTAACAGATACCTGACGGCGAGGTCAGATGTTCTTCTCAACTTCAGGTTGAGCCGGCCTTCGGGTTCGATGCCTGTTTGTTTAACAGATGCCTGACAGTGAGGTCAGACGTTCTTCTCAACTTCGGGTTGAGCCGGCCTTCGGGTTCGATGCCTGTTTGTTTAACAGATACCTGACGGCGAGGTCAGATGTTCTTCTCAACTTCTGGTTGAGCCGGCCTTCGGGTTTGATGCCTGTTTGTTTAACAGATACTTGACAGCAAGGTCAGATGTTCTTCTCAACTTCAGGTTGAGCCGGCCTTTGGGTTCGATGCCTATTTGTTTAACAGATGCCTGACAGCAAGGTCACATGTTCTTCTTAATTTCGGGTTGAGCCGGCCTTCGAGTTCGATGCCTATTTGTTTAACAGATACCTGACGGCGAGGTTGGATATTCTTCTCAACTTCCGGTTGAGCAGCCTTCGGTTTTGATGCCTGTTTGTTTAACAGATACCTGACAGCAAGGTCAAATGTTCCTCTCAACTTGGTGTTGAGCCGGCCTTCGGGTTCGATGCCTGTTTGTTTAATAGATGCCTGACGACAAGGTCTAATGTTCTTATCAACTTCTGGTTGAGCCGCCCTTCAGGTTTGATGCCTGCTTATTTAACAGATGCCTCACGGCGAGGTCAGATGTTCTTCTCGACTTCTGGTTGAGCCGGCCTTCGGGTTCGATGCCTGTTTGTTTAACAGATACCTGACGGCGAGGTCAGATGCTCTTCTCAACTTCAGGTTGAGTCGGCCTTCTGGTTTTATGCCTGTTTGTTTAATAGATGCCTGACAGCGAGGTCACATGTTCTTCTCAACTTTGGGTTGACCCGGCCTTCGGGTTCGATTCCTGTTTGTTTAACAGATATTTGACGGCGAGGTCAGATGTTCTTCTCAACTTCCGGTTGAGCCACCTTCGGTTTCGATGCCTGTTTGTTTGACAGATGCCTGACAGCGAGGTGAAATGTTCCTCTCAAATTGGTGTTGAGTCGGCCTTCGGGTTCGATGCCTGTTTGTTTAATAGATGCCTGACGGCAAGGTCTAATGTTCTTATCAACTTCTGGTTGAGCCGCCCTTTGGGTTCGATGCCTACTTGTTTAACAGATGCCTAACAGCAAGGTCAAATGTTCCTCTCAACTGGGTGTTGTACCGGTCATCGGGTTTAATGCCTATTTGTTTAACAGATACATGACGGCAAGGTCAGATGTCATTCTTAACATCAGGTTGAGCCGGCCTTCGGGTTCGATGCCTGTTTGTTTAACAGATGCCTGACAGTGAGGTCATATGTTCTTCTCAACTTCGGGTTGAGCCGGCCTTCGGCTTCGATGCCTGTTTGTTTAACAGATACTTGACAGCGAGGTCAGATGTTTTTCACATCTTCTGGTTGAGCTGGCCTTCGGGTTCGATGCCTGTTTTTTTAACAGATACCTGACAGCGAGGTCAGATGTTCTTCTCAATTTCAGGTTGAGCCGACCTTCGAGTTCAATGCCTAATTGTTTAACAGATGCCTGACAGCGAGGTCACATATTCTTCTCAACTTCGGGTTGAGCCGTCCTTCGGGATCGATGCCTGTTTGTTTAACAGATACCTGACGGCGCGGTCAGATGTTCTTCTCAACTTCCGGTTGAGCCGCCTTCGGTTTCGATGCCTGTTTGTTTAACAGATGCCTGACTGTGAGGTCAAATGTTCCTCTCAAATTGGTGTTGGGTCGGCCTTCGGGTTCGATGCCTGTTTGTTTATAGATGCCTGACGACAAAGTGTAATGTTCTTATCAACTTCTGATTGAGCCGCCCTTCGGGTTCGATTCCTGCTTGTTTAACAGATGCCTAACTGCAAGGTCAAATGTTCCTCTCAACTTCGTGTTGTGTCGGCCTCCGGGTTCAATGCCTGTTTGTTTAACAGATACATGACGGCGAGGTCAGATGTTCTTCTTAACTTCAGGTTGAGCCGACCTTCGGGTTCGATGCCTGTTTGTTTAACAGATGCCTGACAATGAGGTCAGATGTTCTTCTCAACTTCGGGGTAAGCCGGCCTTCGGGTTCGATGCCTGTTTGTTTAATAGATACCTGACGGCGAGGTCAGATGTTCTTTACAACTTCTGGTTGAGCCGGCCTTCGGGTTCGATGCCTGTTTGTTTAACAGATACCTGACGGCGAAGTCAGATGTTCTTCTCAATTTCAGGTTGATCCGGCCTTCGGGTTCGATGCCTAATTGTTTAACAGATGCCTGATAGCGAGGTCACATATTCTTCTCAACTTCGGGTTGAGCCGGCCTTCGGGTTCGATGCCTATTTGTTTAACAGATACCTGACGGTGAGGTCTGATGTTCTTCTTAACTTCCGGTTGAGCATCCTTTGGTTTCGATGCCTGTTTGTTTAACAGATGCCTGACGGCGAGGTCAAATGTTCCTCTCAACTTGGTGTTGAGCCGGCCTTCGGGTTCGATGCCTGCTTATTTAACAGATGCCTCACAGCGAGGTCAGATGTTCTTCTCGACTTCTGGTTGAGCCGGACTTCGGGTTCGATGCCTGTTTGTTTAACAGATACCTGACGGCGAGGTCAGATGTTCTTCTTAACTTCAGGTTGAGTCGGCCTTTGGGTTCGATGCCTGTTTGTTTAACAGATGCCTGACAGTGAGGTCAGATGTTCTTCTCAACTTCGGGTTCGATGCCTGTTTGTTAAACAGATACCTGACGGCGAGGTCAGATGTTCTTCACAACTTCTGGTTGAGCCGGCCTTCGGGTTCGATGCCTGTTTGTTTAACAGATACCTGACGGCGAGGTCAGATGTTCTTCTCAATTTCAGGTTGGGCCGTCCTTTGGGATCGATGCCTGTTTGTTTAACAGATACCTGACGGCGAGGTCAGATGTTCTTCTCAACTTCCGGTTGAGCCGCCTTTGGTTTTGATGCCTGTTTGTTTAACAGATGCCTGACGGCGAGGTCAAATGTTCCTCTCAAATTGGTGTTGAGTCGGCCTTCAGGTTCGATGCCTGTTTGTTTAATAGATGCCTGACGGCAAGGTCTAATGTTCTAATCAACTTCTGGTTGAGCCGCCCTTCGATTCGATGCCTGCTTGTTTAACAGATGCCTAACAACGAGGACAGATGTTCCTCTCAACTTCGTGTTGTGCCGGCCTTCGGGTTTGATGCCTGTTTGTTTAACAGATGCTTGACGGCGAGGTCAGATGTTCTTCTCAACTTCAGGTTGAGCCGGCCTTCGGGTTCGATGCCTATTTGTTTAACAGATGCCTGACAGCAAGGTCACACGTTCTTCTCAACTTCGGGTTGAGACGGCCTTCGGGTTCGATGCCTATTTGTTTAACAGATACCTGACAGCGAGGTCAGATATTCTTCTCAACTTCCGGTTGAGCAGCCTTCGGTTTCGATGCCTGTTTGTTTAACAGATGCCTGACAGCGAGCCAAATGTTCCTCTCAACTTGGTGTTGAGCCGGCCTTCGGGTTTGATGCCTGTTTGTTTAATAGATGCCTGACGGCAAGGTCTAATGTTCTTATCAACTTCTAGTTGAGCCGCCCATCGGGTTTGATGCCTGCTTATTTAAGAGATGCCTCACGGCGAGGTCAGATGTTCTTCTCGACTTCTGGTTGAGCCGGCCTTCGGGTTCGATGCCTGTTTGTTTAACAAATACCTGACGGCGAGGTCAGATGCTCTTCTCAACTTCAGGTTGAGCCGGCCTTCTGTTTTTATGCCTGTTTGTTTAATAGATGCCTGACAGTGAGGTCACATGTTCTTCTCAACTTTGGGTTGACCCGGCCTTCGGGTTCGATGCCTGTTTGTTTAACAGATATCTGACGGCGAGGTCAGATGTTCTTCTCAACTTCCGGTTGAGCCACCTTCGGTTTCGATGCCTATTTGTTTGACAGATGCCTGACGGCGAGGTCAAATGTTCCTCTCAAATTGGTGTTGAGTCGGCCTTCGGGTTCGATGCTTGTTTGTTTAATAGATGCCTGACGGCAAGGTCTAATGTTCTTATCAACTTCTGGTTGAGCCTCCCTTCGGGTTCGATGCCTACTTGTTTAACAGATGCCTAACAGCAAGGTCAAATGTTCCTCTCAACTTCGTGTTGTACCGGCCATCGGGTTCAATGCCTATTTGTTTAACAGATACATGACGGCGAGGTCAGATGTTCTTCTTAACATCAGGTTGAGCCGGCCTTTGGGTTCGATGCCTGTTTGTTTAACAGATGCCTGACAGTGAGGTCAGATGTTCTTCTCAACTTCGGGTTGAGCCGGCCTTCGGCTTCGATACCTGTTTGTTTAACAGATACCTGACGGCGAGGTCAAATGTTTTTCACATCTTCTGGTTGAGCTGGCCTTCGGGTTCGATGCCTGTTTGTTTAACAGATACCTGACAGCGAGGTCAGATGTTCTTCTCAATTTTAGGTTGAGCCGACCTTCGGGTTCGATGCCTAATTGTTTAACAGATGCCTGACAGCGAGGTCACATATTCTTCTCAACTTCGGGTTGAGCCGTCCTTCGGGATCGATGCCTGTTTGTTTAACAGATACCTGACGGCGAGGTCAGATGTTCTTCTCAGCTTCCGGTTGAGCCTCCTTCGGTTTCGATGCCTGCTTGTTTAACAGATGCCTGACGGTGAGGTCAAATGTTCCTCTAAAATTGGTGTTGAGTCGGCCTTCGGGTTCGATGCCTGTTTGTTTAATAGATGCCTGACGGCAAGGTGTAATGTTCTTATCAACTTCTGGTTGAGCCGCCCTTCGGGTTCGATGCCTGCTTGTTTAACAGAAGCCTAACAGCGAGGTCAAATGTTCCTCTCAACTTCGTGTTGTGCCGGCCTTCGGGTTCAATGCCTGTTTGTATAACAGATACATGACGGCGAGGTCAGATGTTCTTCTTAACTTTAGGTCGAGCCGGCCTTCAGGTTCGATGCCTGTTTGTTTAACAGATGCCTGATAGTGAGGTCAGATGTTCTTCTCAACTTCGGGTTGAGCCGGCTTTCGGGTTCGATGCCTATTTGTTTAACAGATACCTGACGGCGAGGTCAGACGTTCTTCTCAACTTCGGGTTGAGCCGGCCTTCGGGTTCGATGCCTGTTTGTTTAACAGATACCTGACGGCGAGGTCAGATGTTCTTCTCAACTTCTGGTTGAGCCGGCCTTCGGGTTTGATGCCTGTTTGTTTAACAGATGCTTGACGGCGAGGTCAGATGTTCTTCTCAACTTCAGGTTGAGCCGGCCTTCGGGTTCGATGCCTATTTGTTTAACAGATGCCTGACAGCAAGGTCACACGTTCTTCTCAACTTCGGGTTGAGACGGCCTTCGGGTTCGATGCCTATTTGTTTAACAGATACCTGACAGCGAGGTCATATATTCTTCTCAACTTCCGGTTGAGCAGCCTTCGGTTTCGATGCCTGTTTGTTTAACAGATGCCTGACAGCGAGCCAAATGTTCCTCTCAACTTGGTGTTGAGCCGGCCTTCGGGTTTGATGCCTGTTTGTTTAATAGATGCCTGACGGCAAGGTCTAATGTTCTTATCAACTTCTAGTTGAGCCGCCCATCGGGTTTGATGCCTGCTTATTTAAGAGATGCCTCACGGCGAGGTCAGATGTTCTTCTCGACTTCTGGTTGAGCCGGCCTTCGGGTTCGATGCCTGTTTGTTTAACAAATACCTGACGGCGAGGTCAGATGCTCTTCTCAACTTCAGGTTGAGCCGGCCTTCTATTTTTATGCCTGTTTGTTTAATAGATGCCTGACAGTGAGGTCACATGTTCTTCTCAACTTTGGGTTGACCCGGCCTTCGGGTTCGATGCCTGTTTGTTTAACAGATATCTGACGGCGAGGTCAGATGTTCTTCTCAACTTCCGGTTGAGCCACCTTCGGTTTCGATGCCTATTTGTTTGACAGATGCCTGACAGCGAGGTCAAATGTTCCTCTCAAATTGGTGTTGAGTCGGCCTTCGGGTTCGATGCTTGTTTGTTTAATAGATGCCTGACGGCAAGGTCTAATGTTCTTATCAACTTCTGGTTGAGCCTCCCTTCGGGTTCGATGCCTACTTGTTTAACAGATGCCTAACAGCAAGGTCAAATGTTCCTCTCAACTTCGTGTTGTACCGGCCATCGGGTTCAATGCCTATTTGTTTAACAGATACATGACGGCGAGGTCAGATGTTCTTCTTAACATCAGGTTGAGCCGGCCTTTGGGTTCGATGCCTGTTTGTTTAACAGATGCCTGACAGTGAGGTCAGATGTTCTTCTCAACTTCGGGTTGAGCCGGCCTTCGGCTTCGATACCTGTTTGTTTAACAGATACCTGACGGCGAGGTCAAATGTTTTTCACATCTTCTGGTTGAGCTGGCCTTCGGGTTCGATGCCTGTTTGTTTAACAGATACCTGACAGCGAGGTCAGATGTTCTTCTCAATTTTAGGTTGAGCCGACCTTCGGGTTCGATGCCTAATTGTTTAACAGATGCCTGACAGCGAGGTCACATATTCTTCTCAACTTCGGGTTGAGCCGTCCTTCGGGATCGATGCCTATTTGTTTAACAGATACCTGACGGTGAGGTCAGATGTTCTTCTCAGCTTCCGGTTGAGCCTCCTTCGGTTTCGATGCCTGCTTGTTTAACAGATGCCTGACGGTGAGGTCAAATGTTCCTCTAAAATTGGTGTTGAGTCGGCCTTCGGGTTCGATGCCTGTTTGTTTAATAGATGCCTGACGGCAAGGTGTAATGTTCTTATCAACTTCTGGTTGAGCCGCCCTTCGGGTTCGATGCCTGCTTGTTTAACAGAAGCCTAACAGCGAGGTCAAATGTTCCTCTCAACTTCGTGTTGTGCCGGCCTTCGGGTTCAATGGCTGTTTGTATAACAGATACATGACGGCGAGGTCAGATGTTCTTCTTAACTTTAGGTCGAGCCGGCCTTCAGGTTCGATGCCTGTTTGTTTAACAGATGCCTGATAGTTAGGTCAGATGTTCTTCTCAACTTCGGGTTGAGCCGGCTTTCGGGTTCGATGCCTGTTTGTTTAACAGATACCTGACGGCGAGGTCAGACGTTCTTCTCAACTTCGGGTTGAGCCGGCCTTCGGGTTCGATGCCTGTTTGTTTAACAAATACCTGACGGCGAGGTCAGATGTTCTTCTCAATTTCAGGTTGAACCGACCTTCGGGTTCGATGCCTAATTGTTTAACAGATGCCTGACAGCGAGGTCAAATATTCTTCTCATCTTCGGGTTGAGCCGTCCTTCGGGATCGATGCCTATTTGTTTAACAGATACCTGACGGCGAGGTCATATATTCTTCTCAACTTCCGGTTGAGCAGCCTTCGGTTTCGATGCCTGTTTGTTTAACAGATGCCTGACAGCGAGCCAAATGTTCCTCTCAACTTGGTGTTGAGCCGGCCTTCGGGTTTGATGCCTGTTTGTTTAATAGATGCCTGACGGCAAGGTCTAATGTTCTTATCAACTTCTAGTTGAGCCGCCCATCGGGTTTGATGCCTGCTTATTTAAGAGATGCCTCACGGCGAGGTCAGATGTTCTTCTCGACTTCTGGTTGAGCCGGCCTTCGGGTTCGATGCCTGTTTGTTTAACAAATACCTGACGGCGAGGTCAGATGCTCTTCTCAACTTCAGGTTGAGCCGGCCTTCTATTTTTATGCCTGTTTGTTTAATAGATGCCTGACAGTGAGGTCACATGTTCTTCTCAACTTTGGGTTGACCCGGCCTTCGGGTTCGATGCCTGTTTGTTTAACAGATATCTGACGGCGAGGTCAGATGTTCTTCTCAACTTCCGGTTGAGCCACCTTCGGTTTCGATGCCTATTTGTTTGACAGATGCCTGACGGCGAGGTCAAATGTTCCTCTCAAATTGGTGTTGAGTCGGCCTTCGGGTTCGATGCTTGTTTGTTTAATAGATGCCTGACGGCAAGGTCTAATGTTCTTATCAACTTCTGGTTGAGCCTCCCTTCGGGTTCGATGCCTACTTGTTTAACAGATGCCTAACAGCAAGGTCAAATGTTCCTCTCAACTTCGTGTTGTACCGGCCATCGGGTTCAATGCCTATTTGTTTAACAGATACATGACGGCGAGGTCAGATGTTCTTCTTAACATCAGGTTGAGCCGGCCTTTGGGTTCGATGCCTGTTTGTTTAACAGATGCCTGACAGTGAGGTCAGATGTTCTTCTCAACTTCGGGTTGAGCCGGCCTTCGGCTTCGATACCTGTTTGTTTAACAGATACCTGACGGCGAGGTCAAATGTTTTTCACATCTTCTGGTTGAGCTGGCCTTCGGGTTCGATGCCTGTTTGTTTAACAGATACCTGACAGCGAGGTCAGATGTTCTTCTCAATTTTAGGTTGAGCCGACCTTCGGGTTCGATGCCTAATTGTTTAACAGATGCCTGACAGCGAGGTCACATATTCTTCTCAACTTCGGGTTGAGCCGTCCTTCGGGATCGATGCCTATTTGTTTAACAGATACCTGACGGTGAGGTCAGATGTTCTTCTCAGCTTCCGGTTGAGCCTCCTTCGGTTTCGATGCCTGCTTGTTTAACAGATGCCTGACGGTGAGGTCAAATGTTCCTCTAAAATTGGTGTTGAGTCGGCCTTCGGGTTCGATGCCTGTTTGTTTAATAGATGCCTGACGGCAAGGTGTAATGTTCTTATCAACTTCTGGTTGAGCCGCCCTTCGGGTTCGATGCCTGCTTGTTTAACAGAAGCCTAACAGCGAGGTCAAATGTTCCTCTCAACTTCGTGTTGTGCCGGCCTTCGGGTTCAATGGCTGTTTGTATAACAGATACATGACGACGAGGTCAGATGTTCTTCTTAACTTTAGGTCGAGCCGGCCTTCAGGTTCGATGCCTGTTTGTTTAACAGATGCCTGATAGTTAGGTCAGATGTTCTTCTCAACTTCGGGTTGAGCCGGCTTTCGGGTTCGATGCCTGTTTGTTTAACAGATACCTGACGGCGAGGTCAGATGTTCTTCACAACTTCTGGATGAGCCGGCCTTCGGGTTCGATGCCTGTTTGTTTAACAAATACCTGACGGCGAGGTCAGATGTTCTTCTCAATTTCAGGTTGAACCGACCTTCGGGTTCGATGCCTAATTGTTTAACAGATGCCTGACAGCGAGGTCAAATATTCTTCTCATCTTCGGGTTGAGCCGTCCTTCGGGATCGATGCTTGTTTGTTTAACAGATACCTGACGGCGAGGTCAGATGTTCTTCTCAACTTCTGGTTGAGCCTCCTTCGGTTTCGATGCGTGTTTGTTTAACAGATGCCTGACGATGAGGTCAAATGTTCCTCTAAAATTTGTGTTGAGTCGGTCGTCGGGTTCGATGCCTGTTTGTTTAATAGATGCCTGACGGCAAGGTCTAATATTCTTATCAACTTCTGGTTGAGCCGCCCTTCGGGTTCGATGCCTGCTTGTTTAACAGATGCCTAACAGCAAGGTCAGATGTTCCTCTCAACTTCGTGATGTGCCGGCCTTCGGGTTCAATGCCTGTTTGTTTAACAGATACCTGACGGCCAGGTCAGATGTTCTTCTTAACTTCAGGTTGAGCCGGCCTTCGGGTTCGATGCCTGTTTTTTAACAGATGCCTGACAGTGAGGTCAGATGTTCTTCTCAACTTCGGGTTGAGCCGGCATTCGGGTTCGATGCCTGTTTGTTTAACAGATACCTGACGGCGAGGTCAGAGGTTCTTCACAACTTCGGGTTGAGCCAGCCTTCGGGTTCGATGCCTGTTTGTTTAACAGATACCTGACGGCGAGGTTAGATGTTCTTCTCAATTTCACGTTGAGTCGGCCTTCGGGTTCGATGCCTGTTTGTTTAACAGATGCCTGACAGCGAGGGCACATATTCTTCCCATGTTCGGGTTGAGCCGTCCTTCGGGATCGATGCCTGTTTGTTTAACAGATACCTGACGGCGAGGTCAGATGTTCTTTTCAACTTCCGGTTGAGCCGCCTTCGGTTTCGATGCCTGTTTGTTTAACAGATGCCTGACGGCGAGGTCAAATGTTCCTCTCAATTTGGTGTTGAGTCGGCCTTCGGGTTCGATGCCTATTTGTTTAATAGATGCCTGACGGCAAGGTGTAATGTTCTTATCAACTTCTGGTTGAGCCGCCCTTCGGGTTCGATGCCTGCTTGTTTAACAGAAGCCTAACAGTGAGGTCAAATGTTCCTCTCAACTTCGTGTTGTGCCGGCCTTCGGGTTCAATGCCTGTTTGTTTAACAGATACATGACGGCGAGGTCATATTATTCTTCTTAACTTCAGGTTCAGCCGGCCTTCAGGTTCGATGCCTGTTTGTTTAACAGATGCCTGACAGTGAGGTTTGATGTTCTTCTCAACTTCGGGTTGAGCCGACCTTCGGGTTCGATGCCTGTTTGTTTAACATATACCTGACGGCGAGGTCAGATGTTCTTCACAACTTCTGGTTGAGGCGGCCTTCGGGTTCGATGCTTGTTTATTTAACAGATACCTGACGGCGAAGTCAGATGTTCTTCTCAATTTCAGGTTGAGCCGGCCTTCGGGTTCGATGCCTAATTGTTTAACAGATGCCTGACAGCGAGGTCACATATTCTTCTCAACTTCGGGTTAAGCCGTCCTTCGGGATCGATGCCTGTTTGTTGAACAGATACCTGACGGCGAGGTCAGATGTTCTTCTCAACTTCAGGTTGAGCCTCCTTCGGTTTCGATGCCTGTTTGTTTAACAGATGCCTGGCGATGAGGTCAAAAGTTCCTCTAAAATTGGTGTTGAGTCGGTCGTCGGGTTCGATGCCTGTTTGTTTAATAGATGCCTGACGGCAAGGTCTAATGTTCTTATCAACTTCTGGTTGAGCAGCCCTTCGGGTTCGATGCCTGCTTGTTTAACAGATGCCTAACAGCAAGGTCAGATGTTCCTCTAAACTTCGTGATGTGCCGGCCTTCGGGTTCGATGCCTATTTGTTTAACAGATGCCTGACAGCAAGGTCACACGTTCTTCTCAACTTCGGGTTGAGACGGCCTTCGGGTTCGATGCCTATTTGTTTAACAGATACCTGACAGCGAGGTCAGATATTCTTCTCAACTTCCGGTTGAGCAGCCTTCGGTTTCGATGCCTGTTTGTTTAACAGATGCCTGACAGCGAGCCAAATGTTCCTCTCAACTTGGTGTTGAGCCGGCCTTCGGGTTTGATGCCTGTTTGTTTAATAGATGCCTGACGGCAAGGTCTAATGTTCTTATCAACTTCTAGTTGAGCCGCCCATCGGGTTTGATGCCTGCTTATTTAAGAGATGCCTCACGGCGAGGTCAGATGTTCTTCTCGACTTCTGGTTGAGCCGGCCTTCGGGTTCGATGCCTGTTTGTTTAACAAATACCTGACGGCGAGGTCAGATGCTCTTCTCAACTTCAGGTTGAGCCGGCCTTCTGTTTTTATGCCTGTTTGTTTAATAGATGCCTGACAGTGAGGTCACATGTTCTTCTCAACTTTGGGTTGACCCGGCCTTCGGGTTCGATGCCTGTTTGTTTAACAGATATCTGACGGCGAGGTCAGATGTTCTTCTCAACTTCCGGTTGAGCCACCTTCGGTTTCGATGCCTATTTGTTTGACAGATGCCTGACGGCGAGGTCAAATGTTCCTCTCAAATTGGTGTTGAGTCGGCCTTCGGGTTCGATGCTTGTTTGTTTAATAGATGCCTGACGGCAAGGTCTAATGTTCTTATCAACTTCTGGTTGAGCCTCCCTTCGGGTTCGATGCCTACTTGTTTAACAGATGCCTAACAGCAAGGTCAAATGTTCCTCTCAACTTCGTGTTGTACCGGCCATCGGGTTCAATGCCTATTTGTTTAACAGATACATGACGGCGAGGTCAGATGTTCTTCTTAACATCAGGTTGAGCCGGCCTTTGGGTTCGATGCCTGTTTGTTTAACAGATGCCTGACAGTGAGGTCAGATGTTCTTCTCAACTTCGGGTTGAGCCGGCCTTCGGCTTCGATACCTGTTTGTTTAACAGATACCTGACGGCGAGGTCAAATGTTTTTCACATCTTCTGGTTAAGCTGGCCTTCGGGTTCGATGCCTGTTTGTTTAACAGATACCTGACAGCGAGGTCAGATGTTCTTCTCAATTTTAGGTTGAGCCGACCTTCGGGTTCGATGCCTAATTGTTTAACAGATGCCTGACAGCGAGGTCACATATTCTTCTCAACTTCGGGTTGAGCCGTCCTTCGGGATCGATGCCTGTTTGTTTAACAGATACCTGACGGCGAGGTCAGATGTTCTTCTCAGCTTCCGGTTGAGCCTCCTTCGGTTTCGATGCCTGCTTGTTTAACAGATGCCTGACGGTGAGGTCAAATGTTCCTCTAAAATTGGTGTTGAGTCGGCCTTCGGGTTCGATGCCTGTTTGTTTAATAGATGCCTGACGGCAAGGTGTAATGTTCTTATCAACTTCTGGTTGAGCCGCCCTTCGGGTTCGATGCCTGCTTGTTTAACAGAAGCCTAACAGCGAGGTCAAATGTTCCTCTCAACTTCGTGTTGTGCCGGCCTTCGGGTTCAATGCCTGTTTGTATAACAGATACATGACGGCGAGGTCAGATGTTCTTCTTAACTTTAGGTCGAGCCGGCCTTCAGGTTCGATGCCTGTTTGTTTAACAGATGCCTGATAGTGAGGTCAGATGTTCTTCTCAACTTCGGGTTGAGCCGGCTTTCGGGTTCGATGCCTGTTTGTTTAACAGATACCTGACGGCGAGGTCAGACGTTCTTCTCAACTTCGGGTTGAGCCGGCCTTCGGGTTCGATGCCTGTTTGTTTAACAGATACCTGACGGCGAGGTCAGATGTTCTTCTCAACTTCTGGTTGAGCCGGCCTTCGGGTTTGATGCCTGTTTGTTTAACAGATGCTTGACGGCGAGGTCAGATGTTCTTCTCAACTTCAGGTTGAGCCGGCCTTCGGGTTCGATGCCTATTTGTTTAACAGATGCCTGACAGCAAGGTCACACGTTCTTCTCAACTTCGGGTTGAGACGGCCTTCGGGTTCGATGCTTATTTGTTTAACAGATACCTGACAGCGAGGTCAGATATTCTTCTCAACTTCCGGTTGAGCAGCCTTCGGTTTCGATGCCTGTTTGTTTAACAGATGCCTGACAGCGAGCCAAATGTTCCTCTCAACTTGGTGTTGAGCCGGCCTTCGGGTTTGATGCCTGTTTGTTTAATAGATGCCTGACGGCAAGGTCTAATGTTCTTATCAACTTCTAGTTGAGCCGCCCATCGGGTTTGATGCCTGCTTATTTAAGAGATGCCTCACGGCGAGGTCAGATGTTCTTCTCGACTTCTGGTTGAGCCGGCCTTCGGGTTCGATGCCTGTTTGTTTAACAAATACCTGACGGCGAGGTCAGATGCTCTTCTCAACTTCAGGTTGAGCCGGCCTTCTGTTTTTATGCCTGTTTGTTTAATAGATGCCTGACAGTGAGGTCACATGTTCTTCTCAACTTTGGGTTGACCCGGCCTTCGGGTTCGATGCCTGTTTGTTTAACAGATATCTGACGGCGAGGTCAGATGTTCTTCTCAACTTCCGGTTGAGCCACCTTCGATTTCGATGCCTATTTGTTTGACAGATGCCTGACGGCGAGGTCAAATGTTCCTCTCAAATTGGTGTTGAGTCGGCCTTCGGGTTCGATGCTTGTTTGTTTAATAGATGCCTGACGGCAAGGTCTAATGTTCTTATCAACTTCTGGTTGAGCCTCCCTTCGGGTTCGATGCCTACTTGTTTAACAGATGCCTAACAGCAAGGTCAAATGTTCCTCTCAACTTCGTGTTGTACCGGCCATCGGGTTCAATGCCTATTTATTTAACAGATACATGACGGCGAGGTCAGATGTTCTTCTTAACATCAGGTTGAGCCGGCCTTTGGGTTCGATGCCTGTTTGTTTAACAGATGCCTGACAGTGAGGTCAGATGTTCTTCTCAACTTCGGGTTGAGCCGGCCTTCGGCTTCGATACCTGTTTGTTTAACAGATACCTGACGGCGAGGTCAAATGTTTTTCACATCTTCTGGTTGAGCTGGCCTTCGGGTTCGATGCCTGTTTGTTTAACAGATACCTGACAACGAGGTCAGATGTTCTTCTCAATTTTAGGTTGAGCCGACCTTCGGGTTCGATGCCTAATTGTTTAACAGATGCCTGACAGCGAGGTCACATATTCTTCTCAACTTCGGGTTGAGCCGTCCTTCGGGATCGATGCCTGTTTGTTTAACAGATACCTGACGGCGAGGTCAGATGTTCTTCTCAGCTTCCGGTTGAGCCTCCTTCGGTTTCGATGCCTGCTTGTTTAACAGATGCCTGACGGTGAGGTCAAATGTTCCTCTAAAATTGGTGTTGAGTCGGCCTTCGGGTTCGATGCCTGTTTGTTTAATAGATGCCTGACGGCAAGGTGTAATGTTCTTATCAACTTCTGGTTGAGCCGCCCTTCGGGTTCGATGCCTGCTTGTTTAACAGAAGCCTAACAGCGAGGTCAAATGTTCCTCTCAACTTCGTGTTGTGCCGGCCTTCGGGTTCAATGGCTGTTTGTATAACAGATACATGACGACGAGGTCAGATGTTCTTCTTAACTTTAGGTCGAGCCGGCCTTCAGGTTCGATGCCTGTTTGTTTAACAGATGCCTGATAGTGAGGTCAGATGTTCTTCTCAACTTCGGGTTGAGCCGGCTTTCGGGTTCGATGCCTGTTTGTTTAACAGATACCTGACGGCGAGGTCAGATGTTCTTCACAACTTCTGGATGAGCCGGCCTTCGGGTTCGATGCCTGTTTGTTTAACAAATACCTGACGGCGAGGTCAGATGTTCTTCTCAATTTCAGGTTGAACCGACCTTCGGGTTCGATGCCTAATTGTTTAACAGATGCCTGACAGCGAGGTCAAATATTCTTCTCATCTTCGGGTTGAGCCGTCCTTCGGGATCGATGCCTGTTTGTTTAACAGATACCTGACGGCGAGGTCAGATGTTCTTCTCAACTTCTGGTTGAGCCTCCTTCGGTTTCGATGCGTGTTTGTTTAACAGATGCCTGACGATGAGGTCAAATGTTCCTCTAAAATTTGTGTTGAGTCGGTCGTCGGGTTCGATGCCTGTTTGTTTAATAGATGCCTGACGGCAAGGTCTAATATTCTTATCAACTTCTGGTTGAGCCGCCCTTCGGGTTCGATGCCTGCTTGTTTAACAGATGCCTAACAGCAAGGTCAGATGTTCCTCTCAACTTCGTGATGTGCCGGCCTTCGGGTTCAATGCCTGTTTGTTTAACAGATACCTGACGGCGAGGTCAGATGTTCTTCTTAACTTCAGGTTGAGCCGGCCTTCGGGTTCGATGCCTGTTTTTTAACAGATGCCTGACAGTGAGGTCAGATGTTCTTCTCAACTTCGGGTTGAGCCGACATTCGGGTTCGATGCCTGTTTGTTTAACAGATACCTGACGGCGAGGTCAGAGGTTCTTCACAACTTCGGGTTGAGCCAGCCTTCGGGTTCGATGCCTGTTTGTTTAACAGATACCTGACGGCGAGGTTAGATGTTCTTCTCAATTTCACGTTGAGTCGGCCTTCGGGTTCGATGCCTGTTTGTTTAACAGATGCCTGACAGCGAGGGCACATATTCTTCCCATGTTCGGGTTGAGCCGTCCTTCGGGATCGATGCCTGTTTGTTTAACAGATACCTGACGGCGAGGTCAGATGTTCTTTTCAACTTCCGGTTGAGCCGCCTTCGGTTTCGATGCCTGTTTGTTTAACAGATGCCTGACGGCGAGGTCAAATGTTCCTCTCAATTTGGTGTTGAGTCGGCCTTCGGGTTCGATGCCTATTTGTTTAATAGATGCCTGACGGCAAGGTGTAATGTTCTTATCAACTTCTGGTTGAGCCGCCCTTCGGGTTCGATGCCTGCTTGTTTAACAGAAGCCTAACAGTGAGGTCAAATGTTCCTCTCAACTTCGTGTTGTGCCGGCCTTCGGGTTCAATGCCTGTTTGTTTAACAGATACATGACGGCGAGGTCATATTATTCTTCTTAACTTCAGGTTCAGCCGGCCTTCAGGTTCGATGCCTGTTTGTTTAACAGATGCCTGACAGTGAGGTTTGATGTTCTTCTCAACTTCGGGTTGAGCCGACCTTCGGGTTCGATGCCTGTTTGTTTAACATATACCTGACGGCGAGGTCAGATGTTCTTCACAACTTCTGGTTGAGGCGGCCTTCGGGTTCGATGCTTGTTTATTTAACAGATACCTGACGGCGAAGTCAGATGTTCTTCTCAATTTCAGGTTGAGCCGGCCTTCGGGTTCGATGCCTAATTGTTTAACAGATGCCTGACAGCGAGGTCACATATTCTTCTCAACTTCGGGTTAAGCCGTCCTTCGGGATCGATGCCTGTTTGTTGAACAGATACCTGACGGCGAGGTCAGATGTTCTTCTCAACTTCAGGTTGAGCCTCCTTCGGTTTCGATGCCTGTTTGTTTAACAGATGCCTGGCGATGAGGTCAAAAGTTCCTCTAAAATTGGTGTTGAGTCGGTCGTCGGGTTCGATGCCTGTTTGTTTAATAGATGCCTGACGGCAAGGTCTAATGTTCTTATCAACTTCTGGTTGAGCAGCCCTTCGGGTTCGATGCCTGCTTGTTTAACAGATGCCTAACAGCAAGGTCAGATGTTCCTCTAAACTTCGTGATGTGCCGGCCTTCGGGTTCAATGCCTGTTTGTTTAACAGATACCTGACGGCGAGGTCAGATGTTCTTCTTAACTTCAGGTTGAGCCGGCCTTCGGGTTCGATGCCTGTTTTTTAATAGATGCCTGACAGTGAGGTCAGATGTTCTTCTCAACTTCGGGTTGAGCCGGCATTCGGGTTCGATGCCTGTTTGTTTAACAGATACCTGACGGCGAGGTCAGAGGTTCTTCACAACTTCGGGTTGAGCCGGCCTTCGGGTTCGATGCCTGTTTGTTTAACAGATACCTGACGGCGAGGTCAGATGTTCTTCTCAATTTCAGGTTGAGCCGACCTTCGGGTTCGATGCCTAATTGTTTAACAGATGCCTGACAGCGAGGTCACATATTCTTCTCAACTTTGGGTTGAGCCGTCCTTCGGGATCGATGCCTGTTTGTTTAACAGATACCTGACGGCGAGGTCAAATGTTCTTCTCAACTTCCGGTTGAGCCTCCTTCGGTTTCCATGCCTGCTTGTTTAACAGATGCCTGACGGTGAGGTCAAATGTTCCTCTCAAATTGGTGTTGAGTCGGCCTTCGGGTTCGATGCCTGTCTGTTTAATAGATGCCTGGCAGCAAGGTGTAATGTTCTTATCAACTTCTGGTTGAGCCGCCCTTCGGGTTCGATGCCTGCTTGTTTAACAGAAGCCTAACAGCGAGGTCAAATGTTCCTCTCAACTTCGTGTTGTGCCGGCCTTCGGGTTCAATGCCTGTTTGTTTAACAGATACATGACGACGAGGTCATATTGTTCTTCTTAACTTCAGGTTGAGCCAACCTTCAGGTTCGATGCCTGTTTGTTTAACAGATGCCTGACAGTGAGGTTTGATGTTCTTCTCAACTTCGGGTTGAGCCGACCTTCGGGTTCGATGCCTGTTTGTTTAACATATACCTGACGGCGAGGTCAGATGTTCTTCACAACTTCTGGTTGAGGCGGCCTTCGGGTTCGATGCTTGTTTATTTAACAGATACCTGACGGCGAAGTCAGATGTTCTTCTCAATTTCAGGTTGAGCCGGCCTTCGGGTTCGATGCCTAATTGTTTAACAGATGCCTGACAGCGAGGTCACATATTCTTCTCAACTTCGGGTTGAGCCGTCCTTCGGGATCGATGCCTGTTTGTTTAACAGATACCTGACGGCGAGGTCAGATGTTCTTCTCAACTTCAGGTTGAGCCTCCTTCGGTTTTGATGCCTGTTTGTTTAACAGATGCCTGACGATGAGGTCAAATGTTCCTCTCAAATTGGTGTTGAGTCGGCCTTCGGGTTCGATGCCTGTTTGTTTAATAGATGCCTGACGGCAAGGTCTAATGTTCTTATCAACTTCTGGTTGAGCAGCCCTTCGGGTTCGATGCCTGCTTGTTTAACAGATGCCTAACAGCAAGGTCAGATGTTCCTCTAAACTTCGTGATGTGCCGGCCTTCGGGTTCAATGCCTGTTTGTTTAACAGATACCTGACGGCGAGGTCAGATGTTCTTCTTAACTTCAGGTTGAGCCGGCCTTCGGGTTCGATGCCTGTTTTTTAACAGATGCCTGACAGTGAGGTCAGATGTTCTTCTCAACTTCGGGTTGAGCCGGCCTTCGGGTTCGATGCCTGTTTGTTTAACAGATACCTGACGGCAAGGTCAGAGGTTCTTCACAACTTCGGGTTGAGCCAGCCTTCGGGTTCGATGCCTTTTTGTTTAACAGATACCTGACGGCGAGGTTAGATGTTCTTCTCAATTTCATGTTGAGTCGGCCTTCGGGTTCGATGCCTGTTTGTTTAACAGATGCCTGACAGCGAGGGCACATATTCTTCCCATGTTCGGGTTGAGCCGTCCTTCGGGATCGATGCCTGTTTGTTTAACAGATACCTGACGGCGAGGTCAGATGTTCTTCTCAACTTCCGGTTGAGCCGCCTTCGGTTTCGATGCCTGTTTGTTTAACAGATGCCTGACGGCGAGGTCAAATGTTCCTCTTAATTTGGTGTTGAGTCGGCCTTCGGGTTCGATGCCTATTTGTTTAATAGATGCCTGACGGCAAGGTGTAATGTTCTTATCAACTTCTGGTTGAGCCGCCCTTCGGGTTCGATGCCTGCTTGTTTAACAGAAGCCTAACAGCGAGGTCAAATGTTCCTCTCAACTTCGTGTTGTACCGGCCTTCGCGTTCAATGCCTGTTTGTTTAACAGATACATGACGGCAAGTTCAGATGTTCTTCTTAACTTTAGGTCGAGCCGGCCTTCAGGTTCAATGCCTGTTTGTTTAACAGATGCCTGACAGTGAGGTCAGATGTTCTTCTCAACTTCGGGTTGAGATGGCTTTCGGGTTCGATGCCTGTTTGTTTAACAGATACCTGACGACGAGGTCAGATGTTCTTCACAACTTCTGGATGAGCCGGCCTTTGGGTTCGATGCCTGTTTGTTTAACAGATACCTGACGGCGAGGTCAGATGTTCTTCTCAATTTCAGGTTGAGCCGACCTTCGGGTTCGATGCCTAATTGTTTAACAGATGCCTGACAGCGAGGTCACATATTCTTCTCATCTTCGGGTTGAGCCGTCCTTCGGGATCGATGCCTGTTTGTTTAACAGATACCTGACGGCGAGGTCAGATGTTCTTCTCAACTTCAGGTTGAGCCTCCTTCGGTTTCGATGCCTGTTTGTTTAACAGATGCCTGACGATGAGGTCAAATGTTCCTCTAAAACTTGTGTTGAGTCGGTCGTCGGGTTCGATGCCTATTTGTTTAATAGATGCCTGACGGCAAGGTCTAATGTTCTTATCAACTTCTGGTTGAGCCGCCCTTCGGGTTCAATGCCTGCTTGTTTAACAGATGCCTAACAGCAAGGTCAGATGTTCCTCTCAACTTCGTGATGTGCCGGCCTTCGGGTTCAATGCCTGTTTGTTTAACAGATACCTGACGGCGAGGTCAGATGTTCTTCTTAACTTCAGGTTGAGCCGGCCTTCGGGTTCGATGCCTGTTTTTTAACAGATGCCTGACAGTGAGGTCAGATGTTCTTCTCAACTTCGGGTTGAGCCGGCATTCGGGTTCGATGCCTGTTTGTTTAACAGATACCTGACGGCGAGGTCAGAGGTTCTTCACAACTTTGGGTTGAGCCGGCCTTCGGGTTCGATGCCTGTTTGTTTAACAGATACCTGACGGCGAGGTCAGATGTTCTTCTCAATTTCAGGTTGAGCCGACCTTCGGGTTCGATGCCTAATTGTTTAACAGATGCCTGACAGCGAGGTCACATATTCTTCTCATCTTCGGGTTGAGCCGTCCTTCGGGATCGATGCCTGTTTGTTTAACAGATACCTGACGGCGAGGTTAAGATGTTCTTCTCAACTTCAGGTTGAGCCTCCGTCGGTTTCGATGCCTGTTTGTTTAACAGATGCCTGACGGCGAGGTCAAATGTTCCTCTCAAATTGGTGTTGAGTCTGCCTTCGGGTTCGATGCCTATTTGTTTAATAGATGCCTGACGGCAAGGTGTAATGTTCTTATCAACTTCTGGTTGAGCCGCCCTTCGGGTTCGATGCCTGCTTGTTAAACAGAAGCCTAACAGTGAGGTCAAATGTTCCTCTCAACTTCGTGTTGTGTCGGCCTTCGGGTTCAATGCCTGTTTGTTTAACAGATACATGACGGCGAGGTCATATTGTTCTTCTTAACTTAAGGTTGAGCCGGCCTTCAGGTTCGATGCCTGTTTGTTTAACAGATGCCTGACAGTGAGGTTTGATGTTCTTCTAAACTTCGGGTTGAGCCGGCCTTCGGGTTCGATGCCTGTTTGTTTAACATATACCTGACGGCGAGGTCAGATGTTCTTCACAACTTCTGGTTGAGGCGGCCTTCGGGTTCGATACTTGTTTATTTAACAGATACCTGACGGCGAAGTCAGATGTTCTTCTCAATTTCAGGTTGAGCCGGCCTTCGGGTTCGATGCCTAATTGTTTAACAGATGCCTGACAGCAAGGTCACATATTCTTCTCAACTTCGGGTTGAGCCGTCCTTCGGGATCGATGCCTGTTTGTTTAACAGATACCTGACGGCGAGGTCAGATGTTCTTCTCAACTTCAGGTTGAGCCTCCTTCGGTTTTGATGCCTGTTTGTTTAACAGATGCCTGACGATGAGGTCAAATGTTCCTCTCAAATTGGTGTTGAGTCGGCCTTCGGGTTCGATGCCTGTTTGTTTAATAGATGCCTGACGGCAAGGTCTAATGTTCTTATCAACTTCTGGTTGAGCAGCCCTTCAGGTTCGATGCCTGCTTGTTTAACAGATGCCTAACAGCAAGGTCAGATGTTCCTCTCAACTTCGTGATGTGCCGGCCTTCGGGTTCAATGCCTGTTTGTTTAACAGATACCTGACGACGAGGTCAGATGTTCTTCTTAACTTCAGGTTGAGCCGGCCTTCGGGTTCGATGCCTGTTTTTTAACAGATGCCTGACAGTGAGGTCAGATGTTCTTCTCAACTTCGGGTTGAGCCGGCCTTCAGGTTCTATGCCTGTTTGTTTAACAGATACTTGATGGCAAGGTCAGAGGTTCTTCACAACTTTGGGTTGAGCCAGCCTTCGGGTTCGATGCCTGTTTTTTTAACAGATACCTGACGGCGAGGTTAGATGTTCTTCTCAATTTCATGTTGAGTCGGCCTTCGGGTTCGATGCCTGTTTGTTTAACAGATGCCTGACAGCGAGGGCACATATTCTTCCCATGTTCGGGTTGAGCCGTCCTTCGGGATCGATGCCTGTTTGTTTAACAGATACCTGACGGCGAGGTCAGATGTTCTTCTCAACTTCCGGTTGAGCCGCCTTCGGTTTCGATGCCTGTTTGTTTAACAGATGCCTGACGGCGAGGTCAAATGTTCCTCTCAATTTGGTGTTGAGTCGGCCTTCGGGTTCGATGCCTATTTGTTTAATAGATGCCTGACGGCAAGGTGTAATGTTCTTATCAACTTCTGGTTGAGCCGCCCTTCGGGTTCGATGCCTGCTTGTTTAACAGAAGCCTAACAGTGAGGTCAAATGTTCCTCTCAACTTCGTGTTGTGCCGGCCTTCGGGTTCAATGCCTATTTGTTTAACAGATACATGACGGCGAGGTCATATTGTTCTTCTTAACTTCAGGTTGAGCCGGCCTTCAGGTTCGATGCCTGTTTTTTAACAGATGCCTGACAGTGAGGTCAGATGTTCTTCTCAACTTCGGGTTGAGCCGACATTCGGGTTCGATGCCTGTTTGTTTAACAGATACCTGACGGCGAGGTCAGAGGTTCTTCACAACTTCGGGTTGAGCCGGCCTTCGGGTTCGATGCCTGTTTGTTTAACAGATACCTGACGGCGAGGTCAGATGTTCTTCTCAATTTCAGGTTGAGCCGACCTTCGGGTTCGATGCCTAATTGTTTAACAGATGCCTGACAGCGAGGTCACATATTCTTCTCAACTTTGGGTTGAGCCGTCCTTCGGGATCGATGCCTGTTTGTTTAACAGATACCTGACGGCGAGGTCAGATGTTCTTCTCAACTTCCGGTTGAGCCTCCTTCGGTTTCGATGCCTGCTTGTTTAACAGATGCCTGACGGTGAGGTCAAATGTTCCTCTCAAATTGGTGTTGAGTCGGCTTTCGGGTTCGATGCCTGTTTGTTTAATAGATGCCTGACGGCAAGGTGTAATGTTCTTATCAACTTCTGGTTGAGCCGCCCTTCGGGTTCGATGCCTGCTTGTTTAACAGAAGCCTAACAGCGAGGTCAAATGTTCCTCTCAACTTCGTGTTGTACCGGCCTTCGCGTTCAATGCCTGTTTGTTTAACAGATACATGACGGCGAGGTCAGATGTTCTTCTTAACTTTAGGTCGAGCCGGCCTTCAGGTTCAATGCCTGTTTGTTTAACAGATGCCTGACAGTGAGGTTAGATGTTCTTCTCAACTTCGGGTTGAGATGGCTTTCGGGTTCGATGCCTGTTTGTTTAACAGATACCTGACGGCGAGGTCAGATGTTCTTCACAACTTCTGGATGAGCCGACCTTTGGGTTCGATGCCTGTTTGTTTAACAGATACCTGACGGCGAGGTCAGATGTTCTTCTCAATTTCAGGTTGAGCCGACCTTCGGGTTCGATGCCTAATTGTTTAACAGATGCCTGACAGCGAGGTCACATATTCTTCTCATCTTCGGGTTGAGCCGTCCTTCGGGATCGATGCCTGTTTGTTTAACAGATACCTGACGGCGAGGTCAGATGTTCTTCTCGACTTCAGGTTGAGCCTCCTTCGGTTTCGATGCCTGTTTGTTTAACAGATGCCTGACGATGAGGTCAAATGTTCCTCTAAAATTTGTGTTGAGTCAGTCGTCGGGTTCGATGCCTGTTTGTTTAATAGATGCCTGACGGCAAGGTCTAATGTTCTTATCAACTTCTGGTTGAGCCGCCCTTCGGGTTCAATGCCTGCTTGTTTAACAGATGCCTAACAGCAAGGTCAGATGTTCCTCTCAACTTCGTGATGTGCCGGCCTTCGGGTTCAATGCCTGTTTGTTTAACAGATACCTGACGGCGAGGTCAGATGTTCTTCTTAACTTCAGGTTGAGCCGGCCTTCGGGTTCGATGCCTGTTTTTTAACAGATGCCTGACAGTGAGGTCAGATGTTCTTCTCAACTTCGGGTTGAGCCGGCATTCGGGTTCGATGCTTGTTTGTTTAACAGATACCTGACGGCGAGGTCAGAGGTTCTTCACAACTTCGGGTTGAGCCGGCCTTCGGGTTCGATGCCTGTTTGTTTAACAGATACCTGACGGCGAGGTCAGATGTTCTTCTCAATTTCAGGTTGAGCCGACCTTCGGGTTCAATGCCTAATTGTTTAACAGATGCCTGACAGCAAGGTCACATATTCTTCCCATCTTCGGGTTGAGCCGTCCTTCGGGATCGATGCCTGTTTGTTTAACAGATACCTGACGGCGAGGTTAAGATGTTCTTCTCAACTTCAGGTTGAGCCTCCTTCGGTTTCGATGCCTGTTTGTTTAACAGATGCCTGACGGCGAGGTCAAATGTTCCTCTCAAATTGGTGTTGAGTCGGCCTTCGGGTTCGATGCCTATTTGTTTAATAGATGCCTGACGGCAAGGTGTAATGTTCTTATCAACTTCTGGTTGAGCCGCCCTTCGGGTTCGATGCCTGCTTGTTAAACAGAAGCCTAACAGTGAGGTCAAATGTTCCTCTCAACTTCGTGTTGTGTCGGCCTTCGGGTTCAATGCATGTTTGTTTAACAGATACATGACGGCGAGGTCATATTGTTCTTCTTAACTTAAGGTTGAGCCGGCCTTCAGGTTCGATGCCTGTTTGTTTAACAGATGCCTGACAGTGAGGTTTGATGTTCTTCTAAACTTCGGGTTGAGCAGGCCTTTGGGTTCGATGTCTGTTTGTTTAACATATACCTGACGGCGAGGTCAGATGTTCTTCACAACTTCTGGTTGAGGCGGCCTTCGGGTTCGATGCTTGTTTATTTAACAGATACCTGACGGTGAAGTCAGATGTTCTTCTCAATTTCAGGTTGAGCCGGCCTTCGGGTTCGATGCCTAATTGTTTAACAGATGCCTGACAGCGAGGTCACATATTCTTCTCAACTTTGGGTTGAGCCGTCCTTCGGGATCGATGCCTGTTTGTTTAACAGATACCTGACAGCGAGGTTAGATGTTCTTCTCAACTTCAGGTTGAGCCTCCTTCGGTTTCGATGCCTGTTTGTTTAACAGATGCCTGACGATGAGGTCAAATGTTCCTCTAAAATTGGTGTTGAGTCGGTCGTCGGGTTCAATGCCTGTTTGTTTAATAGATGCCTGACGGCAAGGTCTAATGTTCTTATCAACTTCTGGTTGAGCAGCCCTTCGGGTTCGATGCCTGCTTGTTTAACAGATGCCTAACAGCAAGGTCAGATGTCCCTCTCAACTTCGTGATGTGCCGACCTTCGGGTTCAATGCTTGTTTGTTTAACAGATACCTGACGGCGAGGTCAGATGTTCTTCTTAACTTCAGGTTGAGCCGGCCTTCGAGTTCGATGCCTGAGTTTTAACAGATGCCTGATAGTATGGTCAGATGTTCTTCTCAAGTTCGGGTTGAGCCGACCTTCGGGTTCGATGCCTGTTTGTTTAACAGATACCTGACGGTGAGGTCAGAGGTTCTTCACAACTTCGGGTTGAGCCGGCCTTCGGGTTCGATGCCTGTTTGTTTAACAGATACCTGTCGGCGAGGTCAGATGTTCTTCTCAATTTCAGGTTGAGCCGACCTTCGGGTTCAATGCTTAATTGTTTAACAGATGCCTGACAGCGAGGTCACATATTCTTCTCAACTTTGGGTTGAGCCGTCCTTCGGGATCGATGCCTGTTTGTTTAACAGATACCTGACGGCGAGGTCAGATGTTCTTATCAACTTCCGGTTGAGCCTCCTTCGGTTTCGATGCCTGCTTGTTTAACAGATGTCTGACGGTGAGGTCAAATGTTCCTCTCAAATTGGTGTTGAGCCGCCCATCGGGTTCGATGCCTGCTTGTTTAACAGATGCCTAACAACAAGGTCAGATGTGCCTCTCAACTTCGTGTTGTGCCAGCCTTTGGGTTCAATGCCTGTTTGTTTAACAGATACCTGAAGGCGAGGTCAGATGTTCTTCTCAACTTCAGGTTGAGCCGGTCTTCGGGTTCGATGTCTGTTTGTTTAACAGATGCCTGACAGTGAGGTCAGATGTTCTTCTTAACTTCGGGTTGAGCCGGCCTTCGGGTTTGATTCCTGTTTGTTTAACAGATACCTGACGGCGAGGTCAGATGTTCTTCTCAACTTCTGGTTGACCCGGCCTTCGGGTACGATGCCTGTTTGTTTAACAGATACCTGACGGCGAGGTCATATGTTCTTCTCAACTTCAGGTTGAGCCGACCTTCGGGTTCGATGCCTGTTTGTTTGACAGATGCCTGACAGCGAGGTCACATGTTCTTCTCAACTTCGGGTTGAGCTGGCCTTCGGGTTCGATGACTATTTGTTTAACAGATACCTGACGGCTAGGTCTGATGTTCTTCTTAACTTCCGGTTGAGCATCCTTCGGTTTCGATGCCTGTTTGTTTAACAGATGCCTGACGGCGAGGTCAAATGTTCCTCTCAACATGGTGTTGAGCCGGCCTTCTGGTTCGATGCCTGTATGTTTAATAGATGCCTGACGGTAAGGTCTAATGTTCTTATCAACTTCTGGTTGAGCCGCCCTTCGGGTTCGATGCCTGCTTGTTTAACAGATGCCTCACAGCGAGGTTAGATGTTCTTCTCGACTTCTGGTTGAGCCGGCCTTCGGGTTCGATGCCTGTTTGTTTAACAGATACCTGACGGCGAGGTTAGATGTTCTTCTCAATTTCAGGTTGAGCCGGCCTTCGGGTTCGATGCCTGTTTGTTTAACGGATGCCTGACAGCGAGGTCACATATTCTTCTCAACTTCGGGTTGAGCCGTCCTTCGGGATCGATGCATTTTTGTTTAACAGATACCTGACGGCGAGGTCAGATGTTCTTCTCAACTTCCAGTTGAGCAGCCTTCGGTTTTGATGCCTGTTTGTTTAACACATGCCTGACGGCGAGGTCAAATGTTCCTCTCAAATTGGTGTTGATTCGGCCTTCGGGTTCGATGCCTGTTTGTTTATTAGATTCCCGATGGCAAGGTTTAATGTTCTTATCAACTTCTGGTTGAGCCGCCCTTCGGATTCGATGCCTGCTTGTTTAACAGATGCCTGACAGCGAGGTCTGATATTCCTCTCAATTTGGTGTTGAGCCGGCCTTCGGGTTCCATGCCTGTGTGTTTAATAGATGCCTGATGGTAAGGTCTAATGTTGTTATCAACTTCTGGTTGAGCCGCCCTTCGGGTTCGATGCCTGCTTGTTTAACAAATACCTGACGGCGAGGTTAGATGTTCTTCACAACTTCTGGTTGAGCCGGCTTTCGGGTTCGATGCCTGTTTGTTTAACAGATACCTGACGGCGAGGTCATATTTTCTTCTTAACTTCAGGTTGAGCCAGCCTTCGGGTTCGATGCCTGTTTGTTTACAAGATGCTTGACAGCGAGGTCACATATTCTTCTCAACTTCGGGTTGAGCCGTCCTTCGGGATCGATGCCTGTTTGATTAACAGATACCTGACGGCGAAGTCAGATGTTCTTCTCAACTTCCGGTTGAGCAGCCTTAGGTCTCGATGCCTGTTTGTTTAACAGATGCCTGACGGCGAGGTCAAATGTTCCTCTCAACTTGGTGTTGAGCCGGTCTTCGGGTTCGATGCCTATTTGTTTAATAGATGCCTAAATGCAAGGTCTAATGTTCTTATCAACTTCTGGTTGACCCGGCCTTCGGGTTCGATGCCTGCTTGTTTAACAGATGCCTAACAGCAAGGTCAGATGTGCCTCTCAACTTCGTGTTGTGTCGGCCTTCGGGTTTGATGCCTGTTTGTTTAACAGATCCCTGACGGCGAGGTCAGATGTTCTTCTCAACTTCAGGTTGAGCCGGCCTACTGGTTCGATGCCTGTCTGTTTATCAGATGCCTGACGGCGAGGTCAGATGTTCTTCACAACTTCTGGTTGAGCCGGCCTTCGGGTTCGATACCTGTTTGTTTAATAGATACCTGACGGCGAGGTCAAATGTTCTTCTCAACTTCAGGTTGAGCCGGCCTTCGGGTTCGATGCCTGTTTGTTTAACAGATGCCTGACAATGTGGTCAGATGTTCTTCTTAACTTCGGGTTGAGCCGGCCTTCGGGTTCGATGCCTGTTTGTTTAACAGATACCTAACGGCGAGGTCAGATGTTCTTCTCAACTTCTGGTTGAGCCGTCCTTCGGGTTCGATGCCTGTTTGTTTAACAGATACCTGACGGCGAGGTCAGATGTTCTTCTCAACTTCAGGTTGAGCCGACCTTCGGGTTCGATGCCTGTTTGTTTAACAGATGCCTGACAGCGAGGTCACATGTTCTTCTCGACTTCGGGTTGAACCGGCCTTCGGGTTCGATGCCTATTTGTTTAACAGATACCTGACGGCGAGGTCTGATGTTCTTCTTAACTTCCGGTTGAGCATCCTTCGGTTTCGATGCCTGTTTGTTTAACAGATGCCTGACGGTGAGGTCAAATGTTCCTCTCAACTTGGTGTTGAGTCGGCCTTCTGGTTCGATGTCTGTATGTTTAATAGCTGCCTGACGGTAAGGTCTAATGTTCTTATCAACTTCTAGTTGAGCCGCCCTTCGGGTTCGATTCCTGCTTGTTTAACAGATGCCGCACAGCGAGGTTAGATGTTCTTCTCGACTTCTGGTTGAGCCGGGATTCGGGTTCGATGCCTGTTTGTTTAACAGATACCTGACGGCGAGGTTAGATGTTCTTCTCAATTTCAGGTTGAGCCGGCTTTGGGTTCGATGCCTGTTTGTTTAACAGATGCCTGACAGCGAGGTCACATATTCTTCTCAACTTCGGGTTGAGCCGTCCTTCGGGATCGATGCATTTTTGTTTAACAGATACCTGACGGCGAGGTCAGATGTTCTTCTCAACTTCCGGTTGAGCAACCTTCGGTTTCGATGCCTGTTTATTTAACACATGCCTGACGACAAGGTCAAATGTTCCTCTCAAATTGGTGTTGATTCGGCCTTCGGGTTCGATGCGTGTTTGTTTATTTGATTCCTGACGGCAAGGTCTAATGTTCTTATCAACTTCTGGTTGAGCCGCCCTTCGGGTTCGATGCCTGCTTGTTTAACAGATACCTGATGGCGAGGTCTGATGTTCTTCTTAACTTCCGGTTGAGCATCCTTCGGTTTCGATGTCTGTTTGTTTAACAGATGCCTGACAGCGAGGTATGATGTTCCTCTCAATTTGGTGTTTAGTCGACCTTCGGTTTCCATGCCTGTTTGTTTAATAGAAGCTTGATGGTAAGGTCTAATGTTGTTATCAACTTCTGGTTGAGCCGCCCTTCGGGTTCGATGCATGCTTATTTAACAGATACCTGATGGCGAGGTTAGATGTTCTTCACAACTTCTGGTTGAGCCGGCTTTCGGGTTTGATGCCTGTTTGTTTAATAGATACCTGACGGCGAGGTCAGATTTTCTTCTTAACTTCAGGTTGAGCCAGCCTTCGGGTTCGATGCATGTTTGTTTAAAAGATGCCTGACAGCGAGGTCACATATTCTTCTCAACTTCGGGTTGAGCCGTCCTTCGGGATCGATGCCTGTTTGTTTAACAGATACCTGACGGTGAAGTCAGATGTTCTTCTCAACTTCCGGTTGAGCAGCCTTCGGTTTCGATGCCTGTTTGTTTAACAGATGCCTGACGGCGAGGTCAAATGTTCCTCTCAACTTGGTGTCGAGCCGGCCTTCGGGTTCGATGCCTGTTTGTTTAATAGATGCCTAACAGCAAGGTCTAATGTTCTTATCAACTTCTGGTTGAGCCGCCCTTCGGGTTCGATGCCTGCTTGTTTAACAGATACCTGATGGCGAGGTTTGATGTTCTTCTTAACTTTCGGTTGAGCGTCCTTCGGTTTCGATGCCTGTTTGTTTAACCGATGCGTGACGGCGAGGTCTGATGTTCCTCTCAATTTGGTGTTGAGCCGGCCTTCGGGTTCCATGCCTGTTTGTTTAATAGATGCCTGACGGTAAGGTCTAATGTTGTTATCAACTTCTGGTTGAGCCGCCCTTCGGGTTCGATGCCTGCTTGTTTAACAGATACCTGACAACGAGGTTAGATGTTCTTCACAACATCTGGTTAAGCCGGCTTTCGGGTTCGATGCCTGTTTGTTTAACAGATACCTGACGGCGAGGTCAGATTTTCTTCTTAACTTCAGGTTGAGCCAGCCTTTGGTTTCGATGCCTGTTTGTTTAACAGATGCCTGACAGCAAGGTCACATGTTCTTCTCAACTTTAGGTGGACCCGACCTTCGGGTTCGATCCCTGTTTGTTTAAAAAATACCTGACGGCGAGGTCAGATGTTCCTCTCAACTTCCGGTTGAGCCACCTTCGGTTTCGATGCCTGTTTGTTTAACAGATGCGTGACGGCGAGGTCAAATTTTCCTCTCAACTTGGTGTTGAGCCGGCCTTCGGGTTCCATGCCTGTTTGTTTAATAGATGCCTGATGGGAAGATTTAATGTTCTTATCAACTTCTGGTTGAGCCGCCCTTCGAGTTCGATGCCTGCTTGTTTAACGGATACCTCACGACGAGGTCAGATGTTCCTCTCAACTTCGTGTTGAGACGGCCTTCGGGTTAAATGCCTGTTTGTTTAATAGATACCTGACGGCAATGTCAGATGTTTATCTCAACTTCAGGTTGAGCCAGACTTCAGATTCGATGCCTGTTTGTTTAACAGATGCATGACAACGAGGTCAGATGTTCTTCTCAACTTCGGGTTGAGCCGGCCTTCGGGTTCGATGCCTGTTTGTATAACAGATACCTGAAGGCGAGGTCAGATGTTCTTCACAACTTCTAGTTGAGCCAACCTTCTGGTTCGATGCCTGTTTGTTTAACAGATACTTGACGGCAAGGTCAGATGTTCTTCTCAACTTCAGGTTGAGCCGACCTTCGGGTTCGATGCCTGTTTGTTTAACAGATGCCTGACAGCGAGGTCACATGTTCTTCTCAACTTCGGGTTGAGCCGGCCTTCGGGATCGATGCCTGTTTGTTTAACAGATACCTGACGATGAGGTCAGATGTTCTTCTCAAATTCTAGTTGAGCCGCCTTCGGTTTCGATGCCTGTTTGTTTAACAGATGCCTGACGGCGAGGTCAAATGTTCCTCTCAAATTTGTGTTGAGTCGGCCTTCGGGTTCGATGCCTGTTTTATTTAATAGATGCCTGACGGCAAGGTCTAATGTTTTTATCAACTTCTGGTTGAGCCGCCCTTCGGGTTCGATACCTGCTTGTTTAACAGTTGCCTAACAGCGAGGTCAGATGTTCCTCTCAACTTCGTGTTGAGTCAGCCATCGGGTTCAATGCCTGTTTGTTTAATAGATACCTGACGGCGAGGTCAGATGTTCTTCTCAACTTCAGGTTGAGCCGACCTTCGGGTTCGATGCTTGTTTGCTTAACAGATGCCTGACAGCGAGGACAAATGTTCTTCTCATCTTCGGGTTGAGCTGGCCTTCGGGTTCAATGCCTATTTGTTTAACAGATACCTGACGGCGAGGACAGATGTTCTTCTCAACTTCTGGTTGGGCTGGCCTTCGGGTTCGATGCCTGTTTGTTTAACAGCTACTTGACGGCGATGTCAGATGTTCTTCTCAACTTCAGGTTGAGCCGGCCTTCGGGTTCGATACCTGTTTATTTAACAGATGCCTGACAGTGAGGTCACATGTTCTTCTCAACGTCGGGTTGAGCCGGCCTTCGGGTTCGATGCTTGTTTGTTTAACAGATGCCTAACGGCGCGGTCAAGTGTTCTTGTCAACTTCGGGTTGAGCCGACCTTCGGTTTTGATGCGTGTTTGTTTAACAGATGCCTGACGGCGAGGTCAGATGTTCCTCTCAACTTCGTGTTCAGTCGGCCTTCGGGTTCGATGCTTGTTTGTTTAACAGATGCCTTACGACGAGGTCATATGGTCTTCTTAACTTCGGTTTGAGCCTCCCTTCAGGTTCGATGGGTGTTTATTTAAAAGATTCCTGGCAGCGAGGTCAGATGTTCGTCTCAACTTCGTGTTGAGCCGGCCTTCGGGTTCGATACCTGTTTGTTTAAGAGATGCTTGACGGATAGGTCAGATGTTCTTCTACACTTCAGGTTGAGCCAGCCTTCGGGTTCGATGCCTGTTTGTTTAACAGATGCCTGACGGCGAGGTCAGATGTTCTTCTACACTTTGTGTTGAGCCGGCCTTCGGGTTCGATGCCTGTTTCTTTAACACATGCATGACGGCGAGGACAGATGTTCTTCTCTACTTCGTGTTGAGCCGACCTCCAGGTTCGATGCTTGTTTGTTTAACAGTTACCTGACGGTGAGGTCAGATGTTCTTCTCAACATCTGGTTGAGCCGGCCTTTAGGTTCAATGCCTGTTTGTTTAACAGATGCCTGACGGCGAGGCCAGATGTTCTTCTCATCTTCGGGTTGAGCCGACCTTCGGGTTCGATGCCTGTTTGTTTAACATATGCTTCACGGCGAGGTCAGATGTTCCTCTCAACTTCAGGTTGATCCGGACTTCGGGTTAGATGCCTGTTTATTTTACAGATGCCTGAAGGCGAGGTCAGATGTTGGTCTCAAGTTTGTGTTGAGCGGGACTTCGTGTTCGATGCCTGTTTGTTTAACAGATGCTTGACAGTGAATTCAGATGTTCTTCTCAACTTCGGGTTGAGCCGACCTCTGTTTTCAATGCTTGTTTCTTTAACAGATCCCTGACGGCGAGGTAAGATGTATTTCTCAACTTCGTGTTTAGCCGGCCTTCTTGTTCGATGCCTGTTTGTATAACAGATGGCTGACGGTGAGGTCAAATGTTCTTCTCAACTTCGGGTTGGGCCGACCTTCGGGTTCAATGCTTGTTTGTTTAAGAGATGCCAGATGGCGAGGTTAGATGTTCGTCTCAACTTCAAATTGAGCCGGCCATCGAATTTGATGCCTGTTTGTTTAACAGATGCCTGACAACGAGGTCAAATGTTCTTCCTAACTTCGGGTTATCCGGCCTTCGAGCTTGATGCCTGTTTGTCTAACAGATCCCTGACGACGAGGTCTGATATTCCTATGAACTTTGTGTTGAGCCGGCCTTCGGGTTCGATGCCTGTTTGTTTAATAGATGCTAACGGCGAGGTCAGATGTTTTTCTCAACTTCGGGTTGAGATGGCTTTCTGGTTCGATGCCTGTTTGTTTAACAAATACCTGACAGCATGGTCAGATGTTCTTGTCAACTTTAGGTTGAGCCGGCCTTCGGGTTCGATGCCTGTTTGTTTAACAGATGCCTGACTGCGAGGTCAGATGTTCTTCTCATCTTCGGGTTGAGCCGGCCTTCGGGTTCGATGCCTGTTTGTTTAACAGATACCTGACGGTGAGGACAGATGTTCTTCTCAACTTCTGGTTGAGCCGGCCTTCGGGTTCGATGCCTGTTTTTTTAACAGATACTAGACGGCGATGTCAGATGTTCTTCTCAACTTCAGGCTGAGCCGGCCTTCGGGCTCGATACCTGTTTGTTTAACAGATGCCTGACAGTGAGGTCACATGTTCTTCTCAACTTCGGGTTGAGCCGGCCTTCGGGTTCGATGCTTGTTTGTTTAACAGATGCCTGACGGCGCGGTCAGATGTTCTTGTCAACTTCGGGTTGAGCCGGCCTTCGGATTTGATGCGTGTTTGTTTAACAGATGCCTGACGGCGAGGTCAGATGTTCCTCTCAACTAGTTGTTCAGTCGGCCTTCGGGTTCGATGCTTGTTTGTTTAACAGATGCCTTACGACGTGGTTAGATGGTCTTCTTAACTTCGGTTTGAGCCTCCCTTCGGGTTCGATGGGTGTTTATTTAAAAGATGTCTGGGAGCGAGGTCAGATGTTCGTCTCAACTTCGTATTGAGCCGGCATTCGGAATCGATACCTGTGTGTTTAAGAGATGCTTGACGGATAGGTCAGATGTTCTTCTACACCTCAGGTTGAGCCAGCCTTCGGGTTCGATGCCTGTTTGTTTAACAGATGTCTGACGGCAAGGTCAGATGTTCTTCCACACTTTGTGTTGAGCCGACCTTCGGGTTCGATGCCAGTTTCTTTAACAGATGTCTGACGGCGAGGTCAGATGTTCTTCTCTACTTCGTGTTGAGCCGGCCTCCGGGTTCGATTCTTGTTTGTTTAACAGTCACCTGAAGGTGAGGTCAGATGTTCTTCTCAACATCTGGTTGAGCCGGCCTTCAGGTTCAATGCCTGTTTGTTTAACACATGCCTGACGGCGAGGCCAGATGTTCTTCTCATCTTCTGGTTTAGCCGGCCTTCGGGTTCGATGCCTGTTTGTTTAACATATGCTTGACGGCGAGGTCAGATGTTCCTCTCAACTTCGTGTTGAGCCGGACTTCGGGTTAGATGCCTGTTTATTTTACAGATGCCTGAAGGCGAGGTCAGATGTTGGTCTCAAGTTTGTGTTGAGCGGGACTTCGTGTTCGATGCCTGTTTGTTTAACAGATGCTTGACAGCGAATTCAGATGTTCTTCTCAACTTCGGGTTGAGCCGACCTCTGTTTTCAATGCCTGTTTGTTTAACAGATCCCTGACGGCGAGGTCAGATGTATTTCTCAACTTCGTGTTTAGCCGACCTTCTGGTTCGATGCCTGTTTGTATAACAGATGGCTGACGGTGAGGTCAAATGTTCTTCTCAACTTCGGGTTAGGCCGACCTTCGGGTTCGATGCTTGTTTGTTTAAGAGATGCCTGATGGCGAAGTCAGATGTTCTTCTCAACATCAAATTGAGCCGGCCATCGAATTTGATGCCTGTTTGTTTAACAGATGCCTGATAGCGAGGTCAGATGTTCTTCCTAACTTCGGGTTGATCCGGCCTTCGGGCTTGATGCCTGTTTGTCTAACAGATTCCTGACGACGAGGTCTGATATTCCTATGAACTTTGTGTTGAGTCGGCCTTCGGGTTCGATGCCTGTTTGTTTAATAGATGCCTAACGGCGAGGTCAGATGTTTTTCTCAACTTCGTGTTAAGATGGCTTTCTGGTTCGATGCCTGTTTGTTTAACAAATGCCTGACAGCATGGTCAGATGTTCTTGTCAACTTCAGGTTGAGCCGGCCTTCGGGTTCGATGCATGTTTATTTAACAGATTCCTGACTGCGAGGTCATATGTTCTTCTCATCTTCGGGTTGAGCCGGCCTTCGGGTCCGATGCCTGTTTGTTTAACAGATACTGACGGTGAGGACAGATGTTCTTCTCAACTTCTGGTTGAGCCGACCTTCGGGTTTGATGCTTGTTTTTTTAAGAGATACTTGACGGCGATGTCGGATGTTCTTCTCAACTTCAGGTTGAGCCGGCCTTCGGGTTCGATACCTGTTTGTTTAACAGATGCATGACAGTGAGGTCACATGTTCTTCTCAACTTCGGGTTGAGCCGGCCTTCGGGTTCGATGCTTCTTTGTTTAACAGATGCCTGACGATGCGGTCAGATGTTCTGGTCAACTTCGGGTTGAGCCGGCCTTCGGGTTTGATGCGTGTTTGTTTAACAGATGCCTGACGACAAGGTCAGATGTTCCTCTCAACTTCGTGTTCAGTCGGCCTTCGGGTTCAATGCTTGTTTGTTTAACAGATGCCTTACGACGAGGTCATATGGTCTTCTTAACTTCGGTTTGAGCCTCCCTTCGGGTTCGATGGGTCTTTATTTAAAACATGTCTGGCTGCAAGGTCAGATGTTCGTCTCAACTTCGTGTTGAGCCGGCCTTCGGGTTCGATACCTGTTTGTTTAAGAGATGCTTGACGGATAGGTCAGATGTTCTTCTACACTTCAGGTTGTGCCAGCCTTCGGGTTCGATGCCTGTTTGTTTAACAGATGCCTGACGGCTAGGTCAGATGTTCTTCCACACTTTGTGTTGAGCCAGCCTTCGGGTTCGATGCCTGTTTCTTTAACACATGCCTGACGGCGAGGTCAGATGTTCTTCTCTACTTTGTGTTGAGCCGGCCTCCGGGTTCGATGCTTGTTTGTTTAACAGTTACCTGACGGTGAGGTCAGATGTTCTTCTACACATCGGGTTGAGCCGACCTTTAGGTTTAATGCCTGTTTGTTTAACAGATGCCTGACGGCGAGGCCAGATGTTCTTCTAATCTTCGGGTTGAGTCGGCCTTCGAGTTCGATGCCTGTTTGTTTAACATATGCTTGACGGCGAGGTCAGATGTACCTCTCAACTTCGTGTTGAGCTGGACTTCGGGTTAGATGCCTGTTTATTTTACAGATGGCTGACAGCGAGGTCAAATGTTGGTCTCAAGTTTGTGTTGAGCGGGACTTTGTGTTCGATGCCTGTTTCTTTAACAGATTCTTGACAGTGAATTCAGATGTTCTTCTCAACTTCGGGTTGAGCCGACCTCTGTTTTCAATGCCTGTTTGTTTAAAATATCCCTGACGGCGAGGTCAGATGTATTTCTCAACTTCATGTTTAGTCGGCCTTCTGGTTCGATGCCTGTTTGTATAACAGATGGCTGACGGTGAGGTCAGATGTTCTTCTCAACTTCGGGTTGGGCCGACCTTCGGGTTCGATGCTTGTTTATTTAAGAGATGCCTGATGGCGAGGTCAGATATTCTTCTCAACTTCAAATTCAGCCGGCCATCGAATTTGATGCCTGTTTGTTTAATAGATGCCTGACAGCGAGGTCAGATGTTCTTCCTAACTTCGGGTTGATCTAGCCTTCGGGCTTGATGCCTGTTTGTTTAACAGATCCCTGACGACGAGGTCTGATATTCATATGAACTTTGTGTTGAGCCGGCCTTCGGGTTCGATTCCTGTTTGTTTAATAGATGCCTAACGGTGAGGTTAGATGTTTTTCTCAACTACGGGTTGAGATGGCTTTCTGGTTCGATGCCTGTTTGTTTAACAAATGCCTGACAACATGGTCAGATGTTCTTGTCAACTTCAAGTTGAGCCGGCCTTCGGGTTCGATGCCTGTTGGTTTAACAGATGCCTGGCTGCGAGGTCAGATGTTCTTCTCAACTTCGGGTTGAGCCGGCCTTCGAGCTCGATGCCTGTTTGTTTAACAGATCCCTGGCGGTGAGGTCAAATATTCCTATGAACTTTGTATTGAGCCGGCCTTCCCGTTCAATGCCTGTTTGTTTAATAGATGTCTGACGGCGAGGTCAGATGTTTTTCTCAACTACGAATTAAGATGTCCTTCGGGTTCGATGCATGTTTGTTTAACAAATTCCTGACGGCATGGTCAGATGTTCTTGTCAACTTTGGGTTTGGCCGGCCTTTGAGTTCGATTCCTGTTTGTTTAACAGATGCCTGACTGCGAAGTCAGATGTTCTTCTCAACTTCGGGTTGAGCCGGCCTTCGGGTTCGAGGCCTGTTTGTTTAACAGATGCCTGACGGCGAGGTCAGATGTTCCTCTTAACTTCGTGTTGTGTCGGCCTTCGGGTTCGATGCCTGTTTGTTTAATAGATGCCTGACAGCGAGTTGAGATGGTCTTCTTAACTTCGGTTTGAGTCGCCGTTCGGGTTCGATGCGTGTTAGTTTAAAGATGCCTGATGGCGAGGTCAAATGTTCGTCTCGACTTCGTGTTGAGCCGGCCTTCGGGTTTGATGTTTGTTTGTTTAAGAGATGCCTGCTGGCGAGGTGAGATGTTCTTCTCAACTTCGGGTTGAGCCGCACATCAAATTTGATGCCTCTTTGTTTAACAGATGCCTGACAGCGAGGTCAGATGTTCTTCTCAACTTCGGGTTGAGCCGGCCTTCGGGTTCGATGCCTATTTTTTTAATAGATGCCTGAAGACGAGGTTAGATGTTTTTCCCAACTACGGGTTAAGACGGCCTTCGAGTTCGATGCTTGTTTGTTTAAAAAATGCCTGACGACGTGGTCAGATGTTCTTGTCAACGTTGGGTTGAGCCGGCCTTCGGGTTTGATGCCTGTTTCTTTAACAGATGCCAGACGGCGAGGTCAGATGTTTTTCTCAACTACAGGTTGAGACGGCCTTCGTGTATGATGCTTGTTTGTTTAACAGATGCCTGACAGCGTGGTCAGATGTTCTTGTCATCTTCGGGTTGAGCCGGGCTTCGGGTTCGATGTTTATTTGTTTAATAGATGCCAGACAGCGAGGTCAGATATTCCTCTCAACTTCGTGTTGAGTCGGCCTTTGTGTTCGATGCCTGTTTGTTTAATAGATGCCTTACGAAGAGGTCAAATGGTCTTCTTAACTTCGGTTTGAGCCTCCCTTCGGGTTCGATGGGTGTTTGTTTAACAGGTAGCCTGACAGCGAGGTCAGATGTTCGTCTCAACTTCGTGTTGAGCCGGCCTTCGGGTTCGATACCTGTTTGTTTAGGAGATGCCTGACGGCGAGGTCAGATGTTCTTCTACACTTCAGGTTGAGCCAGCCTTCGGGTTCGATGCCTGTTTGTTTAACACATGCCTGACGGTGACGTCAGATGTTTTTTCACACTTTGTGTTGATCCGGCCTTTGCGTTCGATGCCTGTTTTTTTAACACATGCCTGACAGTGTGGTCATATGTTCTTCTCTACTTCGTGTTGAGCCAGCCTCCGGGTTCGATGCTTGTTTGTTTAACAGATGCCTAACAGCGAGGTCAGATGTACTTCTCAATTTCGTGTTGAGCCGGACTTCGGGTTCGATGCCTGTTTGTTTAACAGATGCCTGACGGCGAGGTCATATGTTCTTCTCAAGTTCTGGTTGAGCCGACCTTCAGGTTCAATGCCTGTTTGTTTAACAGATGCCTGACGGCGAGGTCAGATGTTCTTCTCAGCTTCGGGTTGAGCCGGCCTTCGGGTTCGATGCCTGTTTGTTTAACATATGCTTGACAGCAAGGTCAGATGTTCCTCTCAACTTCGTGTTGAGCCTCCCATCGGTTTCGATGGGTGTTTGTTTAACAGATGCTTGGCAGCAAGGTCAGATGTTCGTCTCAACTTCGTGTTGAGCCGGCCTTCGGGTTCGATACATGTTTGTTTAAGAGATGCTTGAGGGTGAGGTCAAATGTTCTTCTATAATTCAGGTTGAGCCAGCCTTCGGGTTCGATGCCTGTTTGTTTAACAGATGCTTGACGGCGAGGTCAGATGTATTTCTCAACTTCGTGTTTAACCGGCCTTCTGGTTTGATGCCTGTTTGTTTAACAGATGGCTGACAGCAAGGTCAGATGTTCTTCTCAACTTCGGGTTGAGCCGACCTTCAGGTTCAATGCTTATTTGTTTAAGAGATGCCTGATGGCGAGGTCAGATGTTCTTCGCAACTTCGGGTTGAGTCGGCCATCAAATTGGATGCTTGTTTGTTTAGGAGATGTCTGACAGCAAGGTCAGATGTTCTTCCTAACTTCGGGTAGAGCTGGCCTTCGGGCTCGATGCCTGTTTATTTAATAGATCCTTGACGGTGAGGTCTGATATTCCTATGAACTTTGTGTTGAGCCGGCCTTCGGGTTCGATCCCAGTTTGTTTAATAGATGCCTAATGGCGAGATCAGATGTTTTTCTCAACTACGGGTTGAGATGGTCTTCGGGTTCGATGCCTGTTTGTTTAACAAATGCCTGACAGCGTGGTCAGATGTTCTTGTCAACTTCAGGTTGAGCCGGCCTTCGGGTTCCTTGCCTGTTTTTTTAACAGATGCCTGACTTCAAGGTCAGATGTTCTTCTCAACTTTGGGTTGAGCCGCCCATCAAATTCGATGCTTGTTTGTTTAACAGATGCCTGACAGCGAGGTCAGAAGTTCTTCTCAACATCGGGTTGAGCCGGCCTTCGGGATCGATGCCTGTTTGCTTAACAGATCCTTGACGACAAGGCCAGATATTTCTATGAACTTCGTGTTGAGCCGGCCTTCGGGTTCGATGCCTGTTTGTTTAATAGATGCCTGACGGTAAAGTCAGATGTTTTTCTCAACTACAGGTTGAGACGGCCTTCGGGTTCGATGCCTGTTTCTTTAACAGATGCCTGACTGCGAGGTCAGATATACTTCTCAACTTCTTGTTGAGCCGGCCTTCGGGTTCGATGCCTGTTTGTTTAATAGATGCCTGATGGAGAGGTCAGATGTTTTTCTCAACTATGGATTGAGACAGCCTTCGTGTTCGATGCTTGTTTGTTTAACAGAAGCCTGACGACATGGTCAGATGTTCTTGTCATCTTCGGGTTGAGCCGGTATTCGCGTTTGATGCCTGTTTGTTTAATTAGATGCCTGACGGCAAGGTCAAATGTTCCTCTCAACTTCGTGTTGAATCGGCCTTCGAGTTCGATGCTTGTTTGTTTAACAGATGCCTTACAACGAGGTCAAATGGTCTTCTTATGTTCGGTGTGAGCCTCCCTTCGGGTTCAATGGGTTTTTGTTTAACAGATGCCTGGCAGCGAGGTCCGATGTTCGTTTAAACTTCGTGTTGAGCCGGCCTTCAGGTTCCATACCCGTTTGTTTATGAGATGCCTGACGGCGAGGTCAGATGTTCTTCTACACTTCAGGTTGAGCCAGCCTTCGGGTTCGATGCTTGTTTGTTTAACAGATGTCTGACAGAAAGGTCAAATATTCTTCCACACTTTATGTTGAGTCGGCCTTCAGGTTCGATGCCTGTTTGTTTAACACATGCCTGACGGAGAGGTCAGATGTTCTTCTCAACTTCGTGTTGAGCCGGTCTTCGGGTTCGATGCCTGTTTGTTTAACAGATGCCTGATGGCGAGGTCAGATGTTCTTCTCAACTTCTAGTTGAGCCGGCCTTCAGGTTCAATGCCTGTTTGTTTAACAGATGCCTGGTGGCGAGGTCAGATGATCTTCTCAGCTTCGTGTTGAGCTGGCCTTCGGATTAGATGCCTGTTTGTTTAACATATGCTTGACGGCGAGTTCAGATGTTCCTCTCAAATTCGTGTTGAGACGGACTTCGTGTTAGATGCCTGTTTATTTTACAGATGCCTGACGGCGAGGTCAGATGTCGGTCTCAAGTTTGTGTTGAGCGGGACTTCGTGTTCGATGTCTGTTTGTTTAACAAATGCCTGACAACAAGGTCAGATGTTCTTCTCAAATTCGGGTTGAGCTGCCCTCTGTTTTTGATGTCTGTTTGTTTAATAGATCCCTGACGGCAAGGTCAGAAGTATTTCTCAACATCGTGTTTAGCCGGCCTTCTGGTTGGATGCATGTTTGTTTAACAGATGGCTTACGGCGAGGTTAGATGTTCTTCTCAACTTCGGGTTGAGCCGGCCATCAAATTCGATGCCAGTTTGTTTAACAGATGCCTGGTAGCAAGGTCAGATGTTCTTCCTAACTTCGGGTTGAGTCGGCCTTCGGGCTCGCTGCCTGTTTGTTTATCAGATCCCTGACGGTGAGGTCTGATATTCCTATGAACTTTGTGTTGAGTCAGCCTTCGGGTTCGATGCCTGTTTGTGTTATAGATGCCTAACAGCGAGGTCAGATGTTTTTCTCAACTACGGGTTGAGATGGCCTTCGGGTTCGATGCCTGTTTGTTTTACAAATGCCTGACAGCATGGTCATTTGTTCTTGTCAACTTCAGGTTTAGTCGGCCTTCGGGTTCGATGCCTGTTTGTTTAACAGATGCCTGACTGCAAGGTCAGATGTTTTTCTCAACTTCGGGTTGACCGACCTTCGGGCTCGATGCCTGTTTTTTTAACAGATCCCTGACGGCGAGGTCAGATATTCCTATGAATTTTGTGTTGAGCCGGCTTCGGGTTCGATGCCTATTTATTTAATAGATGACTGACAGCGAGGTTAGATGTTTTTCTCAACTACGGATTGAGATGGCCTTCGGGTTCGATGCCTGTTTGTTTAACAAATGCCTGACGACGTTGTCAGATGTTCTTGTCAACATCGGGTTTGGCCGGCCTTCGGGTTCGATGCCTGTTTGTTTAACAGATGCCTGACTGCGAGGTCAGATGTTCTTCTCAACTTCGGGTTAAGCCGGCCTTCGGGTTCGATGCCTGTTTGTTTAACAGATGCCTGACGGTGATGTCAGATGTTCCTCTCAACTTCGTGTTGAGTCGGCCTTCAGGTTCGATGCCTGTTAGTTTAATAGATGCCTAACGGCGAGTTGGGATGGTCTTCTTAACTTCGGTTTGAGCTGCCCTTCGGGTTCGATACGTGTTAGTTTAAAGATGCCTGGCGGCAAGGTCAGATGTTCGTCTCAACTTCGTGTTGATCCGGCCTTCGGGTTCGATACCTTTTTTTTTAACTGATTCATGACAGCAAGGTCAGATGCTCTTCTCAAATTCAGGGTTTGCCGGCCTTCGGGTTTGATGCTTGTTTGTTTAAGAGATGTCTGCTGGCGAGGCCAGATGTTCTTCTCAACTTCGGGTTGAGCCGCCCGTCAAATTCAATGCCTGTTTGTTTAAGAGATGCCTGACGGCGAGGTCATATGTTCTTCTACACTTCAGGTTGAACCAACCTTCGAGTTCGATGCCTGTTTGTTTAACTGATGCCTGACGGTAAGGTCAGATATTCTTCCACACTTTGTGTTGAGCCGACCTTTGGGTTCGATGCCTGTTTGTTTAACACATGCCTGACGATGAGGTCAGATGTTCTTCTCTACTTCGTGTTGAGTCGACCTCCAGGTTCAATTCTTGTTTTTTAAGAGATGCCTAACAGCGAGGTCAGATGTACTTCTCAATTTCGTGTTGAGTCGGCCTTAGGGTTCGATGCCTGTTTGTTTAACAGATGCCTGACAGCGAGGTCAGATGTTCTTCTCAAGTTCTGGTTGAGCCGGCCTTCAGGTTCAACGCCTGTTTGTTTAACAGATGGCTAACGGCGAGGTAAGAAGTTCTTCTCAGCTTCGGGTTGAGCCGGCCATCGGGTTTGATGCCTGTTTGTTTAACATATGCTTGACAGCAAGGTCAGATGTTCCTCTCAACTTCGTGTTGAGCCTCCCTTCGGGTTCGATGGGTGCTTGTTTAACAGATGCCTGACAGCGAGGTCAGATGTTCCTCTCAACTTCGTGTTGTGCCGGCCTTCGGGTTCAATGCCTGTTTGTTTAACAGATACCTGACGGCGAGGTCAGATGTTCTTATCAACTTCAGATTGAGCCGGCCTTCGGGTTCGATGCCTGTTTGTTTAACAGATGCATGACAATGAATTCAGAGGTTCTTCTCAACTTCGGGTTGAACCGGCCTTCGGGTTCGATGCCTGTTTGTTTAACAGATACCTGACGACGAGGTCAGATGTTCTTCACAACTTCTGGTTGAGTCGTTCTTCGGGTTCGATGCATGTTTGTTTAACAGATACCTGACGGCGAGGTCAGATGTTCTTCTCAATTTTAGGTTGAGCCGGCCTTCGGGTTCGATGCCTGTTTGTTTAACAGATGCCTGACAGCAAGGTCACATATTCTTCTCAACTTTGGGTTGAGCCGTCCTTCGGGATCGATGCCTGTTTGTTTAACAGATACCTAACGGTAAGGTCAGATATTCTTCTCAACTTCCGGTTGATCCGCCTTCGGTTTCGATGCATCTTTGTTTAACAGATGCCTGACGGCGAGGTCAAATGTTCCTCTCAAATTGGTGTTGAGTCAGCCATCGGGTTCGATGCTTGTTTGTTTAATAGATGCCTGACGGTAAGGTCTAATGTTGTTATCAACTTCTGGTTGAGCCGCCCTTCGGGTTCGATGCCTGCTTATTTAATAGATGCCTAACAGCTAGGTCAGATGTTCCTCTCAACCTCGTGTTGTGCCGGCCTTCGGGTTCAATGCCTGTTTGTTTAACAGATACCTGACGGCGAGGTCATATGTTCTTCTCAACTCCAGGTTGAGCCGGCCTTCGGGTTCGATGCCTGTTTGTTTAACAGATGCCTGACTGTGAGGTCAGATGTTCTTCTCAACTTCGGGTTGAGCCGGCCTTCGGGGTCGATGCCTGTTTGTTTAACAGATGCCTGACAGCGAGGTCACATGTTCTTCTCAACTTCGGGTTGAGCCGGCCTTCGGGTTCGATGCCTGCTTATTTAACAGATGCCTCACAGCGAGTTCAGATGTTCTTCTCAACTTCCGGTTGAGCAGCCTTCGGTTTCGATGCCTGTTTGTTTAACAGATGCCTGACGGCAAGGTCAAATGTTCCTCTCAACTTGGTGTTGTGCCGGCCTTCGGGTTCGATGCCTGTTTGTTTAATAGATGCCTTATGGCAAGGTCTAATGTTCTTATCAACTTCTGGTTGAGCCGGCCTTCGGGTTCGATGCCTGCTTATTTAACAGATGCCTCACAGCGAGTTTAGATGTTCTTCTCGACTTCTGGTTGAGCCGGCCTTCGGGTTTGATGCCTGTTTGTTTAACAGATACATGACGGCGAGGTCAGATGTTCTTCTTAACTTCAGGTTGAGCCGGCCTTCGGGTTCGATGCCTGTTTGTTTAACAGATGTCTGACAGTGAGGTCAGATATTCTTCTCAACTTCGGGTTGAGCCAGCCTTCGAGTTTGATGCCTGTTTGTTTAACAGATACCTGACGGCGAGGTCAGATGTTCTTCACAACTTCTGTTGAGCCAGCCTTCGGGTTCGATGCCTGTTTGTTTAACAGATACCTGACGGCGAGGTCAGATGTTCTTCTCAATTTTAGGTTGAGCCGTCCTTCGGGATCGATGCCTGTTTGTTTAACAGATACCTGACGGCGAGGTCAGATGTTCTTCTCTACTTCCGGTTGAGCCGCCTTTGGTTTCGATGCCTGTTTGTTTAATAGATGCCTGACGGCGAGGTCAAATGTTCCTCTCAAATTGGTGTTGAGTCGGCCTTCGGGTTCGATGCCTGTTTGTTTAATAGATGCCTGATGGCAAGATCTAATGTTCTTATCAACTTCTGGTTGATCCGCCCTTCGGGTTCGATGCCTGCTTGTTTAACAGATGCCTAACAGCAAGGTCAGATGTTCCTTTCAACTTCGTGTTGTGCCGGCCTTCGGGTTCAATGCCTGTTTGTTTAACAGATACCTGACGGCGAGGTCAGATGTTCTTCACAACTTTAGGTTGAGTTGACCTTCGGGTTGGATGCCTGTTTGTTTAACAGATGCCTGACAATGAGGTCAGATGTTCTTCTCAACTTCGGGTTGAGTCGGCCTTCGGGTTTGATGTCTGTTTGCTTAACAGATACCTGACGGCGAGGTCAGGTGTTCTTCTCAACTTCTGGTTGAGCCGGCCTTCGGGTTCGATGCCTGTTTGTTTAACAGATACTTTACGGCGAGGTCAGATGTTCTTCTCAACTTCAGGTTCAGCCGGCCTTCGGGTTCGATGCCTGTTCGTTTAACAGATGCCTGACAACGAGGTCACATGTTCTTCTTAACTTCGGGTTGAGCCGGGTTTTGGGTTCGATGCCTATTTGTTTAACAGATACCTGACGGCGAGGTCAGATGTTCTTCTCGACTTCGTGTTTAGCCGACCTTCTGGTTCGATGCCTGTTTGTATAACAGATGGCTGACGGTGAGGTCAAATGTTCTTCTCAACTTCGGGTTGGGCCGACCTTCGGGTTCGATGCTGGTTTGTTTAAGAGATGCCTGATGGCAAGGTCAGATGTTCTTCTCAACATCAAATTGAGCCGGCCATCGAATTTGATGCCTGTTTGTTTAACAGATGCCTGACAGCGAGGTCAGATGTTCTTCCTAACTTTGGGTTGATCCGGCCTTCGGGCTTGATGCCTGTTTGTCTAACAGATCCCTGACGACGAGGTCTGATATTCCTATGAACTTTGTGTTGAACCGGCATTCGGGTTTGATGCCTGTTTGTTTAATAGATGCCTAACAGCGAGGTCAGATGTTTTTCTCAACTTCGGGTTGAGATGGCTTTCTGGTTCGATGCCTGTTTGTTTAACAAATGCCTGACAGCATGGTCAGATGTTCTTGTCAACTTCAGGTTGAGCCGGCCTTCGGGTTCGATGCCTGTTTGTTTAACAGATGCCTGACTGCGAGGTCAGATGTTCTTCTCATCTTCGGGTTGAGTCGGCCTTCGGGTTCGATGCCCGTTTGTTTAACAGATACATGACGGTGAGGACAGATGTTCTTCTCAACTTCTGGTTGAGCCGGCCTTTGGGTTCGATGCCTGTTTTTTTAACAGATACTTGACGGCGATGTCAGATGTTCTTCTCAACGTCAGGTTGAGCCGGCCTTCGGGTTCGATACCTGTTTGTTTAACAGATGCTTGACAGTGAGGTCACATGTTCTTCTCAACTTCGGGTTTAGCCGGCCTTCGGGTTCGATGCTTGTTTGTTTAACAGATGCCTGACGACGCGGTCAGATGTTCTTGTCAACTTCAGGTTGATCCGGCCTTCGGGTTTGATGCGTGTTTGTTTAACAGATGCCTGACGGCGAGGTCAGATGTTCCTCTCAACTTCGTATGCAGTCGGCCTTCGGGTTCGATGCTTGTTTGTTTAACAGATGCCTTACGATGAGGTCATATGGTCTTCTTAACTTCGGTTTGAGCCTCCCATCGGGTTCGATGGGTCTTTGATTAAAAGATGCCTGGCTGCGAGGTCAGATGTTCGTCTCAACTTCGTGTTGAGCCGGCCTTCGGGTTTGATACCTGTTTGTTTAAGAGATGCTTAACGGATAGGTCAGATGTTCTTCTACACTTCAGGTTGAGCCGGCCTTCGGGTTCGATGCCTGTTTGTTTAACAGATGCCTGACGGTAAGGTCAGATGTTCTTCCACACTTTGTGTTGAGCCGGCCTTCGGGTTCGATGCCTGTTTCTTTAACACATGCCTGACGGCGAGGTCAGATGTTCTTCTCTACTTCGTGTTGAGCCGGCCTCCGGGTTCGATGCTTGTTTGTTTAACAGTTACCTGACGGCGAGGTCAGATGTTCTTCTCAACATCTGGTTGAGTCGTCCTTCAGGTTCAATGCCTGTTTGTTTAACAGATGCCTGACGGCGAGACCAGATGTTCTTCTTATCTTCGGGTTGAGCCGGCCTTCGGGTTCGATGCCTGTTTGTTTAACATATGCTTGACGGCGAGGTCAGATGTTCCTCTCAACTTCGTGTTAAGCCGGACTTCGGGTTAGATGCTTGTTTATTTTACAGATGCCTGAAGGCGAGGTCAGATGTTGGTCTCAAGTTTGTGTTGAGCGGGACTTCGTGTTCGATGCCTGTTTGTTTAACAGATGCTTGACAGTGAATTCAGATGTTCTTCTCAACTTCGGGTTGAGCCGACCTCTGTTTTCAATGCCTGTTTGTTTAACAGATCCCTGACAGCGAGGTAAGATGTATTTCTCAACTTCGTGTTTAGCCGGCCTTCTGGTTCGATGCCTGTTTGTATAACAGATGGCTGACGGTGAGGTCAGATCTTCTTCTCAACTTCGGGTTGGGCCGACCTTCGGGTTCGATGCTTGTTTGTTTAAGAGATGCCTGATGGCGAGGTCCGATGTTCTTCTCAACTTCAAATTGAGCCGGCCATCAAATTTGATGCCTGTTTGTTTAACAGATGCCTGACAGCGAGGTCAGATGTTCTTCCTAACTTCGGGTTGATCCAGCCTTCGGGCTTGATGCCATTTTGTCTAACAGATACCTGACGACAAGGTCTGATATTCCTATGAACTTTATGTTGAGCCGGCCTTCGGGTTCGATGCCTGTTTGTTTAATAGATGCTAACGGCGAGGTCAGATGTTTTTCTCAACTTCGGGTTGAGATGGCTTTCTGGTTCGATGCCTGTTTGTTTAACAAATGCCTGACAGCATGGTCAGATGTTCTTGTCAACTTCAGGTTGAGCCGGCCTTCGGGTTCGATGCCTGTTTGGTTACCAGATGCCTGACTGCGAGGTCAGATGTTCTTCTTAACTTCGGGTTGAGTCGTCCTTCTAGTTCGATGCCTGTTTGTTTAACATATACCTGACGGTGAGGACATATGTTCTTCTCAACTTCTGGTTGAGCCGGCCTTCGGGTTCGATGCCTGTTTGTTTAATAGATTCTTGACGGTGATGTCAGATGTTCTTCTCAACTTCAGGTTGAGCCGGCCTTCGGGTTCGATACATGTTTGTTTAACAGATGCTTGACAGTGAGGTCACATGTTCTTCTCAACTTCGGGTTGAGCCGGCCTTCGGGTTTGATGCTTGTTTGTTTAACAGATGCCTGACGGCGCGGTCAGATGCTCTTGTCAACTTCGGGTTGAGCCGGCCTTCGGGTTTGATTCGTGTTTGTTTAACAGATGCCTGACGGCGAGGTCAGATGTTCCTCTCAACTTCGTGTTCAGTCGGCCTTCGGGTTCGATGCTTGTTTGTTTAACAGATGCCTTACGACGAGGTCAGATGGTCTTCTTAACTTCGGTTTGAGCCTCCCTTCGGGTTCGATGGGTCTTTGATTAAAAGATGCCTGGCTGCGAGGTCAGATGTTCGTCTCAACTTCGTGTTGAGCTGGCCTTCGGGTTCGATACCTGTTTTTTTAAGAGATGCTTGACGGATAGGTCAGATGTTCTTCTAGACTTCAGGTTGAGCCAGCCTTCGGGTTCGATACCTGTTTGTTTAACAGATGCCTGACGGCGAGGTCAGATGTTCTTCTACACTTTGTGTTGAGCCGGCCTTCGGGTTCGATGCCTGTTTCTTTAACACATGCCTGACGGCGAGGTCAGATGTTCTTCTCTACTTCGTGTTGAGTCGGCCTCCGGGTTCGATGCCTGTTTGTTTAACAGTTACCTGACGGTGAGGTCAGATGTTCTTCTCAACATCTGGTTGAGTTGGCCTTCAGGTTCAATGGCTGTTTGTTTAACAGATGCCTGACGGCGAGGCCAAATGTTCTTCTCATCTTCGGGTTGAGCCGGCCTTCGGGTTCGATGCCTGTTTGTTTAACATATGCTTGACGGCGAGGTCAGATGTACCTCTCAACTTCGTGTTGAGCTGGACTTCGGGTTAGATGCCTATTTATTTTACAGATGGCTGACGGCGAGGTCAGATGTTGGTCTCAAGTTTGTGTTGAGCGGGACTTCGTGTTCGATGCCTGTTTCTTTAACAGATTCTTGACAGTGAATTCAGATGTTCTTCTCAACTTCGGGTTGAGCCGACCTCTGTTTTCAATGCTTGTTTTTTAAAAATATCCCTGACTGCGAGGTCAGATGTATTTCTCAACTTCGTGTTTAGCCGGCCTTCTGGTTCGATGCCTGTTTGTATAACAGATGGCTGACGGTGTGGTCAGATCTTCTTCTCAACTTCGGGTTGGGCCGACCTTCGGGTTCGATGCTTGTTTGTTTAAGAGATGCCTGATGGCGAGGTCAGATGTTCTTCTCAACTTCAAATTGAGCCGGCCATCGAATTTGATGCCTGTTTGTTTAACAGATGCCTGACAGCGAGGTCAGATGTTCTTCCTAACTTCGGGTTGATCCGGCCTTCAGGCTTGATGCCTGTTTGTTTAACAGATCCCTGACGACGAGGTCTGATATTCCTATGAACTTTGTGTTGAGCCAGCCTTCGGGTTCGATGCCTGTTTGTTTAATAAATGCCTAACGGCGAGGTCAGATGTTTTTCTCAACTACGGGTTGAGATGGCTTTCTGGTTCGATGCCTGTTTGTTTAACAAATGCCTGACAACATGGTCAGATGTTCTTGTCAACTTCAGGTTGAGCCGGCCTTCGGGTTCGATGCCTGTTTGTTTAACAGATGCCTGGCTGCGAGGTCAGATGTTCTTCTCAACTTTGGGTTGAGCCGGCCTTCGAGCTCGATGCCTGTTTGTTTAACAGATCCCTGACGGTGAGGTCAAATATTCCTATGAACTTTGTATTGAGCCAGCCTTCCCGTTAGATGCCTGTTTGTTTAATAGATGTCTGACGGTGAGGTCAGATGTTTTTCTCAACTACGAATTAAGATGGCCTTCGGGTTCGATGCCTGTTTGTTTAACAAATTCCTGACGGCGTGGTCAGATGTTTTTGTCAACTTTGGGTTTGGCCGGCCTTCGAGTTCGATTCCTGTTTTTTTAACAGATGCCTGACTGTGAAGTCAGATGTTCTTCTCAACTTCGGGTTGAGCCGGCCTTCGGGTTCGATGCCTGTTTGTTTAACAGATGCCTGACGGCGAGGTCAGATGTTCCTCTCAACTTCGTGTTGTGTCGGCCTTCGGGTTCGATGCATGTTTGTTTAATAGACACCTGACAGCGAGTTGAGATGGTCTTCTTAACTTCGGTTTGAGCCGCCGTTCGGGTTCGATGCGTGTTAGTTTAAAGATGCCTGATGGCGAGGTCAAATGTTCGTCTCGACTTCGTGTTGAGCCGGCCTTCGGGTTCGATACCTTTTTTTTAATTGATGCCTGACAGCAAGGTCAGATGTTCTTCTCAAGTTTGGGTTGTGTCGGCCTTCGGGTTTTATGCTTGTTTGTTTAAGAGATGCCTGCTGGCGAGGTGAGATGTTCTTCTCAACTTCTGGTTGAGCCGCACATCAAATTTGATGCCTGTTTTTTTAACAGATGCCTGACAGCGAGGTCAGATGTTCTTCTCAACTTCGGGTTGAACCGGCCTTCGGGTTTGATGCCTATTTTTTTAATAGATGCCTGACGACGAGGTTAGATGTTTTTCCTAATTACGGGTTGAGACGGCCTTCGGGTTCGATGCTTGTTTGTTTAAAAAATGCCTGACGGCGTGGTCAGATGTTCTTGTCAAAGTTGGGTTGAGCCGGCCTGCGGGTTTGATGCCTGTTTCTTTAACAGATGCCTGACAGTGAGGTCATATATTCTTCTCAACTTCGTGTTGAGCCGGCCTTCGGGTTTGATGCCTGTTTGTTTAATAGATTCCAGACGACGAGGTCAGATGTTTTTCTCAACTACAGGTTGAGACGTCCTTCGTGTACGATGCTTGTTTGTTTAACAGATGCCTGACAGCGTGGTCAGATGTTCTTGTCATCTTCGGGTTGAGCCGGGCTTCGGGTTCGATGTCTGTTTGTTTAATAGATGCCAGACAGCGAGGACAGATATTGCTCTCAACTTCGTGTTGAGTCGGCCTTTGTGTTCGATGCCTGTTTGTTTAATTGATGCCTTACGACGAGGTCAAATGGTGTTCTTAACTTCGGTTTGAGCCTCCCTTCAGGTTCGATGGGTGTTTGTTTAACAGGTAGCCTTACAGCGAGGTCAGATGTTCGTCTCAACTTCGTGTTGAGCAAGCCTTCGGGTTCGATACCTGTTTGTTTAGGAGATACCTGACGGCGAGGTCAGATGTTCTTCTACAGTTCAGGTTGAGCCAGCCTTCGGGTTCGATGCCTGTTTGTTTAACACATGCCTGACGGTGACGTCAGATGTTTTTTCACACTTTGTGTTGATCCGACCTTTACGTTCGATGCCTGTTTGTTTAACACATGCCTGACAGCGTGGTCATATGTTCTTCTCTACTTCGTGTTGAGCCAGCCTCCGGGTTCGATGCTTGTTTGTTTAACAGATGCCTAACAGCGAGGTCAGATGTACTTCTCAATTTCGTATTGAGTCGGACTTCGGGTTCGATGCCTGTTTGTTTAACAGATGCCTGACGGCGAGGTCAGATGTTCTTCTCAAGTTCTGGTTGAGCCGACCTTCAGGTTCAATGCCTGTTTGTTTAACAGATGCGTGATGGCGAGGTCAGATGTTCTTCTCAGCTTCGGGTTGAGTCGGCCTTCGGGTTCGATGCCTGTTTGTTTAACATATGCTTGACAGCAAGGTCAGATGTTCCTCTCAACTTTGTGTTGAGCCTCCCATCGGGTTCGATGGGTGTTTGTTTAACAGATGCTTGGCAGCAAGGTCTGATGTTCGTCTCAACTTCGTGTTGAGCCGGCCTTCGGGTTCAATACATGTTTGTTTAAGAGATGCTTGACTGAGAGGTCAAATGTTCTTCTATAATTCAGGTTGAGCCAGCCTTCGGGTTCGATGCCTGTTTGTTTAACAGATGCCTGACGGCGAGGTCAGATGTATTTCTCAACTTCGTGTTTAATCGGCCTTCTGGTTCGATGCCTGTTTGTTTAACAGATGGCTGACAGCAAGGTCAGATGTTCTTCTCAACTTCGGGTTGAGCCGACCTTCGGGTTCAATGCTTATTTGTTTAAGAGATGCCTGATGGCGAGGTCAGATGTTCTTCGCAACTTCAGGTTGAGTCGCCCATAAAATTCGATGCTTGTTTGTTTAACAGATGCCTGACAGCGAGGTCAGAAGTTCTTCTCAACATCGGGTTGAGTCGGCCTTCGGGCTCGATGCCTGTTTGTTTAACAGATCCTTGACGACAAGGCCAGATATTTCTATGAACTTCGTGTTGAGCCGGCCTTCGGGTTCGATGCCTGTTTGTTTAATAGATGCCTGACGGTAAAGTCAGATGTTTTTCTCAACTACAGGTTGAGACGACCTTCGGGTTCGATGCTTGTTTGTTTAAAAGATGCCTGACGGCATGGTCAGATGTTCTTGTCAACCTTCGGTTGAGCCGGCCTTCGGGTTCCTTGCCTGTTTGTTTAACAGATGCCTGACAGCGAGGTCAGAAGTTCTTCTCAACTTCTTGTTGAGCCGGCCTTCGGGTTCGATGCCTGTTTGTTTAATAGATGCCTGATGGAGAGGTCAGATGTTTTTCTCAACTATGGGTTGAGACAGCCTTCGGGTTCGATGCTTGTTTGTTTAACAGATGCTTGACGGCATGGTCAGATGTTCTTGTCATCTTCGGGTTGAGCCGGTATTCGCGTTTGATGCCTGTTTGTTTAACAGATGCTTGACGGCGAGGTCAAATGTTCCTCTCAACTTCGTGTTGAATCGGCCTTCGAGTTCGATGCTTGTTTTTTTAACAGATGCCTTACGACGAGGTCAAATGGTATTCTTATGTTCAGTTTGAGCCTCCCTTCGGGTTCGATGGGTGTTTGTTTAACAGATGCCTGACAGCAAGGTCCGATGTTCGTCTCAACTTCGTGTTGAGCCGGCCTTCGGGTTCCATACCCGTTTGTTTATGAGATGCCTGGCAGCGAGGTCAGATGTTCTTCTACACTTCAGGTTAAGCCAGCCTTCGGGTTCGATGCTTGTTTGTTTAACAGATGTCTGACAGCGAGGTCAAATGTTCTTCCACACTTTGTGTTGAGCCGGCCTTCAGGTTCGATGCCTGTTTGTTTAACACATGCCTGACGGAGAGGTCAGATGTTCTTCTCAACTTCGTGTTGAGCCGGTCTTCGGGATCGATGCCTGTTTGTTTAACAGATGCCTGACGGCGAGGTCAGATGTTCTTCTCAACTTCTAGTTGAGCTGGCCTTCAGGTTCAATGCCTGTTTGTTTAACAGATGCCTGGTGGCGAGGTCAGATGTTCTTCTCAGCTTCGTGTTGAGCTGGTCGTCGGATTATATGCCTGTTTGTTTAATAGATCCCTGACGGCAAGGTCAGAAGTATTTCTCAACATCGTGTTTAGCCGGCCTTCTGGTTCAATGCATGTTTGTTTAACAGATGGCTTACGACGAGGTTAGATGTTCTTCTCAACTTCGGGTTGAGCCGGCCATCAAATTCGATGCCTGTTTGTTTAACAGATGCCTGGTAGCAAGGTCAGATGTTTTTCCTAACTTCGGGTTGAGTTGGCCTTCGGGCTCGCTGCCTGTTTGTTTATCAGATCCCTGACGGTGAGGTCTGATATTCCTATGAACTTTGTGTTGAGTCAACCTTCGGGTTCGATGCCTGTTTGTGTTATAAATGCCTAACGGCAAGGTCAGATGTTTTTCTCAACTACGGGTTGAGATGGCCTTCGGGTTCGATGCCTGTTTGTTTTACAAATGCCTGACAGCGTGGTCAGATGTTCTTGTCAACTTCAGGTTGAGCCGGCCTTCGGGCTCGATGCCTGTTTGTTTAACAGATGCCTGACTACAAGGTCAGATGTTTTTCTCAACTTCGGGTTGAGCCAGCCTTCGGGCTCGATGCCTGTTTTTTTAACAGATCCCTGACAGCGAGGTCAGATATTCCTATGAATTTTGTGTTGAGCCGGCTTCGGGTTCGATGCCTGTTTGTTTAATAGATGCCTGACAGCGAGGTTAGATGTTTTTCTCAACTACGGATTGAGATGGCCTTCGGGTTCGATGCCTGTTTGTTTAACAAATGCCTGACGACGTTGTCAGATGTTCTTGTCAACATCGGGTTTGGCCGGCCTTCGGGTTCGATGCCTGTTTGTTTAACAGATGCCTGACTGCGAGGTCAGATATTCTTCTCAACTTTGGGTTAAGCCGGCCTTCGGGTTCGATGCCTGTTTGTTTAACAGATGCCTGACGGTGATGTCAGATGTTCCTCTCAACTTTGTGTTGAGCCTCCCATCGGGTTCGATGGGTGTTTGTTTAACAGATGCTTGGCAGCAAGGTCAGATGTTCGTCTCAACTTCGTGTTGAGCCGGCCTTCGGGTTCAATACATGTTTGTTTAAGAGATGCTTGACTGAGAGGTCAAATGTTCTTCTATAATTCAGGTTGAGCCAGCCTTCGGGTTCGATGCCTGTTTGTTTAACAGATGCCTGACAGCGAGGTCAGATGTATTTCTCAACTTCGTGTTTAATCGGCCTTCTGGTTCGATGCCTGTTTGTTCAACAGATGGCTGACATCAAGGTCAGATGTTCTTCTCAACTTCGGGTTGAGCCGACTTTCGGGTTCAATGCTTATTTGTTTAAGAGATGCCTGATGGCGAGGTCAGATGTTCTTCCCAACTTCGGGTTGAGTCGCCCATAAAATTCGATGCTTGTTTGTTTAACAGATGCCTGACAGCGAGGTCAGAAGTTCTTCTCAACATCGGGTTGAGTCGGCCTTCGGGCTCGATGCCTGTTTGTTTAACAGATCCTTGACGACAAGGCCAGATATTTCTATGAACTTCGTGTTGAGCCGGCCTTCGGGTTCGATGCCTGTTTGTTTAATAGATGCCTGACGGTAAAGTCAGATGTTTTTCTCAACTACAGGTTGAGACGGCCTTCGGGTTCGATGCTTGTTTGTTTAAAAGATGCCTGACGGCATGGTCAGATGTTCTTGTCAACCTTCGGTTGAGCCGGCCTTCGGGTTCCTTGCCTGTTTGTTTAACAGATGCCTGACAGCGAGGTCAGAAGTTCTTCTCAACTTCTTGTTGAGCCGGCCTTCGGGTTCGATGCCTGTTTGTTTAATAGATGCCTGATGGAGAGGTCAGATGTTTTTCTCAACTATGGGTTGAGACAGCCTTCGGGTTCGATGCTTGTTTGTTTAACAGATGCTTGACGGCATGGTCAGATGTTCTTGTCATCTTCGGGTTGAGCCGGTATTCGCGTTTGATGCCTGTTTGTTTAACAGATGCCTGACGGCGAGGTCAAATGTTCCTCTCAACTTCGTGTTGAATCGGCCTTCGAGTTCGATGCTTGTTTTTTTAATAGATGCCTTACGACGAGGTCAAATGGTATTCTAATGTTCAGTTTGAGCCTCCCTTCGGGTTCGATGGGTGTTTGTTTAACAGATGCCTGACAGCAAGGTCCGATGTTCGTCTCAACTTCGTGTTGAGCCGGCCTTCGGGTTCCATACCCGTTTGTTTATGAGATGCCTGGCAGCGAGGTCAGATGTTCTTCTACACTTCAGGTTAAGCCAGCCTTCGGGTTCGATGCTTGTTTGTTTAACAGATGTCTGACAGCGAGGTCAAATGTTCTTCCACACTTTGTGTTGAGCCGGCCTTCAGGTTCGATGCCTGTTTGTTTAACACATGCCTGACGGAGAGGTCAGATGTTCTTCTCAACTTCGTGTTGAGCCGGTCTTCGGGTTCGATGCCTGTTTGTTTAACAGATGCCTGACGGCGAGGTCAGATGTTCTTCTCAACTTCTAGTTGAGCTGGCCTTCAGGTTCAATGCCTGTTTGTTTAACAGATGCCTGGTGGCGAGGTCAGATGTTCTTCTCAGCTTCGTGTTGAGCTGGTCGTCGGATTATATGCCTGTTTGTTTAATAGATCCCTGACGGCAAGGTCAGAAGTATTTCTCAACATCGTGTTTAGCCGGCCTTCTGGTTCAATGCATGTTTGTTTAACAGATGGCTTACGACGAGGTTAGATGTTCTTCTCAACTTCGGGTTGAGCCGGCCATCAAATTCGATGCCTGTTTGTTTAACAGATGCCTGGTAGCAAGGTCAGATGTTTTTCCTAACTTCGGGTTGAGTTGGCCTTCGGGCTCGCTGCCTGTTTGTTTATCAGATCCCTGACGGTGAGGTCTGATATTCCTATGAACTTTGTGTTGAGTCAACCTTCGGGTTCGATGCCTGTTTGTGTTATAGATGCCTAACGGCAAGGTCAGATGTTTTTCTCAACTACGGGTTGAGATGGCCTTCGGGTTCGATGCCTGTTTGTTTTACAAATGCCTGACAGCATGGTCAGATGTTCTTGTCAACTTCAAGTTGAGCCGGCCTTCGGGCTCGATGCCTGTTTGTTTAACAGATGCCTGACTACAAGGTCAGATGTTTTTCTCAACTTCGGGTTGAGCCAGCCTTCGGGCTCGATGCCTGTTTTTTTAACAGATCCCTGACAGCGAGGTCAGATATTCCTATGAATTTTGTGTTGAGCCGGCTTCGGGTTCGATGCCTGTTTGTTTAATAGATGCCTGACAGCGAGGTTAGATGTTTTTCTCAACTACGGATTGAGATGGCCTTCGGGTTCGATGCCTGTTTGTTTAACAAATGCCTGACGACGTTGTCAGATGTTCTTGTCAACATCGGGTTTGGCCGGCCTTCGGGTTCGATGCCTGTTTGTTTAACAGATGCCTGACTGCGAGGTCAGATATTCTTCTCAACTTCGGGTTAAGCCGGCCTTCGGGTTCGATGCCTGTTTGTTTAACAGATGCCTGACGGTGATGTCAGATGTTCCTCTCAACTTTGTGTTGAGCCTCCCATCAGGTTCGATGGGTGTTTGTTTAACAGATGCTTGGCAGCAAGGTCAGATGTTCGTCTCAACTTCGTGTTGAGCCGGCCTTCGGGTTCAATACATGTTTGTTTAAGAGATGCTTGACTGAGAGGTCAAATGTTCTTCTATAATTCAGGTTGAGCCAGCCTTCGGGTTCGATGCCTGTTTGTTTAACAGATGCCTGACGGCGAGGTCAGATGTATTTCTCAACTTCGTGTTTAATCGGCCTTCTGGTTCGATGCCTTTTTGTTCAACAGATGGCTGACATCAAGGTCAGATGTTCTTCTCAACTTCGGGTTGAGCCGACCTTCGGGTTCAATGCTTATTTGTTTAAGAGATGCCTGATGGCGAGGTCAGATGTTCTTCCCAACTTCGGGTTGAGTCGCCCATAAAATTCGATGCTTGTTTGTTTAACAGATGCCTGACAGCGAGGTCAGAAGTTCTTCTCAACATCGGGTTGAGTCGGCCTTCGGGCTCGATGCCTGTTTGTTTAACAGATCCTTGACGACAAGGCCAGATATTTCTATGAACTTCGTGTTGAGCCGGCCTTCGGGTTCGATGCCTGTTTGTTTAATAGATGCCTGACGGTAAAGTCAGATGTTTTTCTCAACTACAGGTTGAGACGGCCTTCGGGTTCGATGCTTGTTTGTTTAAAAGATGCCTGACGGCATGGTCAGATGTTCTTGTCAACCTTCGGTTGAGTCGGCCTTCGGGTTCCTTGCCTGTTTGTTCAACAGATGCCTGACAGCGAGGTCAGAAGTTCTTCTCAACTTCTTGTTGAGCCGGCCTTCGGGTTCGATGCCTGTTTGTTTGATAGATGCCTGATGGAGAGGTCAGATGTTTTTCTCAACTATGGGTTGAGACAGCCTTCGGGTTCGATGCTTGTTTGTTTAACAGATGCTTGACGGCATGGTCAGATGTTCTTGTCATCTTCGGGTTGAGCCGGTATTCGCGTTTGATGCCTGTTTGTTTAACAGATGCCTGACGGCGAGGTCAAATGTTCCTCTCAACTTCGTGTTGAATCGGCCTTCGAGTTCGATGCTTGTTTTTTTAACAGATGCCTTACGACGAGGTCAAATGGTATTCTTATGTTCGGTTTGAGCCTCCCTTCGGGTTCGATGGGTGTTTGTTTAACAGATGCCTGACAGCAAGGTCCGATGTTCGTCTCAACTTCGTGTTGAGCCGGCCTTCGGGTTCCATACCCGTTTGTTTATGAGATGCCTGGCGGCGAGGTCAGATGTTCTTCTACACTTCAGGTTAAGCCAGCCTTCGGGTTCGATGCTTGTTTGTTTAACAGATGTCTGACAGCGAGGTCAAATGTTCTTCCACACTTTGTGTTGAGCCGGCCTTCAGGTTCGATGCCTGTTTGTTTAACACATGCCTGACGGAGAGGTCAGATGTTCTTCTCAACTTCGTGTTGAGCCGGTCTTCGGGTTCGATGCCTGTTTGTTTAACAGATGGCTGACGGCGAGGTCAGATGTTCTTCTCAACTTCTAGTTGAGCTGGCCTTCAGGTTCAATGCCTGTTTGTTTAACAGATGCCTGGTGGCGAGGTCAGATGTTCTTCTCAGCTTCGTGTTGAGCTGGCCGTCGGATTATATGCCTGTTTGTTTAATAGATCCCTGACGGCAAGGTCAGAAGTATTTCTCAACATCGTGTTTAGCCGGCCTTCTGGTTCAATGCATGTTTGTTTAACAGATGGCTTACGACGAGGTTAGATGTTCTTCTCAACTTCGGGTTGAGCCGACCATCAAATTCGATGCCTGTTTGTTTAACAGATGCCTGGTAGCAAGGTCAGATGTTTTTCCTAACTTCGGGTTGAGTTGGCCTTCGGGCTCGCTGCCTGTTTGTTTATCAGATCCCTGACGGTGAGGTCTGATATTCCTATGAACTTTGTGTTGAGTCAACCTTCGGGTTCGATGCCTGTTTGTGTTATAGATGCCTAACGGCGAGGTCAGATGTTTTTCTCAACTACGGGTTGAGATGGCCTTCGGGTTCGATTCCTGTTTGTTTTACAAATGCCTGACAGCGTGGTCAGATGTTCTTGTCAACTTCAGGTTGAGCCGGCCTTCGGGCTCGATGCCTGTTTGTTTAACAGATGCCTGACTGCAAGGTCAGATGTTTTTCTCAACTTCGGGTTGAGCCAGCCTTCGGGCTCGATGCCTGTTTTTTTAACAGATCCCTGACAGCGAGGTCAGATATTCCTATGAATTTTGTGTTGAGCCGGCTTCGGGTTCGATGCCTGTTTGTTTAATAGATGCCTGACAGCGAGGTTAGATGTTTTTCTCAACTACGGATTGAGATGGCCTTCGGGTTCGATGCCTGTTTGTTTAACAAATGCCTGACGACGTTGTCAGATGTTCTTGTCAACATCGGGTTTGGCCAGCCTTCGGGTTCGATGCCTGTTTGTTTAACAGATGCCTGACTGCGAGGTCAGATATTCTTCTCAACTTCGGGTTAAGCCGGCCTTCGGGTTCGATGCCTGTTTGTTTAACAGATGCCTGACGGTGATGTCAGATGTTCCTCTCAACTTCGTGTTGAGTCGGCCTTCGGGTTCGATGCATGTTAGTTTAATAGATGCCTAACGGCGAGTTGGGATGGTCTTCTTAACTTCGGTTTGAGCTGCCCTTCGGGTTCGATACGTGTTAGTTTAAAGATGCCTAGGGGCAAGGTCAGATGTTCGTCTCAACTTCGTGTTGAGCCGGCCTTCGTGTTCGATACCTTTTTTTTAACTGATTCATGATAGCGAGGTCAGATGCTCTTCTCAAATTCAGGGTTTGCCGGCCTTCGGGTTTGATGCTTGTTTGTTTAAGAGATGTCTGGTTGCAAGGTCAGATGTTCTTCTCAACTTTGGGTTGAGCCGCCCGTCAAATTCAATGCCTGTTTTTTTAAGAGATGCCTGACGGCGAGGTCAGATGTTCTTCTACACTTCAGGTTGAACCAGCCTTCGAGTTCGATGCCTGTTTGTTTAACTGATGCCTGACGGCAAGGTCAGATGTACTTCCACACTTTGTGTTAAGCCGGCCTTTGGGTTCGATGCCTGTTTATTTAACACATGCCTGACGACGAGGTCAAATGTTCTTCTCTACTTCGTGTTGAGCCGGCCTCCGGGTTCGATGCTTGTTTGTTTAACAGATGCCTAACGGCGAGGTCAGATGTACTTCTCAATTTCGTGTTGAGTCGGCCTTCGGGTTCGATGCCTATTTGTTTAACAGATGCCTGACAGCGAGGTCAGATGTTCTTCTCAAGTTCTGGTTGAGCCGGCCTTCAGGTTCAATGCCTGTTTGTTTAACAGATGGCTAACGGCGAGGTCAGAAGTTCTTCTCAGCTTCGGGTTGAGCCGGCCATCGGGTTTGATGCCTGTTTGTTTAACATATGCTTGACAGCGAGATCATATGTTCCTCTCAACTTCGTGTTGAGCCTCCCTTCGGGTTCGATGGGTGTTTGTTTAACAGATGCCTGACAGCGAAGTCAGATGTTCCTTGTCAACTTCGTGTTGTGCCGGCCTTCGGGTTCAATGCCTGTTTGTTTAACAGATACCTGACGGCGAGGTAAGATGTTCTTCTCAACTTCAGATTGAGTCGGCCTTCGGGTTCGATGCCTGTTTGTTTAACAGATGCCTGACAGTGAATTCAGAGGTTCTTCTCAACTTCAGTTTGAACCGGCCTTCGGGTTCGATGCCTGTTTGTTTAACAGATACCTGACGGCGAGGTCAGATGTTCTTCACAACTTCTGGTTGAGTCGTTCTTCGGGTTCGATGCCTATTTGTTTAACAGATACTTGACGGCGAGGTCAGATGTTCTTCTTAATTTTAGGTTGAGCCGGCCTTCGGGTTCGATGCCTGTTTGTTTAACAGATGCCTGACAGGAAGGTCACATATTCTTCTCAACTTTGGGTTGAGCCGTCCTTCGGGATCGATGCCTGTTTGTTTAACAGATACCTGACAGCGAGGTCAGATGTTCTTCTCAACTTCTGGTTGATCCGCCTTCGGTTTCGATGCCTGTTTGTTTAACAGATGCCTGACGGCGAGGTCAAATGTTCCTCTCAAATTGGTGTTGAGTCGGCCATCGGGTTCGATGCCTGTTTGTTTGATAGATGCCTGACGGCAAGGTCTAATGTTCTTGTCAACTTCTGGTTGAGCCGCCCTTCGGGTTCGATGTCTGCTTGTTTAATAGATGCCTAACAGCTAGGTCAGATGTTCCTCTCAACCTCGTGCTGTGCCGGCCTTCGGGTTCAATGCCTGTTTGTTTAACAGATACCTGACGGCGAGGTCACATGTTATTCTCAACTTCGGGTTGAGCCGGCCTTCGGGTTCGATGCCAATTTGTTTAACAGATACCTGACGGCAAGGTCAGATGTTCTTCTCAACTTCCGGTTGAGCAGCCTTCGGTTTCGATGCCTGTTTGTTTAACAGATGCCTGACGGCGAGGTCAAATGTTCCTCTCAACTTGGTGTTGTACCGGCCTTCGGGTTCGATGCCTTTTTGTTTAATAGATGCCTGATGACAAGGTCTAATGTTCTTATCAACTTATGGTTGAGTCGGCCTTCTGGTTCGATGCCTGCTTATTTAACAGATGCCTCACAGCGAGTTCAGATGTTCTTCTCGACTTCTGGTTGAGCCGGCCTTCGGGTTTGATGCCTGTTTGTTTAACAGATACATGCCGGCGAGGTCAGATGTTCTTCTTAACTTCAGGTTGAGCCGGCCTTCGGGTTCGATGCCTGTTTGTTTAATAGATGCCTGACAGTGAGGTCAGATATTCTTCTCAACTTCGGGTTGAGCCAGCCTTCGGGTTCGATGCCTGTTTGTTTAACAGATAGTTGACGGCAAGGTCAGATGTTTTTCACAACTTCTGTTGAGCCGGCCTTCGGGTTCGATGCCTGTTTGGTTAACAGATACCTGACGGCGAGGTCAGATGTTCTTCTCAATTTTAGGTTGAGCCGTCCTTTGGGATCAATGCCTGTTTGTTTAACAGATACCTGACAGCGAGGTCAGATGTTCTTCTCAACTTCTGGTTGAGCCGCCTTTGGTTTCGATGCCTGTTTGTTTAATAGATGCCTGACGGCGAGGTCAAATGTTCCTCTCAAATTGGTGTTGAGTCGGCCTTCGGGTTCGATGTCTGTTTGTTTAATAGATGCCTGACGGGAAGATCTAATGTTCTTATCAACTTCTGGTTGATCCGCCCTTCGGGTTCGATGCCTGCTTGTTTAATAGATGCCTAACAGCAAGGTCAGATATTCCTCTCAACTTCGTGTTGTGCCGGCCTTCAGGTTCAATGCCTGTTTGTTTAACAGATACCTGACGGCGAGGTAAGATGTTCTTCTCAACTTCAGATTGAGTCGGCCTTCGGGTTCGATGCCTGTTTGTTTAACAGATGCCTGACAGTGAATTCAGAGGTTCTTCTCAACTTCAGTTTGAACCGGCCTTCGGGTTCGATGCCTGTTTGTTTAACAGATACCTGACGGCGAGGTCAGATGTTCTTCACAACTTCTGGTTGAGTCGTTCTTCGGGTTCGATGCCTATTTGTTTAACAGATACTTGACGGCGAGGTCAGATGTTCTTCTTAATTTTAGGTTGAGCCGGCCTTTGGGTTCGATGCCTGTTTGTTTAACAGATGCCTGACAGGAAGGTCACATATTCTTCTCAACTTTGGGTTGAGCCGTCCTTCGGGATCGATGCCTGTTTGTTTAACAGATACCTGACAGCGAGGTCAGATGTTCTTCTCAACTTCCGGTTGATCCGCCTTCGGTTTCGATGCCTGTTTGTTTAACAGATGCCTGACGGCGAGGTCAAATGTTCCTCTCAAATTGGTGTTGAGTCGGCCATCGGGTTCGATGCCTGACGGCAAGGTCTAATGTTCTTGTCAACTTCTGGTTGAGCCGCCCTTCGGGTTCGATGCCTGCTTGTTTAATAGATGCCTAACAGCTAGGTCAGATGTTCCTCTCAACCTCGTGCTGTGCCGGCCTTCGGGTTCAATGCCTGTTTGTTTAACAGATACCTGACGGCGAGGTCACATGTTATTCTCAACTTCGGGTTGAGCCGGCCTTCGGGTTCGATGCCAATTTGTTTAACAGATACCTGACGGCAAGGTCAGATGTTCTTCTCAACTTCCGGTTGAGCAGCCTTCGGTTTCGATGCCTGTTTGTTTAACAGATGCCTGACGGCGAGGTCAAATGTTCCTCTCAACTTGGTGTTGTACCGGCCTTCAGGTTCGATGCCTTTTTGTTTAATAGATGCCTGATGACAAGGTCTAATGTTCTTATCAACTTATGGTTGAGTCGGCCTTCTGGTTCGATGCCTGCTTATTTAACAGATGCCTCAAAGCGAGTTCAGATGTTCTTCTCGACTTCTGGTTGAGCCGGCCTTCGGGTTTGATGCCTGTTTGTTTAACAGATACATGCCGGCGAGGTCAGATGTTCTTCTTAACTTCAGGTTGAGCCGGCCTTCGGGTTCGATGCCTGTTTGTTTAATAGATGCCTGACAGTGAGGTCAGATATTCTTCTCAACTTCGGGTTGAGCCAGCCTTCGGGTTCGATGCCTGTTTGTTTAACAGATAGTTGACGGCAAGGTCAGATGTTTTTCACAACTTCTGTTGAGCCGGCCTTCGGGTTCGATGCCTGTTTGTTTAACAGATACCTGACGGCGAGGTCAGATGTTCTTCTCAATTTTAGGTTGAGCCGTCCTTTGGGATCAATGCCTGTTTGTTTAACAGATACCTGACAGCGAGGTCAGATGTTCTTCTCAACTTCTGGTTGAGCCGCCTTTGGTTTCGATGCCTGTTTGTTTAATAGATGCCTGACGGCGAGGTCAAATGTTCCTCTCAAATTGGTGTTGAGTCGGCCTTCGGGTTCGATGTCTGTTTGTTTAATAGATGCCTGACGGGAAGATCTAATGTTCTTATCAACTTCTGGTTGATCCGCCCTTCGGGTTCGATGCCTGCTTGTTTAATAGATGCCTAACAGCAAGGTCAGATATTCCTCTCAACTTCGTGTTGTGCCGACATTCGGGTTCAATGCCTGTTTGTTTAACAGATACCTGACGGCGAGGTCAGATGTTCTTCACAACTTTAGGTTGAGTTGACCTTCGGGTTCGATGCCTGTTTGTTTAACAGATGCCTGACAGTGAGGTCAGATGTTCTTCTCAATTTCGGGTTGAGTCGGCCTTCGGGTTCGATGCCTGTTTGCTTAACAGATACCTGACGGCGAGGTCAGGTGTTCTTCTCAACTTCTGGTTGAGCCGGCCTTCGGGTTCGATGCCTATTTGTTTAACAGATACCTGACGGCGAGGTCAGATGTTCTTCTCAACTTCCGGTTGAGCAACCTTTGGTTTCGATGCCTGTTTGTTTAACAGATGCCTGACGGCGAGGTCAAATGTTCCTCTCAAATTGGTATTGAGCCAGCCTTCGGGTTCGATGCCTGTTTGTTTAATAGATGCCTGACGGCAAGGTCTAATGTTCTTCTCATCTTCGGGTTGAGCCGGTCTTCGGGTTCGATGCCTGTTTGTTTAACAGATACCTGACGGCAAGGACAAATGTTCTTCTCAACTTCTGGTTGAGCCGACCTTTGGGTTCGATGCCGGTTTGTTTAACAGATACCTGACGGCGAGGTCAGATGTTCTTCTCAATTTTAGGTTTAGCCGTCCTTTGGGATCGATGCCTGTTTGTTTAACAGATACCTGACGGCGAGGTCAGATGTTCTTCTCAACTTCCGGTTGAGCCGCCTTTGGTTTCGATGCCTGTTTGTGTAATAGATGCCTGACGGCGAGGTCAGATGTTCTTCTCAACTTCCGGTTGAGTCGCCTTCGGTTTCGATGCCTGTTTGTTTAACATATGCCTGACGACGAGTTCAAATGTTCCTCTCAACTTGGTGTTGAGCCGGCCTTCGGGTTCGATGCCTGTTTGTTTAGTAGATGCCTGACGGAAAGGTCTAATGTTCTTATGAACTTCTGGTTGAGCCGCCCTTCGGGTTCGATGCCTGCTTGTTTAACAGATTCCTCACGGTGAGGTCAGATGTTCCTCTCAACTTCGTGTTGATCCGACGTTCGGGTTCAATGCCTATTTGTTTAACAGATACCTGACGGCGAGGTCAGATGTTCTTCTCAACTTCAAGTTGAACCGGCCTTCGGGTTCGATGCCTGTTTGTTTAACAGATGCCTGGCAGTGAGTTCAGATGTTCTTCTCAACTTTGGGTTGAACCGGCCTTCGGGTTCGATGCCTGTTTGTTTAACAAATACCTGATGGCGCGGTCAGATGTTCTTCACATCTTCTGGTTGAGCCGTTCTTTGGGTTCGATGCCTGTTTGTTTAACAGATACCTGACGGCGAGGTCAGATGTTCTTCTCAATTTTAGGTTGAGCCGGCCTTCGGGTTCGATGCCTGTTTGTTTAACAGATGCCTGACAGCGAGGTCACATATTCTTCTCAACTTCGGGTTGAGCCGTCTTTCGGGATCGATGCCTGTTTGTTTAATAGATACCTGACAGCGAGGTCAGATGTTCTTCTCAACTTTCGGTTGATTCACCTTTGGTTTCGATACCTGTTTGTTTAACAGATGCCTCACGGCGATGTCAAATGTTCCTCTCAAATTGGTGTTAAGTCGGGCTTCGGGTTCGATGCTTGTTTGATTAATAGATGCCTGACGGCAAGGTCTAATGTTCTTATCAACTTCTCGTTGAGCCGCCCTTCGGGTTCGATGCCTGCTTGTTTAATAGATGCCTAACAGTTAGGTCAGATGTTCCTCTCAACTTCGTGTTGTGTCGGCCTTCGCGTTCAATGCCTGTTTGTTTAACAGATACCTGACGGCGAGGTCAGATGTTCTTCTCAACTTCTGGTTGAGCCGGCATTCGGGTTCGATGCCTGTTTATTTAACAGATACCTGACAGCGAGGTCAGATGTTCTTCTCAATTTTAGGTTGAGCCGTCCTTCGGGATAGATGCCTGTTTGTTTAACAGATACCTGACGGCGAGGTCAGATGTTCTTCTCAACTTCCGATTGAGCCGCCTTTGGTTTCGATGCCTGTTCGTTTAATAGATTTCTAACGGCGAGGTCAAATGTTTCTCTCAAATTGGTGTTGAGTCGGCCTTCGGGTTCGATGCCTGTGTATTTAATAGATGCCTGACGGCAAGGTCTAATGTTCTTATCAACTTCTGGTTGATCCGCCCTTCGGGTTCGATGCTTGCTTGTTTAACAGATGCCTAACAGCAAGGTCAGATGTTCCTCTCAACTTCGTGTTGTGCCGGCCTTCGGGTTCAATGCCTGTTTGTTTAACAGATACGTGACGGCGAGGTCAGATGTTCTTCTCAACTTCAGGATGAGCCGGCCTTCGGGTTCGATGCCTGTTTGTTTAACAGATGCCTGACAGTAAGGTCAGATGTTCTTCTCAACTTCGGGTTCAGCCGGCCGTCGGGTTTGATGCCTGTTTGTTTAACAGATACCTGACAGTGAGGTCAGATGTTCTTCTCAACTTCTGGTTTACCCGACCTTCGGGTTCGATGCCTGTTTGTTTAACAGACACTTGACGGCAAGGTCAGATGTTCTTCTCAACTTCAGGTTGAGCCGGCCTTCGGGTTCGATGCCTGTTCGTTTAACAGATGCCTGACAGCGAGGTCACATGTTCTTCTCAACTTCGGGTTGAGCCGGGCTTTCGGTTCGATGATTATTTGTTTAACAGATACCTGACGGCGAGTTCAGATGTTCTTCTCAACTTCCGGTTGAGCAACATTTGGTTTCGATGCCTGTTTGTTTAACAGATGCCTGACAGCGAGGTCAAATGTTCCTCTCAACTTGGTGTTGAGCCGGCCTTCGGGTTCGATGCCTGTTAGTTTAATAGATGCCTGACGGCAAGGTCTAATGTTCTTCTCATCTTAGGGTTGAGCCGACCTTCGGGTTCGATGCCTGTTTGTTTAACAGATACCTGACGGCGAGGATAGATGTTCTTCTCAACTTCTGGTTGAGCCGGCCTTCGGGTTCGATGCCTGTTTGTTTAACAGATACTTGACGGCAAGGTCAGATGTTCTTCTCCACTTCATGTTGAGCCGACCTTCGTGTTCGATACCTGTTTGTTTAATAGATGCCTGACAGTGAGGTCACATGTCCTTCTCAACTTCGGGTTGAGCCGGCCTTCGGGTTCGATGCCTGTTTGTTTAATAGATACCTGACGGCGAGGTCAGATGTTCTTCTCAACTTCCGGTTGAGTCGCCTTCGGTTTCGATGCCTGTTTGTTTAACATATGCCTGACGACGAGTTCAAATGTTCCTCTCAACTTGGTGTTGAGCCGGCCTTCGGGTTCGATGCCTGTTTGTTTAGTAGATGCCTGACGGAAAGCTCTAATGTTCTTATGAATTCTAGTTGAGCCGCCCTTCGGGTTCGATGCCTGCTTGTTTAACAGATGCCTCACGGTGAGGTCAGATGTTCCTCTCAACTTCGTGTTGATCCGGCGTTCGGGTTCAATGCCTGTTTGTTTAACTGATACCTGAAGGCGATGTCAGATGTTCTTCTCAACTTCAAGTTGAGCCGGCCTTCGAGTTCGATGCCTGTTTGTTTAACAGATGCCTGACAGTGATTTCAGATGTTCTTCTCAACTTCGGGTTGAACCGGCCTTCAGGTTCGATACCTGTTTGTTTAACAGATACCTGACGGCGAGGTCAGATGTTCTTCTCAACTTCCGGTTGAGCCGCCTTTGGTTTCGATGCCTGTTTGTTTAATAGATGCCTGACGGCGAGGTCAAATGTTCCTCTCAAATTGGTGTTGAGTCGGCCTTCGGGTTCGATGCCTGTTTGTTTAATAGATGCCTGACGGCAAGGTCTAATGTTTTTATCAACTTCTGGTTGATCCGCCCTTCGGGTTCGATTCCTGCTTGTTTAACAGATGCCTAACAGCAAGGTCAGATATTCCTCTCAACTTCGTATTGTGCCGGCCTTCGGGTTCAATGCCTGTTTGTTTAACAGATACCTGACGGCGAGGTCAGATGTTCTTCTCAACTTCAGGTTGAGCCGGCCTTCAGGTTCGATGCCTTTTTGTTTAACAGATGCCTAACAGTAAGGTCAGATGTTCTTCTCAACCTCGGGTTCAGCCGGCCTTCGGGTTTGATGCCTGTTTGTTTAACAGATACCTGACGGCGAGGTCAGATGTTCTTCTCAACTTCTGGTTGAGCTGGACTTCGGGTTCGATGCCTGTTTGTTTAACAGATACTTGACGGCGAGGTCAGATGTTCATCTCAACTTCTGGTTGAGTCGGCCTTCGGGTTCAATGCCTGTTCGTTTAACAGATGCCTGAGAGCGAGGTCACATGTTCTTCTCAACTTTGGGTTGAGCCGGGCTTTGGGTTCGATGCCTATTTGTTTAACAGATACCTGACGGCGAGGTCAGATGTTCTTCTCAATTTTAGGTTGAGCCGTCCTTCGGGATCGATGCCTGTTTGTTTAACAGATACCTGACGGCGAGGTTAGATGTTCTTCTCAACTTCCGGTTGAGCCGCCTTTGGTTTCGATGCCTGTTTGTTTAATAGATGCCTGACGGCGAGGTCAAATGTTCCTCTCAAATTGGTGTTGAGTCGGCCTTCGGGTTTGATGCCTGTTTGTTTAATAGATGCCTAACCGCAAGGTCTAATGTTTTTATCAACTTCTGGTTGATCCTCCCTTCGGGTTCGATTCCTGCTTGTTTAACAGATGCCTAACAGCAAGTTCAGATGTTCCTCTCAACTTCGTGTTGTGCCAGCCTTCGGGTTCAATGCCTGTTTGTTTAACAGATACCTGACGGCGAGGTCAGATGTTCTTCTCAACTTCAGGTTGAGCCGGCCTTCAGGTTCGATGCCTGTTTGTTTAACAGATGCTTGACAGTAAGGTCAGATGTTCTTCTCAACTTCGGGTTCAGCCGGCCTTCGGGTTTGATGCCTGTTTGTTTAACAGATACCTGACGACGAGGTCAGATGTTCTTCTCAACTTCTGGTTGAGCCGGCCTTCGGGTTTGATGCCTGTTTGTTTAACAGATACTTGACAGCGAGGTCAGATGTTCTTCTCAACTTCTGGTTGAGCCGACCTTCGGGTTCGATGCCTGTTCGTTTAACAGATGCCTGACAGCGAGGTCACATGTTCTTCTCAACTTCGGGTTGAGCCGGGCTTTGGGTTCGATGCCTATTTGTTTAACAGATACCTGACGGCGAGGTCAGATGTTCTTCCCAATTTTAAGTTTAGCCGTCCTTCGGGATCGATACCTGTTTGTTTAACAGATACCTGACGGCGAGGTCAGATGTTCTTCTCAACTTCCGGTTGAGCCGCCTTTGGTTTCGATTCCTGTTAGTTTAATAGATGCCTGATGGCAAGGTCAAATGTTCCTCTCAAATTGGTGTTGAGTCGGCCTTCGGGTTCGATGCCTGTTTGTTTAATAGATGCCTGACGGCAAGGTCTAATGTTCTTATCAACTTCTGGTTGATCCGCCCTTCGGGTTCGATGCTTGCTTGTTTAACAGATGCCTAACAGCAAGGTCAAATGTTCCTCTCAACTTCGTGTTGTGCCGGCCTTCAGGTTCAATGCCTGTTTGTTTAACAGATACGTGACGGCGAGGTCAGATGTTCTTCTCAACTTCAGGTTGAGCCGGCCTTCGGGTTCGATGCCTGTTTGTTTAACAGATGCCTGACAATAAGGTCAGATGTTCTTCTCAACTTCGGGTTCAGCCGGCCTTTGGGTTTGATGCTTGTTTGTTTAACAGATACCTGACAGCGAGGTCAGATGTTCTTCTCAACTTCTGGTTGAGCCGGCCTTCGGGTTCGATGCCTGTTTGTTTAACAGATACTTGACGGAGAGGTCAGATGTTCTTCTCAACTTCAGGTTGAGTCGGCCTTCGGGTTCGATGCCTGTTCGTTTAACAGATGCCTGACAGCGAGGTCACATGTTCTTCTCAACTTCGGGTTGAGCCGGGCTTTGGGTTCGATGCCTATTTGTTTAACAGATACCTGACGGCGAGGTCAGATGTTCTTCTCAACTTCCGGTTGAGCAGCCTTTGGTTTCGATGCCTGTTTGTTTAACAGATACCTGACGGCGAGGTCAGATGTTCTTCTCAACTTCCGGTTGAGCTGCCTTTGGTTTCGATGCCTGTTTTTTTAATAGATGCCTGACGGCGAGGTCAAATGTTCCTCTCAAATTGGTGTTGAGTCGAACTTCGGGTTCGATGCCGGTTTGTTTAATAGATACCTAACCGCAAGGTCTAATGTTTTTATCAACTTCTGGTTGATCCGCCCTTCGGGTTCGATTCCTGCTTGTTTAACAGATGCCTAACAGCAAGGTCAGATGTTCCTCTCAACTTCGTGTTGTGCCGGCCTTCGGGTTCAATGCCTGTTTGTTTAACAGATACCTGACGGCGAGGTCAGATGTTCTTCTCAACTTCAGGTTGAGCCGGCCTTCAGGTTCGATGCCTGTTTGTTTAACAGATGCCTGACAGTAAGGGCAGATGTTCTTCTCAACTTCGGGTTCAGCCGGCCTTCGGGTTTGATGCCTGTTTGTTTAACAGATATCTGACGACGAGGTCAGATGTTCTTCTCAACTTCTGGTTGAGCCGGCCTTCGGGTTCGATGCCTGTTTGTTTAACAGATACTAGACGGCGAGGTCAGATGTTCTTCTCAACTTCTGGTTGAGCCGGCCTTCTGGTTTGATGCCTGTTCGTTTAACAGATGCCTGACAGCGAGGTCACATGTTCTTCTCAACTTCGGGTTGAGCCGGGCTTTGGGTTCGATGCCTATTTGTTTAACAGATACCTGACGGCGAGGTCAGATGTTCTTCTCAATTTTAGGTTTAGCCGTCCTTCGGGATCGATGCCTGTTTGTTTAACAGATACCTGACGGCGAGGTCAGATGTTCTTCTCAACTTCCGGTTGAGCCACCTTTGGTTTCGATGCCTGTTTGTTTAATAGATGCCTGACGGCAAGGTCAAATGTTCCTCTCAAATTGGTGTGGAGTCGGCCTTCGGGTTCGATGCCTGTTTGTTTAATAGATGCCTGACGGCAAGGTCTAATGTTCTTATCAACTTCTGGTTGATCCGCCCTTTGGGTTCGATGCTTGCTTGTTTAACAGATGCCTAACAGCAAGGTCAGATGTTCCTCTCAACTTCGTGTTGTGTCGGCCTTCAGGTTCAATGCCTGTTTGTTTAACAGATACGTGACGGCGAGGTCAGATGTTCTTCTCAACTTCAGGTTGAGTCGGCCTTCGGGTTCGATGCCTGTTTGTTTTACAGATGCCTGACAATAAGGTCAGATGTTCTTCTCAACTTCGGGTTCAGCCGGCCTTTGGGTTTGATGCCTGTTTGTTTAACAGATACCTGACAGCGAGGTCAGATGTTCTTCTCAACTTCTGGTTGAGCCGGCCTTTGGGTTCGATGCCTGTTTGTTTAACAGATACTTGACGGAGAGGTCAGATGTTCTTCTCAACTTCAGGTTGAGACGGCCTTCGGGTTCGATGCCTGTTCGTTTAACAGATGCCTGACAGCGAGGTCACATGTTCTTCTCAACTTCGGGTTGAGCCGGGCTTTGGGTTTGATGCCTATTTGTTTAACAGATACCTGACGGCGAGGTCAGATGTTCTTCTCAACTTCCGGTTGAGCAGCCTTTGGTTTCGATGCCTGTTTGTTTAACAGATACCTGATGGCGAGGTCAGATGTTCTTCTCAACTTCTGGTTGAGCCGCCTTTGGTTTCGATGCCTGTTTGTTTAATAGATGCCTGACGGCGAGGTCAAATGTTCCTCTCAAATTGGTGTTGAGTCGGCCTTCGGGCTCGATGCCTGTTTGTTTAATAGATGCCTGACGGCAAGGTCTAATATTCTTATCAACTTCTGGTTGATCCGCCCTTCGGGTTCGATGCTTGCTTGTTTAACAGATGCCTAACAGCAAGGTCAGATGTTCCTCTCAACTTCGTGTTGTGCCGGCCTTCAGGTTCAATGCCTGTTTGTTTAACAGATACGTGACGGTGAGGTCAGATGTTCTTCTCAACTTCAGGTTGAGCCGGCCTTCGGGTTCGATGCCTGTTTGTTTAACAGATGCCTGACAATAAGGTCAGATGTTCTTCTAAACTTCGGGTTCAGCCGGCCTTCGGGTTTGATGCCTGTTTGTTTAACAGATACCTAACAACGAGGTCAGATGTTCTTCTCAACTTCTGGTTGAGCCGGCCTTCAGGTTCGATGCCTATTTGTTTAACAGATACTTGACGGCGAGGTCAGATGTTCTTCTCAACTTCAGGTTGAGCCGACCTTTGGGTTCGATGCCTGTTCGTTTAACAGATGCCTGACAGCAAGGTCACATGTTCTTCATAACTTCGGGTTGAGCCGGGTTTTGGGTTCGATGCCTATTTGTTTAACAGATACCTGACGGCGAGGTCATATGTTCTTCTCAACTTCCGGTTGAGCAGCCTTTGGTTTCGATGCCTGTTTGTTTAACAGATGCCTGACAGCGAGGTCAAATGTTCCTTTCAACTTGGTGTTGAGCCGGCCTTCGGGTTCGATACCTGTTTGTTTAATAGATGCCTGACGGCAAGGTCTAATGTTCTTCTCATCTTCGGGTTGAGCCGGACTCGGGTTCGATGCCTATTTGTTTAACAGATACCTGACGGCGAGAACAAATGTTCTTCTCAACTTCTGGTTGAGCCGGCCTTCGGGTTCGATGCCTGTTTGTTTAACAGATACTTGACGGCGAGGTCAGATGTTCTTCTCAAGTTCAGGTTGAGCTGGCCTTCGGGTTCGATACCTGTTTGTTTAACAGATGCCAGACAGTGAGGTCACATGTCCTTCTCAACTTCGGGTTGAGCCGGCCTTCGGGTTCGATGCATGTTTGTTTAACAGATGCCTGACAATAAGGTCAGATGTTCTTCTCAACTTCGGGTTCAGCCGGCCTTCGGGTTTGATGCCTGTTTGTTTAACAGATACCTGACGGCGAGGTCAGATGTTCTTCTCAACTTCAGGTTGAGCCGGCCTTCGGGTTTGATGCCTGTTCGTTTAACAGATGCCTGACAGCGAGGTCACATGTTCTTCTCAACTTCGGGTTCAGCCGGCCTTCGGGTTTGATGCCTGTTTGTTGAACAGATACCTGACAGCGAGGTCAGATGTTCTTCTCAACTTCTGGTTGAGCCGGCCTTCGGGTTCGATGCCTGTTTGTTTAACAGATACTTGACGGCGAGGTCAGATGTTCTTCTCAACTTCAGGTTGAGCCGACCTTCGGGTTCGATGCCTGTTTGTTTAACAGATGCCTGACAGCGAGGTCACATGTTCTTCTCAACTTCGGGTTGAGCCGGGCTTTGGGTTCGATGCCTATTTGTTTAACAGATACCTGACGGCGAGGTCAGATGTTCTTCTCAACTTCCGGTTGAGCAGCCATTGGTTTCGATGCCAGTTTGTTTAACAGATACCTGACGGCGAGGTCAGATGTTCTTCTCAACTTCCGGTTGAGCCGCCTTTGGTTTCGATGCCTGTTTGTTTAATAGATGCCTGACGGCAAGGTCAAATGTTCCTCTCAAATTGGTGTTGAGTAGGCCTTCGGGTTCGATGCCTGTTTGTTTAATAGATGCCTGACGGCAAGGTCTAATATTCTTATCAACTTCTGGTTGATCCGCCCTTCGGGTTCGATGCTTGCTTGTTTAACAGATGCCTAACAGCAAGGTCAGATGTTCCTCTCAACTTTCGTGTTGTGTCGGCCTTCAGGTTCAATGCGTGTTTGTTTAACAGATACGTGACGGCGAGGTCAGATGTTCTTCTCAACTTCAGGTTGAGCCGGCCTTCGGGTTCGATGCCTGTTTGTTTAACAGATGCCTGACAATAAGGTCAGATGTTCTTCTCAACTTCGGGTTCACCCGGCCTTCGGGTTTGATGCCTGTTTGTTTAACAGATACCTGACAGCGAGGTCAGATGTTCTTCTCAACTTCTGGTTGAGCCGACCTTCAGGTTCGATGCCTATTTGTTTAACAGATACTTGATGGTGAGGTCAGATGTTCTTCTCAACTTCAGGTTGAGCCGGCCTTCGGGTTCGATGCCTGTTTGTTTAACAGATGCGTGACAGCAAGGTCACATGTTCTTCTCAACTTCGGGTTGAGTCGGGCTTTGGGTTCGATGCCTATTTGTTAAACAGATACCTGACGGCGAGGTCAGATGTTCTTCTCAACTTCCGGTTGAGCAGCCTTTGGTTTCGATGCCTGTTTGTTTAACAGATGCCTGACAGCGAGGTCAAATGTTCCTCTCAACTTGGTGTTGAGCCGGCCTTCGGGTTCGATGCCTGTTTGTTTAATAGATGCCTGACGGCAAGGTCTAATGTTCTTCTCATCTTCTGGTTGAGCCGGCCTTCAGGTTCGATGCCTGTTTATTTAACAGATACCTGACGGAGAGGACAAATGTTCTTCTCAACTTCTGGTTGAGCCGGCCTTCGGGTTCGATGCCTGTTTGTTTAACAGATACTTGACGGCGAGGTTAGATGTTCTTCTCAACTTCAGGTTGAGCTGGCCTTCGGGTTCGATACCTGTTTGTTTAACAGATGCCAGACAGTGAGGTCACATGTCCTTCTCAACTTCGGGTTGAGCCGGCCTTCGGGTTCGATGCATGTCTGTTTAACAGATGCCTGACAATAAGGTCAGATGTTATTCTCAACTTCGGGTTGAGCCGGCCTTCGGGTTTGATGCCTGTTTGTTTAACAGATACCTGACAGCGAGGTCATATGTTCTTCTCAACTTCTGGTTGATCCGGCCTTCGGGTTCGATGCCTGTTTGTTTAACAGATGCCTGACAATAAGGTCAGATGTTCTTCTCAACTTCGGGTTCAGCCGGCCTTTGGGTTTGATGCCTGTTTGTTTAACAGATACCTGACAGCGAGGTCAGATGTTCTTCTCAACTTCTGGTTGAGCCGGCCTTTGGGTTCGATGCCTGTTTGTTTAACAGATACTTGACGGAGAGGTCAGATGTTCTTCTCAACTTCAGGTTGAGCCGGCCTTCGGGTTCGATGCCTATTCGTTTAACAGATGCCTGACAGCGAGGTCACATGTTCTTCTCAACTTCGGGTTGAGCCGGGCTTTGGGTTTGATGCCTATTTGTTTAACAGATACCTGACGGCGAGGTCAGATGTTCTTCTCAACTTCCGGTTGAGCAGCCTTTGGTTTCGATGCCTGTTTGTTTAACAGATACCTGATGGCGAGGTCAGATGTTCTTCTCAACTTCTGGTTGAGCCGCCTTTGGTGTCGATGCCTGTTTGTTTAATAGATGCCTGACGGCGAGGTCAAATGTTCCTCTCAAATTGGTGTTGAGTCGGCCTTCGGGCTCGATGCCTGTTTGTTTAATAGATGCCTGACGGCAAGGTCTAATATTCTTATCAACTTCTGGTTGATCCGCCCTTCGGGTTCGATGCTTGCTTGTTTAACAGATGCCTAACAGCAAGGTCAGATGTTCCTCTCAACTTCGTGTTGTGCCGGCCTTCAGGTTCAATGCCTGTTTGTTTAACAGATACGTGACGGTGAGGTCAGATGTTCTTCTCAACTTCAGGTTGAGCCGGCCTTCGGGTTCGATGCCTGTTTGTTTAACAGATGCCTGACAATAAGGTCAGATGTTCTTCTAAACTTCGGGTTCAGCCGGCCTTCGGGTTTGATGCCTGTTTGTTTAACAGATACCTAACAGCGAGGTCAGATGTTCTTCTCAACTTCTGGTTGAGCCGGCCTTCAGGTTCGATGCCTATTTGTTTAACAGATACTTGACGGCGAGGTCAGATGTTCTTCTCAACTTCAGGTTGAGCCGACCTTCGGGTTCGATGCCTGTTCATTTAACAGATGCCTGACAGCAAGGTCACATGTTCTTCATAACTTCGGGTTGAGCCGGGTTTTGGGTTCGATGCCTATTTGTTTAACAGATACCTGACGGCGAGGTCAGATGTTCTTCTCAACTTCCGGTTGAGCAGCCTTTGGTTTCGATGCCTGTTTGTTTAACAGATGCCTGACAGCGAGGTCAAATGTTCCTTTCAACTTGGTGTTGAGCCGGCCTTCGGGTTCGATACCTGTTTGTTTAATAGATGCCTGACGGCAAGGTCTAATGTTCTTCTCATCTTCGGGTTGAGCCGGACTCGGGTTCGATGCCTATTTGTTTAACAGATACCTGACGGCGAGAACAAATGTTCTTCTCAACTTCTGGTTGAGCCGGCCTTCGGGTTCGATGCCTGTTTGTTTAACAGATACTTGACGGCGAGGTCAGATGTTCTTCTCAAGTTCAGGTTGAGCTGGCCTTCGGGTTCGATACCTGTTTGTTTAACAGATGCCAGACAGTGAGGTAACATGTCCTTCTCAACTTCGGGTTGAGCCGGCCTTCGGGTTCGATGCATGTTTGTTTAACAGATGCCTGACAATAAGGTCAGATGTTCTTCTCAACTTCGGGTTCAGCCGGCCTTCGGGTTTGATGCCTGTTTGTTTAACAGATACCTGACGGCGAGGTCAGATGTTCTTCTCAACTTCAGGTTGAGCCGGCCTTCGGGTTTGATGCCTGTTCGTTTAACAGATGCCTGACAGCGAGGTCACATGTTCTTCTCAACTTCGGGTTCAGCCGGCCTTCGGGTTTGATGCCTGTTTGTTGAACAGATACCTGACAGCGAGGTCAGATGTTCTTCTCAACTTCTGGTTGAGCCGGCCTTCGGGTTCGATGCCTGTTTGTTTAACAGATACTTGACGGCGAGGTCAGATGTTCTTCTCAACTTCAGGTTGAGCCGACCTTCGGGTTCGATGCCTGTTTGTTTAACAGATGCCTGACAGCGAGGTCACATGTTCTTCTCAACTTCGGGTTGAGCCGGGCTTTGGGTTCGATGCCTATTTGTTTAACAGATACCTGACGGCGAGGTCAGATGTTCTTCTCAACTTCCGGTTGAGCAGCCATTGGTTTCGATGCCAGTTTGTTTAACAGATACCTGACGGCGAGGTCAGATGTTCTTCTCAACTTCCGGTTGAGCCGCCTTTGGTTTCGATGCCTGTTTGTTTAATAGATGCCTGACGGCAAGGTCAAATGTTCCTCTCAAATTGGTGTTGAGTCGGCCTTCGGGTTCGATGCCTGTTTGTTTAATAGATGCCTGACGGCAAGGTCTAATATTCTTATCAACTTCTGGTTGATCCGCCCTTCGGGTTCGATGCTTGCTTGTTTAACAGATGCCTAACAGCAAGGTCAGATGTTCCTCTCAACTTTCGTGTTGTGTCGGCCTTCAGGTTCAATGCGTGTTTGTTTAACAGATACGTGACGGCGAGGTCAGATGTTCTTCTCAACTTCAGGTTGAGCCGGCCTTCGGGTTCGACGCCTGTTTGTTTAACAGATGCCTGACAATAAGGTCAGATGTTCTTCTCAACTTCGGGTTCACCCGGCCTTCGGGTTTGATGCCTGTTTGTTTAACAGATACCTGACAGCGAGGTCAGATGTTCTTCTCAACTTCTGGTTGAGCCGACCTTCAGGTTCGATGCCTATTTGTTTAACAGATACTTGATGGTGAGGTCAGATGTTCTTCTCAACTTCAGGTTGAGCCGGCCTTCGGGTTCGATGCCTGTTTGTTTAATAGATGCGTGACAGCAAGGTCACATGTTCTTCTCAACTTCGGGTTGAGTCGGGCTTTGGGTTCGATGCCTATTTGTTAAACAGATACCTGACGGCGAGGTCAGATGTTCTTCTCAACTTCCGGTTGAGCAGCCTTTGGTTTCGATGCCTGTTTGTTTAACAGATGCCTGACAGCGAGGTCAAATGTTCCTCTCAACTTGGTGTTGAGCCGGCCTTCGGGTTCGATGCCTGTTTGTTTAATAGATGCCTGACGGCAAGGTCTAATGTTCTTCTCATCTTCTGGTTGAGCCGGCCTTCAGGTTCGATGCCTGTTTGTTTAACAGATACCTGACGGAGAGGACAAATGTTCTTCTCAACTTCTGGTTGAGCCGGCCTTCGGGTTCGATGCCTGTTTGTTTAACAGATACTTGACGGCGAGGTTAGATGTTCTTCTCAACTTCAGGTTGAGCTGGCCTTCGGGTTCGATACCTGTTTGTTTAACAGATGCCAGACAGTGAGGTCACATGTCCTTCTCAACTTCGGGTTGAGCCGGCCTTCGGGTTCGATGCATGTCTGTTTAACAGATGCCTGACAATAAGGTCAGATGTTATTCTCAACTTCGGGTTTAGCCGGCCTTCGGGTTTGATGCCTGTTTGTTTAACAGATACCTGACAGCGAGGTCAGATGTTCTTCTCAACTTCTGGTTGAGCCGGCCTTCGGGTTCGATGCCTGTTTGTTTAACAGATACTTGACGGCAAGGTCAGATGTTCTTCTCAACTTCAGGTTGAGCCGGCCTTCGGGTTCGATGCCTGTTCGTTTAACAGATGCCTGACAGCGAAGTCACATGTTCTTCTCAACTTCGGATTGATCCGGGCTTTGGGTTCGACGCCTATTTGTTTAACAGATACCTGACGGCGAGGTCAGATGTTCTTCTCAACTTCCGGTTGAGCAGCCTTTGGTTTCGATGCCTATTTGTTTAATAGATACCTGACGGCGAGGTCAGATGTTCTTCTCAACTTCCGGTTGAGCCGCCTTTGGTTTCGATGCCTGTTTGTTTAATAGATGCCTGACGGCGAGGTCAAATGTTCCTCTCAAATTGGTGTTGAGTCGGCCTTCGGGTTCGATGCCTATTTGTTTAATAGATGCCTGACGGCAAGGTCTAATATTCTTATCAACTTCTAGTTGATCCGCCCTTCGGGTTCGATGCTTGCTTGTTTAACAGATGCCTAACAGCAAGGTCAGATGTTCCTCTCAACTTTCGTGTTGTGCCGGCCTTCAGGTTCAATGCCTGTTTGTTTAACAGATACGTGACGGCGAGGTCAGATGTTCTTCTCAACTTCAGGTTGAGCCGGCCTTCGGGTTCGATGCCTGTTTGTTTAACAGATTCCTGACAATAAGGTCAGATGTTCTTCTCAACTTCGGGTTCACCCGGCCTTCGGGTTTGATGCCTGTTTGTTTAATAGATACCTAACAGCGAGGTCAGATGTTCTTCTCAACTTCTGGTTGAGCCGACCTTCAGGTTCGATGCCTATTTGTTTAACAGATACTTGACGGCGAGGTCAGATGTTCTTCTCAACTTCAGGTTGAGCCGGCCTTCGGGTTCGATGCCTGTTCGTTTAACAGATGCCTGACAGCAAGGTCACATGTTCTTCTCAACTTCGGGTTGAGCCGGGCTTTATGTTCGATGCCTATTTGTTTAACAGATACCTGACGGCGAGGTCAGATGTTCTTCTCATCTTCCGGTTGAACAACCTTTGGTTTTGATGCCTGTTTGTTTAACAGATGCCTGACAGCGAGGTCAAATGTTCCTCTCAACTTGGTGTTGAGCCAGCCTTTGGGTTTGATGCGTGTTTGTTTAATAGATGCCTGACGGCAAGGTCTGATGTTCTTCTCATCTTCTGGTTGAGCCGGCCTTCGGGTTCGATGCCTGCTTGTTTAACAGATACCTGACGGCGAGGACAGATGTTCTTCTCAACTTCTGCTTGAGCCGGCCTTCGGGTTCGATGCCTGTTTGTTTAACAAATACTTGACGGCGAGGTCAGATGTTCTTCTCAACTTCAGGTTGAGCTGGGCTTCGCGTTCGATACCTGTTTGTTTAACAGATGCCAGACAGTGAGGTCACATGTCCTTCTTAACTTCGGGTTGAGCCGGCCTTCGCGTTCAATGCATGTTTGTTTAACAGATGCTTGACAATAAGGTCAGATGTTCTTCTCAACTTTGGGTTCAGCCGGCCTTCGGGTTTGATGCCTGTTTGGTTAACAGATACCTGACAGCGAGGTCAGATGTTCTTCTCAACTTCTGGTTGAGCCGGCCTTCGGGTTCGATGCCTGTTTGTTTAACAGATACTTGACGGCGAGGTCAGATGTTCTTCTCAACTTCAGGTTGAGCCAGCCTTCGGGTTCGATGCCTGTTCGTTTAACAGATTCCTGACAGCGAGGTCACATGTTCTTCTCAACTTCGGGTTGAGCCGGGCTTTGGGTTCAATGCCTATTTGTTTAACAGATACCTGACGGCGAGGTCAGATGTTCTTCTCAACTTCCGGTTGAGCAGCCTTTGGTTTCGATGCCTGTTTGTTTAACAGATACCTGACGGCGAGGTCAGATGTTCTTCTCAACTTCCGGTTGAGCTGCCTTTGGTTTCGATGCCTGTTTGTTTAATAGATGCCTGACGGCAAGGTCAAATGTTCCTCTCAAATTGGTGTTGATTCGGCCTTCGGGTTCGATGCCTGTTTATTTAATAGATGCCTGACGGCAAGGTCTAATATTCTTATCAACTTCTGGTTGATCCGCCCTTCGGGTTTGATGCTTGCTTGTTTAACAGATGCCTAACAGCAAGGCCAGATGTTCCTCTCAACTTTCGTGTTGTGCCGGCCTTCAGGTTCAATGCCTGTTTGTTTAACAGATGCCAGACAGTGAGGTCACATGTCCTTCTTAACTTTGGGTTGAGCCGGCCTTCGCGTTCGATGCATGTTTGTTTAACAGATGCTTGACAATAAGGTCAGATGTTCTTCTCAACTTCGGGTTCAGCCGGCCTTCGGGTTTGATGCCTGTTTGTTTAACAGATACCTGACAGCGAGGTCAGATATTCTTCTCAACTTCTGGTTGAGCCGGCCTTCAGGTTCTATGCCTATTTGTTTAACAGATACTTGACGGCGAGGTCAGATGTTCTTCTCAACTTCAGATTTAGCCAGCCTTCGGGTTCGATGCCTGTTCGTTTAACAGATGCCTGACAGCGAGGTCACATGTTCTTCTCAACTTCGGGTTGAGTCGGGCTTTGGGTTCAATGCCTATTTGTTTAACAGATACCTGACGGCGAGGTCAGATGTTCTTCTCAACTTCCGGTTGAGCAGCCTTTGGTTTCGATGCCTGTTTGTTTAACAGATACCTGACGGCGAGGTCAGACGTTCTTCTCAACTTCCGGTTGAGCCGCCTTTGGTTTCGATGCCTGTTTGTTTAATAGATGCCTGACGGCAAGGTCAAATGTTCCTCTCAAATTGGTGTTGATTCGGCCTTCGGGTTCGATGCCTGTTTGTTTAATAGATGCCTGACGGCAAGGTCTAATATTCTTATCAACTTCTGGTTGATCCGCCCTTCAGGTTCGATGCTTGCTTGTTTAACAGATGCCTAACAGCAAGGCCAGATGTTCCTCTCAACTTTCGTGTTGTGCCGGCCTTCAGGTTCAATGCCTGTTTGTTTAACAGATACGTGACGGCGAGGTCAGATGTTCTTCTCAACTTCAGGTTGAGCCGGCCTTTGGGTTCGATGCCTGTTTGTTTAACAGATGCCTGACAATAAGGTCAGATGTTCTTTTCAACTTCGGGTTCAGCCGGCCTTCGAGTTTGATGCCTGTTTGTTTAACAGATACCTGACAGCGAGGTCAGATGTTCTTCTCAACTTCTGGTTGAGCCGGCCTTCAGGTTCGATGCCTATTTGTTTAACAGATACTTGACGGCGAGGTCAGATGTTCTTCTCAACTTCAGGTTGAGCCAGCCTTCGGGTTCGATGCCTGTTCGTTTAACAGATGCCTGACAGCGAGGTCACATGTTCTTCTCAACTTCGGGTTGAGTCAGGCTTTGGGTTCAATGCCTATTTGTTTAACAGATACCTGACGGCGAGGTCAGATGTTCTTCTCAACTTCCGGTTGAGCAGCCTTTGGTTTCGATGCCTGTTTGTTTAACAGATACCTGACGGCGAGGTCAGACGTTCTTCTCAACTTCCGGTTGAGCCGCCTTTGGTTTCGATGCCTGTTTGTTTAATAGATGCCTGGCGGCAAGGTCAAATGTTCCTCTCAAATTGGTGTTGATTCGGCCTTCGGGTTCGATGCCTGTTTGTTTAATAGATGCCTGACGGCAAGGTCTAATATTCTTATCAACTTCTGGTTGATCCGCCCTTCGGGTTCGATGCTTGCTTGTTTAACAGATGCCTAACAGCAAGGTCAAATGTTCCTCTCAACTTTCGTGTTGTGCCGGCCTTCAGGTTCAATGCCTGTTTGTTTAACAGATACGTGACGGCGAGGTCAGATGTTCTTCTCAACTTCAGGTTGAGCCGGCCTTCGGGTTCGATGCCTGTTTGTTTAACAGATGCCTGACAATAAGGTCAGATATTCTTCTCAACTTCGGGTTCAGCCGGCCTTCGGGTTTGATGCCTGTTTGTTTAACAAATGCCTGACAGCGAGGTCAGATGTTCTTCTCAACTTCTGGTTGAGCCGGCCTTCAGGTTCGATGCCTATTTGTTTAACAGATACTTGACAGCGAGGTCAGATGTTCTTCTCAACTTCAGGTTGAGCCAGCCTTCGGGTTCGATGCCTGTTCGTTTAACAGATGCCTGACAGCGAGGTCACATGTTCTTCTCAACTTCGGGTTGAGCCGGGCTTTGAGTTCAATGCCTATTTGTTTAACAGATACCTGACGGAGAGGTCAGATGTTCTTCTCAACTTCCGGTTGAGCAGCCTTTGGTTTCGATGCCTGTTTGTTTAACAGATACCTGACGGCGAGGTCAGACGTTCTTCTCAACTTCCGGTTGAGCCGCCTTTGGTTTCGATGCCTGTTTGTTTAATAGATGCCGGACGGCAAGGTCAAATGTTCCTCTCAAATTGGTGTTGATTCGGCCTTCGGGTTCGATGCCTGTTTGTTTAATAGATGCCTGACGGCAAGGTCTAATGTTCTTATCAACTTCTGGTTGATCTGCCCTTCGGGTTCGATGCTTGCTTGTTTAACAGATGCCTAACAGCAAGGTCAGATGTTCCTCTCAACTTTCGTGTTGTGTCGGCCTTCAGGTTCAATGCCTGTTTGTTTAACAGATACGTGACGGCGAGGTCAGATGTTCTTCTCAACTTCAGGTTGAGCCGGCCTTCGGGTTCGATGCCTGTTTGTTTAACAGATGCCTGACAATAAGGTCAGATGTTCTTCTCAACTTCGGGTTCAGCCGGCCTTCGGGTTTGATGCCTGTTTGTTTAACAGATACCTGACAGCGAGGTCAGATGTTCTTCTCAACTTCTGGTTGAGCCGGCCTTCAGGTTCGATGCCTATTTGTTTAACAGATACTTGACGGCGAGGTCAGATGTTCTTCTCAACTTCAGGTTGAGCCGGCCTTCGGGTTCGATGCCTGTTCGTTTAACAGATACCTGACAGCAAGGTCACATGTTCTTCTCAACTTCGGGTTGAGCCGGGCTTTGGGTTCGATGCCTATTTGTTTAACAGATACCTGACGGCGAGGTTAGATGTTCTTCTCAACTTCCGGTTGAGCAGCCTTTGGTTTCGATGCCTGTTTGTTTAACAGATGCCTGACAGCGAGGTCAAATGTTCCTCTCAACTTGGTGTTGAGCTGGCCTTCGGGTTCGATGCCTGTTTGTTTAATAGATGCCTAACGGCAAGGTCTAATGTTCTTCTCATCTTCGGGTTGAGCCGGCCTTCGGGTTTGATGTCTGTTTATTTTAACAGATATCTGACGGCGAGGACAGATGTTCTTCTCAACTTCTGGTTGAGCCGGCCTTCGGGTTCGATGCCTGTTTGTTTAACAGATACTTGACGGCGAGGTCAGATGTTCTTCTCAACTTCAGGTTGAACTGGCCTTCGGGTTCGATACCTGTTTGTTTAACAGATGCCAGACAGTAAGGTCACATGTCCTTCTAAACTTCCGGTTGAGCCGGCCTTCGGGTTCGATGCCTGTTTATGTAATAGATACCTGACGGCGAGGTCAGATGTTCTTCTCAACTTCCGGTTGAGCCGCATTCGGTTTCGATGCCTGTTTGTTTAACATATGCCTGACGACGAGTTCAAATGTTCCTCTCAACTTGGTTTTGAGCCGGCCTTCGGGTTCGTTGCTTGTTTGTTTAGTAGATACCTTACGGAAAGCTCTAATGTTCTTATGACTTTCTACTTGAGCCGCCCTTCGGGTTCGATGCCTGCTTGTTTAACAGATGCCTCACAGTGAGGTCAGATGTTCCTCTCAACTTCGTGTTGATTCGGAGTTCGGGTTCAATGCTTGTTTGTTTAACAGATACCTGACGGCGAGGTCAAATGTTCTTCTCAACTTCAAATTGAGCCAGCCTTCGGGTTCGATGCCTGTTTGTTTAACAGATGCCTGACAGTGAGTTCAGATGTTCTTCTCAACTTCGGGTTGAACCGACCTTCGGGTTCGATGCCTGTTTGTTTAACAGATACCTGACAGCGAGGTCAGATGTTCTTCACAACTTTTGGTTGAGCCGTTCTTCGGGTTTCATGCCCGTTTGTTTAACAGATACCTGACGGCGAGGTCAGATGTTCTTTTAAATTTTAGGTTGAGCCGACCTTCAGGTTCGATGCCTGTTTGTTTAACAGATGTCTGACAGCGAGGTCACATATTCTTCTCAACTTCGGGTTGAGCCGTCCTTCGGGATCGATGCCTGTTTGTTTAACAGATACCTGACAGCGAGGTCAGATGTAATTCTCAACTTCCGGTTGATCCGCCTTCGGTTTCGATGCCTGTTCGTTTAACAGATGCCTGACGGCGAGGTAAAATGTTCCTCTCAAATTTGTGTTGAGTCGGCCTTCGGGTTCGATACCTGTTTGTTTAATAGATGCCTGACGGCAAGGTCTAACGTTCTTATCAACTTCTGGTTGAGCCGCCCTTCGGGTTCGATGCCTGCTTGTTTAATAGATGCCTAACAGCTAGGTCAGATGTTCCTCTCAACTTCGTGTTGTACCGGCCTTCGGGTTCAATGCATGTTTGTTTAACAGATACCTGACGGCGAGGTCAGATGCTCTTCTCAACTTCAGGTTGAGCCGGCCTTCAGGTTCGATGCCTGTTTGTTTAACAGATGCCTGACGGCGAGGTAAAATGTTCCTCTCAAATTTGTGTTGAGTCGGCCTTCGGGTTCGATGCCTGTTTGTTTAATAGATGCCTGACGGCAAGGTCTAAAGTTCTTATCAACTTCTGGTTGAGCCGCCCTTCGGGTTCGATGCCTTCTTGTTTAATAGATGCCTAACAGCTAGGTCAGATGTTCCTCTCAACTTCGTGTTGTGCCGGCCTTCGGGTTCAATGCCTGTTTGTTTAACATATACCTGACGGGGAGGTCAGATGCTCTTCTCAACTTCAGGTTGAGCCGGCCTTCGGGTTCGATGCCTGTTTGTTTAACAGATGCCTGACGGTGAGGTCAGATGTTCTTCACAACTTCTAGTTGAGCCGACCTTCGGGTTCGATGCCTGTTTGTTTAAGAGATACCTGACGGCGAGGTCAGATGTTCTTCTCAACTTCCGTCTGAGCCGCCTTTGGTTTCGATGCCTGTTTGTTTAATAGATGCTTGATGGCAAGGCCAAATGTTCCTCTCAAATTGGTGTTGAGTCAGCCTTCGGGTTCGATGCCTGTTTGTTTAATAGATGCCTGACGGCAAGGTCTAATGTTCTTATCAACTTCTGGTTGATCCGCCCTTCGGGTTCGATGCCTGCTTGTTTAACAGATGCCTAACAGCAAGGTCAGATGTTCCTCTCAACTTCGTGTTGTGCCGGCCTTCGGGTTCAATACCTGTTTGTTTAACAGATACCTGACAGCGAGGTCAGATGTTCTTCTCAACTTCAGGTTGAGCCGGCCTTCAGGTTCGATGCCTGTTTGTTTAACAGATGCCTGACAGTGAGGTCAGATGTTCTTCTCAACTTCGGGTTGAGCCGGCCTTCGGGTTTGATGCCTGTTTGTTTAACAGATACCTGACGGCGAGGTCAGATGTTCTTCTCAACTTCTGGTTGAGCCGGCCTTCGGGTTCAATGCCTGTTTGTTTAACAGATACTTGACAGCGAGGTCAGATGTTCTTCTCAACTTCAGGTCGAGCCGGCCTTCGGGTTCGATGCGTGTTCGTTTAACAGGTGCCTGACAGCGAGGTCACATGTCCTTCTCAACTTCGGGTTGAGCCGGGCTTTGGGTTCGATGCCTATTTGTTTAACAGATACCTGACGGCGAGGTCAGATGTTCTTCTCAACTTCCGGTTGAGCAGCCTTTGGTTTCGATGCCTGTTCGTTTAATAGATGCCTGACGGCGAGGACAGATGTTCTTCTCAACTTCGGGTTGAGCCAGCCTTCGGGTTCGATGTCTGTTTGTTTAACAGATACCTGACAGCGAGGTCAGAAGTTCTTCTCAATTTCAGGTTGAGCCGTCCTTCGGAATTGATGCCTGTTTGTTTAACAGATACCTGACGGCGAGGTCAGATGTTCTTCTCAACTTCCGGTTGAGCCGCCTTTGGTTTCGATGCCTGTTTGATTAATAGATGCCTAACGCCGAGGTCAAATGTTCCTATCAAATTGGTGTTGAGTCGGCCTTCGGGTTCGATGCCTGTTTGTTTAATAGATGCCCGACGGCAAGGTCTAATGTTCTTATCAACTTCTGGTTGATCCGCCCTTCGGGTTCGATGCCTGCTTGTTTAACAGATGCCTAACAGCAAGGTCAGATGTTCCTCTCAACTTCGTGTTGTGTCGGCCTTCGGGTTCAATGCCTGTTTGTTTAACAAATACCTGACGGCGAGGTCAGATGTTCTTATCAACTTCAGGTTGAGTCGTCCTTCGGGTTCGATGCCTGTTTGTTTAACAGATGCTTGACAGTGAGGTCAGATGTTCTTCTCAACTTCGGGTTGAGCCGGCCTTCGGGTTCGATGCGTATTTGTTTTACAGATACTTGACGGCGAGGTCAGATGTTCTTCTCAACTTCAGGTTAAGTCGGCCTTAGGGTTTGATGCATGTTCGTTTAACAGATGCCTGACAGCGAGGTCACGTGTTCTTCTCAACTTCGGGTTGAGCCGGGCTTTGGGTTCGATGCCTATTTGTTTAAAAGATACCTGACGGCGAGGTCAGATGTTCTTCTCAACTTCTGGTTGAGCCGGCCTTCGGGTTCGATGCCTGTTTGTTTAACAGATACTTGACGGCAAGGTCAGATGTTCTTCTCAACTTCTGGTTGAGCCGGCCTTTGGGTTCGATACCTGTTTGTTTAACAGATGCCTGACAGTGAGGTCACATGTCCTTCTCAACTTCGGGTTGAGCCGGTCTTCGGGTTCGATGCCTGTTTGTTTAATAGATACCTGACGGCGAGGTCAGATGTTCTTCTCAACTTCCGGTTGAGCAGCCTTCGGTTTCGATGCCTGTTTGTTTAACATATGCCTGACGACGAGTTCAAATATTCCTCTCAACTTAGTGTTGAGCCGGCATACGGGTTCGATGCGTGTTTATTTAGTAGATGCCTGACGGAAAGGTCTAATGTTCTTATGAACTTCTGGTTGAGCCGCCCTTCGGGTTCGATGCCTGCTTGTTTAACAGATGCCTGACGGTGAGGTCAGATGTTCCTCTCAACTTCGTGTTGATCCGGCGTTCGGGTTCAATGCCTGTTTGTTTAACAGATACCTGACGGTGAGGTCAGATGTTCTTCTTAACTTCAAGTTGAGTCGGCCTTCGGGTTCGATGTCTGTTTGTTTAACAGATGCCTGACAGTGAGTTCAGATGTTCTTCTCAACTTCGGGTTGAACCGGCCTTCGGGTTCGATGCCTGTTTGTTTAACAGATACCTGATGGCGAGGTTAGATGTTCTTCACAACTTCTGGTTGAGCCGTTCTTCGGGTTCGATGCCTGTTTGTTTAACAGATACCTGACGGCGAGGTCAGATGTTCTTCTCAATTTTAGGTTGAGGCGGCCTTCGGGTTCGATGCCTGTTTGTTTAACAGATGCCTGACAGCGAGGTCACATATTCTTCTCAACTTCGGGTTGAGCCGTCCTTCGGGATGGATGCCTGTTTTTTAACAGATACCTGACGGCGAGGTCAGATTTTCTTCTCAGCTTCCGGTTGATTTGCCTTCGGTTTCGATGCCTGTTTGTTTAACAGATGCCTGACGGCGAGATCAAATGTTCTCCTCAAATTGGTGTTGAGGTGGCCTTCGGGTTCGATGCCTGTTTGTTTAATAGATGCCTGACGACAAGGTCTAATGTTCTTATCAACTTCTGGTTGAGCCGCCCTTCGGGTTCGATGCCTGCTTGTTTAATAGATGCCTAACAGCTAGGTCAGATGTTCTTCTCGACTTCTGGTTGAGCCGGCCTTCGGGTTCGATGCCTGTTTGCTTACAAGATACCTGACAGCGAGGTCAGATGTTCTTCTTAACTTCAGGTTGAGCCGACCTTCGGGTTCGATGCCTGTTTGTTTAACAGATGCCTGACAGTGAGCTCAGATGTTCTTCTCAACTTCGGGTTGAGCCAGCCTTCGGGTTCGATGCCTGTTTGTTTAACAGATACCTGACGGCGAGGTCAGATGTTCTTCACAACTTCTGGTTGAGCCGGCCTTCGGGTTCGATGCCTATTTGTTTAACATATACCTGACGGCGAGGTCAGATGTTCTTCTCAATTTCAGGTTGAGCCGTCCTTCGGGATCGATGCCTGTTTGTTTAACAGATACCTGACGGCGAGGTCAGATGTTCTTCTAAACTTCGGGTTGAGCCGCCTTTGGTTTCGATGCCTGTTTGTTTAATAGATGCCTGACGGCGAGGTCAAATGTTCCTCTCAAATTGGTGTTGAGTCGGCCTTCAGGTTCGATGCCTGTTTGTTTAATAGATGCCTGACGGCAAGGTCTATTGTTCTTTTCAACTTCTGGTTGATCCGCCCTTCGGGTTCGATGCCTGCTTGTTTAACAAATGCCTAACAACAAGGTCTGATGTTCTTCTTAACTTCTGGTTGAGCCGGCCTTCAGGTTCGATGCCTCTTTGTTTAGTAGATACCTGATGGAAAGGTGTAATGTTCTTATGAACTTCTGGTTGAGCCGCCCTTCGGGTTCGATGCCTGCTTGTTTAACAGATGCCTCATGGTGAGGTCAGATGTTCCTCTCAACTTCGTGTTGATTCGGCGTTCGGGTTCAATGCCTGTTTGTTTAAACGATACCTGACGGCGATGTCAGATGTTCTTCTCAACTTCAAGTTGAGCCGGCCTTCGGGTTCGATGTCTGTTTGTTTAACAGATGCCTGACAGTGAGTTCAGATGTTCTTCTCAACTTCGGGTTGAACCGGCCTTCGGGTTCGATGCCTGTTTGTTTAACAAATACCTGATGGCGAGGTCAGATGTTCTTCACAACATCTGGTTGAGCCGTTCTTCAGGTTCGATGCCTGTTTGTTTAACAGATACCTGACGGCGAGGTCAGATGTTCTTCTCAATTTTAGGTTGAGCCGGCCTTCGGGTTCGATACCTGTTTGTTTAACAGATGCCTGAAAGCAAGGTCACATATTCTTCTCAACTTCGGGTTGAGCCGTCCTTCGGGATCGATGCCTGTTTTTTAATAGATACCTGACAGCGAGGTCAGATGTTCTTCTCAACTTCCGGTTGATCCGCCTTCGATTTCGATGCCTGTTTGTTTAACAGATGCCTGACGGCGAGGTCAAATGTTCCTCTCAAATTGGTGTTGAGGTGGCCTTCGGGTTCGATGCCTGTTTGTTTAATAGATGCCTGACGGCAAGGTCTAATGTTCTTATCAACTTCAGGTTGAGCCGCCCTTCGGGTTCGATGCCTGCTTGTTTAATAGATGCCTAACAGCTAGGTCAGATGTTCATCTCGACTTCTGGTTGAGCCGGCCTTCGGGTTCGATGCCTGTTTGTTTAACAGATACCTGACAGCGAGGTCAGATGTTCTTCTTAACTTCAGGTTGAGCCGGCCTTCGGGTTCGATGCCTGTTTGTTTAAGAGATGCCTGACAGTGAGGTCAGATGTTCTTCTCAACTTCGGATTGAGCCAGCCTTCGGGTTCGATGCCTGTTTGTTTAACAGATACCTGACGGCGAGGTCAGATGTTCTTCACAACTTCTGGTTGAGCCGGCCTTCGGGTTCGATGCCTGTTTGTTTAACAGATACCTGACGGCGAGGTCAGATGTTCTTCTCAATTTCAGGTTGAGCCGTCCTTCGGGATCGATGCCTGTTTGTTTAACAGATACCTGACGGCGAGGTCAGATGTTCTTCTAAACTTCCGGTTGAGCCGCCTTTGGTTTCGATGCCTGTTTGTTCAATAGATGCCTGACGGCGAGGTCAAATGTTCCTCTCAAATTGGTGTTGAGTCGGCCTTCAGGTTCGATGCCTGTTTGTTTAATAGATGCCTGACGGGAAGGTCTATTGTTCTTATCAACTTCTGGTTGATCCGCCCTTCGGGTTCGATGCCTGCTTGTTTAACAGATGCCTAACAAAAGGGTCAGATGTTCCTCTCAACTTCGTGTTGTGTCGGCCTTCGGGTTCAATGCCTGTTTGTTTAACAGATACCTGATGGCGAGGTCTGATGTTCTTCTCAACTTCTGGTTGAGCCGGCCTTCAGGTTCGATGCCTGTTTGTTTAGTAGATGCCTGACGGAAAGGTCTAATGTTCTTATGAACTTCTGGTTGAGCCGCCCTTCGGGTTCGATGCCTGCTTGTTTAACAGATGCCTCACGGTGAGGTCATATGTTCCTCTCAACTTTGTGTTGATCCGGCGTTCGGGTTCAATGCCTGTTTGTTTAAACGATACCTGACGGCGATGTCAGATGTTCTTCTCAACTTCAAGTTGAGCCGGCCTTCGGGTTCGATGTCTGTTTGTTTAACAGATGCCTGACAGTGAGTTCAGATGTTCTTCTCAACTTCGCGTTGAACCGGCCTTCGGGTTTGATGCCTGTTTGTTTAACAGATACCTGATGGCGAGGTCAGATGTTCTTCACAACTTCTGGTTGAGCCGGCCTTCGGGTTCGATGCCTGTTTGTTTAACAGATACCTGACGGCGAGGTCAGATGTTCTTCTCAATTTTAGGTTGAGCCGGCCTTCGGGTTCGATGCCTGTTTGTTTAACAGATGCCTGACAGCAAGGTCACATATTCTTCTCAACTTCGGGTTGAGCCGTCCTTCGGGATCGATGCCTGTTTTTTAACAGATACCTGACAGCAAGGTCAAATGTTCTTCTCAACTTCCGGTTGATCCGCCTTCGGTTTCGATGCCTGTTTGTTTAACAGATGCCTGACGGCGAGGTCAAATGTTCCTCTCAAGTTGGTGTTGAGGTGGCCTTCGGGTTCGATGCCTGTTTGTTTAATAGATGCCTGACGGCAAGGTCTAATGTTCTTATAAACTTCAGGTTGAGCCGCCCTTCGGGTTCGATGCCTGCTTGTTTAATAGATGCCTAACAGCTAGGTCAGATGTTCATCTCGACTTCTGGTTGAGCCGGCCTTCGGGTTCGATGCCTGTTTGTTTAACAGATACTTGACAGCCAGGTCAGATGTTCTTCTTAACTTCAGGTTGAGTCGGCCTTTGGGTTCGATGCCTGTTTGTTTAAGAGATGCCTGACAGTCAGGTCAGATGTTCTTCTCAACTTCGGATTGAGCCAGCCTTCGGGTTCGATGTCTGTTTGTTTAACAGATACTTAACGGCAAGGTCAGATGTTCTTCACAACTTCTGGTTGAGCCGACCTTCGGGTTCGATGCCTGTTTGTTTAATAGATACCTGACGGCGAGGTCAGATGTTCTTCTCAATTTCAGGTTGAGCCGTCCTTCGGAATAGATGCCTATTTTTTAAACAGATACCTGACGGCGAGGTCAGATGTTCTTCTCAACTTCCGGTTGAGTCGCCTTTGGTTTCGATGCCTGTTTGTTTAATAGATGCCTGACGGCGAGGTCAAATGTTCCTCTCAAATTGGTGTTGAGTCGGCCTTCAGGTTCGATGCCTGTTTGTTTAATAGATGCCTGACGGCAAGGTCTATTGTTCTTATCAACTTCTGGTTGATCCGCCCTTCGGGTTCGATGCCTGCTTGTTTAACAGATGCCTAACAACAAGGTCAGATGTTCCTCTCAACTTCGTGTTGTGTCGGCCTTCGGGTTCAATGCCTGTTTGTTTAACAGATACCTGATGGCGAGGTCTGATGTTCTTCTCAACTTTTGGTTGAGCCGGCCTTCAGGTTCGATGCCTGTTTGTTTAGTAGATGCCTGACGGAAAGGTCTAATGTTCTTATGAACTTCTGGTTGAGCCGCCCTTCGGGTTCGATGCCTGCTTGTTTAACAGATGCCTCACGGTGAGGTCATATGTTCCTCTCAAATTCGTGTTGATCCGGCGTTCGGGTTCAATGCCTGTTTGTTTAAACGATACCTGACGGCGATGTCAGATGTTCTTCTCAACTTCAAGTTGAGCCGGCCTTCGGGTTCGATGTCTGTTTGTTTAAAAGATGCCTGACAGTGAGTTCAGATGTTCTTCTCAACTTCGCGTTGAACCGGCCTTCGGGTTCGATGCCTGTTTGTTTAACAGATACCTGATGGCGAGGTCAGATGTTCTTCACAACTTCTGGTTGAGCCGGCCTTCGGGTTCGATGCCTGTTTGTTTAACAGATACCTGACGGCGAGGTCAGATGTTCTTCTCAATTTTAGGTTGAGCCGGCCTTCGGGTTCGATGCCTGTTTGTTTAACAGATGCCTGACAGCAAGGTCACATATTCTTCTCAACTTCGGGTTGAGCCGTCCTTCGGGATCGATGCCTGTTTTTTAACAGATACCTGACAGCAAGGTCAAATGTTCTTCTCAACTTCCGGTTGATCCGCCTTCGGTTTCGATGCCTGTTTGTTTAACAGATGCCTGACGGCGAGGTCAAATGTTCCTCTCAAGTTGGTGTTGAGGTGGCCTTCGGGTTCGATGCCTGTTTGTTTAATAGATGCCTGACGGCAAGGTCTAATGTTCTTATAAACTTCAGGTTGAGCCGCCCTTCGGGTTCGATGCCTGCTTGTTTAATAGATGCCTAACAGCTAGGTCAGATGTTCATCTCGACTTCTGGTTGAGCCGGCCTTCGGGTTCGATGCCTGTTTGTTTAACAGATACTTGACAGCGAGGTCAGATGTTCTTCTTAACTTCAGGTTGAGCCGGCCTTTGGGTTCGATGCCTGTTTGTTTAAGAGATGCCTGACAGTCAGGTCAGATGTTCTTCTCAACTTCGGATTGAGCCAGCCTTCGGGTTCGATGCCTGTTTGTTTAACAGATACTTGACGGCAAGGTCAGATGTTCTTCACATCATCTGGTTGAGCCGGCCTTCGGGTTCGATGCCTGTTTGTTTAATAGATACCTGACGGCGAGGTCAGATGTTCTTCTCAATTTCAGGTTGAGCCGTCCTTCGGAATAGATGCCTATTTTTTAAACAGATACCTGACGGCGAGGTCAGATGTTCTTCTCAACTTCCGGTTGAGTCGCCTTTGGTTTCGATGCCTGTTTGTTTAATAGATGCCTGACGGCGAGGTCAAATGTTCCTCTCAAATTGGTGTTGAGTCGGCCTTCAGGTTCGATGCCTGTTTGTTTAATAGATGCCTGACGGCAAGGTCTATTGTTCTTATCAACTTCTGGTTGATCCGCCCTTCGGGTTCGATGCCTGCTTGTTTAACAGATGCCTAACAACAAGGTCAGATGTTCCTCTCAACTTCGTGTTGTGTCGGCCTTCGGGTTCAATGCCTGTTTGTTTAACAGATACCTGATGGCGAGGTCTGATGTTCTTCTCAACTTCTGGTTGAGCCGGCCTTCAGGTTCGATGCCTGTTTATTTAGTAGATGCCTGATGGAAAGGTCTAATGTTCTTATGAACTTCTGGTTGAGCCGCCCTTCGGGTTCGATGCCTGCTTGTTTAACAGATGCCTCACGGTGAGGTCATATGTTCCTCTCAACTTCGTGTTGATCTGGCGTTCGGGTTCAATTCCTGTTTGTTTAAACGATACCTGACGGCGATGTCAGATGTTCTTCTCAACTTCAAGTGAGCCGGCCTTCGGGTTCGATGTCTGTTTGTTTAACAGATGCCTGACAGTGAGTTCAGATGTTCTTCTCAACTTCGCGTTGAACCGGCCTTTGGGTTCGATGCCTGTTTGTTTAACAGATACCTGATGGCGAGGTCAGATGTTCTTCACAACTTCTGGTTGAGCCGGCCTTCGGGTTCGATGCCTGTTTGTTTAACAGATACCTGACGGCGAGGTCAGATGTTCTTCTCAATTTTAGGTTGAGCCGGCCTTCGGGTTTGATGCCTGTTTGTTTAACAGATGCCTGACAGCAAGGTCACATATTCTTCTCAACTTCGGGTTGAGCCGTCCTTCGGGATCGATGCCTGTTTTTTAACAGATACCTGACAGCAAGGTCAAATGTTCTTCTCAACTTCCGGTTGATCCGCCTTCGGTTTCGATGCCTGTTTGTTTAACAGATGCCTGACGGCGAGGTCAAATGTTCCTCTCAAGTTGGTGTTGAGGTGGCCTTCGGGTTCGATGCCTGTTTGTTTAATAGATGCCTGACGGCAAGGTCTAATGTTCTTATAAACTTCAGGTTGAGCCGCCCTTCGGGTTCGATGCCTGCTTGTTTAATAGATGCCTAACAGCTAGGTCAGATGTTCATCTCGACTTCTGGTTGAGCCGGCCTTCGGGTTCGATGCCTGTTTGTTTAACAGATACTTGACAGCGAGGTCAGATGTTCTTCTTAACTTCAGGTTGAGCCGGCCTTTGGGTTCGATGCCTGTTTGTTTAAGAGATGCCTGACAGTCAGGTCAGATGTTCTTCTCAACTTCGGATTGAGCCAGCCTTCGGGTTCGATGCCTGTTTGTTTAACAGATACTTGACGGCAAGGTCAGATGTTCTTCACATCATCTGGTTGAGCCGGCCTTCGGGTTCGATGCCTGTTTGTTTAATAGATACCTGACGGCGAGGTCAGATGTTCTTCTCAATTTCAGGTTGAGCCGTCCTTCGGAATAGATGCCTATTTTTTAAACAGATACCTGACGGCGAGGTCAGATGTTCTTCTCAACTTCCGGTTGAGTCGCCTTTGGTTTCGATGCCTGTTTGTTTAATAGATGCCTGACGGCGAGGTCAAATGTTCCTCTCAAATTGGTGTTGAGTCGGCCTTCAGGTTCGATGCCTGTTTGTTTAATAGATGCCTGACGGCAAGGTCTATTGTTCTTATCAACTTCTGGTTGATCCGCCCTTCGGGTTCGATGCCTGCTTGTTTAACAGATGCCTAACAACAAGGTCAGATGTTCCTCTCAACTTCGTGTTGTGTCGGCCTTCGGGTTCAATGCCTGTTTGTTTAACAGATACCTGATGGCGAGGTCTGATGTTCTTCTCAACTTCTGGTTGAGCCGGCCTTCAGGTTCGATGCCTGTTTATTTAGTAGATGCCTGATGGAAAGGTCTAATGTTCTTATGAACTTCTGGTTGAGCCGCCCTTCGGGTTCGATGCCTGCTTGTTTAACAGATGCCTCACGGTGAGGTCATATGTTCCTCTCAACTTCGTGTTGATCTGGCGTTCGGGTTCAATTCCTGTTTGTTTAAACGATACCTGACGGCGATGTCAGATGTTCTTCTCAACTTCAAGTGAGCCGGCCTTCGGGTTCGATGTCTGTTTGTTTAACAGATGCCTGACAGTGAGTTCAGATGTTCTTCTCAACTTCGCGTTGAACCGGCCTTTGGGTTCGATGCCTGTTTGTTTAACAGATACCTGATGGCGAGGTCAGATGTTCTTCACAACTTCTGGTTGAGCCGGCCTTCGGGTTCGATGCCTGTTTGTTTAACAGATACCTGACGGCGAGGTCAGATGTTCTTCTCAATTTTAGGTTGAGCCGGCCTTCGGGTTTGATGCCTGTTTGTTTAACAGATGCCTGACAGCAAGGTCACATATTCTTCTCAACTTCGGGTTGAGCCGTCCTTCGGGATCGATGCCTGTTTTTTAACAGATACCTGACAGCAAGGTCAAATGTTCTTCTCAACTTCCGGTTGATCCGCCTTCGGTTTCGATGCCTGTTTGTTTAACAGATGCCTGACGGCGAGGTCAAATGTTCCTCTCAAGTTGGTGTTGAGGTGGCCTTCGGGTTCGATGCCTGTTTGTTTAATAGATGCCTGACGGCAAGGTCTAATGTTCTTATAAACTTCAGGTTGAGCCGCCCTTCGGGTTCGATGCCTGCTTGTTTAATAGATGCCTAACAGCTAGGTCAGATGTTCATCTCGACTTCTGGTTGAGCCGGCCTTCGGGTTCGATGCCTGTTTGTTTAACAGATACTTGACAGCGAGGTCAGATGTTCTTCTTAACTTCAGGTTGAGCCGGCCTTTGGGTTCGATGCCTGTTTGTTTAAGAGATGCCTGACAGTCAGGTCAGATGTTCTTCTCAACTTCGGATTGAGCCAGCCTTCGGGTTCGATGCCTGTTTGTTTAACAGATACTTGACGGCAAGGTCAGATGTTCTTCACATCATCTGGTTGAGCCGGCCTTCGGGTTCGATGCCTGTTTGTTTAATAGATACCTGACGGCGAGGTCAGATGTTCTTCTCAATTTCAGGTTGAGCCGTCCTTCGGAATAGATGCCTATTTTTTAAACAGATACCTGACGGCGAGGTCAGATGTTCTTCTCAACTTCCGGTTGAGTCGCCTTTGGTTTCGATGCCTGTTTGTTTAATAGATGCCTGACGGCGAGGTCAAATGTTCCTCTCAAATTGGTGTTGAGTCGGCCTTCAGGTTCGATGCCTGTTTGTTTAATAGATGCCTGACGGCAAGGTCTATTGTTCTTATCAACTTCTGGTTGATCCGCCCTTCGGGTTCGATGCCTGCTTGTTTAACAGATGCCTAACAACAAGGTCAGATGTTCCTCTCAACTTCGTGTTGTGTCGGCCTTCGGGTTCAATGCCTGTTTGTTTAACAGATACCTGATGGCGAGGTCTGATGTTCTTCTCAACTTCTGGTTGAGCCGGCCTTCAGGTTCGATGCCTGTTTATTTAGTAGATGCCTGATGGAAAGGTCTAATGTTCTTATGAACTTCTGGTTGAGCCGCCCTTCGGGTTCGATGCCTGCTTGTTTAACAGATGCCTCACGGTGAGGTCATATGTTCCTCTCAACTTCGTGTTGATCTGGCGTTCGGGTTCAATTCCTGTTTGTTTAAACGATACCTGACGGCGATGTCAGATGTTCTTCTCAACTTCAAGTGAGCCGGCCTTCGGGTTCGATGTCTGTTTGTTTAACAGATGCCTGACAGTGAGTTCAGATGTTCTTCTCAACTTCGCGTTGAACCGGCCTTTGGGTTCGATGCCTGTTTGTTTAACAGATACCTGATGGCGAGGTCAGATGTTCTTCACAACTTCTGGTTGAGCCGGCCTTCGGGTTCGATGCCTGTTTGTTTAACAGATACCTGACGGCGAGGTCAGATGTTCTTCTCAATTTTAGGTTGAGCCGGCCTTCGGGTTTGATGCCTGTTTGTTTAACAGATGCCTGACAGCAAGGTCACATATTCTTCTCAACTTCGGGTTGAGCCGTCCTTCGGGATCGATGCCTGTTTTTTAACAGATACCTGACAGCAAGGTCAAATGTTCTTCTCAACTTCCGGTTGATCCGCCTTCGGTTTCGATGCCTGTTTGTTTAACAGATGCCTGACAGCGAGGTCAAATGTTCCTCTCAAATTGGTGTTGAGTCGGCCTTCAGGTTCGATGCCTGTTTGTTTAATAGATGCCTGACGGCAAGGTCTATTGTTCTTATCAACTTCTGGTTGATCCGCCCTTCGGGTTCGATGCCTGCTTGTTTAACAGATGCCTAACAACAAGGTCAGATGTTCCTCTCAACTTCGTGTTGTGTCGGCCTTCGGGTTCAATGCCTGTTTGTTTAACAGATACCTGATGGCGAGGTCTGATGTTCTTCTCAACTTCTGGTTGAGCCGGCCTTCAGGTTCGATGCCTGTTTGTTTAGTAGATGCCTGACGGAAAGGTCTAATGTTCTTATGAACTTCTGGTTGAGCCGCCCTTCGGGTTCGATGCCTGCTTGTTTAACAGATGCCTCACGGTGAGGTCATATGTTCCTCTCAACTTCGTGTTGATCCGGCGTTCGGGTTCAATGCCTGTTTGTTTAAACGATACCTGACGGCGATGTCAGATGTTCTTCTCAACTTCAAGTTGAGCCGGCCTTCGGGTTCGATGTCTGTTTGTTTAACAGATGCCTGACAGTGAGTTCAGATGTTCTTCTCAACTTCGCGTTGAACCGGCCTTCGGGTTCGATGCCTGTTTGTTTAACAGATACCTGATGGCGAGGTCAGATGTTCTTCACAACTTCTGGTTGAGCCGGCCTTCGGGTTCGATGCCTGTTTGTTTAACAGATACCTGACGGCGAGGTCAGATGTTCTTCTCAATTTTAGGTTGAGCCGGCCTTCGGGTTCGATGCCTGTTTGTTTAACAGATGCCTGACAGCAAGGTCACATATTCTTCTCAACTTCGGGTTGAGCCGTCCTTCGGGATCGATGCCTGTTTTTTAACAGATACCTGACAGCAAGGTCAAATGTTCTTCTCAACTTCCGGTTGATCCGCCTTCGGTTTCGATGCCTGTTTGTTTAACAGATGCCTGACGGCGAGGTCAAATGTTCCTCTCAAGTTGGTGTTGAGGTGGCCTTCGGGTTCGATGCCTGTTTGTTTAATAGATGCCTGACGGCAAGGTCTAATGTTCTTATAAACTTCAGGTTGAGCCGCCCTTCGGGTTCGATGCCTGCTTGTTTAATAGATGCCTAACAGCTAGGTCAGATGTTCATCTCGACTTCTGGTTGAGCCGGCCTTCGGGTTCGATGCCTGTTTGTTTAACAGATACTTGACAGCGAGGTCAGATGTTCTTCTTAACTTCAGGTTGAGCCGGCCTTTGGGTTCGATGCCTGTTTGTTTAAGAGATGCCTGACAGTCAGGTCAGATGTTCTTCTGAACTTCGGATTGAGCCAGCCTTCGGGTTCGATGCCTGTTTGTTTAACAGATACTTGACGGCAAGGTCAGATGTTCTTCACAACATCTGGTTGAGCCGGCCTTCGGGTTTGATGCCTGTTTGTTTAATAGATACCTGACGGCGAGGTCAGATGTTCTTCTCAATTTCAGGTTGAGCCGTCCTTCGGAATAGATGCCTATTTTTTAAACAGATACCTGACGGCGAGGTCAGATGTTCTTCTCAACTTCCGGTTGAGTCGCCTTTGGTTTCGATGCCTGTTTGTTTAATAGATGCCTGACGGCGAGGTCAAATGTTCCTCTCAAATTGGTGTTGAGTCGGCCTTCAGGTTCGATGCCTGTTTGTTTAATAGATGCCTGACGGCAAGGTCTATTGTTCTTATCAACTTCTGGTTGATCCGCCCTTCGGGTTCGATGCCTGCTTGTTTAACAGATGCCTAACAACAAGGTCAGATGTTCCTCTCAACTTCGTGTTGTGTCGGCCTTCGGGTTCAATGCCTGTTTGTTTAACAGATACCTGATGGCGAGGTCTGATGTTCTTCTCAACTTCTGGTTGAGCCGGCCTTCAGGTTCGATGCCTGTTTGTTTAGTAGATGCCTGATGGAAAGGTCTAATGTTCTTATGAACTTCTGGTTGAGCCGCCCTTCGGGTTCGATGCCTGCTTGTTTAACAGATGCCTCACGGTGAGGTCATATGTTCCTCTCAACTTCGTGTTGATCTGGCGTTCGGGTTCAATGCCTGTTTGTTTAAACGATACCTGACGGCGATGTCAGATGTTCTTCTCAACTTCAAGTTGAGCCGGCCTTCGGGTTCGATGTCTGTTTGTTTAACAGATGCCTGACAGTGAGTTCAGATGTTCTTCTCAACATCGCGTTGAACCGGCCTTCGGGTTCGATGCCTGTTTGTTTAACAGATACCTGATGGCGAGGTCAGATGTTCTTCACAACTTCTGGTTGAGCCGGCCTTCGGGTTCGATGCCTGTTTGTTTAACAGATACCTGACGGCGAGGTCAGATGTTCTTCTCAATTTTAGGTTGAGCCGGCCTTCGGGTTTGATGCCTGTTTGTTTAACAGATGCCTGACAGCAAGGTCACATATTCTTCTCAACTTCGGGTTGAGCCGTCCTTCGGGATCGATGCATGTTTTTTAACAGATACCTGACAGCGAGGTCAAATGTTCTTCTCAACTTCCGGTTGATCCGCCTTCGGTTTCGATGCCTGTTTGTTTAACAGATGCCTGACGGCGAGGTCAAATGTTCCTCTCAAGTTGGTGTTGAGGTGGCCTTCGGGTTCGATGCCTGTTTGTTTAATAGATGCCTGACGGCAAGGTCTAATGTTCTTATAAACTTCAGGTTGAGCCGCCCTTCGGGTTCGATGCCTGCTTGTTTAATAGATGCCTAACAGCTAGGTCAGATGTTCATCTCGACTTCTGGTTGAGCCGGCCTTCGGGTTCGATGCCTGTTTGTTTAACAGATACTTGACAGCGAGGTCAGATGTTCTTCTTAACTTCAGGTTGAGCCGGCCTTTGGGTTCGATGCCTGTTTGTTTAAGAGATGCCTGACAGTCAGGTCAGATGTTCTTCTCAACTTCGGATTGAGCCAGCCTTCGGGTTCGATGCCTGTTTGTTTAACAGATACTTGACGGCAAGGTCAGATGTTCTTCACAACTTCTGGTTGAGCCGGCCTTCGGGTTCGATGCCTGTTTGTTTAATAGATACCTGACGGCGAGGTCAGATGTTCTTCTCAATTTCAGGTTGAGCCGTCCTTCGGAATAGATGCCTATTTTTTAAACAGATACCTGACGGCGAGGTCAGATGTTCTTCTCAACTTCCGGTTGAGTCGCCTTTGGTTTCGATGCCTGTTTGTTTAATAGATGCCTGACGGCGAGGTCAAATGTTCCTCTCAAATTGGTGTTGAGTCGGCCTTCGGGTTTGATGCCTGTTTGTTTAATAGATGCCTGACGGCAAGGTCTATTGTTCTTATCAACTTCTGGTTGATCCGCCCTTCGGGTTCGATGCCTGCTTGTTTAACAGATGCCTAACAACAAGGTCAGATGTTCCTCTCAACTTCGTGTTGTGCCGGCCTTCGGGTTCAATGCCTGTTTGTTTAACAGATACCTGATGGCGAGGTCTGATGTTCTTCTCAACTTCTGGTTGAGCCGGCCTTCAGGTTCGATGCCTGTTTGTTTAGTAGATGCCTGATGGAAATGTCTAATGTTCTTATGAACTTCTGGTTGAGCCGCCCTTCGGGTTCGATGCCTGCTTGTTTAACAGATGCCTCACGGTGAGGTCATATGTTCCTCTCAACTTCGTGTTGATCCGGCGTTCGGGTTCAATGCCTGTTTGTTTAAACGATACCTGACGGTGATTTCAGATGTTCTTCTCAACTTCAAGTTGAGCCGGCCTTCGGGTTCGATGTCTGTTTGTTTAACAGATGCCTGACAGTGAGTTCAGATGTTCTTCTCAACTTTGCGTTGAACCGGCCTTCGGGTTCGATGCCTGTTTGTTTAACAGATACCTGATGGCGAGGTCAGATGTTCTTCACAACATCTGGTTGAGCCGTTCTTCGAGTTCGATGCCTGTTTGTTTAACAGATACCTGACGGCGAGGTCAGATGTTCTTCTCAATTTTAGGTTGAGCCGGCCTTCGGGTTCGATGCCTGTTTGTTTAACAGATGCCTGACAGCAAGGTCACATATTCTTCTCAACTTCGGGTTGAGCCGTCCTTCGGGATCGATGCCTGTTTTTTAACAGATACCTGACAGCGAGGTCAGATGTTCTTCTCAACTTCCGGTTGATCTGCCTTCGGTTTCGATGCCTGTTTGTTTAACAGATGCCTGACGGCGAGGTCAAATGTTCCTCTCAAATTGGTGTTGAGGTGGCCTTCGGGTTCGATGCTTGTTTGTTTAATAGATGCCTGACGGCAAGGTCTAATGTTCTTATCAACTTCAGGTTGAGCCGCCCTTCGGGTTCGATGCCTGCTTGTTTAATAGATGCCTAACAGCTAGGTCAGATGTTCATCTCGACTTCTGGTTGAGCCGGCCTTCGGGTTCGATGCCTGTTTGTTTAACAGATACCTGACAGCGAGGTCAGATGTTCTTCTTAACTTCAGGTTGAGCCGGCCTTCGGGTTTGATGCCTGTTTGTTTAAGAGATGCCTGACAGTGAGGTCAGATGTTCTTATCAACTTCGGATTGAGCCAGCCTTCGGGTTCGATGCCTGTTTGTTTAACAGATACCTGACGGCGAGGTCAGATGTTCTTCACAACTTCTGGTTGAGCCGGACTTCGGGTTCGATGCCTGTTTGTTTAACAGATACCTGACAGCGAGGTCAGATGTTCTTCTCAATTTCATGTTGAGCCTTCCTTCAGAATCGATGCCTATTTGTTTAACAGATACCTGACGGCGAGGTCAGATGTTCTTCTCAACTTCCGGTTGAGCCGCCTTTGGTTTCGATCCCTGTTTGTTTAATAGATGCCTGACAGTGAGGTCAAATGTTCCTCTCAAATTGGTGTTGAGTCGGCCTTCGGGTTCGATGCCTGTTTGTTTAATAGATGCCTGACGGCAAGGTCTAATGTTCTTATACACTTCTGGTTGATCCGCCCTTCGGGTTCGATGCCTGCTTGTTTAACAGATGCCTAACAACAAGGTCAGATGTTCCTCTCAACTTCGTGTTGTGCCGGCCTTCGGGTTCAATGCCTGTTTGTTTAACAGATACCTGACGGCAAGGTCTGATGTTCTTCTTAACTTCTGGTTGAGCCGGCCTTCAGGTTCGATGCCTGTTTGTTTAGTAGATACTTGACGGAAAGGTCTAATGTTCTTATGAACTTCTGGTTGAGCCGCCCTTCGGGTTCGATGCCTGCTTGTTTAACAGATGCCTCACGGTGAGGTCATATGTTCCTCTCAACTTCGTGTTGATCCGGCGTTCGGGTTCAATGCCTGTTTGTTTAAACGATACCTGACGGCGATGTCAGATGTTCTTCTCAACTTCAAGTTGAGCCGGCCTTCGGGTTCGATGTCTGTTTGTTTAACAGATGCCTGACAGTGAGTTCAGATGTTCTTCTCAACTTCGCGTTGAACCGGCCTTCGGGTTCGACGCCTGTTTGTTTAACAGATACCTGATGGCGAGGTCAGATGTTCTTCACAACTTCTGGTTGAGCCGGCCTTCGGGTTCGATGCCTGTTTATTTAGTAGATGCCTGACAGAAAGGTCTAATGTTCTTATGAACTTCTGGTTGAGCCGCCCTTCGGGTTCGATGCCTGCTTGTTTAACAGATGCCTCACGGTGAGGTCAGATGTTCCTCTCAACTTCGTGTTGATCCGGCGTTCCAAGTTCAATTCCTGTTTGTTTAGACGATACTTGACGGCGAGGTCAGATGTTCTTCTCAACTTCAAGTTGAGCCGGCCTTCGGGTTCGATGCCTGTTTGTTTAACAGATGCTTGACAGTGAGTTCAGATGTTCTTCTCAACTTCGGGTTGAACCGGCCTTCGGGTTCGATGCCTGTTTGTTTAACAGATACCTGACGGCGAGGTCAGATGTTCTTTTCAATTTTAGGTTGAGCCGGCCTTCGGGTTCAATGCCTGTTTGTTTAACAGATGCCTGACAGCGAGGTCACATATTCTTCTCAACTTCGGGTTGAGCCGTCCTTCGGGATCGATGCTTGTTTGTTTAATAGATACCTGACAGTGAGGTCAGATGTTCTTCTCAACTTCCGGTTGATCCGCCTTCAGTTTCGATGCCTGTTTGTTTAACAAATGCCTGACAGCGAGGTCAAATGTTCCTCTCAAATTGGTGTTGAGTCGGCCTTCGGGTTCGATGCCTGTTTGTTTAATAGATACCTGACGGCAAGGTCTAATGTTCTTATCATCTTCGGGTTGAGCCGGTCTTCGGGTTCGATGCCTGTTTGTTTAACAGATACCTGACGGCGAGGACAGATGTTCTTCTCAACTTCTGGTTGAGCCGACCTTTGGGTTCGATGCCGGTTTGTTTAATAGATACCTGACGGCGAGGTCAGATGTTCTTCTCAATTTTAGGTTTAGCCGTCCTTTGGGATCGATGCCTGTTTGTTTAACAGATACCTGACGGCGAGGTCAGATGTTCTTCTCAACTTCCGGTTGAGCCGCCTTTGGTTTCGATGCTTGTTTGTTTAATAGATGCCTGAGGGCGAGGTCAAATGTTCTTCTCAACCTCCGGTTGATCCGCCTTCGGTTTCGATGCCTGTTTGTTTAACATATGCCTGACGACGAGTTCAAATGTTCCTCTCAACTTGGTGTTGAGCCGGCCTTCGGGTTCGATGCCTGTTTGTTTAGTAGATGCCTGACGGAAAGGTCTAATGTTCTTATGAACTTCTGGTTGAGCCGCCCTTCGGGTTCGATGCCTGCTTGTTTAACAGATGCCTCACGGTGAGGTCAGATGTTCCTTTCAACTTCGTGTTGATCCGGAGTTCGGGTTCAATGCTTGTTTGTTTAAACGATACCTGACGGCGAGGTCAGATGTTCTTCTCAACTTCAAGTTGAGCCGGCCTTCGGGTTCGATGCCTGTTTGTTTAACATATGCCTGACAGTGAGTTCAGATGTTCTTCTCAACTTCGGGTTGAACCGGCCTTCGGGTTCGATGCCTGTTTGTTTAACAGATACCTGATGGCGAGGTCAGATGTTCTTCTCAATTTTAGGTTGAGCTGACCTTCGGGTTCGATGCCTATTTGTTTAACAGATACCTGACAGCGAGGTCATATATTCTTCTCAACTTCGGGTTGAGCCGTCCTTCGGGATCGATGCCTGTTTGTTTAATAGATACCTGACAGTGAGGTCAGATGTTCTTCTCAACTTCCGGTTGATCCGCCTTCAGTTTCGATGCCTGTTTCTTTAACAGATGCCTGACGGCAAGGTCAAATGTTCCTCTCAAATTGGTGTTGCGTCGGCCTTTGGGTTCGATGCCTGTTTGTTTAATAGATGCCTGACGGCAAGGTCTAATGTTCTTATCAACTTCTGGTTGAGCCACCCTTCGGGTTCGATGCCTGCTTGTATAATAGATACCTGACAGTGAGGTCAGATGTTCCTCTCAACTTCGTGTTGTGCCGGCCTTCGGGTTCAATGCCTGTTTGTTTAAAAGATACTTGACGGTGAGGTCAGATGTTCTTCTCAACTTCGGGTTGAGCCGGTCTTCGGGTTCGATGCTTGTTTGTTTAACAGATACCTGACTGCGACGTCAGATGTTTTTCTCAACTTTTGGTTGAGCTGGCCTTCGGGTTCGATGCTTGTTTGTTTAACATATACCTGCTAGCGAGGTCAGATGTTCTTCTCAACTTCAGGTTGAGCCGCCTTCTGGGTCGATGCCTGTTTGTTTAACAGATGCCTGACAGCAAGGTCACATGTTCTTCTAAACTTTGGGTTGAGCCGGCCTTCGGGGTCGATGCCTATTTGTTTAACAGATACCTGACGGCGAGGTCAGATGTTCTTCTCAACTTCCGGTTGAGCAGCCTTCGGTTTCGATGCCTGTTTGTTTAACAGATACCTGACGGCGAGGTCAGATGTTCTTCTTAACTTCAGGTTGAGCCGGCCTTCGGGTTCGATGCCTAATTGTTTAACAAATACCTGACAGTGAGGTCAGATGTTCTTCTCAACTTCGGGTTGAGCCAGCCTTCGGGTTCGATGCCTGTTTGTTTAACAGATACCTGACGGCGAGGTCATATGTTCTTCACAACTTCTGGTTGAGCCGGCCTTTGAGTTCGATGCCTATTTGTTTAACAGATACCTGACGCGAGGTCAGATATTCTTCTCAAGTTCAGGTTGAGCCGGCCTTCGGGTTCAAGGCCTGTTTGTTTAATAGATGCCTGACAGTGAGGTCACATTTCCTTCTCAACTTCGGGTTGAGCCGGCCTTCGGGTTCGATGCCTGTTTGTTTAATAGATACCTGACGGCGAGGTCATATGTTCTTCTCAACTTCCGATTGAGCCGCCTTCAGTTTCGATGCCTGTTTGTTTAACATATGCCTGACGACGAGTTCAAAAGTTCCTCTCAACTTGGTGTTGAGTCGGCCTTCGGGTTCGATGCCTGTTTGTTTAGTAGATGCGTGACGGAAAGGTCTAATGTTCTTATGAACTTCTAGTTGAGCCGCCCTTCAGGTTCGATGCCTGCTTGTTTAACAGATGCCTCACGGTGAGGTCAGATGTTCCTCTCAACTTCGTGTTGATCCGGCGTTCGGGTTCAATGCCTGTTTGTTTAACAGATACCTGACAGCAAGGTCAGATGTTCTTCTCAACTTCAAGTTGAGCCGACCTTCAGGTTCGATGCCTGTTTGTTTAACAGATACCTGACGGCGATGTCAGATGTTCTTCACAACTTCTGGTTGAGCCGGCCTTCGGGTTCGATGCCTGTTTGTTTAACAGATACTTGACGGCGAGGTCAGATGTTCTTCTCAACTTCAGGTTGAGTCGGCCTTCAGGTTCGACGTCTGTTTGTTTAACAGATGCCTGACTGCGTGGTCACATGTTCTTCTCAACTTTGGGTTGAGCTAGCCTTCGTGTTCGATGCCTACTTGTTTAACAGATACCTGACAGCGAGGTCAGGTGTTCTTCTCAACTTTCGGTTGAGACGCCTTCGGTTTCGATGCCTGTTGGTTTAACAGAGGCCTGACGGCGAGGTCAAATGTTCCTCTCAACTTGATGTTTAGCCGGCCTTCGGGTTCGATGCCTGTTTGTTTAATAGATGCCTGACAGCAAGGTCTGATGTGATTATCAACTTCTGGTTGAGCCACACTTCAGATTCGATGCCTGCTTGTTTAACTGATGCCTCATGGAGAGGTCAGATGTTCCTCTCAACTTCGTGTTGAGCCGGCGTTCGGGTTCAATGCCTGTTTGTTTAACAGATACCTGACGGCGAGGTCAGATGTTCTTATCAACTTCGTGTTGAGCCGGCCTTCGGGTTCGATGCCTGTTTGTTTAACAGATGCCTGACGGCAAGGTCAAATGTTCCTCTCAACTTGGTATTGAGCCGGCCTTCGGGTTCGATGCCTGTTTGTTTAATATATGCCTGAGGGCAAGTTCTGATGTTCTTATCAATGTCTGGTTGAGCCGCCCTTTGGGTTCGATGTCTGCTTGTTTAACAGATCCCTCAAGGTGAGGTCAGATGTTCCTCTCAACTTCGTGTTGAGCCGGCCTTCAGGTTCAATGCCTGTTAGTTTAACAGATATATGACGGCGAGGTCAGATGTTCTTCTCAACTTCCGGTTGAGCCGCTTTCGGTTTCGATGCCTGTTTGTTTAACAGATGCCTGACAGCGAGGTCACATGTTCTTATCAACTTCGGGTTGAGCCGGCCTTCGGGTTCGATGCCTATTTGTTTAACAGATGCCTGACGGCAAGGTCAAGTGTTCCTCTCAACTTGGTGTTGAGCCGGCCTTCGGGGTCGACGCCTGTTTGTTTAATATATGCCTGATGGCAAGTTCTGATGTTCTTATCAACGTCTGGTTGAGCCACCCTTTGGGTTCGATGCCTGCTTGTTTAACAGATGCCTCAAGGTAAGGTCAGATGTTCCTCTCAACTTCGTTATGAGCCGGCGGTCGGGTTCAGAGCCTGTTTGTTTAACAGATGCCTGACGGCGAGGTCAGATGTTCTTCTCATCTTCGGGTTGAGCCGGCCTTCAGGTTCGATGCCTGTTTGTTTAACAGATACCTGACGGCGAGGTCAGATGTTCTTCTCAACTTCTGGTTGAGCCGGCCTTCGGGTTCGATGCCTGTTTGTTTAACAGATACTTGACAGCGAGGTCAGATGTTCTTCTCAACTTCAGGTTGAGCCGACCTTCGGGTTTGATGCCTGTTTGTTTAACAGATGCCTGACAGCGAGTTCACATGTTTACTCAACTTCGGGTTGAGCCGGCCTTTGGGTTGGATGCCTGTTTATTTAACAGATACCTGACAGCGAGGTCCGATGTTCTTCTCAACTTCCGGTTGAGCCGCCTTCGGTTTCGATGCCTGTTTGTTTAACAGATGCCTGACGGCGAGGTTAAATGTTCCTCTCAACTTGGTGTTGATCCGGCCTTCGAGTTCGATGCCTGTTTGTTTAGTAGATGCCTGACGGCAAGGTCTAATGTTCTTATCAACTTCTGGTTGAGCCGCCTTTCGGGTTCGATGCATGCTTATTTAACAGATGCCTCACGACGAGGTCAGACGTTCCTCTCAAGTTCGTGTTGATCCGGCGTTCGGTTTCAATGCCTATATGTTTAACAGATACCTGACAGCGAGGCCAGATGTTCTTCTCAACTTCAGATTGAGCCGGCCTTCGGGTACGATGCCTGTTTATTTAACAGATGCTTGACGGCGAGGTCAGATGTTCTTCTCGACTTCGGGTTGAGTCGGCCTTCGGGTTCGATGCCTGTTTGTCTAACATATACCTGACGGAGAGGTCAGATGTTCTTCAGAACTTCTAATTGAGCCGGCCTTCGGGTTCGATGCCTGTTTCTTTAACAGATACCTGACGGCGAGGTCAGATGTTCTTCTCAACTTCAGGTTGAGCCGGCCTTCGGGTTCGATGCCTGTTTGTTTAACAGATGCCTGAAAGCGAGGTCACATGTTCATCTCAATTTCGGGTTGAGCTGGCCTTCGGGTTCGATGCCCGTTTGTTTAACAGATGCCTGACGACGAGGCCAAATGTTCCTCTCAACTTGATGTTTAGCCCGCCTTCGGGTCGATGCCTGTTTGTTTAATAGATGCCTGACAGCACGGTCTGATGTTATTATTAACTTCTGGTTGAGCCGCACTTTGGATTCGATGCCTGCTTGTTTAACAGATGCCTCACGGCGAGGTTAGATGTTCCTCTCAACTTCGTGTTGACCCGGCGTTCGGGTTCAATGCCTGTTTGTTTAACAGATGCCTGACGGCGAGGTCAGATGTTCTTCTCATTTTCAGGTTGAGCCGGCTTTCGGGTTCGATGCCTGTTTGTTTAACAGATGCCTGACAGCGAGGTAACATGTTCTTATCAACTTCGGGTTGAGCCGGCCTTCGGGTTCGATGCCTATTTGTTTAACAGATGCCTGACGGCAAGGTCAAGTGTTCCTCTCAACTTGGTGTTGAGCCGGCCTTCGGGTTCGACGCCTGTTTGTTTAATATATGCCTGATGGTAAGTTCTGATGTTCTTATCAACGTCTAGTTGAGCCGCCATTTGGGTTTGATGCCTGCTTGTTTAACAGATGCCTCAAGGTGAGGTCAGATGTTCCTCTCAACTTCGTGTTGAGCCGGCCTTCGGGTTCAATGCCTGTTTGTTTAACAGATATATGACGGCGAGGTCAGATGTTCTTCTCAACTTCCAGTTGAGCCGCTTTCGGTTTCGATGCCTGTTTGATTAACAGATGCCTGACGGCGAGGTCAAATGTTCCTTTCAACTTGGTGTTGAGCGGGCCTTCGGGTTCGATGCCTGTTTGTTTAACAGATGCCTGACGGCAAGGTCTAATGTTCTTATCAACTTCTGGTTGAGCCGCCCTTCGGGTTCGATGCCTGTTTTTTTAACAGATACCTGACGGCGAGGTCAGATGTTCTTCAAAACCTCTGGTTGAGCCGGCCTTCGGGTTCGATGCCTGTTTGATTAACAAATACCTGACGGCGAGGTCAAATGTTCTTCAAAACCTCTGGTTGAGCCGGCCTTCGGGTTTGATGCCTGTTTGATTAACAAATACCTGACGGCGAGGTCAGATGTTCTTCTCAACTTCAGGTTGAGCCGGCCTTCGGGTTCGATGCCTGTTTGTTTAACAGATACCTGATGGCGAGGTCAGATGTTCTTCAAAACTTCTGGTTGTTTAATATATGCTTGACGGCAAGTTCTGATGTTCTTATCAACGTCTGGTTGAGCCGCCCTTTGTGTTCGATGCCTGCTTATTTAACAGATGCCTCAAGGTGAGGTCAGATGTTCCTCTCAACTTCGTGTTGAGCCGGCCTTCAGGTTCAATGCCTGTTTGTTTAATAGATATATGATGGCGAGGTCAGATGTTCTTCTCAACTTCCGGTTGAGCCGCTTTCGGTTTCGATGCCTGTTTGTTTAACAGATGCCTAACGGCGAGGTCAAATGTTCCTCTCAGCTTGATGTTTAGCCGGCCTTCGGGTTCGATGCCTGTTGTTTAGTAGATGCCTGACAGCAAGATCAGATGTTCTTCTCAACTTTCGGTTGATCCGCCTTCAGTTTCGATGCTTGTTTGATTAACAGATGCTTGACGACGAGGTCAAATGTTCCTCTCGACTTGATGTTTAGCCGGCCTTCGGGTACGATGCCTGTTTGTTTAATAGATGTCTGACAGCAAGGTCTGATGTTATTATCAACTTCTGGTTTAGCCACACTTCGGATTCGATGCCTGCTTGTTTAACAGATGCCTCACTGCAAGGTCAGATGTTCCTCTCAACTTTGTGTTGAGCCTGCGTTCAGGTTCAATGCCTGTTTGTTTAACAGATACCTGACGGCGAGGTCAGATGTTCTTATCAACTTCAGGTTGAGCCGCCCTTCGGGTTTAATGCCTGTTTGTTTAACAGATGCCTGACAGCGAGGTCACATGTTCTTATCAACTTCGGGTTGAGCCGGCCTTCGGGTTCGATGCCTGTTTGTTTAACAGATGCCTGACGGCAAGGTCAAATGTTCCTCTCAACTTGGTGTTGAGCCGGCCTTCGGGTTCGACGCCAGTTTGTTTAATATATGCCTGACAGCAAGTTCTGATGTTCTTATCAATGTCTGGTTGAGCCGCCCTTTGGGTTCGATGCCTGCTTGTTTAACAGATGCCTCAAGGTGAAGTCATATGTTCCTACAACTTCGTGTTGAGCCGGCCTTCAGGTTCAATGCCTGTTTGTTTAACAGATATATGATGGCAAGGTCAGATGTTCTTCTCAACTTCCGGTTGAGCCGCTTTCGGTTTAGATGCATGTTTGTTTAACAGATGCCAGACGGCGAGGTCAAATGTTTCTCTCAACTTGATGTTTAGCCGGCCTTCGGGTTCGATGCCTGTTTGTTTAATAGATGCCTGACAGCAAGGTCTGATGTTATTATAAACTTCTGGTTGAGCCACACTTCGGATTTGATGCCTGCTTGTTTAACAGATGCCTCACGGCGAGGTCAGATGTTCCTCTCAACTTCGTGTTGAGCCGGCGTTCGGGTTCAATGCCTGATTGTTTAACAGATACCTGACGGCAAGGTCAGATGTTCCTCTCAACTTCAGGTTGAGCCGGCCTTCGGGTTCGATGCCTGTTTGCTTAACAGATGCCTGACAGCGAGGTCACATGTTCTTATCAACTTCGGGTTGAGCCGGCCTTCGGGTTCGATGCCTGTTTGTTTAACAGATGCCTGACGACAAGGTCAAATGTTCCTCTCAACTTGGTGTTGAGCTGGCCTTCGGGTTCGACGCCTGTTTGTTTAATATATGCCTGACGGCAAGTTCTGATGTTCTTATGAACGTTTGGTTGAGCCGCCCTTTGGGTTCGATGCCTGCTTGTTTAACAGATGCCTCACGGCGAGGTCAGATGTTCCTCTCAACTTCGTGTTGAGCCGGCGTTCGGGTTCAATGCCTGATTGTTTAACAGATACCTGACGGCGAGGTCAGATGTTCCTCTCAACTTCAGGTTGAGCCGGCCTTCGGGTTCGATGCCTGTTTGCTTAACAGATGCCTGACAGCGAGGTCACATGTTCTTATCAACTTCGGGTTGAGCCGGCCTTTGGGTTCGATGCCTGTTTGTTTAACAGATGCCTGACGGCAAGGTCAAATGTTCCTCTCAACTTGGTGTTGAGCCGGCCTTCGGGTTCGACGCCTGTTTGTTTAATATATGTCTGACGACAAGTTCTGATGTTCTTATGAACGTCTGGTTGAGCCGCCCTTTGGGTTCGATGCCTGCTTGTTTAACAGATGCCTCAAGGTGAGGTCAGATGTTCCTCTCAACTCCGTGTTGAGCCGGCCTTCGGGTTCAATGCCTGTTTGTTTAACAGATATATGACGGCGAGGTCAGATGTTCTTCTCAACTTCCGGTTGAGCCGCTTTCGGTTTCGATGCCTGTTTGTTTAAAAGATGCCTGACGACGAGGTCAAATGTTCCTCTCAACTTGGTGTTGAGCCGACCTTCGGGTTCGATGCTTGTTTGTTTAACATATGCCTGACGACAAGATCTAATGTTCTTATCAACTTTTGGTTGAGCCGCCCTTCGGGTTCGATGCCTGTTTGTTTAACAGATACCTGACGGCGAGGTCAGATGTTCTTCAAAACTTCTGGTTGAGCCGGCTTTCGGGTTTGATGCCTGTTTGATTAACAGATACCTGGCGGCGAGGTCAGATGTTCTTCTCAACTTCAGGTTGAGCCGGCCTTCGGGTTCGATGCCTGTTTGTTTAACAGATACCTGACGGCGAGTGTCGCTACTGCGAAAATAAGGTGCCGGCAAAACAGAACAGTCGCCACCTTTCGTTATTTATCCCTTATAGCGGAAAGGAAACGATCGGAAAAACCTGACGAAAAGGTATAAGACAAGGTCATCGCAACCATTGTCTGGGTTCGGGAGTCGGTTACGCAAGGGGAAGGTATTAGCACCCTTCACGTCCATCGTACTCGATGGGATCCACGCTTGTTGTGTTTAACTGACGGGTTGGTTTTATCTATCTACCTATCAAGGTTGGTCTTAAAAGAAAAGAAAATGACTCGGCAAAGTGTCGCACTTTATGCCTACGTATTCTCATCAGAGAATGAGAAATCAGAGTCAACGTAGTTCGCCTAACTACAGGTTACGGGGAAGGTGGCTTGCCAATACATCAATATTGTGCCTACGTACTTTCAATAGGCCTGAGAGATCAGAGCTTACGTAGTTCAGGATAATACGGATTACCGAAATTCAGATTCATCTGTTTTTTTTCCGAGTAGGGTTAACAAACAGTTCCAGCAGTTTGGTGTACGCAGCTCGACCCTTGGAGACTTAGGCGTTACCGTTTGCGGTAGAACTGGGAGTTAACGAAACTCTTTTCTTCAGAAAAGCTTCCTTTGAATGATGGGCCCACGGGGCAAAAAGGTTTGAAGTTTGTTTTCTGTCTTTTATGGAAGAACTGTTTTTTATGGTTGTTTGCAACCAATATCGCACTAGAGACTATGGCCTGAGAGTGAATGCGTCGCATGTCACCCAAAGGGTACCATACTAAACATCCAGACTGTTGAAAAGAAACTCTCTAACAATCCTTTCTCAGATAGCTTAAGGCTCGTAGCGCACGACATCAGTTAACCTTTATTACTGTATTTTAATTTGTTTTGAGATGAGAAGAGAGAACAAGCTGGTTCAACTAAGGGGAGACTGTCAAGTCCTAAAAGTTGTCATGCCAAGGATTCATCCTATGGTTGAGGTTTGAAACAGGGAACTCCTAGAAGTTATCATGCATAGGTTTCAACCTAAAGTTCTAATCATCACTTCCTTATCAAAGGAAGTGAGATTCCTAAGGGATCATGTCAATGATAAACAGAAACAGATAAAGCGCCAGCTTAAACAGTAAACAGTAAACGACTGTAAAATGCATGCAATGCAAGTGAGGGAGGAAATGTGTGTGGGGCAGCAGCCTCCACAAGCTCGTCTCGACCTCAAGCCAGATATGAATAACTGTAATCATACAGAAGAAATAACATGCTATCAAGCAAAATATGAGTAACTGTAATCATACAGAGGAAATAACATAATATGCCATCAAGCACACACAAACCACATAGGCAAGGGAGCAGGGCTCTACCAAATACCCGCAAGCAAAGCCATACAGTAACAATACAAGCAGAGGGAGCAACTCAACCTCTAGTGCAATCATGCTCCTAGCTTAAATCAATCTAAATATGAACTTATTCTAATGCATCAAGCAAATCAAACAATTCACAGCAATACAGTTGCACACCAATCAAACAGACAGAAAAGATAGCAGCTCAACAGCCTCCTCAACTTCACAGCAAAGCTCTTCTGACAGCAGCTCAGTCCTCAGTCTGCAACTGCTCTCCAAGTCTTTCATCTTCAATAGTAAGTGTCAACTTGCTTCTTCAAGCTTTCAAGGCATCAATCACAAGTATCAGCTTGTTCTTCATCTTCTTCAAGCCTCAGCTCTTCATTCAATTTCAATTTGATCTTCTTCACAAGAGTCAACTTGTTCTTCTGGCTCTTCAAGCTTCAGCTCCAAGGGCAGTCTTCAGACAAAGGGAAGTGCAACCTCTAGAATCTTCAATCTTCTAGCAAGGAACTTCATCCTCTAGCAAGGGAGAAAGATTCATCTAACATGAACAGGGCTTGGATGATAGACAGCAGAGTGAAGACCAAAGGTCACCACTAAGCACTCCATCATCAAAGAAAGGAACCCTCAAAGGTTCTACCAACATGTGAAGAGCCACACATCCTACCAAAGGAGGGATGAGGCCTTCACAAGGGGACCTTATATCATAGGGAGGAATGGAAGTGATCAACACCTTCCATGTTTATGAAAGAAGAAAATCTATCTAGAAGCTCTACTTACAAACCCTAATCTTAACACCTAAACAAAACTACACCAAAGGAAGGGAAATCTTCACATCCAAACTTCTTCAAGCATTCCATAGCAACCCAAACTTGTCTTCAACACTATCCAAGAGCAAGCAAAGCAAAACCCTAATCTAAGGGAACTAAAGAAATCAATCTAGTGGAATTTAGCAAGTTAGAATCACCTAAAACTTAGTACTAAAGTTAATCCTAACTAAAATACTAAAACCAATTGTAAAATCCTACAAAAATAACTATGGGACCCTAATTCAATCATGAATTTACCATACAAAATCCAGAGGTTGAATCATCCACCAAGTCCTAGAAATAAACCTAAATCGCAAGGTACTAAGCATATACCCTAAAACTAGGGATCCTAAAGTTTCAACTTAAAACTAGCCCTAAACTTCTTCATAAAAATGTGAGAAAATTACTAGGGGAACATGCATATCTATGCTAGCTACACACAAAAAATCAAGGAAAGAATCATCACCAAATGCTCAAACAAAATCCAACAAAACAAGGTATCAACCATGGCCATTTTAATATCAATTAATATTCAAAAAATGCAAATAAAATAAAAATGCATGAATTCCTAATATTTTTAATCTATAAAATTCTAGATTCAATCATGAATCAGGGGAAAAAAGTTTGGAATTAATTGAGTTAATTTCCTATATTTTATGAATTGATCTCTAAGTCATATGAAATAATGAAAAGTAAAAGAAAATAAAAGAAATCAACAAACTTGCATGGTAAATAGCAATCCAGTGCAGTTCATTTCAAAGAATTGGGCCAAAAGGGGGGTGTGGATATCACTTTGAGTCCTAAGCCCAAAACACTAATTAAATGAAACAGTGCGTTTCATCTTAATGTCTCTCTTCAGAGTCTGAAATGCAATCGTGGCCCTCCATTGCTCGCCTGAGTCAAAAGTCCAACACTCATCCAACGACCATGGCTCGTCGTCCCCATTTGAACTCAGTTTGGGGGGGAAATACAGACGGTGGCCTGAACAGTGGCACCACCGTCTTCTCTGGTGAGACAACCTCCACAGTTCATCAAAACTCACAAAACAAATCATCATTTCACTCCAAATTTGATGCTGATCAAGAATATCAACTCCAAATCATCTAAACCCTTCTCTAACTCAAAACACGATCACATTTTCAGAATTCATCCAAATCTTGAATCTCACCATTCTTCAAATTAAAGGTCTCAATTCAATCCTCACTCTTCACTGATCAATTTCCACTATCCCATCGTGATTATTCTTTCAAGAATCTTGAGATATCAACCTCAACAGAAAATGATCACATACCTAATTTGTCTCTAATTCACCAATTTCTGATCCTAAATCCAACTACATGTTGCAAGGATCCTAACCACATATATAATGCTAACTATCTCCTCCTAAATCATGCATAAATTCAAAGTATACCAACCTGAGTTCAGAGAGGTAACAGAGATGGTTTTTGATCACTTCAACTTCCCAGATGATGCAGACACACTCCAAATTCACTCCCAAAGCCTTTGCACACCTTGATTTGGCTTTATTCTCCCTTGAACTCAAAACCCGATTCTCACTTGCACCTCCAAAAATTCAATGGCTCTTTCTGCAACCAGCTTCAATTCCTTCCAAAAAAATGAACTGCATCCACTCAATGACTTATATAGAAGTGATTGGGACTGTCTAGAACTTTCTGGAATCATCCAAATGAGATTTTGGATTTTCAAAATCTCTTCAAAATCTCATCCATGGCAATCACTATTCTGGCTCCCTTTGGGCATGGCTATCCTTGTAATCAAATTCTCATGAGATTTTGAATGAGTTTAGTGTGTTATTTTCCTTGTTTGCAAGCCAAAGGTGGGAGTTTGATTATGTTGCTTCATCATGAAGAAATGAAATGGAATGGTATGCAAATGACCTCAAATCCAAATTCTAACATTGCCATTGTTTCTAAAATCATTTTTCCAATCAATTTGACCTATAATTTTGTTTCATTTGGTCACAAAATGAATTATTTGAATTTGTGGCCATTAAATCCTTTTAATTCTTTCTTTTTTCAAAATTTCTTGAACCAAGTCTCTCCTTGAGCCATCTCAATGCCTCCTTGATGCATGGTCAAGGTTAAAATCCCATTTTGAGCAACTTTCTAGTTGAACAAAATTTCATTTGAGGCCTCTAAGTTGGTGAAAATGGCCTATGATCACAAATGACCTATAATCACCAATACCCAAAATACCCTTGACTTGTCCAAGCCATAACTTGAGTTCTACAAATCCTATCAAGGACTTCTAGTACTCTATAGAAAGCTAAGAGAATAAGGAACAACATTCATGTTTTCCAAAAGTTCATAGGAATCATCCTTCTAGGGAAAAGGTGTCATGCAAGTTGGGTAACTTTCAATCTCCAAATTCACATGCCTTAGATGACCTGTAATTTGTCAAAGCCATAACTTGAGTTCTACAAATCCTATCAAGGAATTCTAGAACTCAAATTAAAGCTAAGACCATGATCTACAACAATCATGTTTGGGGCAAGATGATATGACAATCACATCTTGAGCTACATTGCCTTGAAGTCAGGGGTCAAACTAGGGGATTTTACACTATCAAGCCTTAGAAACCCTAGCTTGAAACTTCTCAAACTCTTCAATCATGATGATTTAACCTTGGAATCATCCTTATAACATCTCAATGTATCAATCCATGATCACATGGCTCTTGGATTAGGTCTCAACGTCCTTCAAATCATCAGTTGACTTAGGGTTGACCCAGTCAAACCCTAGCTGCACCACTCATGGCTGAGCCTTCTCAATCTTGCACAATGACCTGTCTAGGCCTCAAAGTGATCTTCAACACTTCTCATGAGCTCTCTCAATACCTCAAGTCCATCTTCATGGCTTCAGAATCATCTGATGACTTCCTTCTAACTCTCAAGTTAGGAGACCTACACACTTAGTTTCAATCACTCTCTCTGAGGATATTTTGACTTCTCTGACAAGGATATCAACCCTTGAACACCTGAATAACCTTCTTAGCTAGCCTCGTAGTCTTGTCTAGCTCTTGATTGGTAATAATACCTCTTGATCTCCTGCATACATGTCAATGGAATGCAAATGATAATGCTAATGTGCATGAAATGAAACACAAGCTAGGTAAAGAAAAGTTGGCCAAATTTTGGGGTGCAACAGCTGCCCCTATTCAAACGGCTTGGACCTGACTGGGTGAGAAGCGAACGGATCTCAAACAATCGAGGTACGAGACGGTTGAATACCAACAAACTCGGAAATTTGCGAACTGCCCAAGTATACTGTACTCTGATGGGGACAAATCTTCGGAAACTGAAATGATGGTTGCACGACAGCTAGCTGGAGAAATACTGATCTCAACCTCCGTCAGGATGATTCTCTGATTTATCTGATATCACTGCGTCTTCAACTCATCGAGGGATCACTGATTACACGGTAACTGGTGATTTGCCAACCGCACAGGTAAACGATACTTCGATTGGTAGGAACATCTTCCAAAACTGAGCATGCCAGTTGCACCGCAACTCTGTTGGGGAATTAGCCACACGGTAACTGGTGAAGGGTCTAATATCAAATCTCTGTCAGGATGATCATCTGATTTTGCCGTAGATCTTCATCCTCAAGTCATTAAGGGATCACCGGTTACACGGTAACTGGTGATGCATAACTGATATTACCGTCAGGCATTCTGCAACACCGTGGCAGAAGAATTCCTCGGGACTCATCAGGCCATTAGGAAATTTTTAACAATCAGGTTAATCATGCCGTCAGGCATTCAAAGTAATTTTCGGGCGCCAGCCGGACTTCGTCAGTAAGTCGGGAATAGAATTCTTGGTCAATCATGAACCAAATAAGGATATACAGTCTTTTGCCGTCAGGCGCTCCGCATCGGCTGGGAGAACTGCTACGTCAATATAGTTGGACTTCAATCATCAAGTCTTCAAGGAAATTTCAACTCCTCTATTTAAAACCTGCTAGGGAGGACACATCTCCGCTGGGGATTCTGGAGAACTATCAAGCAACTCTGCTTCGGGTGATTCAGAAATCATTCTGAATGAATCAACTCTGCTGAGGACTTTAAGAATCATCTGAGACAAATAACTCCGCTGGAGACTTCAAGAATCATCCTGAACTAATAACTCTGCTGGAGATTCCAGGAATCATCCTGAGCAAACACTCTGCCGGGGACTCTAAGCATCAACTTGAGCAACCAACTCTGGCGACTTTACTGGGGATTTTAAGAATCATCTTAAGCAAACGCCTTCGCTGTGGAATTCAAGAGTCATCTTGGGCAAGCGACTTTGCTGGGGAATACCTGCAAAACAAGAACGGTAACGACCTAGCTCATGTTTCATATGCATATGATCGTCAATGGCGTAATGCTACACACGGTGGAAATGCTACGCGTTTTCAGGGTAAATGTTATGCAATCATGCAAAATGCTATGGCCCCATCAGAAAAATAAATGTTGAAGGGAGAATCCTCCTGTCAAGGAGAAAGAATCGCTCTGGTAGAGGAAGAAATCATCCTGCCGAGGAGAAGAAGTCACACCAATCTCAATTGGCCTGGGGAAACGAACTTCAGCCGACTGCTGCAGGGGAACAAAGTTCTACAAGAACCTGGGCCTGCTCATCCGAGTATACGACCCACAATCTGCTGAGGGAAACGGTGTCGATCGCAGAAATAAACTGAACAGCCTTCGCGACAAAACACTCTTGGAGGCAACGACTCCGATGGGGAAATACAACATCAGCTATTCAACATTCTACTGGGGAACACCAATCATGGCCTGAACGGCTTCCAAGAACTCGGCTCTCTTGGGGATCTGCAAACTCAACTGGGGAAGTAGGAGTCGTCCTGCTTATTGGGGAGAGTACAACTCTGCGGGGACTTTCAATTCCGCTGAAGACTTCAGTCGGTACTATCGAGTGCTGCACACTTCAGTGTATGACTCAGCTGGGGAAACAACGATCCTTCAGGATACATCTGATTGGGGAGAGAATCTTCTCTGCTCGGGGAGACATATCAATGCTCTTGGTCTTATGTTCAAACTCCACGGGGAGATGCCACTGAACTTGCTGGAGAAGAAGGAATCATCCTGCTTGGGAACGCACGGCGTACTGCCTGGAATATGCTATACCTGCAACAACACGAACAAACAGACAAGATACCCTTCTCAAAGGGACCTATCAAGGTTATCATCTTGTGATAGTGTTCCAGCAATTCATTGTTTCAACAATCAGCGGCCTAGGCCAATACGTTTATGTATGCGCATTTTATCAAAAACATTGGCGTTCTCTTTCACAAACAAAACAGATAAATGCTAAACAAACAAACAGAATTGCTGAATAGTATACATTTCATTGATACGAACCCCTTAATGGGCAAAAATGTTTTACAACAGATGCAAGCTCCTGGAATGAGGAAGCTGCGCAAATATAAAAACATAAATATACATCAGTATATACACAAATGTCGGCAATGAGGCGTAGACGAACACCATAAGTTGATCCCTCTATGACCCACTCGACTTCGATACTTCTCCGGCGCTTCAGCTTCAGAAGAGATTGATCCAGATAGACGGCCCTCAGGTCTTCCAAACCACTAAACAATGAGAGTCCACACGCGGAATGCAGTCATTTGCTTTTTCAAATCCCTATCTTTTGCCTGAATCGCCCTTTCGGGTTTTCGATTCACCGGGATACCCTTTTTTGCCAAAGTCGCCCTTCCAGGTTTTCGACTTTGCGGGTGTACATCCTTTTCTTATATATCCCTAATTTTTGCCCGAACCATGCAAGCCCCATTTTTTCCTGGATATTCTTTTTCTTTCCAGCGGGTCGTTTTTTAAGCAAAGTATTTTTTAACTGCGTTCGCGTTCACCGGGGATGCAAAATCCTCGCCATCCATCATGGATAACAACAAGGCTCCTCTCGAGAAGACCTTGCTGACGACGTACGGACCTTCATAATTAGGAGCCCACTTGCCCTGGTGATCGGAGTGTGGAGGAAGAATCTTTTTCAGGACGAGATCACCCGTCTGAAGGCTTCTAGGACGCACCTTCTTATCATACGCTTTCTTCATTAGGCTTTGGTACAGACGACCATATGCAATCGATGTTAACCTCTTCTCGTCCATCAGGCTGAGTTGGTTTAGTCAATTCTTAATCCATTCTGCCTCATCGAGTTTCACGTCAACCAAAACTCGTAAAGAAGGGATCTCAACTTCTAGCGGTAGGACAGCTTCCATACCGTACACCAGTGAGAAAGGAGTTGCCCCGGTTGATGTACGTATCGTTGTATGATAACCGTGCAGCGCAAATGGCAACATCTCGTGCCAATCCTTATAGGTCACAACCATCTTCTGTACAATCTTCTTGATGTTCTTATTGGCCGCTTCAACGGCGCCATTCATCTTCGGTCGGTAAGGAGATGAGTTGTGGTGTTCAATCTTGAAACTTTGGCACAACTCCTTCATCATCTTGTTATTCAGATTCAAATCATTATCAGTAATGATCTGCTCGGGAATTCCGTAACGACAGATGATGTCCCTCTTTATGAATTTAGCCACCACCTGCTTGGTCACATTAGCGTACGAGGCTGCCTCCACCCATTTGGTGAAGTAGTCGATAGCTACTAGAATGAAGCGATGACCGTTAGATGCAGTGGGCTCGATCTTGCCTATCATGTCAATGCCCCACATGGAGAACGGCCATGGGGAGGACATGACATTTAACGGGCACGACGGCACATGAATCTTATCAGCATAAATCTGGCATTTGTGACATCTCTTCGCGAATTTGAAGCAATCCGATTCCATCGTCAGCCAGTAGTATCCTGCTCTCAGGATCTTTCTCGTCATAGCATGCCCGCCGACATGCGTACCAAATGTGCCTTCATGGACTTCTTCCATGAGCATACTCGCTTCTTTCTCATCTACACATCTGAGTAGCACGAGATCGTGGTTTCTTTTATACAAAACTCCATCAGGATTGAGGTAAAAATTTCCAAACAGCCTCCTCAGAGTCTTCTTATCCTGGGTTGACGCTCCTGCAGGATACTCCTTAGTCATAAGGAAGGTCTGGATATCATGGAACCATGGCTTGCCGTCGGAGGCTTCCTCGATCGCAAAGACGAATGCAGGTCTATCAAGACGAGAAAGGACAATTCTTGGAGCTTCATTCCAAAAATTGACTTTATACATCGAAGCCAACGTGGCTAAGGCATCATCCATCTGATTTTCAGCTCTGGGCACATGATGGAGTTCTACTCGATCAAAGAACGGAAGTAGCCTTCTGGCATAATTCATGTACGACACCAAATTCGATTGACGAGTCTCCCACTCCCCTTTAATCTGGTTGATCACAAGTGTCGAGTCACCATATACATCTAGGTTCTTGATTCTCAAATTAATTGCTTCTTCTAGACCCATGATGCATGCTTCATATTCTGCTTCATTGTTGGTGACCAGGAATGTCAGTCTAGCAGTGAACGGGATGTGGGACCCATGAGGAGTCGTGATGATCGCCCCAATGCCACTTCTGTAAGAATTAACGGCCCTGTCAAATATCAATTTCCACTGGGATTTCCTGTCTGGCCCCTCGTCGGGCAACGGTTCATCGCAATCCTTTTCCTTGAGAAACATGATGTCCTCATCAGGGAATTCAAATTTCATCGGCTGATAATCCTCGATCGGCTGTTCGCCTGATTTTTCTTTAGTAGTTTGAACATTGGTTCACACGTGGCCGTGAGCTGAGAGATAAACCTTGCAATGTAGTTTATTCTGCCCAGGAAACCACAAACTTCTTTTTTTGTTCTTGGCGCTGGCATTTCTTGTATTGCTTTTATCTTCGCAGGATCAACCTCGATGCCTCTTTCACTCACGATAAACCCCAGTAGTTTTCCGGGCCGTACTTCAAAAGTGCACTTGTTAGGATTCAGCCTCAACCTGAACTTCCCAAGCCTCTCAAAAAGCTTCAGCAAATTGGCCAAATGTCCCTCCTCCGTTTGGGACTTCGCAATCATGTCATCAACATAGACTTCAATCTCATGATGAATCATATCATGAAACAAAGTAACCATTGCTCGTTGGTAAGTGGCCCCTGCGTTCTTCAGACCGAAAGGCATTACCTTGTAGCAAAAGGTTCCCCAAGGTGTAATAAACGTAGTTTTCTCCATGTCCTCCGGCGCCATCTTGATCTGATTGTAGCCGGAGAAGCCATCCATGAACGAAAATACGGAGAAGTGAGATGTATTGTCGACCAACACATCAATATGAGGGAGCGGGAAATCATCTTTAGGGCTCGCCCTGTTCAAATCCCGATAATCGACGCACATTCGCACCTTACCGTCCTTCTTCGGTACAGGCACTATGTTGGCGACCCACGGAGGGTAAGTAGTGACCGCTAAGAAGCCAACATCAAGCTGTTTCTGCACTTCTTCTTTGATCTTGACGGCCATATCTGGTCGCGTCCTTCTAAGCTTCTACTTAACGGGAGGACAATCTTCTCGCAGCGGCAAGTGATGGACCACGATATCCGTATCAAGTCCGGGCATATCTTCGTATGACCAAGCAAAGATATCACTATACTCTCTCAGCATCTCGACTAATCTTTGCTTGACATCACTCTGTAATGCAGCCCCTATCCTGACGTTCCTGACAAGTTCCCCAGAACCCAGATTCACAATCTCAATCTCTTCCTCGTGAGGCAGAATAACTTTCTCTTCTTGTTTCAACAAGCGGGCCAACTCTTCGGGAAGGTTTTTGTCTTCATCAATCTCTTCTTCAGCTTGATAGATCGGTCAATCGAAGTCGAAGTGAGTCGTAGAAGGTCCAGAGTCGATGTCATCTGCTATGTGGATCCTCCAATAACAAGGGTTAAGCTTAAGAGAAGGATATGCACGTTAGCACAAACCCTATTGCTATTTTATTGTTTTTCAAAACAAATATAACACAGGAATAACAGAGATCACAACATTTGAATGCGAAGAAAAACGCCTTTTGATTTATTGGTAAAATGCATGTACATAATAAAACAAGGCCCTGACAATAAAACCGCTATGCCCCGGGTAGGACATAGGGTTGTACAACAATTGGAGAAAGTAAATCATTACTCTTTGCTTGTCACTTGGATGGTATCCCTGATGGACCAGTTGTTGAGGCTCTCGCCTGGTTTGCTTGGCTGGATCCAAGAGTCTAGGTCGCAATCACTGTCTTCGCCGTCTTCAGACACCGCGTTGAGACTTTCGAATATCACCCCGCCGCTTGTAAACTGGATCGGTCCTTTACCTCGCGATGCACTGTGAGAAGAGGAGGCTTCAGCCGCGGGAGAGTATCCTAACCCAAACTTGTCCTGTTTGTTAGGTATTTCTAGAATCTTCCCCCAGCCTGGGGTAGATCCGGCTTGAACAACGGCTCGGGCTTCCTTGAAGGAAGAGAGAGTCATCTCTGGTTTTTCAGTCATTACAGGAGCCACGTTCTTGACTTTAACAGCCTCGAACGCCTGACATAGGGTTTCGTGGATTTCCCCATCCATCTCAACATACTTGAAGGACGACAAATGGCTCACCATTATGTCTTCCTCGCCACAAACAGTCACGATGCTGCCTCCGACAGCATACTTGAGTTTCTGGTGCAACGTGGAAGTCACGGCGCCAACAGAATGGATCCATGGCCGGCCTAAGAGACAGCTGTAGGCAGGCATGATGTCCATAATGTAGAAGACTGCGTCGAAGGTTTCCGGCCCAACTTGGATTGGTAGCGTTACCTCTCAAAAGACATGACGCTTGGTTCCATCGAAAGCCTTCACAACCAGATCACTGGGTGTGCAAATCAATCCTCGAGTATCTAACTTCATCAATGCTTTCTTCAGAAGAACATTGAGCGATGACCCTGTGTCCACCAACACATGAGACATAATCGTTCCCCTACACTCTATCGAGATGTGCAGGGCGCTGTTGTGGTTTCTTCCCTTCGGCGTCAGCTCCAAGTCAGTGAACCCTAACCCGTTTCCAGCATTCACGTGGGCTACGACCCCCTCCAACTGGTTGACCGATATTTCCTGCAGTACATACGTGGCATTCAAAACCTTTAACAGCGCGTTGCGATGTGACTCCGAACACAGCAACAAATTCAGGATGGAAATTTTCGAGGGTGTTTAATGGAGATGATCCACGATCTTGTAGTCACTCTTCTTGATCAACCTCATGAACTCTTCAGCGTCCTTAACAAGTAAGTCCTTCTCTACCCCACGAGGGGTTTCTTCAACGACTTTACTCTTTCCCTTATCGGTTACTTCAGCTTTGTCCACTTTGTCCGCCACAATCTCAGGTGGAGCAAATACTCTTCCGCTGCGCGTGATTCCGCCAATTCCCACTAGGTTATCCACAGACCGCCCAGATGGTTCTAGTTCCAACTTCTGTCCGTTACAGTAAACGTCTGCCCCATAATGCCATGGGACCGCATTGATGCTTTTAAAAGGTATCGGCCCAGCCTTGGTGATGGTAATCGTGGGTGGTCTGGGTGCAGAAATGGTGATCGTCCGGCGAGGGATTGTGATGGTGGCGACCTCATCATCTTGCTTCAGCATTACCTCTCCAGATCCACATTCGGCCCTTCGGCTAAACTGCAAGATTCCTTCGGTCATCAGACTCTGAATCCCTTCTATCAACTGTTCACATCCATCAGGACGAGTCGCATAACCCATACACAGTTCTCTACAGCCCGGAAGAAGCCTCTCTTCATCAGCTTGGCTTTGACGAAGCTAAGCGGTGTCTTTAGATCCCTGACGTCAGTCAGCACATCCAAATTCTCGTATTCAATAATGGCATTCACCCCACCTCCCTTATGATTCGGCATAGGGTTCTTCGTGACATTTGGCACATTATCTGAGAAATTGATGATCTTAGCATCCACCATATCCTGCACCTTGTGCTTGAAGGCTTTGCAGTTTTCTATCATGTGGCCTGGTGCCCCCGGGTGAAACTCACATGTCGCATTCACATCGTAACCTGGTGGAGGTGCCCCTGTCAAGGGAGCCAGGGTTCTCTTCTGGATTAGTTGTAACTGAAGAAGAGTTTGTAACAGCTGAGCATAAGACATGGGCGGTGTCTCAAGGTGACGACTCGACAGAGGTGCCCTGTTCTGATACTTTCTGTACCCTTGCTGATTTGGTTGCTGCTGCTGCTGCTGGGGTTGTTGGACTGCAGGGATGGTTATGCTGGCCACCTGCTGGCGAGGGCCTTTACCTTTCCTTCGAGCGTTGGACACGGCACTCGTCTCTCCTTCCCGCCTTTTGCCACCATACAGTTTCTTTCCTCCTCCAGCCGAGGCTAGATCAACACCTTGAATTTTCCCCAGTTTGATCCCATTTTCAACGTGCTCGCCGGTGATGATGAGATCTGAGAAACTTCCAGACATACCACTGACCAATTTCTCGTAATAAACCCCTGGGAGGGTGGCTACAAACATCTCGACAAGCTCCCGTTCAACCATCGGCGGCTGAACTCTAGCTGCCAATTCACGCCATCGCTGGGCGTACTCTTTGAACCCTTCGTTGTTCCTCTGTGACAAGTTCTGCAGTTGAACTCGGTTCGGAACCAAGTTACTGTTATATTGGTAATGGTGCACGAATGCCTCAACAAGTTCCTTCCACGTGCGCACACTGGTAGGCTCCAAACTCATGTACCATTCCAAGGATGGCCCAGACAAGCTATCCTGAAAGAAGTGCATCAGCAACTTCTCATCTTCAGAGTGGGCGGACATCTTTCGGTAGTATGACCTTAAGTGGACACGAGGGCAGGTGGTGCCCTTGTACTTCTCAAAGTCGGGTACCTTGAATTTGGGAGGCACCTTGAAATCAGAAATCAATCCCAATTTAGTCATGTCAACACCCATGGTATTCAGGTTCTCGAAATTCCTTATTTTGTCCTCGAGTGCCTTAAACCTCAGACGTGCTTCAGCAGTCAGCTCTCCTTCAGCACCCTTTTGGGAGAACAAATCTTCTTGACGGTCTTCTAAACATGGTTGCGGCCCATACAGGTTTCCAACACCCGTGTTGTCGTTGCCCAGTCCAACATTGACATTAGCTTCAAAGTTTCCATTACCGACGCCAGTCGTATTACCATTGAGCCCCATGTTAGCGATCACATTGCCGTTACCACTGCCATTCCCCCCGGCCACGGGGATGCCATTCTGAGGAGTTTCAACAGGTGGAGGGGTTGGAACACCCCCACCGTGGAGTACACCATTGCTGTCAACCCTTGAAATCAGAGGTTGGACCAATGTTCTGAGCTGGTCTTGGCTGTTGGCAACCACTTGCATGAGCTCCATGAAGCGGTCCATCCTCTCTCGGAGCTCCTGAACGTCAGTCTGCACTTGTTCCATTGCTCTAGCTTGATTCGCTCTGGTCGGATAGCGGTGGATTGGTCTTTGATCAATCCTGGAACAACCTGAAACAACCTGTATACACAAAAGGGTTAGAAAAAACAACAAAGTGCTCGTTATGCAAATGCTTCATGCAAATGCAAACGTGTGTCTGTGCGTTAGGGAGATTTCCCCGCGATCCTAGTGCCTGAGTGCCAGTGCTGATAATAAGAAGTTCGAGCCCAGTCATGGAAATAACATCTCATATATAAAGAAAGCTCATCGAGGCAGTACACAACGTCACTGAGTACAATCAGAATCAATAGCATGACCTCGACCAACAAGCCTGGTGATGGTCAACATACAGCAATGATCAAAACGAAAGGATTACAAATATAGTCAAGTATGGCCATGGGCGCGGAACTTTTCTAACAGATCCCTCGTTTCTGGATGATCAGGCTGAGTGAGCAACCCTTCGACGAGTAACTCCCTCTGCCTAATAGTGTATTGAAGACCTTCAACTGAGTCTTCCCATGCTCCTTCGCTGAAACAATCTTCTAACTTCCGCTTCTTGGATTCAAATGTCAGTTTGCGCTCCTTCAGGTTAGCAAGAGCCTTGTTGAGCAAGCCTTCAGCGGCATATCTGCGAGCGGTTTCTTCATCAAACCTCTTCTCACTAGCCTTCACCTGGGCTTTCAATTTGGAGATCTGCTGCTTCAGTTTATCCTCCCGTTCCTTGCCGTTGGCTAGGGTGGCCTTCCAATGCTGATTAAACTTGGATATTCTCCGGTACGCTTCATCCAAGTGCTGCTTCTTAGTGGCCAGTACGTCATTGACAACTTTGAAGTCCCGACCCAAACGCTCGCGCTCAGCTATCTGCTTAGTCAAATCCGTCCCTAACTGGTTCACCAGCTCTGTCTGCCTCTTGAAGGAATGGACGACTTCGCTTCTCTCGCTCCTGAGTTGAGCCAATTCTTTCTCCAGTTCTTCATTTGCCTTCTTCAGCTCATCTCTCTCAGCTAACACCTGATTATGCTGCTGAATGGGCACGGTGGTAGGCTCTTCAATCACTGGAGGGCTTTCTAGCTTGGCAGGAGGAAACGGCATCCCTATGATATCTGCTTTGGCTCTGATCCAGGTCACATATGGAGCGTAGGCTTGGCTATTACTTTTCCCCAGCAACGGCTTTCCCCGCTTACAGATACCATTCCAAGCGTGCTGAAGCTTAGATAACATATCCCTCTCTAGAAGACAAGTGAGGTACATAGATTCCTGCACCTCTTCATCCTTTGGCAGAGCTCTCAAAGCATAAGCAAACTGTCGGACCAGCAGAGATGGATTATAGTTGATACAACCCTTCCTGCCTATCAAAGGCACATTCGGAAACCCGCTGCAGCTGAAGATGATCTCAGTACCCAACCTATCTCTATCAAACTAGGAAATATCCTCCGCTGACAGACTCATCAAGCGCTCAGACCACTCAGCTGTGGCTTCAGACGAAGCACAGGGACCCTTCTTGGGTAGGTGACTATCAAGCCATCTATAGAGTAGGGGCACACAGCACGAGACATTCTTGCCCCTTCTGTTCTCGTTTTTGTAGTGGACGGAATGATAGACATCTCCTATCAAGGTAAGGACTGGATTCCCTGATGCAAAGATGTGAAAGGCGTCGAAGTCTACGAAGTCAGGCATATTGGGGGAACAGAATGATGCCATATATGCACAGAGCAAGAACGGCGTTGAACACGATCCAACATCCGTCTTTGGCACACTGCTGGGCCTTTCCCACTAAGAACTGCAAGGAGAAACTGGGAACCCTGTTCCAACTAGACAAGACCAACTCGGAGGCATCCAGATGAAGTGAAGGAGCTAGACTAGCCAAATTAGGCGCAACATCTATATGAACAAAGGGCATCTGACTCTTGATAGGAACACCTAACAAATCAGCATACTCCTCTAGTGTGGGTTCGAGAATAAAGTCCTGGAAGGTAAAGCATCTCAAAGGAGGATCATAGAACTGCAGCAGGGCGTGCAACCCATTCAACTCAAACACAGAGGGTTTACGAACCAGGCTGAGCAGTTTCCCATAAGACTTTCTGAATTCACCTCTCACAGAACCATCTGCCAAAGCGATCAAACCAGTCAGCTGAACAACATCAGGAGTGGGGAGCTTGTAAGCCACAATCTTCCTCAGAGAACCAATGATAGCACAAGAGAAGGCAAGAAAACCTGAATCGGGGGAAATGGTACCTGCAACACAGACACACATTAATGAAATGCAAATGAGTATGCAAAGCTATGCAAAATGCAATCATGCAGCAGGAGATCAAGACGACTGCGTTGTTGAGGAGATGAAGGTTCTATATCAACAAAACCATAGTACTGCTCTGTCAAGAACAACCACTATCTCTGATAAGAAGTAACCCCTGATACGAGACCATAAACCTGCTCTGTCAAGAACAAATGCACATTTGATGATGAGAACCTCTGATACAGGACCATAAATCTGCTCTATCAAGAACAAATACACATCTGAAGATAAGGACCTCTGATACAGGACCATAACTCTGCTCTGTCAAGAACACATATACATCTGATGATGAGAACCTCTGATACCAACAAAACTGATTCACTATCAAGAAAACCAGGTAGTCTGAAGGTTAAGGTTTCCTGCAACAAACCCAACCCTGCTCACAGGTATGGACCTAAACTGACACAAGTTCGACATCCTATGCGGTCATCAGCGTTACAGACATTCAAGAGGGGTGATACGATACCCAGAAGGTGTGGCATCACCGTCTCCTGAAGCGGCCTCACTCGGCTGAATCCCAAATGATCGGTCCTCAGAGTCGACAATCCTCCAAACCAGCAACCCCTCAGACCCAAAGGGCCGGAAAAGAAGTCAACCGGGAGAACCTCATCTGAGCGTGGATTTCATGAGACACTAGTGCCTGCAAAGCAAGCACGCGCCCACTAATTTCCACAACTAATGCTAGGTACACTCAAGCCTGGGTCTGGCTCCTCACTCATCAGAATGCCCCTCCCACAACAGCTCAGATAATCATATCATACTGAAAATAAAGTGCGGGAAATAAAATGCGATAAGTAAACACAACCCAACAAGTAAACATACAAGCGCTAGGATTGACTCTCGCAGGGGACGTTGGATCCCCAAACTGACTCGCATAAGGGACGTTGGATCCCCAGGAAACTATGAAGTCCCCAGCAGAGTCGCCAGCTGTCGCTACTGCAAAAATAAGGTGCCGGCAAAACAGAAGAGTCGCCACCTTTTGTTATTTATCCCTCAGAGCAGGGAAGGAAACGATCGGAAAAACCTGACGAAAAGGTATAAGACAAGGTCATCGCAACCATTGTCTGGGTTCGGGAGTCGATTACGCAAGGGGAAGGTATTAGCACCCCTCACGTCCATCGTACTCGATGGGATCCACGCTTGTTGTGTTTATCTGACGGGTTGGTTTTATCTATCTACCTATCAAGGCTGGTCTAAAAAGAAAAGAAAATGACTCGGCAAAGCGTCGCACTTTATGCCTACGTATTCTCATCAGAGAATGAGAAATCAGAGTCAACATAGTTCGCCTAACTACGGGTTACGGGGAAGGTGACTCGCCAATACATCAATATTGTGCCTACATACTCTCAACATGCCTGAGAGATCAGAGCTTACGTAGTTCAGGATAATACGGATTACGGAAATTCAGATTCATCTGTTTTTTTTTCGAGTAGGGTTAACAAACAGTTCCAGCAGTTTGGTGTATGCAGCTCGACCCTTGGAGACTTAGGCGTTACCGTTTGCGGTAGAACTGGGAGTTAACGATACTCTTTTCTTCAGAAAAGCTTCCTTTGAATGATGGGCCCACGGGGCAAAAAGGTTTGAAGTTTGTTTTCTGTCTTTTACGGAAGAACTGTTTTTTATGGTTGTTTGCAACCAATATCGCACTAGAGACTATGACCTGAGAGTGAATGCATCGCATGTCACCCAAAGGGTACCATACTAAACATCCAGACTGTTGAAAAGAAACTCTCCAACAATCCTTTCTCAGATAGCTTATGGCTCGTAGTGCACAACATCAGTTAACCTTTATTACTGTATTTTAATTTGTTTTGAGATGAGAAGAGAGAACAAGCTGGTTCAACTAAGGGGAGACTGTCAAGTCCTAACAGTTGCCATGCCAAGGATTCATCCTATGGTTGAGGTTTGAAACAGGGAACTCCTAGAAGTTATCATGCATAGGTTTCAACCTAAAGTTCTAATCATCACTTCCTTATCAAAGGAAGTGAGATTCCTAAGGGATCATGTCAATGATAAACAGAAACAGATAAAGCATCAGCTTAAACAGTAAACAGTAAACGACTGTAAAATGCATGCAATGCAAGTGAGGGAGGAAATATGTGTGGGGCAGCAGCCTCCACAAGCTCGTCTCGACCTCAAGCCAGATATGAATAACTGTAATCATACAGAAGAAATAACATGCTATCAAGCAAAATATGAGTAATTGTAATCATACAGAGGAAATAACATAATATGCCATCAAGCACACACAAACCACATAGGCAAGGGAGCAGGGCTCTACCAAATACCCGTAAGCAAAGCCATACAGTAACAATACAAGCAGAGGGAGCAACTCAACCTCTAGTGCAATCATGCTCCTAGCTTAAATCAATATAAATATGAACTTATTCTAATGCATCAAGCAAATCAAACAATTCACAGCAATACAATTGCACAGCAATCAAACAGACAAGAAAGAAAGCAGCTCAACAGCCTCCTCAACTTCACAGCAAAGCTCTTCTGACAGCAGCTCAGTCCTCAGTCTGCAACTGCTCTCCAAGTCTTTCATCTTCAATAGCAAGTGTCAACTTGCTTCTTCAAGCTTTCAAGGCATCAATCACAAGTATCAGCTTGTTCTTCATCTTCTTCAAGCCTCAGGTCTTCATTCAATCTCAATTTGATCTTCTTCACAAGTGTCAACTTGTTCTTCTGACTCTTCAAGCTTCAGCTCCAAGGGCAAACTTCAGACAAAGGGAAGTGCAACCTCTAGCATCTTCAATCTTCTAGCAAGGAACTCTATCCTCTAGCAAGGGAGAAAGATTCATCTAGCATCACCAAATGCTCAAACAAAATCCAACAAAACAAGGTATCAAGCATGGACATTTTAATATCAATTAATATTCAAAAAATGAAAATAAAATCAAAGATGCATGAATTCCTAATATTTTTAATCTATAAAATTCTAGATTCAATCATGAATCAGGGAAAAAAAGTTTGGAATTAATTGAGTTAATTTCCTATTTTTTATGAATTAATCTCTAAGTCATATGAAATAATGAAAAGTAAAAGAAAATAAAAGAAATCAACAAACTTGCATGGTAAATAGCAATCCAGTGCAGTTCATTTCAAAGAATTGGGCCAAAAGGGGGGTGTGGATATCACTTTGAGTCCTAAGCCCAAAACACCAATTAAATGAAACGGTGCGTTTCATCTTAATGTCTCTCTTCAAAGTCTGAAATGCAATCGTGGCCCTCCATTGCTCGCCTGAGTCAAAAGTCCAACACTCATCCAACGACCATGGCTCATCGTCCCCATTTGAACTCAGTTTGGGGGGGAAATACAGACGGTGGCCTGAACAGTGGCGCCACCGTCTTCTCTGGTGAGACAACCTCCACAGTTCATCAAAACTCACAAAACAAATCATCATTTCACTCCAAATTTGATGCTGATCAAGAATATCAACTCCAAATCATCTAAACCCTTCTCTAACTCAAAACACGATCACATTTTCAGAATTCATCCAAATCTTGAATCTCGCCATTCTTCAAATTAAAGGTCTCAATTCAATCCTCACTCTTCACTGATCAATTTCCACTATCCCATTGTGATTATTCTTTCAAGAATCTTGAGATATCAACCTCAACAGAAAATGATCACATACCTAATTTGTCTCTAATTCACCAATTTCTGATCCTAAATCCAACTACATGTTGCAAGGATCCTAACCACATATAGAATGCTAACTATCTCCTCCTAAATCATGCATAAATTCAAAGTATACCAACCTGAGTTCAGAGAGGTAACAGAGATGGTTTTTGATCACTTCAACTTCCCAGATGATGCAGACACACTCCAAATTCACTCCCAAAGCCTTTGCACACCTTGATTTGGCTTTATTCTCCCTTGAACTCAAAACCCGATTCTCACATGCACCTCCAAAAATTCAATGGCTCTTTCTGCAACCAGCTTCAATTCCTTCCAAAAAATGAACTGCATCCACTCAATGACTTATATAGAAGTGATTGGGACTGTCTAGAACTTTCTGGAATCATCCAAATGAGATTTTGGATTTTCAAAATCTCTTCAAAATCTCATCCATGGCAATCACTATTCTGGCTCCCTTTGGGCATGGCTATCCTTGTAATCAAATTCTCATGAGATTTTGAATGAGTTTAGTGTGTTATTTTCCTTGTTTGCAAGCCAAAGGTGGGAGTTTGATTATGTTGCTTCATCATGAAGAAATGAAATGGAATGGTATGCAAATGACCTCAAATCCAAATTCTAACATTGCCATTGTTTCTAAAATCATTTTTCCAATCAATTTGACCTATAATTTTGTTTCATTTGGTCACAAAATGAATTATTTGAATTTGTGGCCATTAAATCCTTTTAATTCTTTCTTTTTTCAAAATTTCTTGAACCAAGTCTCTCCTTGAGCCATCTCAATGCCTCCTTGATGCATGGTCAAGGTTAAAACCCCATTTTGAGCAACTTTCTAGTTGAACAAAATTTCATTTGAGGCCTCTAAGTTTGTGAAAATGGCCTATGATCACAAATGACCTATAATCACCAATACCCAAAATACCCTTGACTTGTCCAAGCCATAACTTGAGTTCTACAAATCCTATCAAGGACTTCTAGTACTCTATAGAAAGCTAAGAGAATAAGGAACAACATTCATGTTTTCCAAAAGTTCATAGGAATCATCCTTCTAGGGAAAAGGTGTCATGCAAGTTGGGTAACTTTCAATCTCCAAATTCACATGCCTTAGATGACCTGTAATTTGTCAAAGCCATAACTTGAGTTCTACAAATCCTATCAAGGAATTCTAGAACTCAAATTAAAGCTAAGACCATGATCTACAACAATCATGTTTGGGGCAAGATGATATGACAATCACATCTTGAGCTACATTGCCTTGAAGTCAGGGGTCAAACTAGGGGATTTTACACTATCAAGCCTTAGAAACCCTAGCTTGAAACTTCTCAAACTCTTCAATCATGATGAGTTAACCTTGGAATAATCCTTATAACATCTCAATGTATCAATCCATGATCACATGGCTCTTGGATTAGGTCTCAACGTCCTTCAAATCATCAGTTGACTTAGGGTTGACCCAGTCAAACCCTAGCTGCACCACTCATGGCTGAGCCTTCTCAATCTTGCACAATGACCTGTCTAGGCCTCAAAGTGATCTTCAACACTTCTCATGAGCTCTCTCAATACCTCAAGTCCATCTTCATGGCTTCAGAATCATCTGATGACTTCCTTCTAACTCTCAAGTTAGGAGACCTACACACTTAGTTTCAATCACTCTCTCTGAGGATATTTTGACTTCTCTGACAAGGATATCAACCCTTGAACACCTGAATAACCTTCTTAGCTAGCCTCGTAGTCTTGTCTAGCTCTTGATTGGTAATAATACCTCTTGATCTCCTGCATACATGTCAATGGAATGCAAATGATAATGCTAATGTGCATGAAATGAAACACAAGCTAGGTAAAGAAAAGTTGGGCAAATTTTGGGGTGCAACAGCGAGGTCAGATGTTCTTCAAAACTTCTGGTTGAGCTGCCCTTCGGGTTCGATGCCTGTTTGATTAACAGATACCTGACGGCGAGGTCAGATGTTCTTCAAAACTTCTGGTTGAGCCGGCCTTCGGGTTCGATGCCTGTTTGTTTAAAAGATACCTGACGGCGAGGTAAGATGTTCTTCTCAATTTCAGGTTGAGCCGACCATCGGGTTTATGGCTTATTTGTTTAACAGATGCCTGACGGCGAGGTCAGATGTTCTTCTCAACTTCGGGTTGAGCCGGCCTTCGAGTTGGATGCCTGTTTGTTTAACAGATACATGACGGCGAGGTTAGATGTTCTTCTCAACATCCGGTTGAACCGCTTTCGGTTTCGATGCCTGTTTGTTTAACAGATGCCTAACGGCGAGGTCAAATGTTCCTCTCAACTTGGTGTTGAGCCGGCCTTCGGGTTTGATGTCTGTTTGTTTAATAGATGCCTGATGGCAAGGTCTAATGTTCTTATCAAATTCTGGTTGAGCTGCCCTTCGGGTTCGATGCGTGCTTGTTTAACAGATGCCTCACGGCGAGGTCAAATGTTCCTCTCAGCTTCGTGTTGAGCCGACCTTTGGGTTCAATGTCTGTTTATTTAACAGATACCTGACGGTGTGGTCAGATGTTCTTCTCAATTTCAGGTTGAGCCGACCTTCGGGTTTGATGCCTTTTTGTTTAACAGATGCCTGAGCGAGGTCAGATGTTCTTCTCAACTTCGGGTTGAGTCGGCCTTCGGTTTGATGCCTGTTTGTTTAACAGATACCTGACGGCGAGGTCAGATGTTCTTCTCAACTTTCGGTTGATCCGCCTTCAGTTTCGATGCCTGTTTGTTTAATAGATGCCTAACGACGAGGTCAAATATTCCTCTCAACTTGATGTTTAGCCGGCCTTCGGGTTCGATGCCTGTTTGTTTAATAGATGCCTGACAGCAAGGTCTGATGTTATTGTCAACTTCTAGTTGAGCCACACTTCGGATTTGATGCCTGCTTGTTTAACAGATGCCTCACGGCGAGGTTAGATGTTCCTCTCAACTTCGTGTTGAGCCGTCGTTCGGGTTTAATGCCTGTTTGTTTAACAGATACCTGACGGCGAGGTCAGATGTTCTTCTCAACTTCAGGTTGAGCCGGCCTTCGGGTTCGATGCCTGTTTGTTTAACAGATGCCTGACAGCGAGGTCACATGTTCTTATCAACTTCGGGTTGAGCCGACCTTCGGGTTCGATGCCTGTTTGTTTAACAGATGCCTGACAGCAAGGTCAAATGTTCCTCTCAACTTGGTGTTGCGCCGTCCCTCGGGTTCGACGCCTGTTTGTTTAATATATGCCTGACGGCAAGTTCTGATGTTCTTATCAACGTCTGGTTGAGCCGCCCTTTGGGTTCGATGCCTGCTTGTTTAACAGATGCCTCAAGGTGAGGTCAGATGTACCTCTCAACTTCGTGTTGAGCCGGCCTTCAGGTTCAATGCCTGTTTGTTTAACAGATATATGACAGCGAGGTCAGATGTTCTTCTCGACTTCCGGTTGAGCCGCTTTCGGTTTCGATGCCTGTTTGTTTAACAGATGCCTGACAGCGAGGTCAAATGTTCCTGTCAACTTGATGTTTAGCCGGCCTTCGGGTTCGATGCCTATTTGTTTAATAGATGCCTAACAGCAAGGTCTGATGTTATTATCAACTTCTGGTTGAGCGACACTTCGGATTCGATGCCTGCTTGTTAACAGATGCCTCACGGCGAGGTCAGATGTTCCTCTCAACTTCGTGTTTAGCCGGCGTTCGGGTTCAATGCCTGTTTGTTTAACATATACCTGACGGCGAGGTCAGATGTTCTTCTCAACTTCAGGTTGAGCTGGCCTTCGGGTCCGATGCCTGTTTGTTTAACAGATGCCTGACAGCGAGGTCACATGTTCTTATCAACTTCGGGTTGAACCGACCTTCGGGTTCGATGCCTGTTTGTTTAACAGATGCCTGGCGGCGAGGTCAGATGTTCTTCAAAAGTTCTGGTTGAGACGGCCTTCGGGTTCAATGTCTGTTTGTTTAAAAGATACCTGACGGAGAGGTCAGATGTTCTTCTCAATTTCAGGTTGAGTCGGCCATCGGGTTTATGGCCTGTTTGTTTAACAGATGCCTGACGGCGAGGTCAGATGTTCTTCTCAATTTCGGGTTGAGCCGGCCTTCGAGTTCGATGCCTGTTTGTTTAACAGATACATGACAGAGAGGTCAGATGTTCTTCTCAACTTCCAGTTGAGCCGCTTTTGGTTTCGATGCCTGTTTGTTTAACAGATGCGTGACGGCAAGGTCAAATGTTCCTCTCAACTTGGTGTTGAGCTGGCCTTCGGGTTCGATGCCTGTTTGTTTAATAGATGCCTGATGGCAAGGTCTAATGTTCTTATCAAATTCTGGTTGAGCCGCCCTTCGGGTTCGATGTCTGCTTGTTTAACAGATGCCTCACGAAGAGGTCAGATGTTCCTCTCAGCTTCGTGTTGAGTCGGCCTTCGGGTTCAATGTCTGTTTGTTTAACAAATACCTGACGGCATGGTCAGATGTTCTTCTCAACTTCAGGTTGAGCCGGCCTTCGGGTTCGATGCCTTTTTGTTTAACAGATGCCTGAGCCAGGTCAGATGTTCTTCTCAACTTCGGGTTGAGCCGGCCTTCGGTTTGATGCCTTTTTGTTTAACATATACCTGACGGCGAGGTTAGATGTTCTTCTCAACTTTCGGTTGATCCGCCTTCAGTTTCGATGCTTGTTTGTTTAAAAGTTGCCTGACGACGAGGTCAAATGTTCCTCTCAATTTGATGTTTAGCCGGCCTTCGGGTTCGATGCCTGTTTGTTTAATAGATGCCTGACAACAAGGTCTGATGTTATTATCAACTTCTGGTTGAGCCACACTTCGGATTCGATGCCTGCTTGTTTAACAGATGCCTCACGGCGAGGTCAGATGTTCCTCTCAACTTCATGTTGAGCCGGCGTTCGGGTTCAATGCCTTTTTGTTTAACAGATACCTGACGGCGAGGTCAGATGTTCTTCTCAACTTCAGGTTGAGCCGGCCTTCGGGTTCGATGCCTGTTTGTTTAACAGATGCCTGACGGCGAGATCAGATATTCTTCTCAACTTCAGGTTGAGCCGGCCTTCGGGCTCGATGCCTGTTTGTTTAACAGATACCTGACGGCGAGGTCAGATGTTCTTCACAACTTCTGGTTGAGCCGGCCTTCGGGTTCGATGCTTATTTCTTTAACAAATACCTGACGGCGTGGTCAGATGTTCTTCTCAACTGCCGGTTGATCCGCTTTCGGTTTCGATGCCTGTTTATTTAACAGATTCCTGACGGCGAGGTCAAATGTTTCTCTCAACTTGGTGTTGAGCCGGCCTTCGGGTTCGATGCCTGTTTGTTTAATAGATGCCTGACGGCAAGGTCGAATGTTCTTCTCAACTTCGTGTTGAGCCGGCCTTCGGGTTCGATGCCTGCTTGTTTAACAGCTGCCTCACGGCAAGGTCAGATGTTCCTCTCAACTTTGTGTTGAGCTGGCCTTCGGGTTCGATGCATGTTTGTTTAACAGATACCTGACAGCGAGGTCAAATGTTCTTCACAACTTCAGGTTGAGCTGGCCTTCGGGTACGATGCCTGTTTGTTTAACAGATGCCTGACGGTGAGGTCAAATGTTCCTCTCAACTTGGTGTTGAGCCGGCCTTCGGGTTCGATACCTGTTTGTATAATAGATGCCTGACGGCAAGGTCTAATGTTCTTATCAACTTCTGGTTGAGCCGCCCTTCGGGTTCGATGCCTGTTTGTTTAAGAGATACCTGACGACGAGGTCAGATGTTCTTCAAAACTTCTGGTTGAGCCGGCCTTCGGGTTCGATGTCTGTTTGTTTAACTGATACCTGACGGCGAGGTCAGATGTTCTTCTCAACATCAGGTTGAGCCGGCCTTCGGGTTCTATGCCTGTTTGTTTAACAGATGCTTGACAGTGAGGTCACATGTTCTTCTCAACTTCGGGTTGAGCCGGCCTTCGGGTTCGATGCCTGTTTGTTTAACAAATGCCTGACGGCGAGGTCAAATGTTCCTCTCAACTTGGTGTTAATCCGACCTTCGGGTTCGACGCCTGTTTGTTTAACAGATACCTGACGGCGAGGTCAGATGTTCTTCACAACTTCTGGCTGAGCCAGCCTTCGGGTTCGATGCCTATTTCTTTAACAGATACCTGACGGCGAGGTCAGATGTTCTTCTCAACTTCAGGTTGAGTCGGCCTTCAGGTTCGATGCCTGTTTGTTTAACAGATGCCTGACAGCGAGGTCACATGTTCTTCTCAACTTCGGGTTGAGCCAGCCTTCGGGTTTGATACCTTTTGGTTTAACAGATACATGACGGCGAGGTCAGATGTTCCTCTCAACTTTCGGTTGATCCGCTTTCGGTTTCGATGCCTGTTTGTTTAACAGATGCCTGACGGCGAGGTCAAATGTTCCTCTAAACTTGGTGTTGAGCCGACCTTCGGGTTCGATGCCTGTTTGTTTAATAGATGCCTGACGGCAAGGTCTAATGTTCTTATCAACTTCTGGTTAAGACGACCTTCGGGTTCGATGCCTGCTTGTTTAACAGATTCCTCATGGCGAGGTCAGATGTTCCTCTCAACTTCGTGTTGAGCCGCCCTTCAGGTTCAATGTCTATTTGTTTAACAGATACCAGACGGCGTGGTCAGATGTTCTTCCCAACTTTAGGTTGAGCCGGCCTTCGGGTTCGATGCTTGTTTTTTTAATAGATACCTGACAGCTAGGTCAGATTTTCTTCTCAACTTCGGGTTGAGCCGGCCTTCGGGTTCGAGGCCTGTTTGTTTAATAGATACCTGATGGCGAGGTCAGATGTTCATCTCAACTTCCGGTTGAGCCGCCTTCAAATTCGATGCCTGTTTATTTAACAGATGCGTAACGGCGAGGTAAAATGTTCCTCTCAACTTGGTGTTGAGCCGAACTTCGGGTTCGATGCGTGTTTGTTTAATAGATACCTGACGGCAAGGTCTGATGTTCTTATCAACTTAGTGTTGAGCCGGCCTTCGGGTTCAATGCCTGTTTGTTTAACAGATACCTGACGGCGAGGTCAGATGTTCTTCTCAACTTCAGGTTGAACCGGCCTTCGAGTTCGATGCCTGTTTGTTTAACAGATGCCCGACGGCGAGGTCATATGTGCTTCTCAACTTTGGGTTAAGCCGGCCTTCGGGTTCGATGCCTGTTTGTTTAACAGATACTTGACGGCGAGGTCAGATGTTCTTTACAACTTCTGGTTGAGCCGGCCTTCGGGTTCGATGCCTATTTCTTGAACAGATACCTGACGGCGAGGTCAGATGTTCTTCTCAACTTCAGGTTGAGCCGGCCTTCGGGTTCGACGCCTGTTTGTTTAACAGATGCCTGACGGCGAGGTCAGATGTTCTTCTCAACTTCGGGTTGAGCCGGCCTTCGGGTTCGATGCCTGTTTGTCTAACAGATACCTGACGGCGAGGTCAGATGTTCTTCATAACTTCTGGTTGAGCCGACCTTCGGGTTCAATGCCTATTTCTTTAATAGATACCTGACGGCGAGGTCAGATGTTCTTCTCAACTTCCGGTTGATCCGCTTTCGGTTTCGATGTCTGTTTGTTTAACAGATGCCTGACGGCGAGGTCAAATGTTCCTCTCAACTTGGTGTTGAGACGGCCTTCGGGTTCGATGCCTGTTTGTTAATAGATGCCTGACGGCAAGGTCTGATGTTCTTATCAACTTCTGGTTGAGCCGCCATTCGGGTTCGATGCCTGCTTGTTTAACAGTTGCCTCACGGTAAGATCAAATGTTCCTCTCAACTTCGTGTTGAGCTGGCCTTCGGGTTCAATGCATGTTTGTTTAACAGATACCTGTCGGCAAGGTCAGATGTTGTTCTCAACTTCAGGTTGAGCCGGCCTTCGGGTTCGATGCCTGTTTGTTTAACAGATGCCTAACAACGAGGTCAGATGTTCTTCTCAACTTCGGGTTAAGCCGGTCTTCGGGTTCGATGCCTGTTTGTTTAACAGATACCTGACGGCAAGGTCAGATGTTCTTCACAACTTTAGGTTGAGCCGGCCTTCGGGTTCGATGCCTGTTTGTTTAACAGATGCCTGACAGTGAGGTCAAATGTTCCTCTCAACTTGGTGTTGAGCCGGCCTTCGGGTTCGATGCCTGTTTGTTTAATAGATGCCTGACGGCAAGGTCTAATGTTCTTATTAACTCCTGGTTGAGCCGCCCTTCGGGTTCGATGCCTGTTTGTTTAACATATACCTGACGGCGAGGTCAGATGTTCTTCAAAACTTCTGGTTGAGCCGGCCTTCGGGTTCGATGCCTATTTGTTTAACAGATACCTGACGGCAAGGTCAGATGTTCTTCTCAACTTCAGGTTGAGCCGGCCTTCGGGTTCGATGCCTGTTTGTTTAACAGCTGCCTGACAACAAGGTCACATGTTCTTTTCAACTTCGGGTTGAGCCGGCCTTCGGGTTCGATGCCTGTTTGTTTAACAGATGCCTGACGGCGAGGTCAAATGTTCCTCTCAACTTGGTGTTGATCCGGCCTTCGGGTTCGACGCCTGTTTGTTTAATATATGCCTGACGGCAAGGTCTGTTGTTCTTATCAACGTCTGGTTGAGCCGCCCTTTGGCTTCGATGCCTGCTTGTTTAACAGATGCCTCACGGCGAGGTCAGATGTTCCTCTCAACTTCGTGTTGAGCCGGCCTTCGGGTTCAATGCCTATTTGTTTAACAGATACATGACAATGAGGTCACATGTTCTTCTCAACTTCCGGGTTATCCGCTTTCGGTTTCGATGCCTGTTTGTTTAACATATGCCTGACGACGAGGTCAAATGTTCCTCTCTACTTGGTGTTGAGTCGGCCTTCGGGTTCGATGCCTGTTTGTTTAATAGATGCCTGACGGCATGGTCTAATGTTCTTATCAACTTCTGGTTGAGCCGCCATTCAGGTTCGATGCCTGCTTGTTTAACAGATGCCTCATGGCGAGGTCAGATGTTCCTTTCAACTTCGTGTTGAACCGCCCTTCGGGTTCAATGTCTGTTTGTTTAACAAATACCTGACGGCTTGGTCAGATGTTCTGCTCAACTTTAGGTTGAGCCGGCCTTCGGGTTCGATGCCTGTTTGTTTAACAGATGCCTGACAGAGAGGTCATATGTTCTTCTCAACTTCGGGTTGAGCCGGCCTTCGGGTTCGATGCCTGTTTGTTTAACAGATACCAGATGGCGAGGTCAGATGTTCTTCTCAACTTCCGGTTGAGCCGCCTTCAAATTCGATGCCTGTTTGTTTAACAGATGCCTGACGGCGAGGTAAAATGTTCCTCTCAACTTGGTGGTGAGCCAGAGTTCGGGTTCGATGCCTGTTTGTTTAATAGATGCCTGACGGCAAGGTCTAATGTTCTTATCAACTTCTGGTTGAGCCGCCATTCGGGTTCGATGCCTGCTTGTTTAACAGTTGCCTCACGGTAAGATCAAATGTTCCTCTTAACATCGTGTTGAGCTGGCCTTCGGGTTCAATGCATGTTTGTTTAACAGATACCTGACGGCAAGGTCAGATGTTCTTCTCAACTTCAGGTTGAGCCGGCCTTCGGGTTCGATGCCTGTTTGTTTAACAGATGCCTAACAACGAGGTCAGATGTTCTTCTCAACTTCGGGTTAAGCCGGTCTTCGGGTTCGATGCCTGTTTGTTTAACAGATACCTGACGGTAAGGTCAGATGTTCTTCATAACTTTAGGTTGAGCCGGCCTTCGGGTTCGATGCCTGTTTGTTTAACAGATGCCTGAAGGTGAGGTCAAATGTTCCTCTCAACTTGGTGTTGAGCCGGCCTTCGGGTTCGATGCCTGTTTGTTTAATAGATGCCTGACGACAAGGTCTAATGTTCTTATTAACTTCTGGTTGAGCCGCCCTTTGGGTTCGATGCCTGTTTGTTTAACATATACCTGACGGCGAGGTCAGATGTTCTTCAAAACTTCTGGTTGAGCTGGCCATCGGGTTCGATGCCTATTTGTTTAACAGATACCTGACGGCAAGGTCAGATGTTCTTCTCAACTTCAGGTTGAGCCGGCCTTCGGGTTCGATGCCTGTTTGTTTAACAGCTGCCTGACAGCGAGGTCACATGTTCTTCTCAACTTCGGGTTGAGCCGGCCTTCGGGTTCGATGCCTGTTTGTTTAACAGATGCCTGACGGCGAGGTCAAATGTTCCTCTCAACTTGGTGTTGATCCGGCCTTCGGGTTCGACGCCTGTTTGTTTAATATATGCCTGACGGCAAGGTCTGTTGTTCTTATCAACGTCTGGTTGAGCCGCCCTTTGGCTTCGATGCCTGCTTGTTTAACAGATGCCTCACGGCGAGGTCAGATGTTCCTCTCAACTTCGTGTTGAGCCGGCCTTCGGGTTCAATGCCTATTTGTTTAACAGATACATGACGATGAGGTCACATGTTCTTCTCAACTTCCGGGTTATCCGCTTTCGGTTTCGATGCCTGTTTGTTTAACATATGCCTGACGACGAGGTCAAATGTTCCTCTCTACTTGGTGTTGAGTCGGCCTTCGGGTTCGATGCCTGTTTGTTTAATAGATGCCTGACGGCATGGTCTAATGTTCTTATCAACTTCTGGTTGAGCCGCCATTCAGGTTCGATGCCTGCTTGTTTAACAGATGCCTCATGGCGAGGTCAGATGTTCCTTTCAACTTCGTGTTGAACCGCCCTTCGGGTTCAATGTCTGTTTGTTTAACAAATACCTGACGGCTTGGTCAGATGTTCTGCTCAACTTTAGGTTGAGCCGGCCTTCGGGTTCGATGCCTGTTTGTTTAACAGATGCCTGACAGAGAGGTCATATGTTCTTCTCAACTTCGGGTTGAGCCGGCCTTCGGGTTCGATGCCTGTTTGTTTATCAGATACCAGATGGCGAGGTCAGATGTTCTTCTCAACTTCCGGTTGAGCCGCCTTCAAATTCGATGCCTGTTTGTTTAACAGATGCCTGACGGCGAGGTAAAATGTTCCTCTCAACTTGGTGGTGAGCCAGAGTTCGGGTTCGATGCCTGTTTGTTTAATAGATGCCTGACGGCAAGGTCTAATGTTCTTATCAACTTCTGGTTGAGCCGCCATTCGGGTTCGATGCCTGCTTGTTTAACAGTTGCCTCACGGTAAGATCAAATGTTCCTCTTAACATCGTGTTGAGCTGGCCTTCGGGTTCAATGCATGTTTGTTTAACAGATACCTGACGGCAAGGTCAGATGTTCTTCTAACCTTCAGGTTGAGCCGGCCTTCGGGTTCGATGCCTGTTTGTTTAACAGATGCCTAACAACGAGGTCAGATGTTCTTCTCAACTTCGGGTTAAGCCGGTCTTCGGGTTCGATGCCTGTTTGTTTAACAGATACCTGACGGCAAGGTCAGATGTTCTTCATAACTTTAGGTTGAGCCGGCCTTCGGGTTCGATGCCTGTTTGTTTAACAGATGCCTGAAGGTGAGGTCAAATGTTCCTCTCAACTTGGTGTTGAGCCGGCCTTCGGGTTCGATGCCTGTTTGTTTAATAGATGCCTGACGACAAGGTCTAATGTTCTTATTAACTTCTGGTTGAGCCGCCCTTTGGGTTCGATGCCTGTTTGTTTAACATATACCTGATGGCGAGGTCAGATGTTCTTCAAAACTTCTGGTTGAGCTGGCCATCGGGTTCGATGCCTATTTGTTTAACAGATACCTGACGGCGAGGTCAGATGTTCTTCTCAACTTCAGGTTGAGCCGGCCTTCGGGTTCGATGCCTGTTTGTTTAACAGCTGCCTGACAGCGAGGTCACATGTTCTTCTCAACTTCGGGTTGAGCCGGCCTTCGGGTTCGATGCCTGTTTATTTAACAGATGCCTGACGGCGAGGTCAAATGTTCCTCTCAACTTGGTGTTGATCCGGCCTTCGGGTTTGACGCCTGTTTGTTTAATATATGCCTGACGGCAAGGTCTGTTGTTCTTATCAACGTCTGGTTGAGCCGCCCTTTGGCTTCGATGCCTGCTTGTTTAACAGATGCCTCACGGCGAGGTCAGATGTTCCTCTCAACTTAGTGTTGAGCCGGCCTTCGGGTTCAATGCCTATTTGTTTAACAGATACATGACGACGAGTTTACATGTTCTTCTCAACTTCTGGGTTATCCGCTTTCGGTTTCGATGCCTGTTTGTTTAACATATGCCTGACGGCGAGGTCAAATGTTCCTCTCTACTTGGTGTTGAGTCGGCCTTCAGGTTCGATGCCTGTTTGTTTAATAGATGCCTGACGGCATGGTCTAATGTTCTTATCAACTTCTGGTTGAGCCGCCATTCGGGTTCGATGCCTGCTTGTTTAACAGATGCCTCATGGCGAGGTCAGATGTGCCTTTCAACTTCGTGTTGAACCGCCCTTCGGGTTCAATGTCTGTTAGTTTAACAGATACCTGACGGCGTGGTCAGATGTTCTGCTCAACTTTAGGTTGAGCCGGCCTTCGGGTTCGATGCCTGTTTGTTTAACAGATGCCTGACAGAGAGGTCAGATGTTCTTCTCAACTTCGGGTTGAGCCGGCCTTCGGGTTCGATGCCTGTTTGTTTAACAGATACCAGATGGCGAGGTCAGATGTTCTTCTCAACTTCCGGTTGAGCCGCCTTCAAATTCGATGCCTGTTTGTTTAACAGATGCCTGACGGCGAGGTAAAATGTTCCTCTCAACTTGGTGGTGTGCCGGAGTTCAGGTTCGATGCCTGTTTGTTTAATAGATGCCTGACGGCAAGGTCTGATGTTCTTATCAACTTCTGGTTGAGCCGCCATTCGGGTTCGATGCCTGCTTGTTTAACAGTTGCCTCACGGTAAGATCAAATGTTCCTCTCAACTTCGTGTTGAGCTGGCCTTCGGGTTCAATGCATGTTTGTTTAACAGATACCTGACGGCAAGGTCAGATGTTCTTCTCAACTTCAGGTTGAGCCGGCCTTCGGGTTCGATGCCTGTTTGTTTAACAGATGCCTAACAACGAGGTCAGATGTTCTTCTCAACTTCGGGTTAAGCCGGTCTTCGGGTTCGATGCCTGTTTGTTTAACAGATACCTGACGGCAAGGTCAGATGTTCTTCACAACTTTAGTTTGAGCCGACCTTCGGGTTCGATCCCTGTTTGTTTAACAGATGCCTGACGGTGAGGTCAAATGTTCCTCTCAACATGGTGTTGAGCCGGCCTTCGGGTTCGATGCCTGTTTGTTTAATAGATGCCTGACAGCAAGGTCTAAGGTTCTTATTAACTTCTGGTTGAGCCGCCCTTCGGGTTCGATGCCTGCTTGTTTAACAGATACCTGACGGCTAGGTCAGATGTTCTTCAAAACTTCTGGTTGAGCCGGCCTTCGGGTTCAATGCGTATTTGTTTAACAGATACCTGACGGCAAGGTCAGATGTTCTTCTCAACTTCAGGTTGAGCCGGCCTTCGAGTTCGATGCCTGTTTGTTTAACGGATGCATAACAACAAGGTCACATGTTCTTCTCAACTTTGGGTTAAGCCGGTCTTCGGGTTCGATGCCTGTTTGTTTAACAGATACCTGACGGCGAGGTAAAATGTTCCTCTCAACTTCTGGTTGAGCCGGACTTCGGGTTCGATGCTAGCTTGTTTAACAGATGCCTCACGGCGAGGTCAGATGTTTCTCTCAACTTCGTGTTGAGCCGCCCTTCGGGTTCAATGTCTGTTTGTTTAACAGATACCTGACGGCGTGGTCAGATGTTCTTCTCAACTTTAGGTTGAGCCGGTCTTCGGGTTCGATGCCTGTTTGTTTAACAGATGCCTGACGGCGAGGTCAGATGTTCTTCTCAACTTCGGGTTGAGCCGGCCTTCGGGTTCGATGCCTGTTTGTTTAACCGATACCTGACGGCGAGGTCAGATGTTCTTCACAACTTCTGGTTGAAACGGACTTCAGGTTCAATGCCTATTTCTTTAACAGATACCTGACGGCGAGGTCAGATGTTCTTCTCAACTTCAGGTTGTGCTGGCCTTCGGGTTCGATGCCTGTTTGTTTAACAGATGCCTGACAGTGAGGTCAGATGTTCTTCTCAACTTCGGATGAGCTGGCCATCGGGTTCGATGCCTGTGTGTTTGACAGATACCTGACGGCGAGGTCATATGTTCTTCTCAACTTCCGGTTGAGCCGGCCTTCGCGTTCGATGCCTGTTTGTTTAACAGATGCCTGACGGCGAGTCAGATGTTCTTCTCAACTTCAGGTTGAGCCGGCCTTCGCGTTCGATGCCTGTTTGTTTAACAGATGCCTGACGGCGAGGTCACATGTTCTTCTCAAATTCGGGTTGAGCCGGCCTTCGGGTTTGATGCCGGTTTGTTTAATAGATACATGACATCCAGGTCAGATGTTCTTCTGAGCTTCCGGTTGATCTGCTTTCGGTTTCGATGCCTGTTTGTTTAACAGATGCCTGACGGCGAGGTCAAATGTTCCTCTCAACTTGGTGTTGAGCCGGCTTCGGGTTCGATGCCTGTTTGTTTAACAGATACCTGACAGCGAGGTCAGATGTTCCTCTCAACTTCAGGTTGAGCCGGCCTTCGGGTTCGATGCCTGCTTGTTTAACAGATGCCTCACGGCGAGGTCAGATGTTCCTCTCAACTTCGTGTTGAGCCGACCTTCGCTTTCAATGGCTGTTTATTTAACAGATACATGACGGCGAGGTCAGATGTTCTTCTCAACTTCTAGTTGAGCCGGCCTTCGGGTTCGATACCTATTTGTTTAATAGATGCCTGACAGCGAGGTCACATGTTCTTCTCAATTTCGGGTTGAGCCGACCTTCGGGTTCGATGCCTGTTTGTTTAACAGATGCCTGACGGCGAGGTCAAATGTTCCTCTTAACTTGGTGTAGCGCCGGCCTTCGGGTTCGACGCCTATTTGTTTAATATAAGCCTGACGGCAAGGTCTGATGTTCTTATCAACGTCTGGTTGAGCAGCCCTTCGGGTTCGATGCCTGCTTGTTTAACAGATGCCTCACGGCGAGGTCAGATGTTCCTCTCAACTTCATGTTGAGCCGGCCTTCGGGTTCAATGTTTGTTTGCTTAACAGATACCTGACGGCGAGGTCAGATGTTCATCTCAACTTCAACTTGAGCCGGCCTTCGGGTTCGATGCCTGTTTGTTTAACAGATGCCTGACGGAGAGGTCAGATGTTCTTCTAAACTTCGGGTTGAGCCGACCTTCGGGTTCGATGCCTGTTTGTTTAACAGATACCTGACGGCGAGGCAAGATGTTCTTCAAAACTTCTGGTTAAGCTGGCCTTCGGGTTCGATGCCTGTTTGTTTAATAGATACCTGACAGCGAGGTCAGATGTTCTTCTGAACTTCAGGTTGAGCCGGCCTTCGAGTTCGATGTCTGTTTGTTTAACAGATGCGTGACAGCAAGGTCACATGTTCTTCTCAACTTCGGGTTAAGCCGGCCTTCAGGTTCGATGCCTGTTTGTTTAACAGATACATGACGGCGAGGTCAGATGTTCTTCTCAACTTCCGGTTGAGCCGCTTTCGGTTTTGATGCCTGTTTGTGTAACAGATGCGTGACGGCGAGGTCAAATGTTCCTCTCAACTTGGTGTTGAGCCGGCCTTCGAGTTCGATGCCTGTTTGTTTAATAGATGCCTGATGGCAAGGTCTAATGTTCTTATCAACTTCTGGTTGAGCCGCCCTTCGGGTTCGATGCATGCTTATTTAACAGATGCCTCACAGCGAGGTCAGATGTTCCTCTCAACTTCGTGTTGAGCCAGACTTTGGGTTAAATGTCTGTTTGTTAAACAAATACCTGACGGCGTGGTCAGATGTTCTTCTCAACTTCAGGTTGAGCCGGCCATCGGGTTCGATTCCTGTTTGTTTAACAGATGCCTGACAGCGAGGTCAGATGTTCTTCTCAACTTCGGGTTGAGCCGGCCTTCGGGTTCGATGCCTGTTTGTTTAATAGATACCTGACGGTGAGGTCAGATGTTCTTCTTAACTTCCGGTTGAGCCAACTTCAATTTCGATGCCTGTTTGTTTAACAGATGCCTGACGGCGAGGTCGAATGTTCCTCTCAACTTGGTGTTGAGCCGGCTTTCGGGTTCGATGCCTATTTTTTTTAATAGATGTCTGACAACAAGGTCTGATGTTCTTATCAACTTCTGGTTGAGCCGCCCTTCGGGTTCGATGCCTGCTTGTTTAACAGATGCCTCACAGCGAGTCAGATGTTCCTCTCAACTTCGTCTTGAGCTGGCCTTCGGGTTCAATACCTATTTGTTTAACAGATACCTGACAGGGAGGTCACATGTTCTTCTCAACTTTGGGTTGAGCCGGCCTTCAGGTTCGATGCCCGTTTGTTTAACAGATGCCTGACGGCGAGGTCAGATGTTCGTCTCAGCTACCGGGTGATCTGCTTTCGGTTTCGATGCCTGTTTGTTTAACAGATGCCTGACGGCAAGGTCAAATGTTCCTCTCAACTTGGTGTTGAGCCGGCTTCGGGTTCGATGCCTGTTTGTTTAACGAATACCTGATGGCGAGGTCAGATGTTCCTCTCAACTTCAGGTTGAGCCGGCCTTCGGGTTCGATGCCTGTTTGTTTAACAGATGCCTGACGGCGAGGTCAGATGTTCCTCTCAACTTCGTGTTGAGTCGGCCTTCGGGTTCAGTGTCTGTTTTTTAATAGATACCTGATGGCGTGGTCAGATGTTCTTCTCAACTTTAGGTTGAGCCGGCCGTCGGGTTTGATGCCTATTTGTTTAACAGATGCCTGACAGCGAGGTCAGATGTTCTTCTCAACTTCGGGTTAAGCCGTCCTTCAGGTTCGATGCCTGTTTGTTTAACAGATGCCTGACGGCGAGGTCAAATGTTCCTCTCAACTTGGTGTTGCACCGGCCTTCGGGTTCGACGCCTGTTTGTTTAATATATGCCTGACGGCAAGGTCTGATGTTCTTATCAACGTCTGGTTGAGCAGCCCTTCGGGTTCGATGCCTGCTTGTTTAACAGATGCCTCACGGCGAGGTCAGATGTTCCTCTCAACTTCGTCTTGAGCCGGCCTTCGGGTTCAATGCTTATTTGCTTAACAGATACATGCCGGTGAGGTCAGATGTTCATCTCAACTTGGTGTTGAGCCGGCCTTCGGGTTCGATGCCTGTTTCTTTAATAGATGCCTGATGGCAAGGTCTAATGTTCTTATCAACTTCTGGTTGAGCCGCCCTTCGGGTTCGATGCCTGCTTGTTTAACAGATGCCTCACAGCGAGGTCAGATGTTCCTCTCAACATGAAGTTGAGCCGGACTTCGGGTTCAATGTCTGTTTGTTTAACAGATACCTGACGGCGTGGTCAGATGTTCTTCTCAACTTCAGGTTGAGCCGGCCTTCGGGTTCGATGCCTGTTTGTTTAACAGATTCCTGACAGCGAGGTCAGATATTCTTCTCAACTTCGGCTTGAGCCGGCCTTCGGGTTCGATGCCTGTTTGTTTAACAGATACCTGACAGAGAGGTCAGATGTTCTTCTTAACTTCCGGTTGAGCCAGCTTCAATTTCGATGCCTGTTTGTTTAATAGATGCCTGATGGCGAGGTCAAATGTTCCTCTCAACTTGGTGTTGAGCCGGACATCGGGTTCGAAGCCTGTTTGTTGAAGAGATTCCTGATGGCGAGGTCTGATTTTCTTATCAACTTCTGGTTGAGCCTCCCTTCGGGTTCGATGCCTGCTTGTTTAACAGATGCCTCACGGCGAGGTCATATGTTCCTCTCAACTTCGTGTTGAGCCGGTCTTCGGGTTCAATGCCTGTTTATTTAACAGATACATGATGGCAAGGTCAGATGTTCTTCTCAACTTCTGGTTCAGGCGGCCGTCGGGTTCGATGCCTATTTGTTTAACAGATGCCTGACAGCGAGGTCAGATGTTCTTCTCAACTTCGGGTTGAGCCGTCCTTCGGGTTCAATGCCTGTTTGTTTGACAGATGCCTGACGGCGAGGTCAAATGTTCCTCTCAACTTGGTGTTGCACCGACCTTCGGGTTCGACGCCTGTTTGTTTAATATATGCCTGACGGCAAGGTCTGATGTTCTTATCAACCTCTGGTTGAGCAGCCCTTCGGGTTCGATGCCTGCTTGTTTAACAGATGCCTCACGGCGAGGTCAGATGTTCCTCTCAACTTCGTGTTGAGCCGGCCTTCGGGTTCAATGCTTGTTTGTTTAATAGATACCTGACGGCGAGGTCAGATGTTCATCTCAACTTCAAGTTGAGCCGGCCTTCGGGTTCCATGCCTGTTTGTTTAACAGATGCCTGACGGCGAGGTCAGATGTTCTTCTAAACTTCGGGTTGAGCCGACCTTCGGGTTCGATGCCTGTTTGTTTAACAGATACCTGACGGCGTGGTCAGATGTTCTTCAAAACTTCTGGTTAAGTTGGCCTTCGGGTTCGATGCCTGTTTGTTTAACAGATACCTGACGGCGAGGTCAGATGTTCTTCTCAACTTCAGGTTGAGCCGGCCTTCGGGTTCGATGCCTGTTTGTTTAACAGATGCGTGACAACAAGGTCACATTTTCTTCTCAACTTCGGGTCGAGCCGGCCTTCGGGTTTGATGCCTGTTTGTTTAACAGATACATGACGGCAAGGTCAGATGTTCTTCTCAACTTCTGGTTGAGCCACTTTCGGTTTTGATGCTTGTTTGTTTAACTGATGCCTGACGGCGAGGTCAAATGTTCCTCTCAACTTGGTGTTGAGCCGGCCTTCGGGTTCGATGCCTGTTTGTTTAATAGATGCCTGATGGCAAGGTCTAATGTTCTTATCAACTTCTGGTTGAGCCGCCCTTCGGGTTCGATGCCTGCTTGTTTAACAGATGCCTCACAGCGAGGTCAGATGTTCCTCTCAACTTCGTGTTGAGCCGGACTTCGGGTTCAATGTCTGTTTGTTTAACAGATACCTGACGGCGTGGTCAGATGTTCTTCTTAACTTCTGGTTGAGCCAGCTTCAATTTCATTGCCTGTTTGTTTAACAGATGCCTGACGACAAGGTCTGATGTTCTTATCAACTTCTGGTTGAGCCGCCCTTCGGGTTCGATGCCTCCTTATTTAACAGATGCCTCACAGCTAGTCAGATGTTCCTCTCAACTACGTGTTGAGCTGGCCTTCGGGTTCAATGCCTGTTTGTTTAACAGATACCTGACCATGAGGTCAGATGTTCTTCTCAACTTCAGGTTGAGTCGGCCTTCGGGTTCGATGCATGTTTGTTTAACAGATGCCTGATAGGGAGGTCACATGTTCTTCTGAACTTCGGTTTGAGCCGGCCTTCAGGTTCGATGCCCGTTTGTTTAACAGATGCCTGGCGGGGAGGTCAAAGGTTCCTCTCAACTTGGTGTTGAGCCGACCTTCAGGTTCGACTCCCTTTTGTTTATTATATGCCTGACGGCAAGGTCTGATGTTCTTTTCAAAGTCTGGTTGAGCCGCCCTTTGGGTTCGATGCCTTCTTTTTTAACAGATGCCTCACGGCAAGGTCAGATGTTCCTCTCAACTTCGTGTTGAGCCGGCCTTAGGGTTCAATGCCTATTTGTTTAACAGATACCTGACGGCGAGGTCACATGTTCTTCTCAACTTCTGGTTGAGCCGGCCTTCGGGTTCGATGCCTGTTTTTTTAACAGATACCTGACGGCTAGGTTAGATTATCTTCTCAACTTCCGGTTGAGCCGCTTTCGGTTTCGATGCCTGTTTGTTTAACAGATGACTGACGGGGAGGTCAAATGTTCCTCTCAACTTGGTGTTGAGCCGGCCTTCGGGTTCGATGCCTGTTTGTTTAATAGATACTTGACGGCAAGGTCTAATGTTCTTATCAACTTCTGGTTGAGCCTCCCTTTGGGTTCGATACCTGCTTGTTTAACAGATGCCTCACGGCGAGGTCAGATGTTTCTCTCAACTTGGTGTTGAGCCAGCCATCGGGTTCAATATCTGTTTGTTTAACAGATACCTAACGGCGTGGTCAGATGTTCTTCTCAACTTCAGGTTGAGCCAGCCTTCGGGTTCGATTCCTGTTTGTTTAACAAATGCGTGACAGCAAGGTCACATGTTCTTCTCAACTTCGGGTCGAGCCGGCCTTCGGGTTTGATGCCTGTTTGTTTAACAGATACATGACGGCAAGGTCAGATGTTCTTCTCAACTTCTGGTTGAGCCGCTTTCGGTTTTGATGCTTGTTTGTTTAACTGATGCCTGACGGCGAGGTCAAATGTTCCTCTCAACTTGGTGTTGAGCCGGCCTTCAAGTTCGATGCCTGTTTGTTTAATAGATGCCTGATGGCAAGGTCTAATGTTCTTATCAACTTCTGGTTGAGCCGCCCTTCGGGTTCGATGCCTGCTTGCTTAACAGATGCCTCACAGCGAGGTCAAATGTTCCTCTCAACTTCGTGTTGAGCCGGACTTCGGGTTCAATGTCTGTTTGTTTAACAGATACCTGACGGCGTGGTCAGATGTTCTTCTCAACTTCAGGTTGAGCCGGCCTTCGGGTTCGATGCCTGTTTGTTTAACAGATGCCTGACAGCGAGGTCAGATGTTCTTCTCAACTTCGGGTTGAGCCGACCTTCGGGTTCGATGCCTGTTTGTTTAACAGATACCTGACGGAGAGGTCAGATGTTCTTCTTAACTTCCGGTTGAGCCAGCTTCAATTTCGATGCCTGTTTGTTTAACAGATGCCTGACGGCGAGGTCAAATGTTCCTCTCAACTTGGTGTTGAGCCGGACTTCGGGTTTGATGCCTGTTCGTTTAATAGATGCCTGACGACAAGGTCTGATATTCTTATCAACTTCTGGTTGAGCCGCCCTTCGAGTTCGATGCCGGCTTGTTTAACAGATGCCTCACAACGAGTCAGATGTTCCTCTCAACTTCGTGTTGAGCTCGCCTTCGGGTTCAATGCCTGTTTGTTTAACAGATACCTGACCATGAGGTCAGATGTTCTTCTCAACTTCAGGTTGAGCCGGCCTTCGGGTTCGATGCATGTTTATTTAACAGATGCCTGACAGGGAGGTCACATGTTATTCTCAACTTCGGGTTGAACCGGCCTTCAGGTTCGATGCCCGTTTGTTTAACAGATGCCTGGCGGGGAGGTCAAATGTTCCTCTCAACTTGGTGTTGCACCGGCCTTCGGGTTCGACGCCTGTTTGTTTAATATATGCCTGACGGCAAGGTCTGATGTTCTTATCAACGTCTGGTTGAGCAGCCCTTCGGGTTCGATGCCTGCTTGTTTAACAGATGCCTCACGGCGAGGTCAGATGTTCCTCTCAACTTCGTCTTGAGCCGGCCTTCGGGTTCAATGCTTATTTGCTTAACAGATACATGCCGGTGAGGTCAGATGTTCATCTCAACTTGGTGTTGAGCCGGCCTTCGGGTTCGATGCCTGTTTGTTTAATAGATGCCTGATGGCAAGGTCTAATGTTCTTATCAACTTCTGGTTGAGCCGCCCTTCGGGTTCGATGCCTGCTTGTTTAACAGATGCCTCACAGCGAGGTAAAATGTTCCTCTCAACACGAAGTTGAGCCGGACTTCGGGTTCAATGTCTGTTTGTTTAACAGATACCTGACGGCGTGGTCAGATGTTCTTCTCAACTTCAGGTTGAGCCGGCCTTCGGGTTCGATGCCTGTTTGTTTAACAGATTCCTGACAGCGAGGTCAGATATTCTTCTCAACTTCGGCTTGAGCCGGCCTTCGGGTTCGATGCCTGTTTGTTTAACAGATACCTGACAGAGAGGTCAGATGTTCTTCTTAACTTCCGGTTGAGCCAGCTTCAATTTCGATGCCTGTTTGTTTAATAGATGCCTGACGGCGAGGTCAAATGTTCCTCTCAACTTGGTGTTGAGCCGGACATCGGGTTCGAAGCCTGTTTGTTGAAGAGATTCCTGATGGCGAGGTCTGATTTTCTTATAAACTTCTGGTTGAGCCTCCCTTCGGGTTCGATGCCTGCTTGTTTAACAGATGCCTCACGGCGAGGTCATATGTTCCTCTCAACTTCGTGTTGAGCCGGTCTTCGGGTTCAATGCCTGTTTATTTAACAGATACATGATGGCAAGGTCAGATGTTCTTCTCAACTTCTGGTTCAGGCGGCCGTCGGGTTCGATGCCTATTTGTTTAACAGATGCCTGACAGCGAGGTCAGATGTTCTTCTCAACTTCGGGTTGAGCCGTCCTTCGGGTTCAATGCCTGTTTGTTTGACAGATGCCTGACGGCGAGGTCAAATGTTCCTCTCAACTTGGTGTTGCACCGACCTTCGGGTTCGACGCCTGTTTGTTTAATATATGCCTGACGGCAAGGTCTGATGTTCTTATCAACCTCTGGTTGAGCAGCCCTTCGGGTTCGATGCCTGCTTGTTTAACAGATGCCTCACGGCGAGGTCAGATGTTCCTCTCAACTTCGTGTTGAGCCGGCCTTCGGGTTCAATGCTTGTTTGTTTAATAGATACCTGACGGCGAGGTCAGATGTTCATCTCAACTTCAAGTTGAGCCGGCCTTCGGGTTCCATGCCTGTTTGTTTAACAGATGCCTGACGGCGAGGTCAGATGTTCTTCTAAACTTCGGGTTGAGCCGACCTTCGGGTTCGATGCCTGTTTGTTTAACAGATACCTGACGGCGTGGTCAGATGTTCTTCAAAACTTCTGGTTAAGTTGGCCTTCGGGTTCGATGCCTGTTTGTTTAACAGATACCTGACGGCGAGGTCAGATGTTCTTCTCAACTTCAGGTTGAGCCGGCCTTCGGGTTCGATGCCTGTTTGTTTAACAGATGCGTGACAACAAGGTCACATTTTCTTCTCAACTTCGGGTCGAGCCGGCCTTCGGGTTTGATGCCTGTTTGTTTAACAGATACATGACGGCAAGGTCAGATGTTCTTCTCAACTTCTGGTTGAGCCACTTTCGGTTTTGATGCTTGTTTGTTTAACTGATGCCTGACGGCGAGGTCAAATGTTCCTCTCAACTTGGTGTTGAGCCGGCCTTCGGGTTCGATGCCTGTTTGTATAATAGATGCCTGATGGCAAGGTCTAATGTTCTTATCAACTTCTGGTTGAGCCGCCCTTCGGGTTCGATGCCTGCTTGTTTAACAGATGCCTCACAGCGAGGTCAGATGTTCCTCTCAACTTCGTGTTGAGCCGGACTTCGGGTTCAATGTCTGTTTGTTTAACAGATACCTGACGGCGTGGTCAGATGTTCTTCTTAACTTCTGGTTGAGCCAGCTTCAATTTCATTGCCTGTTTGTTTAACAGATGCCTGACGACAAGGTCTGATGTTCTTATCAACTTCTGGTTGAGCCGCCCTTCGGGTTCGATGCCTCCTTATTTAACAGATGCCTCACAGCTAGTCAGATGTTCCTCTCAACTACGTGTTGAGCTGGCCTTCGGGTTCAATGCCTGTTTGTTTAACAGATACCTGACCATGAGGTCAGATGTTCTTCTCAACTTCAGGTTGAGTCGGCCTTCGGGTTCGATGCATGTTTGTTTAACAGATGCCTGATAGGGAGGTCACATGTTCTTCTGAACTTCGGTTTGAGCCGGCCTTCAGGTTCGATGCCCGTTTGTTTAACAGATGCCTGGCGGGGAGGTCAAAGGTTCCTCTCAACTTGGTGTTGAGCCGACCTTCAGGTTCGACTCCCTTTTGTTTATTATATGCCTGACGGCAAGGTCTGATGTTCTTTTCAAAGTCTGGTTGAGCCGCCCTTTGGGTTCGATGCCTTCTTTTTTAACAGATGCCTCACGGCAAGGTCAGATGTTCCTCTCAACTTCGTGTTGAGCCGGCCTTAGGGTTCAATGCCTGTTTGTTTAACAGATACCTGACGGCGAGGTCACATGTTCTTCTCAACTTCTGGTTGAGCCGGCCTTCGGGTTCGATGCCTGTTTTTTTAACAGATACCTGACGGCTAGGTTAGATTATCTTCTCAACTTCCGGTTGAGCCGCTTTCGGTTTCGATGCCTGTTTGTTTAACAGATGCCTGACGGGGAGGTCAAATGTTCCTCTCAACTTGGTGTTGAGCCGGCCTTCGGGTTCGATGCCTGTTTGTTTAATAGATACCTGACGGCAAGGTCTAATGTTCTTATCAACTTCTGGTTGAGCCTCCCTTCGGGTTCGATACTTGCTTGTTTAACAGATGCCTCACGGCGAGGTCAGATGTTTCTCTCAACTTGGTGTTGAGCCAGCCATCGGGTTCAATATCTGTTTGTTTAACAGATACCTAACGGCGTGGTCAGATGTTCTTCTCAACTTCAGGTTGAGCCGGCCTTCGGGTTCGATGCCTGTTTGTTTAACAAATGCGTGACAGCAAGGTCACATGTTCTTCTCAACTTCGGGTCGAGCCGGCCTTCGGGTTTGATGCCTGTTTGTTTAACAGATACATGACGGCAAGGTCAGATGTTCTTCTCAACTTCTGGTTGAGCCGCTTTCGGTTTTGATGCTTGTTTGTTTAACTGATGCCTGACGGCGAGGTCAAATGTTCCTCTCAACTTGGTGTTGAGCCGGCCTTCAGGTTCGATGCCTGTTTGTTTAATAGATGCCTGATGGCAAGGTCTAATGTTCTTATCAACTTCTGGTTGAGCCGCCCTTCGGGTTCGATGCCTGCTTGCTTAACAGATGCCTCACAGCGAGGTCAGATGTTCCTCTCAACTTCGTGTTGAGCCGGACTTCGGGTTCAATGTCTGTTTGTTTAACAGATACCTGACGGCGTGGTCAGATGTTCTTCTCAACTTCAGGTTGAGCCGGCCTTCGGGTTCGATGCCTGTTTGTTTAACAGATGACTGACAGCGAGGTCAGATGTTCTTCTCAACTTCGGGTTGAGCCGACCTTCGGGTTCGATGCCTGTTTGTTTAACAGATACCTGACGGAGAGGTCAGATGTTCTTCTTAACTTCCGGTTGAGCCAGCTTCAATTTCGATGCCTGTTTGTTTAACAGATGCCTGACGGCGAGGTCAAATGTTCCTCTCAACTTGGTGTTGAGCCGGACTTCGGGTTTGATGCCTGTTCGTTTAATAGATGCCTGACGACAAGGTCTGATATTCTTATCAACTTCTGGTTGAGCCGCCCTTCGAGTTCGATGCCGGCTTGTTTAACAGATGCCTCACAACGAGTCAGATGTTCCTCTCAACTTCGTGTTGAGCTCGCCTTCGGGTTCAATGCCTGTTTGTTTAACAGATACCTGACCATGAGGTCAGATGTTCTTCTCAACTTCAGGTTGAGCCGGCCTTCGGGTTTCGATGCATGTTTATTTAACAGATGCCTGACAGGGAGGTCACATGTTATTCTCAACTTCGGGTTGAACCGGCCTTCAGGTTCGATGCCCGTTTGTTTAACAGATGCCTGGCGGGGAGGTCAAATGTTCCTCTCAACTTGGTGTTGCACCGGCCTTCGGGTTCGACGCCTGTTTGTTTAATATATGCCTGACGGCAAGGTCTGATGTTCTTATCAACGTCTGGTTGAGCAGCCCTTCGGGTTCGATGCCTGCTTGTTTAACAGATGCCTCACGGCGAGGTCAGATGTTCCTCTCAACTTCGTCTTGAGCCGGCCTTCGGGTTCAATGCTTATTTGCTTAACAGATACATGCCGGTGAGGTCAGATGTTCATCTCAACTTGGTGTTGAGCCGGCCTTCGGGTTCGATGCCTGTTTGTTTAATAGATGCCTGATGGCAAGGTCTAATGTTCTTATCAACTTCTGGTTGAGCCGCCCTTCGGGTTCGATGCCTGCTTGTTTAACAGATGCCTCACAGCGAGGTCAGATGTTCCTCTCAACATGAAGTTGAGCCGGACTTCGGGTTCAATGTCTGTTTGTTTAACAGATACCTGACGGTGTGGTCAGATGTTCTTCTCAACTTCAGGTTGAGCCGGCCTTCGGGTTCGATGCCTGTTTGTTTAACAGATTCCTGACAGCGAGGTCAGATATTCTTCTCAACTTCGGCTTGAGCCGGCCTTCGGGTTCGATGCCTGTTTGTTTAACAGATACCTGACAGAGAGGTCAGATGTTCTTCTTAACTTCCGGTTGAGCCAGCTTCAATTTCGATGCCTGTTTGTTTAATAGATGCCTGATGGCGAGGTCAAATGTTCCTCTCAACTTGGTGTTGCACCGACCTTCGGGTTCGACGCCTGTTTGTTTAATATATGCCTGACGGCAAGGTCTGATGTTCTTATCAACCTCTGGTTGAGCAGCCCTTCGGGTTCGATGCCTGCTTGTTTAACAGATGCCTCACGGCGAGGTCAGATGTTCCTCTCAACTTCGTGTTGAGCCGGCCTTCGGGTTCAATGCTTGTTTGTTTAATAGATACCTGACGGCGAGGTCAGATGTTCATCTCAACTTCAAGTTGAGCCGGCCTTCGGGTTCCATGCCTGTTTGTTTAACAGATGCCTGACGGCGAGGTCAGATGTTCTTCTAAACTTCGGGTTGAGCCGACCTTCGGGTTCGATGCCTGTTTGTTTGACAGATACCTGACGGCGTGGTCAGATGTTCTTCAAAACTTCTGGTTAAGTTGGCCTTCGGGTTCGATGCCTGTTTGTTTAACAGATACCTGACGGCGAGGTCAGATGTTCTTCTCAACTTCAGGTTGAGCCGGCCTTCGGGTTCGATGCCTGTTTGTTTAACAGATGCGTGACAACAAGGTCACATTTTCTTCTCAACTTCGGGTCGAGCCGGCCTTCGGGTTTGATGCCTGTTTGTTTAACAGATACATGACGGCAAGGTCAGATGTTCTTCTCAACTTCTAGTTGAGCCACTTTCGGTTTTGATGCTTGTTTGTTTAACTGATGCCTGACGGCGAGGTCAAATGTTCCTCTCAACTTGGTGTTGAGCCGGCCTTCGGGTTCGATGCCTGTTTGTTTAATAGATGCCTGATGGCAAGGTCTAATGTTCTTATCAACTTCTGGTTGAGCCGCCCTTCGGGTTCGATGCCTGCTTGTTTAACAGATGCCTCACAGCGAGGTCAGATGTTCCTCTCAACTTCGTGTTGAGCCGGACTTCGGGTTCAATGTCTGTTTGTTTAACAGATACCTGACGGCGTGGTCAGATGTTCTTCTTAACTTCTGGTTGAGCCAGCTTCAATTTCATTGCCTGTTTGTTTAACAGATGCCTGACGACAAGGTCTGATGTTCTTATCAACTTCTGGTTGAGCCGCCCTTCGGGTTCGATGCCTCCTTATTTAACAGATGCCTCACAGCTAGTCAGATGTTCCTCTCAACTACGTGTTGAGCTGGCCTTCGGGTTCAATGCCTGTTTGTTTAACAGATACCTGACCATGAGGTCAGATGTTCTTCTCAACTTCAGGTTGAGTCGGCCTTCGGGTTCGATGCATGTTTGTTTAACAGATGCCTGATAGGGAGGTCACATGTTCTTCTGAACTTCGGTTTGAGCCGGCCTTCAGGTTCGATGCCCGTTTGTTTAACAGATGCCTGGCGGGGAGGTCAAAGGTTCCTCTCAACTTGGTGTTGAGCCGACCTTCAGGTTCGACTCCCTTTTGTTTATTATATGCCTGACGGCAAGGTCTGATGTTCTTTTCAAAGTCTGGTTGAGCCGCCCTTTGGGTTCGATGCCTTCTTTTTTAACAGATGCCTCACGGCAAGGTCAGATGTTCCTCTCAACTTCGTGTTGAGCCGGCCTTAGGGTTCAATGCTTGTTTGTTTAACAGATACCTGACGGCGAGGTCACATGTTCTTCTCAACTTCTGGTTGAGCCGGCCTTCGGGTTCGATGCCTGTTTTTTTAACAGATACCTGACGGCTAGGTTAGATTATCTTCTCAACTTCCGGTTGAGCCGCTTTCGGTTTCGATGCCTGTTTGTTTAACAGATGCCTGACGGGGAGGTCAAATGTTCCTCTCAACTTGGTGTTGAGCCGGCCTTCGGGTTCGATGCCTGTTTGTTTAATAGATACCTGACGGCAAGGTCTAATGTTCTTATCAACTTCTGGTTGAGCCTCCCTTCGGGTTCGATACTTGCTTGTTTAACAGATGCCTCACGGCGAGGTCAGATGTTTCTCTCAACTTGGTGTTGAGCCAGCCATCGGGTTCAATATCTGTTTGTTTAACAGATACCTAACGGCGTGGTCAGATGTTCTTCTCAACTTCAGGTTGAGCCGGCCTTCGGGTTCGATGCCTGTTTGTTTAACAAATGCGTGACAGCAAGGTCACATGTTCTTCTCAACTTCGGGTCGAGCCGGCCTTCGGGTTTGATGCCTGTTTGTTTAACAGATACATGACGGCAAGGTCAGATGTTCTTCTCAACTTCTGGTTGAGCCGCTTTCGGTTTTGATGCTTGTTTGTTTAACTGATGCCTGACGGCGAGGTCAAATGTTCCTCTCAACTTGGTGTTGAGCCGGCCTTCAGGTTCGATGCCTGTTTGTTTAATAGATGCCTGATGGCAAGGTCTGATGTTCTTATCAACTTCTGGTTGAGCCGCCCTTCGGGTTCGATGCCTGCTTGCTTAACAGATGCCTCACAGCGAGGTCAGATGTTCCTCTCAACTTCGTGTTGAGCCGGACTTCGGGTTCAATGTCTGTTTGTTTAACAGATACCTGACGGCGTGGTCAGATGTTCTTCTCAACTTCAGGTTGAGCCGGCCTTCGGGTTCGATGCCTGTTTGTTTAACAGATGCCTGACAGCGAGGTCAGATGTTCTTCTCAACTTCGGGTTGAGCCGACCTTCGGGTTCGATGCCTGTTTGTTTAACAGATACCTGACGGAGAGGTCAGATGTTCTTCTTAACTTCCGGTTGAGCCAGCTTCAATTTCGATGCCTGTTTGTTTAACAGATGCCTGACGGCGAGGTCAAATGTTCCTCTCAACTTGGTGTTGAGCCGGACTTCGGGTTTGATGCTTGTTCGTTTAATAGATGCCTGACGACAAGGTCTGATATTCTTATCAACTTCTGGTTGAGCCGCCCTTCGAGTTCGATGCCGGCTTGTTTAACAGATGCCTCACAACGAGTCAGATGTTCCTCTCAACTTCGTGTTGAGCTCGCCTTCGGGTTCAATGCCTGTTTGTTTAACAGATACCTGACCATGAGGTCAGATGTTCTTCTCAACTTCAGGTTGAGCCGGCCTTCGGGTTCGATGCATGTTTATTTAACAGATGCCTGACAGGGAGGTCACATGTTATTCTCAACTTCGGGTTGAACCGGCCTTCAGGTTCGATGCCCGTTTGTTTAACAGATGCCTGGCGGGGAGGTCAAATGTTCCTCTCAACTTGGTGTTGCACCGGCCTTCGGGTTCGACGCCTGTTTGTTTAATATATGCCTGACGGCAAGGTCTGATGTTCTTATCAACGTCTGGTTGAGCAGCCCTTCGGGTTCGATGCCTGCTTGTTTAACAGATGTCTCACGGCGAGGTCAGATGTTCCTCTCAACTTCGTCTTGAGCCGGCCTTCGGGTTCAATGCTTATTTGCTTAACAGATACATGCCGGTGAGGTCAGATGTTCATCTCAACTTGGTGTTGAGCCGGCCTTCGGGTTCGATGCCTGTTTGTTTAATAGATGCCTGATGGCAAGGTCTAATGTTCTTATCAACTTCTGGTTGAGCCGCCCTTCGGGTTCGATGCCTGCTTGTTTAACAGATGCCTCACAGCGAGGTCAGATGTTCCTCTCAACACGAAGTTGAGCCGGACTTCGGGTTCAATGTCTGTTTGTTTAACAGATACCTGACGGCGTGGTCAGATGTTCTTCTCAACTTCAGGTTGAGCCGGCCTTCGGGTTCGATGCCTGTTTGTTTAACAGATTCCTGACAGCGAGGTCAGATATTCTTCTCAACTTCGGCTTGAGCCGGCCTTCGGGTTCGATGCCTGTTTGTTTAACAGATACCTGACAGAGAGGTCAGATGTTCTTCTTAACTTCCGGTTGAGCCAGCTTCAATTTCGATGCCTGTTTGTTTAATAGATGCCTGACGGCGAGGTCAAATGTTCCTCTCAACTTGGTGTTGAGCCGGACATCGGGTTCGAAGCCTGTTTGTTAAAGAGATTCCTGATGGCGAGGTCTGATTTTCTTATCAACTTCTGGTTGAGCCTCCCTTCGGGTTCGATGCCTGCTTGTTTAACAGATGCCTCACGGCGAGGTCATATGTTCCTCTCAACTTCGTGTTGAGCCGGTCTTCGGGTTCAATGGCTGTTTATTTAACAGATACATGATGGCAAGGTCAGATGTTCTTCTCAACTTCTGGTTCAGGCGGCCGTCGGGTTCGATGCCTATTTGTTTAACAGATGCCTGACAGCGAGGTCAGATGTTCTTCTCAACTTCGGGTTGAGCCGTCCTTCGGGTTCAATGCCTGTTTGTTTGACAGATGCCTGACGGCGAGGTCAAATGTTCCTCTCAACTTGGTGTTGCACCGACCTTCGGGTTCGACGCCTGTTTGTTTAATATATGCCTGACGGCAAGGTCTGATGTTCTTATCAACCTCTGGTTGAGCAGCCCTTCGGGTTCGATGCCTGCTTGTTTAACAGATGCCTCACGGCGAGGTCAGATGTTCCTCTCAACTTCGTGTTGAGCCGGCCTTCGGGTTCAATGCTTGTTTGTTTAATAGATACCTGACGGCGAGGTCAGATGTTCATCTCAACTTCAAGTTGAGCCGGCCTTCGGGTTCCATGCCTGTTTGTTTAACAGATGCCTGACGGCGAGGTCAGATGTTCTTCTAAACTTCGGGTTGAGCCGACCTTCGGGTTCGATGCCTGTTTGTTTAACAGATACCTGACGGCGTGGTCAGATGTTCTTCAAAACTTCTGGTTAAGTTGGCCTTCGGGTTCGATGCCTGTTTGTTTAACAGATACCTGACGGCGAGGTCAGATGTTCTTCTCAACTTCAGGTTGAGCCGGCCTTCGGGTTCGATGCCTGTTTGTTTAACAGATGCGTGACAACAAGGTCACATTTTCTTCTCAACTTCGGGTCGAGCCGGCCTTCGGGTTTGATGCCTGTTTGTTTAACAGATACATGACGGCAAGGTCAGATGTTCTTCTCAACTTCTGGTTGAGCCACTTTCGGTTTTGATGCTTGTTTGTTTAACTGATGCCTGACGGCGAGGTCAAATGTTCCTCTCAACTTGGTGTTGAGCCGGCCTTCGGGTTCGATGCCTGTTTGTTTAATAGATGCCTGATGGCAAGGTCTAATGTTCTTATCAACTTCTGGTTGAGCCGCCCTTCGGGTTCGATGCCTGCTTGTTTAACAGATGCCTCACAGCGAGGTCAGATGTTCCTCTCAACTTCGTGTTGAGCCGGACTTCGGGTTCAATGTCTGTTTGTTTAACAGATACCTGACGGCGTGGTCAGATGTTCTTCTTAACTTCTGGTTGAGCCAACTTCAATTTCATTGCCTGTTTGTTTAACAGATGCCTGACGACAAGGTCTGATGTTCTTATCAACTTCTGGTTGAGCCGCCCTTCGGGTTCGATGCCTCCTTATTTAACAGATGCCTCACAGCTAGTCAGATGTTCCTCTCAACTACGTGTTGAGCTGGCCTTCGGGTTCAATGCCTGTTTGTTTAACAGATACCTGACCATGAGGTCAGATGTTCTTCTCAACTTCAGGTTGAGTCGGCCTTCGGGTTCGATGCATGTTTGTTTAACAGATGCCTGATAGGGAGGTCACATGTTCTTCTGAACTTCGGTTTGAGCCGGCCTTCAGGTTCGATGCCCGTTTGTTTAACAGATGCCTGGCGGGGAGGTCAAAGGTTCCTCTCAACTTGGTGTTGAGCCGACCTTCAGGTTCGACTCCCTTTTGTTTATTATATGCCTGACGGCAAGGTCTGATGTTCTTTTCAAAGTCTGGTTGAGCCGCCCTTTGGGTTCGATGCCTTCTTTTTTAACAGATGCCTCACGGCAAGGTCAGATGTTCCTCTCAACTTCGTGTTGAGTCGGCCTTAGGGTTCAATGCCTGTTTGTTTAACAGATACCTGACGGCGAGGTCACATGTTCTTCTCAACTTCTGGTTGAGCCGGCCTTCGGGTTCGATGCCTGTTTTTTTAACAGATACTTGACGGCTAGGTTAGATTATCTTCTCAACTTCCGGTTGAGCCGCTTTCGGTTTCGATGCCTGTTTGTTTAACAGATGCCTGACGGGGAGGTCAAATGTTCCTCTCAACTTGGTGTTGAGCCGGCCTTCGGGTTCGATGCCTGTTTGTTTAATAGATACCTGACGGCAAGGTCTAATGTTCTTATCAACTTCTGGTTGAGCCTCCCTTCGGGTTCGATACTTGCTTGTTTAACAGATGCCTCACGGCGAGGTCAGATGTTTCTCTCAACTTGGTGTTGAGCCAGCCATCGGGTTCAATATCTGTTTGTTTAACAGATACCTAACGGCGTGGTCAGATGTTCTTCTCAACTTCAGGTTGAGCCGGCCTTCGGGTTCGATGCCTGTTTGTTTAACAAATGCGTGACAGCAAGGTCACATGTTCTTCTCAACTTCGGGTCGAGCCGGCCTTCGGGTTTGATGCCTGTTTGTTTAACAGATACATGACGGCAAGGTCAGATGTTCTTCTCAACTTCTGGTTGAGCCGCTTTCGGTTTTGATGCTTGTTTGTTTAACTGATGCCTGACGGCGAGGTCAAATGTTCCTCTCAACTTGGTGTTGAGCCGGCCTTCGGGTTCGATGCCTGTTTGTTTAATAGATGCCTGATGGCAAGGTCTAATGTTCTTATCAACTTCTGGTTGAGCCGCCCTTCGGGTTCGATGCCTGCTTGCTTAACAGATGCCTCACAGCGAGGTCAGATGTTCCTCTCAACTTCGTGTTGAGCCGGACTTCGGGTTCAATGTCTGTTTGTTTAACAGATACCTGACGGCGTGGTCAGATGTTCTTCTCAACTTCAGGTTGAGCCGGCCTTCGGGTTCGATGCCTGTTTGTTTAACAGATGCCTGACAGCGAGGTCAGATGTTCTTCTCAACTTCGGGTTGAGCCGACCTTCGGGTTCGATGCCTGTTTGTTTAACAGATACCTGACGGAGAGGTCAGATGTTCTTCTTAACTTCCGGTTGAGCCAGCTTCAATTTCGATGCCTGTTTGTTTAACAGATGCCTGACGGCGAGGTCAAATGTTCCTCTCAACTTGGTGTTGAGCCGGCCTTCGGGTTTGATGCCTGTTTGTTTAATAGATGCCTGACGACAAGGTCTGATATTCTTATCAACTTCTGGTTGAGCCGCCCTTCGGGTTCGATGCCTGCTTGTTTAACAGATGCCTCAGAACGAGTCAGATGTTCCTCTCAACTTCGTGTTGAGCTGGCCTTCGGGTTCAATGCCTGTTTGTTTAACAGATACCTGACCATGAGGTCAGATGTTCTTCTCAATTCAGGTTGAGCCGGCCTTCGGGTTCGATGCATGTTTATTTAACAGATGCCTGACAGGGAGGTCACATGTTATTCTCAACTTCGGGTTGAACCGGCCTTCAGGTTCGATGCCCGTTTGTTTAACAGATGCCTGGCGGGGAGGTCAAATGTTCCTCTCAACTTGGTGTTGCGCCGGCCTTCGGGTTCGACGCCTGTTTGTTTAATATATGCCTGACGGCAAGGTCTGATGTTCTTATCAACGTCTGGTTGAGCAGCCCTTCGGGTTCGATGCCTGCTTTTTTAACAGATGCCTCACGGCAAGGACATATGTTCCTTTCAACTTCATGTTGAGCTGGACTTCGGGATCAATGCCTGTTTGTTTAACAGATACCTGACGGTGAGGTTAGATGTTCTTCTCAACTTCAAGTTGAGCCAGCCTCCGGGTTCAATGCCTGTTTGTTTAACAGATGCCTGACAGTGAGGTCACATGTTCTTCTCAACTTCTGGTTGAGCCGGCCTTCGGGTTCGATGCCTGTTTTTTGAACAGATACCTGACGGCGAGGTTAGATGTTCTTCTCAACTTCCGGTTGAGCCGCTTTCAGTTTCGATGCCTGTTTGTTTAACAGATGCCTGACTGCGAAGTCAAATGTTCCTCTCAACTTGGTGTTGAGCCGGCCTTCGGGTTCGATGCCTGTTTATTTAATAGATACCTGACGGCATGGTCTAATGTAATTATCAACTTCTTGTTAAGCCGCCCTTCGGGTTCGATGCCTGCTTGTTTAACAGATGCCTCACGGCGAGGTCAGATGTTCCTCTCAACTTGGTGTTGAGCCAGCCATCGGGTTCAATATCTGTTTGTTTAACAGATACCTGACAGCGTGGTTAGATGTTCTTCTCAACTTCAGGTTGAGCCGCCCTTCGGGTTCGATGCCTGTTAGTTTACAGATGCTTGACAGCGAGGTCAGATGTTCTTCTCAACTTCGGGTTGAATCGGCCTTCGGGTTCGATGCCTGTTTGTTTAACAGATGCCTGACGGCAAGGTCAGATGTTCTTCTAAACTTCGGGTTGAGCCGACCTTCGGGTTCGATGCCTGTTTGTTTAACAGATACCTGACGGCGTGGTCAGATGTTCTTCAAAACTTGGTGTTGATCCGGCTTTCGGGTTCGATGCCTGTTTGTTTAACTGATGCCTGACGGTAAGGTCTGATGTTCTTATCAACTTCTAGTTGAGCCGTCCTTCGGGTTCGATGCCTGCTTGTTTAACAGATGCCTCATGGCGAGGTCAAATATTCCTCTCAACTTCGTGTTGAGCCGGCCTTCGGGTTCAATGCCTGTTTGTTTAATAAATGCCTGACGGCAAGGTCAAATAGTCTTATCAACTTCTGGTTGAGCCGCCCTTCGGGTTCGATGCCTGCTTGTTTAACACATGCCTCACGGCAAGGTCAGATGTTCCTCTCAACTTAGTGTTGAGCCGGCCTTCGGGTTTAATGTCTGTTTGTTTAATAGATACCTGATGGCATGGTCAGATGTTCTTCTCAACATCAGGTTGAGCCGACCTTCGGGTTCGATGCCTGTTTGTTTAAAAGATGCCTGACAGCAAGGTCAGATGTTCTTCTCAACCTGGGGTTGATCCGGTCTTCGGGTTCGATGCTTGTTTATTTAACAAATACCTGACAGTGAGGTCATATGTTCTTCTCAACTTCCGGATCAGCCGCCTTCAGTTTTGATGCCTATTTGTTTAACAGATGCCTGACGGCAAGGTCAAATGTTCCTCTCAACTTGGTGTTGAGCCGGCTGTCGGGTTCGATGCCTGTTTGTTTAATAGATGCCTGACGGCAAGGTCTGATGTTCTTATCAACTTCTAGTTGAGCCGCCCTTCGGGTTCGATGCCTGCTTGTTTAACATATGCCTCACGGGGAGGTCAAATGTTCCTCTCAACTTTGTGTTAAGCCGGCCTTCGGGTTCAATGCCTGTTTGTTTAATAGATGCCTGACGGCAAGGTCTAATGTTCTTATCAACTTCTAGTTGAGCCGCCCTTCGGGTTCGATTCTTGCTTGTTTAACACATGTCTCACGGCAAGGTCAGATGTTCCTCTCAACTTCGGGTTGATCCGGCCTTCGGGTTCGATGCCTGTTTGTTTAACAGATACCTGACGGCGTGGTCAGATGTTCTTCTCAACTTCAGGTTGAGCCGACCTTCGGGTTTGATGCTTGTTTGTTTAACAGATGCCTGACAGCGAGGTCAAATGTTCTTCTCAACTTCGGGTTGATCCGGCCTTCGGGTTCGATGCCTGTTTGTTTAACAGATACCTGACGGTGAGGTCATATGTTCTTCTCAGCTTCCGGTTGAGCCGCCTTCAGTTTCGATGCCTATTTGTTTAAAAGATGCCTGACGGCAAGGTCAAATGTTCCTCTCTACTTGGTGTTGAGCCGGCCGTCGGGTTCGATGCCTGTTTGTTTAATAGATGCCTGACGGCAAGGTCTGATGTTCTAATTAACTTCTGGTTAAGCCGCCCTTCGGGTTCGATGCCTGCTTGTTTAATAGATGCCTCACGGCGAGGTCAGATGTTCCTCTCAACCTGGTGTTGAGCCAGCCATCGGGTTCAATATCTGTTTGTTTAACAGATACCTGACAGCATGGTCAGATGTTCTTCTAAACTTCAGGTTGAGCCGCCCTTCGGGTTCGATGCCTTTTATTTTAGAGATGCTTGACAGCAAGGTCAGATGTTCTTCTCAACTTCGGGTTGAATCGGCCTTCGATTTCGATGCCTGTTTGTTTAACAGATGCCTGACAGCGAGGTCAGATGTTCTTCTAAACTTCGGGTTGAGTCGACCTTCGGGTTCGATGCCTGTTTGTTTAACAGATACCTGACGGCGTGGTCAGATGTTCTTCAAAACATGGTGTTGATCCGGCCTTCGGGTTCGATGCCTGTTTGTTTAACTGATGTCTGACGGTAAGGTCTGATGTTCTTATCAACTTCTAGTTGAGCCGCCCTTCGGGTTCGATGCCTGCTTGTTTAACAGATGCCTCATAGCGAGGTCAAATGTTCCTCTCAACTTCGTGTTGAGCCGGCCTTCAGGTTCAATACCTGTTTGTTTAATAAATGCCTGACGGCAAGGTCTAATGGTCTTATCAACTCCTGGTTGAGCCGCCCTTCGGGTTCGATGCCTGCTTGTTTAACACATGCCTCACGGCAAGGTCAGATGTTCCTCTCAACTTAGTGTTGAGCCGGCCTTCGGGTTTAATGTCTGTTTGTTTAACAGATACCTGATGGCATGGTCAGATGTTCTTCTCAACATCAGGTTGAGCCGACCTTCGGGTTCGATGCCTATTTGTTTAAAAGATGCCTAACATCAAGGTCAGATATTCTTCTCAACCTGGGGTTGATCCGGTCTTCGGGTTCGATGCTTGTTTGTTTAACAAATACCTGACAGTGAGGTCATATGTTCTTCTCAACTTCCGGTTCAACCGCCTTCAGTTTTGATGCCTATTTGTTTAACAGATGCCTGACAGCGAGGTCAAATGTTCCTCTCAACTTGGTGTTGAGCTGGCTGTCGGGTTCGATGCCTGTTTGTTTAATAGATGCCTGACGGCAAGGTCTGATGTTCTTATCAACTTCTAGTTGAGCCGCCCTTCGGGTTCGATGCCTGCTTGTTTAACATATGCCTCACAGCGAGGTCAAATGTTCCTCTCAACTTTGTGTTGAGCCGGCCTTCGGGTTCAATGTCTGTTTGTTTAATAGATGCCTGACGGCAAGGTCTAATGTTCTTATCAACTTCTAGTTGAGCCGCCCTTCGGGTTCGATTCTTGCTTGTTTAACACATGTCTCACGGCAAGGTCAGATGTTCCTCTCAACTTCGTGTTGAGCCATCATTCGGGTTAAATGTCTGTTTGTTTAACAGATACCTGACGGCGTGTTCAGATGTTCTTCTCAACTTCAGGTTGAGCCGACCTTCGGGTTTGATGCTTGTTTGTTTAACAGATGCCTGACAGCGAGGTCAAATGTTCTTCTCAACTTCGGGTTGATCCGGCCTTCGGGTTCGATGCCTGTTTGTTTAACAAATACCTGACGGTGAGGTCATATGTTCTTCTCAACTTCCGATTGAGCCGCCTTCAGTTTCGATGCCTATTTGTTTAAAAGATGCCTGACGGCGAGGTCAAATGTTCCTCTCTAATTGGGGTTGAGCCGGCCGTCGGGTTCGATGCCTGTTTGTTTAATAGATGCCTGACGGCAAGGTCTGATGTTCTAATCATCTTCTAGTTGAGCCGCCCTTCGGGTTTGATGCCTACTTGTTTAACAGATGCCTCACGGCGAGGTCAGATGTTCCTCTCAACTTCGTGTTAACCCAGCCTTCGGGTCCAATGCCTATTTGTTTAACAGATACCTGACGGCGAGGTCAGATGTTCTTCTCATCTTCAGGTTGAGCCGGCCTTCAGGTTCGATGCCTGTTTGTTTAACAGATACCTGACAGCGAGGTCACATGTTCTTCTCAACTTCTGGTTGAGCTGGCATTCGGGTTCGATGCCTGTTTGTTTAACAGATACCTGACGGCGAGGTTAGATGTTCTTCTGAACCTCCGGTTGAGCCGCTTTCGGTTTCGATGCCTGTTTGTTTAACAGATGCTTGACGACGAGGTCAAATGTTCCTCTCAACTTGGTGTTGAGCCGGCCTTCAGGTTCAATGCCTGTTTGATTCACAGATACATGACGGCAAGGTCAGATGTTCTTCTCAACTTCCTTTTGAGCCGCCTTCAGGTTCGATGCCAGCTTGTTTAACAGATGCCTCGCGGCGACGTCAGATGTTCCTCTCAACTTCGTGTTGACCCGGCCTTCGGGTTCAATGCCTGTTTGTTTAACAGATACCTGACGGCGAGGTCTGATGTTCTTCTCATCTTCAGGTTGAGCCGGCCTTCGGGTTCGATGCATGTTTGTTTAACACATGCCTGACAGCGAGGTCACATGTTCTTCTCAACTTCTGTTTGAGCCGGCATTCGGGTTCGATGCCTGTTTGTTTAATAGATACCTGACGGCGAGGTTAGATGTTCTTCTGAACTTCCAGTTGAGCCGCTTTCGGTTTCGATGCCTGTTTGTTTAACAGATGCCTGACGGCGAGGTCAAATGTTCCTCTCAACTTGGTGTTGAGCCGGCCTTCGGGTTCAATGCCTGCTTGTTTCACAGATAACTGACAGCAAGGTCAGATGTTCTTCTCAACTTCGGGTTGAGTCGCTTCGGTTTCTATGCCTGTTTGTTTAACAGATGCCTGACGGCGAGGTGAAATGTTCCTCTCAACTTCTGGTTGAGCCGGCCTTCGGGTTCGATGCCTGCTTATTTAACAGATGCCTCACGGCGAGGTCAGATGTTCCTCTAAACTTCGTGTTGAGCCGCCTTTCGGGTTAAATGCATGTTTATTTAATAGATACCTGACAGCGAGGTCACATGTTCTTCTCAACTTCGGGTTGAGCCGGTCTTCGGTTTGGATGTCTTTTTGTTTAATAGATGCGTGACAGCGAGGTCAAATGTTCCTCTCAACTTGGTGTTGAGCAGGCCTTCGGGTTCGACGCATGTTTGTTTAATATATGTCTGACGGCAAGGTCTGATGTTCTTATCAACGTCTGGTTGAGCCGCCCTTCGGGTTCGATGCCTGCTTGTTTAACAGATGCCTCACGGTGAGGTCAGATGTTCCTCTCAACTTCGTGTTGACCCGGCCTTCGGGTTCAATGCCTGTTTGTTTAACAGATACCTGACGGTGAGGTCTGATGTTCTTCTCATCTTCAGGTTGAGCCGGCCTTCGGGTTCGATGCCTGTTTGTTTAACAGATGCCTGATAGCGAGGTCACATGTTCTTCTCAACTTCTGTTTGAGCCGGCATTCGGGTTCGATGCCTGTTTGTTTAATAGATACCTGACGGCGAGGTTAGATGTTCTTCTGAACTTCCGGTTGAGCCGCTTTCGGTTTCAATGCCTGTTTGTTTAACAGATGCCTGACAACGAGGTCAAATGTTCCTCTCAACTTGGTGTTGAGCCTGCCTTCGGGTTCAATGCCTGTTTGTTTCACAGATACCTGACAGCAAGGTCAGATGTTCTTCTCAACTTCCTTTTGAGCCGCCTTTAGTTTCGATGCCTGTTTGTTTAATAGATGCCTGACGGCGAGGTGAAATGTTCCTCTCAACTTCTGGTTGAGCCGGCCTTCGGGTTCGATACCTGCTTGTTTAACAGATGCCTCACGGTGAGGTCAGATGTTCCTCTCAACTTCGTGTTGAGCCGGCCTTCGGGTTAAATGCCTGTTTGTTTAACAGATACCTGACAGCGAGGTCACATGTTCTTCTCAACTTCGGGTTGAGCCGACCTTCGGTTTGGATGCCTGTTTGTTTAACAGATGCCTGACAGCAAGGTCAAACGTTCCTCTCAACTTGGTGTTGAGCCAGCCTTCGGGTTCGTCGCCTGTTTGTTTAATATATGCCTGACGGCAAGGTCTGATGTTCTTATCAACGTCTGGTTGAGCCGCCCTTCGGGTTCGATGTCTGCTTGTTTAAAAGATGCCTTACAGCGAGGTCAGATGTTCCACTCAACTTCGTGTTGAGCCGGCCTTCGGGTTCAATGCCTGTTTGTTTAACAGATACCGGACGGTGAGGTCAGATGTTCTTCTCATCTTCAGGTTGAGGCAGCCTTCGGGTATGATACCTGTTTGTTTAACAGATGCCTGACAGCGAGGTCACATGTTCTTTTCAACTTCAGGTTGAGCCGGCCTTCGGTTTCGATGCCTGTTTGTTTAACAGATACTTGATGGCGAGGTTAGATGTTCTTCTCAACTTCTGGTTGAGCCGCTTTCGGTTTCTATGCCTGTTAGTTTAACAGATGCCTGTCAGCGAGGTCAAATGTTCCTCTCAACTTGGTATTGAGCCGGCCTTCGGGTTTGATGCCTGTTTGATTAATAGATGCTTGATGGCAAGGTCTGATGTTCTTATCAACTTCTGGTTGAGCCGCCCATCGGGTTCGATGCCTGCTTGTTTAACAGATGCCTCACGGCGAGGTCAGATGTTCCTCCCAACTTCGTGTTGAGCCGGCCTTCGGGTTCAATCTATGTTTGTTTAACAGATACCTGACGTCGAGGTCAGATGTTCTTCTCAACTTCAGGTTGAGCCAGCCTTCAGGCTTGATGCCTGTTTGTTTAACAGATGCCTGACAGCGTGGTCAGACGTTCTTCTCAACTTCGGGTTGAGCCGGCCTTCGGGTTCGATGCCTGTTTGTTTTACAGATACCAGACAGCAAGGTCAGATGTTCCTCTCAACTTGGTGTTGAGCCAGCCTTCGGGTTCGATGCCTGTTTGTTTAATAGATGCCTGACGGTAAGGTCTAATGTTCTTATCAACTTCTGGTTGAGCCGCCCTTCGGGTTCGATGCCTGCTTGTTTAACAGATGCCTCATGGCGAGGTCAGATGTTCCTCTCAACTTCCTGTTGAGCCGGCCATAAGGTTCAATGCCTGTTTGTTTAACAGATACCTGACAACGAGGTCAGATGTTTTTCTCAACTTCCGGTTGAGCCGCCTTTAGTTTCGATGCTTGTTTGTTTAACAAATGCCTGACAGCGAGGTCAAATGTTCCTCTCAACTTGGTGTTGAGCCGGCCTTCAGGTTTGATGCCTGTTTGTTTAATAGATGCCTGACGGCAAAGTCTGATGTTCTTATCAACTTCTGGTTGAGCCGCCCTTCGGGTTTGATGCCTTCTTGTTTAACCGATGCCTCACGGCGAGGTCAGATGTTCCTCTCAACTTCGTGTTGAGTCGGCCTTCGGGTTCAATGCTGTTTGTTTAATAGATGCCTGACAACAAGGTCTAATGTTCTTATCAACTTCTGGTTGAGCCGCCCTTCGGGTTCGATGCCATCTTGTTTAACAGATGCCTCACGGCGAGGTCAGATGTTCCTCTCAACTTCGTGTTGAGCCGGCCTTCGGGTTTAATGTCTATTTGTTTAACGGATACCTGACGGCATGGTCAAATGTTCTTCTCAACTTCAGGTTGAGTCGGCCTTCAGGTTCGATGCCTGTTTGTTTAACAGATACCAAACGGCAAGGTTAGATGTTCTTCTCAAGTTCCAGTTGAGCCGCCTTCGGTTTTTATGCCTGTTTGTTTAATAGATGCCTGACGACGGGGTCAAATGTTCCTCTCAACTTGGTGTTTCGCCAGCCTTCGGGTTCGATGCCTGTTTGTTTATTAGATGCCTGACGGCAAGGTCTAATGTTCTTATCAACTTCTGGTTGAGCCGCTCTTCGGGTTCGATGCCTGCTTGTTTAACAGATGCCTCACGGCGAGCTCAGGCGTTCCTCTCAACTTCGTGTTGAGCCGGCCCTCAGGTTTAATGCTTGTTTGTTTAACAGATACCTAACGACGAGGTCAGATGTTCTTCTCAACTTCCGGTTGAGTCGCCTTCAGTTTCGATGCTTGTTTGTTTAACAAATGCCTGACAGCGAGGTCAAATTTTCCTCTCAACTTGGTGTTGAGCCGGCCTTCGGTATCGATGCCTTTTTGTTTAATAGATGCCTGAAGGCAAGGTCTGATGTTCTTATCAACTTCAGGTTGAGCCGCCCTTCGGGTTCGATGCCTGCTTGTTTAACAGATGCCTGACAGCGAGGTCAAATATTCCTCTCAACTTGGTGTTGAGCCGGCATTCGGGTTCGATGCCTGTTTGTTTAGTAGATGCCTGATGGCAAAGTCTTATGTTCTTATCAACTTCTGGTTGAGCCGCCCTTCGGGTTCGATGCCTGCTTGTTTAACCAATGCCTCACGGCGAGGTCAGATGTTCCTGTCAACTTCGTGTTGAGCCGGCCTTTGGGTTCAATGTTGTTTGTTTAATAGATGCCTAACGGAAAGGTCTAATGTTCTTATCAACTTCTGGTTGAGTCACCCTTCGGGTTCGATACCTTCTTGTTTAACAGATGCCTCACGGTGAGGTCAGATGTTCCTCTCAATTTCGTGTTGAGCCGGCCTTCGGGTTTAATGTCTATTTTTTTAACAGATACCTGACGGCATGGTCAGATGTTCTTCTCAACTTCAGGTTGAGCCGGCCTTCGGGTTCGACGCCAGTTTGTTTAAAAGATGCCTGACAGCAAGGTCAGATGTTCTTCTCAACTTCGGGTTGAGCCGGCCTTCGGGTTCGATACCTTATTGTTTAACAGATGCCTCACGGCGAGGTCAGATGTGCCTCTCAACTTCGTGTTGAGCCGGCCTTCGTGTTTAATGTCTATTTTTTTAACAGATACCTGACGGCATGGTCAGATGTTCTTCTCAACTTCAGGTTGAGCCGGCCTTCGGGTTCGATGCCTGTTTGTTTAAAAGATGTCTGACAGCAAGGTCAGATGTTCTTCTCAACTTCGGGTTGAGCCGGCCTTCGGGTTCGATGCATGTTAGTTTAACAGATGCCTGACAGCGAGGTCAAATGTTCCTCTCAACTTGGTATTGAGCCGGCCTTCGGGTTTGATGCCTGTTTGTTTAATAGATGCCTGACGGCAAGGTCTGATGTTCTTATCAACTTCTGGTTGAGCTTCCCTTCGGGTTTGATGCCTGCTTGTTTAACAGATGTCTCATGGCGAGGTCAGATGTTCCTCTTAACTTCGTGTTGAGCCGGCCTTCGGGTTCAATGCCTGGTTTTTTAACAGATAGCTGACGGCGAGGTCAGATATTCTTCTCAACTTCGGGTTGAGCCGGCCTTCGGGTTCGATGCCTGTTTGTTTAATAGATGCCTGACGGCAAGGTCTGATGTTCTTATCAACTTCTGGTTGAGCTGCCCTTCGGGTTCGATGCCTGCTTGTTTAACAGATGCCTCACGGCGAGGTCAGATGTTCTTCTCAACTTCGTGTTGAGCCGGCCTTCGGGTTCAATGCCTGTTTGTTTGACAGATACCTGACGGCGAGGTCAGATGTTCTTCTCAACTTCAGGTTGAGCCGGCCTTCGGGTTCGATGTCTGTTTGTTTAACAGATACCTGAAAGCGAGGTCACATGTTCTTCTTAACTTCGGGTTGAGCCGGCCTTCGGGTTCGATGCGTGTTTGTTTAACAGATGCCTAACGGCGAGGTCAAATCTTCCTATCAACTTGGTGTTGAGCTGACCTTTGGGTTCGACGCCTGTTTGTTTAATATATGCCTGACGGCAAGGTCTGATGTTCTTATCAACATCTGGTTGAGCCGCCCTTCGGGTTCGATGCCTGCTTGTTTAAAAGATGCCTCACGACGAGGTCAGATGTTCCTCTCAACTTTGCATTGAGCCGGCCTTCGGGTTCAATGCCTGTTTTTTTAACAGATACCTGACGGCAAGGTCAGATATTCTTCTCAACTTCAGGTTGAGCCGGCCTTCGGGTTCGATGCCTGTTTGTTTAACAGATGCCTTACCGCGAGGTCACATGTTCTTCTTAACTTCTGGTTGAGCCGGCCTTCGGGTTCGATGCCTGTTTGTTTAACAGATACCTGACGGCGAGGTTAGATGCTCTTCTCAATTTCCGGTTGAGCCGCTTTCAGTTTCGATGCCTGTTTGTTTAACAGATGCCTGACGACGAGGTCAAATGTTCCTCTCAACTTGGTGTTGAGCCAGCCTTCGGGTTCGATGCCTGTTTTTTTAATAGATGCCTGAAGGCAAGGTCTAATGTTCTTATTGTAACACCCCCTTCTATACCCCCAAATAAACAATAAATATATATATTGGCACAAATAAAATTTATCAGAGTATGCTTTAAAGTACGGTATAAAAGAAGTATGTCACATTATCACCAATAAAACATTCAACGCCTGCTCTATACAAATATACAACCGTGGGATAGTTTTCAAAATAGAGGAACTTTGGTCCTTACACCCACGTCTCGATATTTAAAATTAAAGCGGAAGATTAAAATATTTAAATTGCTTCAAAACATTTAATCACATAAATACATGTTATCCAGTTGGTTCATCAATCATTCATGTTATAAAACATTATCAACTGATACATCACAAATGTATCACAAAAGAATGTTATACAAGCCTAACTACCCGGTGTTACATAATTAGAGCAGTCCGACTCAAAAGAATGAAGCTATATTTCACAAAAGAAACCTCCAGCAACCTAATCTGCAATACCTCATAGAGCATCATAAAACAGCAGAAGGGTGAGAAATATTACCATAATAATCAATGTATAAGATTATATATATAAACAAGTAACAATTACATATAGTCCACGTTTCTCACCACACTTCATTTTATAGTCATATTCATCACGGCATAAATATAAACGAATATGAACAAGCATCAAGCATATCCCTTCATGCATATTTCACAATTATCCAAACACATCACATTTACAAGCACACTTCATATATCAATGACATTTATACTATGTGACCCCAAAACAACTCAATGCAACTCAATGCCACTCAATGCTACGTGGTACCAACACTCGTTATCATTTTTCAGTTTTTACATTAAACCAGGTCCACTCTTCTAGACCGATAACGACAAAAGCTCGTCCTCTAAGCTTTTAAATCCACTCTTCTAGGCTTGGGACAAGTCACTAGTCTCCATGAGACTAGCAAACATTGCCTCTTGACTGAATGATGCATATGCAATCGAAAATCAAATGCACTTAAGACCGACATCTTAATCTCATACATTCAAATAATTCATCTCTTCAAGAATTACGTCATGATTGCACACACAACATATTTCACAACAAGTCAAGGTATTCACACAATTAATACCAATAACATATTCACAAGCTATGCACACATATCCACAATGTTCTCATGCACATTTATCATATAATTCACGCACAACATTATGTGTTCACAATTTATCACACAATGCACACGTAACCTCTATTATGTTCTCATGCATTTCCAATCAATACAAATAATATACACATCTCAAAACCTAGAATTCACGCCCGAAGGCTACCCACAGCATATCACAATAGTACATAAACTATGCGATTAAACAAGCAATAAACCATAGTCGAACCACACAATCAACCTATGGATGAATCTCAAACAAAACAAAAACCTGTCATACTCGCTACTCCTTTGCAAAGCGAACTCCTAGCGAGTATTCGCTACTTGTTCGCCTAGCGAACGTGCTAGTGAACCTCAACAGAAGCTACTGACTTCATTCGCTACCTCTTCGCTACACATTCGCTACCAGCGAACACACCAAAAATCCATTTTTTCCAAGTCTGGGACCATTCGCTACTTGTTCGCTGAGCGAGCTCCTAGCGAGCGTTCGCGACCTGCTCGCTTAGTGAGCTGCTAGCGAGTGTCTGCGTATTTTGTTTTTCACTTACTGTTATCCAACTCAACCAACTCCACAAACTCCAATCTCACCAATCCAATTCCAATACTCTTAGTCTAACATTTCTAGACTATTCTACATCATCTATTTCAGATTCTAACCGATTAAATGAAGTTCTACCGATTAAATCCAACTTTGCCCTAAAGTGGAAAAAATGGTAGAAAACATCAAAAAACCCAACCCAAGCATACATAATCACACACATTGATCAAATAATAATGTTTCTCACCCTTACCTTGATTGGATTGAAGCTTTGGGGTTGATCTTGATCTCTTCCAAGCTTTTCCTCTTCTCTTTCTTTCTCTTTTCTTTCCACAATGTTTATATTCTATTCTTTTCTTTTCCACTTTCCTTATATATATATATCTCTTATTTTCTTTCCATTCTATTTCCCTCTTGAATTATCTACCAATTAATTCCAAATCATTAATATTAATTCCAATAAACTAATTAATTAACATAATTAATTAATTAATGAAATTTGGGCTGTTACACTTATCAACTTCTGGTTGAGCCGCCCTTTGGGTTCGATGCCTGCTTGTTTAACAGATGCCTCACGGCAAGGTAAGATGTTCCTCTCAACTTCGTGTTGAGCCGGCCTTCGGGTACAGTGTATGTTTGTTTAACAGATACCTGATGGTGAGGTCAGATGTTCTTCTCAACTTCAGGTTGAGCCGGCCTTCGGGTTCGATGCCTATTTGTTTAACAGATGCCTAACAACGAGGTCAGATGTTCTTCCAAACTTTGGGTTGAACCGGACTTCGGGTTCGATGCCTGTTTGTTTAACAGATACCTGACGGCAAGGTCAGATGTTCTTCTCAAGTTCCGGTTGAGCCGCCTTCGGTTTCGATGCTTGTTTGTTTAACAGATGCTTGACTGCGAGGTCAAATGTTCCTCTCAACTTGGTGTTGAGCCAGCCTTCGGGTTCGATGCCTGTTTGTTTAATAGATGTCTGACGGCAAGGTCTAATGTTCTTATCAATTTCTGGTTGAGCCGCCCTTCGGGTTTGATGCCTGCTTGTTTAACAGATGCCTCACAGCGAGGTCAGATGTTCCTCTCAACTTCGTGTTGAGCCGGCCTTCAGATTCAATGCTTGTTTGTTTAATAGATACCTGACGACGAGGTCAGATGTTCTTCTCAACTTCAGGTTGAGCCGGCCTTTGGGTTCGATGCTTTTTTGTTTAACATATGCCTGACCGCGAGGTCACATGTTCTTCTCAACTTCTGGTTGAACCGGCCTTCGGGTTCGATGCCTGTTTGTTTAACAGATACCTAACGGCGAGGTTAGATATTCTTCACAACTTCCGGTTGAGCCTCTTTCGGTTTCGATGCCTATTTGTTTAACAGATGCCTGACGGCGAGGTCAAATGTTCCTCTCAACTTGGTGTTGAGCCGGCCTACGGGTTCAATGCCTGTTTGTTTAATAGATGCCTAACGGCAAGGTCTAATGTGCTTATCAACTTCTGGTTGAGCCGCCCATCGGGTTCAATGCCTGCTTGTTTAACGGATGCCTCACGGCGAGGTCAGATGTTCCTCTCAACTTCATGCTGAGTCGGCCTTCAGATTAAATGCCTTTTGTTTAACAGATACCTGACGACGAGGTCAGATGTTCTTCTCAACTTCAGGTTGAGCCGGCCTTTGGGTTCGATACCTGATTGTTTAACAGATGCTTGACCGTGAGGTCGGATGTTCTTCTCAACTTCGTGTTGAGCCGGCCTCCGGGTTAGAAGCCTGTTTGTTTAACAGATGCCTGACAGCGAGGTCAGATGTACTTCTAAACTTCGTTTTTAGCCTGCCTTCGAGTTCGATGCCTGTTTGTTTAATAGATGCTTGACGGCGAGGTAAGATGTTCCTCTCAACTTCGTGTTGAGCCGGGCATCGGGTTTGATGCCTGTTTGTTTAACAGATACCTAACAACGAGGTCAGATGTTCTTCTTAACATCCGGTTGAGCCGCCTTCGGTTTTGATGCTTGTTTGTTTAACAGATGCCTGATGGCGAGGTCAAATGTCCCTCTCAACTTGGTGTTGAGCCGGCCTTCGGGTTCAATAATTGTTTGTTTAATAGATACCTGACGGCAAGGTCTAATGTTCTTATCAACTTCTGGTTGAGCCGCCCTTCGGGTTCGATGCCTGCTTGTTTAACAGATGCCTCATGGCAAGGTCAGATGTTCCTCTCAACTTCGTGTTGTGCCGGCCTTCGGGTTCAATGCCTGTTTGTTTAACAGATACCTGACGACGAGGTCAGATGTTCTTCTCAACTTCAGGTTGATCCGGCCTTCGGGTTCGATGCCTGTTTGTTTAACAGATGCCCGAGAGTGAGGTCAGATGTTCCTCTCAACTTTAGGTTGAGCCGGCCTTCGGGTTCGATGCCTGTTTGTTTAACAGATACCTGACGGCGAGGCCAGATGTTCTTCTCAACTTCTGGTTGAGCTGGCCTTCGGGTTCGATGCCTGTTTGTTTAACAGATACTTGACGGTGAGGTCAGATGTTCTTCTCAACTTCAGGTTGAGCCGACCTTCGAGTTTGATGCTTGTTTGTTTAACAGATGCCTGACAGCGAGGTCACATGTTCTTCTCAACTTCGGGTTGAGCCGGCCTTCAGGTTCAATGCCTGTTTGTTTAATAGATACATGACGGCGAGGTCAGATGTTCTTCTCAACTTCGGGTTGAGCCGGCCTTCGGGTTCGATGCCTGTTTGTTTAACAGATACTTGACAACGAGGTCAGATGTTCTTCTCAACTTCAGGTTGAGCCGGCCTTTGGGTTCGATGCCTGTTTGTTTAATAGATGCCTGACAGCGAGGTCACATGTCCTTCCTAACTTCAGGTTGAACCGGCCTTCGGGTTCGATGCCTATTTGTTTAACAGATGCCTGACAGCGAGGTCAGATGTTCTTATCAACTTTTGGTTGAGCTGCCCTTCGGGTTCGATTCCTGCTTGTTTAACAGATGCCTCACGGCGATGTCAGATGTTCCTCTCAACTTCGTGTTGTGTCGGCCTTCAGGTTCAATGCTTGTTTGTTTAACAGATACCTGACGGCGAGGTCAGATGTTCTTCTCAACTTCAGGTGGAGCAGTCCTTCGGGTTTGATGCCTCTTTGATTAACAGATGCCTGACAGCGAGGTCAGATGTTCTTCTCAACTTCTTGTTGAGCCGGCCTTCGGGTTCGATGCCTGTTTGTTTAACAAATGCCTGATGCCGAGGTTAGATGTTCTTCTCAACTTTGGGTTGAGCCGGCGTTCGAATTTGATGACTGTTTGTTTAACAGATGCTTGACAGCGATGTCAGATGTTCCTCTCAACTTCGTGTTGAGTCGACCTTTGGGTTCAATGCATGTTTGTTTAACAGATGCCTAACAGCAAGGTCAGGTGTTCCTCTCAACTTCGTTTTGATCCGGCCTTCGAGTTTGATGCCTCTTTGTTTAATAGATTCCTGACGGAGAGGTAAGATGTTCCTCTCAACTTCGTGTTGAGCCGGGGATCGGGTTCGATGCCTGTTTGTTTAACAGATGCCTGGCGGCAAGGTCAGATGTTCCTCTCAACTTGGTGTTGAGCCGGCCTTCGAGATCGATGCCTGTTTATTTAACAGATGCCTGACCGCGAGGTCAGATGTTCTTCTCAACTTCGTGTTGAGCCGACCTCCGGGTTCGAAGCCTATTTGTTTAACAGATGCCTGGCGGCAAGGTTAGATGTACTTCTCAACTTCGTGTTAAGCCGGCCTCCGGGTTCGATGCCTGTTTGTTTAACATAGGCCCGACGGCGAGGTCAGATGTTCTTCTCAACTTCTGGTTGAGCCGACATTCGGGTTCGATGCTTGTTTGTTTAACAGATGCCTGGCGGCGAAGTCAGATGTTCTTCTCAACTTCGGGTTGAGCTGGACTTCAGGTTTGATTTCTAGTTGTTAAATTGATTCTAGACAGCGAGGTCAGATGTTCTTCTCATCTTCGTGTAGAGCCGACGATCAAATTCGACGCCTGTTTGTTTAACAGATATCTGACAGTGAGGTCAGATGTTCTTCTCAACTTCGGGTTGAGCCGGCCTTCGATTTCGATGCCTGTTTGTTTAAATGATCCCTGACGGCAAGGTCAGATATTTCGATGAACTTCGTGTTGATTCGGCCTTCGAGTTCGATGCATATTTGTTTAACAGATTCCTGACGACGAGGTCAGATGTTCCTCTCAACTTCGTGTTGTGCCGGCCTTCGGTTCTGATGCCTGTTTGTTTAACTAATGCACGACGGCGAGCTCAGATCTTCCTCTCAACTTCAAGTTGAGCCGGCATACAGGTTTGATGCCTGTTTGTTTAACAGATGCCTGACAGCGAGGTCAGATGTTCTTCTCAACTTCGGGTTGAGCCGCCTTCAATTTCGATGTCTGTTTGTTTAACAGATGCCTGACGGCGAGGTCAGATGTTCTTCTCAACTTCTGGTTGAGACGGCCTTCGGGTTCGATGCCTGTTTGTTTAACAGATGCCTGATGTCGAGGTCAGATGTTCCTCTCAACTTCGGGTTGAGCCGGCCTTCGGATTTGATGCCTTTTTGTTTAACATATGCTTGATAGCGAAGTCAGATGTTCCTCTCAACTTCGTGTTCAGCCGACCTTCGGGTTCAATGCTTGTTTGTTTAACAAATGCCTAATAGCAAGGTCAGATGTTCCTCTCAACTTCGTGTTGAGCCGGGCATCGGGTTTGATGCCTGTTTGTTTAGCAGATGCCTGACAGCGAGGTCAGATGTTCCTCTCAACTTCAAGTTCAGCCGGCTTTCGGGATCGATGCCTATTTGTTTAACAGATGCCTGACCCCGAGGTCAGATGTTCCTCTCAACTTCCTATTGAGTTGGCCTTCGTGATCGATGTCTGTTTATTTATTAGATGCCTAACCGCGAGGTCATATGTTCTTCTCAACTTCATGTTGAGCCGACCTCCGGGTTCGAAGCTTGTTTGTTTAACAGATGCCTGACGGCGAGGTCAGATGTATTTTTCAACTTCGTGTTAAGCCGGCCTCCGGGTTTGATGCCTGTTTGTTTAAAAAATGCCCGACGGCGAGGTCAGATGTTTTTCTCAACTTCGAGATGAGCCGACCTTCATATTCGATTCCTAGTTGTTTAACTGATTCATAACAGTGAGGTCTGATGTTCTTCTCATCTTCGGGTTGAGCCAGCCATCAAATTCGATGCCTGTTTGTTTAACAGATGTCTGACAGCGAGGTTAAATATTCTTCTCAACTTCAGATTGAGCCGGCCTTCGGGTTCGATGCCTGTTTGTTTAACAGATCCCTGATGGCAAGGTCAGATATTTAGATGAACTTCGTGTTGAGCCGACCTTCGAGTTCGATGCCTGTGTATTTAACAGATGCCTGACGGCAAGGTCAGATGTTCCTCTCAACTTTGTGTTGTGCCGGCCTTCGGGTCCGATGCCTGTTTGCTTAACTAATGCCTGACGGCGAGGTCAGATGTTTTTCTTAACTTCGGGTTGAGCCGCCTTCGGTTTCGATGCCTGTTTGTTTAACAGATGCCTGACGACGAGGTCAGATATTCTTCTCAACTTCTGGTTGAGCCGGCCTTCGGTTTCGATGCCTGTTTGTTTAACAGATCCTGATGTCGTGGTCAGATGTTCTTCTCAACTTTGGGTTGAGCCGGCCTTCGGATTTGATGCCTGTTTGTTTAACAGATGCTTGACAGCGAAGTCAGATGTTCCTCTCAACTTCGTGTTGATCCGACCTTCGGGTTCGACGCCTGTATGTTTAACAGAGGCCTAATAGCGAGGTCAGATGTTCCTCTCAACTTCGTGTTGAGCCGTGCATCGAGTTCAATGCTTGTTTGTTTAGCAGATGCCTGACGGCGAGGTCAGATGTTCTTCTCAACTTATGGTTGAGCCGGCCTTCGGGTTCGATGCCTGTTTGTTTAACAGATGCCTGATGTAGAGGTCAGATGTTCTTCTCAACTTCGGGTTGAGCCGGCCTTCGGATTTGATGCTTGTTTGTTTAATAGATGCTTGACGGCGAGGTCAGATGTACTTCTCAACTTCGTTTTAAGTCGGCCTTCGAGTTCGATGCCTGTTTGTTTAATAGATGCCTGATGGCGAGGTAAGATGTTCGTCTCAACTTCGTGTTGGCCGAGCATCGGGTTTTATGCCTGTTTGTTTAACAGATGCCTGACGGCGAGGTCAGATGTTCCTCTCAGCTTCCTATTGTGCCGCCCTTCAAGATCGATGCCTGTTTATTTATTAGATGCCTAACCGCGAGGTCAGATGTTCTTCTCAACTTCGTGTTGAGCCGGCCTCCGGGTTCGAAGCTTGTTTGTTTAACAGATGCCTGACGGCGAGGTCAGATGTACTTTTCAACTTTGTGTTAAGCCGGCCTCCGGGTTCGATGCCTGTTTGTTTAACAGATGCCCGACGGCGAGGTCAGATGTTCTTCTCAACTTCGGGTTGAGCCATCCTTCAGGTTCGATTCCTAGTTGTTTAACTGATTCTTAACAGCGAGGTCAAATGTTCTTCTCATCTTTGGGTTGAGCCGACCATCAAATTCGATGCCTGTTTGTTTAACAGATGTCTGACAGCGAGGTCAGATGTTCTTCTCAACTTCGGGTTGAGCAGGCCTTCGGGTTCGATGCCTGTTTGTTTAACAAATCCCTGGCGGCAAGGTCAGATATTTCGATGAACTTCGTGTTGAGCCGTCCTTCGAGTTCGATGCCTGTTTGTTTAACAGATGCCTGATGGCAAGGTAAGATGTTCCTCTCAACTTCGTGTTGTGCCGGCCTTCGGGTCCGATGCCTGTTTGTTTAACTAATGCCTGACGGCGAGGTCATATGTTCTTCTCAACCTCAGGTTGAGTCGCCTTCGGTTTCGATGCCTGTTTGTTTAACAGATGCCTGACAGCAAGGTAAAATATTCCTCTGAACTTCCTGTTGAGCTGACCTTCAGGTTCGATGCCTGTTTGTTTAATAGATGCCTGACGGCTAGGTCAGATGTACTTCTCTACTTCGTGTTCAGCCGGCCTTCGGGTTCGAAGCATGTTTGTTTAATAGATTCCTGATGGCGAGGTCAGATGTTCCTCTCAACTTCGTGTTGGCTGGGCTTCGAGTTTGATGCCTGTTTGTTTAACAGATGCCTGACGGGGAGGTCAGATGTTCCTCTCAACTTCCTATTGAGCCGGCCTTCAGGATCGATGCCTGTTTATTTATTAGATGCCTAACCGCGAGTCCAGATGTTCTTCTCAACTTCGTGTTAAGCCGGCCTCCGGGTCCGAAGCTTGTTTGTTTATAAGATGCCTGACGGCGACGTCAGATGTACTTTTCAACTTCGTGTTAAGCCGGCCTCCAGGTTCGATGCTTGTTTGTTTAACAGATGCCCGACGGCGAGGTCAGATGTTCTTCTCAACTTTGGGTTGAGTCGGCCTTCAGGTTCGATTCCTAGTTGTTTAACTGATTCTTAACAAGGAGGTCAGATGTTCTTCTCATCTTTGGGTTGAGCCGACCATCAAATTCGATTCCTTTTTGTTTAACAGATGTCTGACAGGAAGGTCAGATGTTCTTCTCAACTTCGGGTTGAGCCGGCCTTCGGGTTCGATGCCTGTTTGTTTAACAGATCCCTGACGGCAAGGTCAGATATTTCGATGAACTTCGTGTTGAGCCGGCCTTCGAGTTCGATGCCTGTTTGTTTAACAGATGCCTGACGGCAAGGTAAGATGTTCCTTTCAACTTCGGGTTGTGCCGGCCTTCGGGTCCGATGCCTGTTTGTTTAACTAATGCCTGACAGTGAGGTCAGATGTTCTTCTCAACCTCGGGTTGAGCCGCCTTCGGTTTCGATGCCTGTTTGTTTAACAGATGCCTGACAGCGAGGTCAAATGTTCCTCTGAACTTCCTGTTGAGCTGACCTTCGGGTTCGATGCCTGTTTTTTTAATAGATGCCTGATAGCAAGGTCAGATGTACTTCTCAACTTCGTGTTCAGCCGGCCTTCGGGTTCGAAGCATGTTTGTTTAATAGATTCCTGATGGCGAGGTCAGATGTTCTTCTCAACTTCGGGTTGTGCCGACGTTCGGGTTCAATGCCTGTTTGTTTAACAGATGCTTGACAGCGAGGTCAGGTGTTTTTCTCAACTTCGGGTAGAGTCGGCCTTCGGGTTCGATGCCTGTTTGTTTAACATATGCCTGGCGGCGAGGTTAGATGTTCTTCTCACCTTCGGTTTAAACCGGCCTTCGTGTTCGATTCCTGTTTGTTTAACAGATTCCTGACAGGGAGGTCAGATGTTCTTCTCGACTTCGGGTTGAGCCGACTTCCGGGTTCGATGCCTATTTGTTTAACAGATCCCGGACGGCGAGGTCAGATGTTCTTCTCATCTTCTGGTTGAGTTGGCCATCGGGTTCGATGCCTGTTTGTTTAACAGATGCCTGATGTTGAGGTCAGATGTTCTTCTCAACTTCGAGTTGAGCCGGCCTTCATATTTGATGCCTGTTTGTTTAACAGATGCTTGACGGCGAGGTCAGATGTACTTCTCAACTTCGTTTTGAGCCGGCCTTCGAGTTTGATGTCTGTTTGTTTAATAGATGCCTGACAGCGAGGTAAGATGTTCCTCTTAACTTCGTGTTGTCCAGGCATCGGGTTTGATGCTTGTTTGTTTAATTGGTGCCTGACGGGAAGGTCAGATGTTCCTCTCAACTTCCTATTGAGCCGGCCTTCAGGATCGATGCCTGTTTATTTATTAGATGCCTAACCGCGAGGTCAGATGTTCTTCTCAACACCGTGTTAAGCCGACCTCCAGGTTCGTAGCTTGTTTGTTTAACAGATGCCTGACGGCGAGGTCAGATGTACTTTTCAACTTCGTGTTAAGCCGACCTCCGGGTTCGATGCTTGTTTGTTTAACAGATGCCCGACGGCAAGGTCTGATATTTTGATGAACTTCGTGTTGAGCTGGCCTTCGAGTTTGATGCCTGTTTGTTTAACAGATGCCTGACGGCAAGGTAAGATGTTCCTTTCAACTTTGTGTTGTGCCGGCCTTCGGGTCCGATGCCTGTTTGTTTAACTAATGTCTGACGGTGAGGTCAGATGTTATTCTCAACCTCGGGTTGAGCTGCCTTCGGTTTCGATGCCTGTTTGTTTAACAGATGCCTGTCAGCAAGGTCAAATGTTCCTCTGAACTTCCTGTTTAGCTGACCTTCGGGTTCGATGCCTGTTTGTTTAATAGATGCCTGACAGCGACGTCAGATGTACTTCTCAACTTCGTGTTCAGCCGGCCTTCGGGTTTGAAGCATGTTTGTTTAATAGATTCCTGATGGCGAGGTCAGATGTTCTTCTCAACTTCGGGTTGATCCGACGTTCGGGTTCGATGCCTGTTTGTTTAACAGATGCTTGACAGCGAGGTCAGATGTTTTTCTCAACTTCGGGTAGAGTCGGCCTTCGGGTTCGATGCTTGTTTGTTTAACAGATCCCTGGCGACGAGGTTAGATGTTCTTCTCACCTTCGGCTTGAATCGGCCTTCGTGTTCGATTCCTGTTTGTTTAACAGATGCCTAACAGGGAGGTCAGATGTTCTTCTCGACTTCGGGTTGAGCCGGCTTCTGGGTTCGATGCCTATTTGTTTAACAGATCCCGGACGGCGAGGTCAGATGTTCTTATCAACTTCGAGTTGAGCCGGCCTTCAGATTTGATTCCTGTTTGTTTAACAGATGCTTGACGGCGAGGTCATATGTACTTCTCAACTTAGTTTTAAGCCGGCCTTCGAGTTCGATGCCTGTTTGTTTAATAGATGCCTGACGGCGAGGTAAGATGTTCCTCTCAACTTCGTGTTGGCCGGGCATCGGGTTTTATGCCTGTTTGTTTAATCGATGCCTGAAGGGGAGGCCAGCTGTCGCTACCGCGAAAATAAGGTGCCGGCAAAACAGAAGAGTCGCCACCTTTCGTTATTTATCCCTCAGAATGGGAAAGGAAACGATCGGAAAAACCTGACGAAAAGGTATAAGACAAGGTCATCGCAACCATTGTCTGGGTTCGGGAGTCGGTTACGCAAGGGGAAGGTATTAGCAACCCTCACGTCCATCGTACTCGATGGGATCCACGCTTGTTGTGTTTATCTGACGGGTTGGTTTTACTATCTACCTATCAAGGCTGGTCTGAAAAGAAAAGAAAATGACTCGGCAAAGCGTCGCACTTTATGCCTACGTATTCTCATCAGAGAATTAGAAATCAGAGTCAACGTAGTTCGCCTAACTACGGGTTACAAGGAAGGTGGCTCGCCAATACATCAGCATTGTGCCTACGTACTCTCAACAGGTGTGAGAGATCAGAGCTTACGTAGTTCGGGATAATACGGATTACGTAAATTCATATTCATCTATTTTATCGAATAGGGTTAACAAACAGTTCCAGCAGTTTGGTGTACGCAGCTCGACCCTTGGAGACTTAGGCATTACCGTTTGCGATAGAACTGGGAGTTAACGACACTCTTTTCTTCAGAAAAGCTTCCTTTGAATTATGGGCCCACGGGGCAAAAAGATTTGAAGTTTGTTTTCTGTCTTTTATGGAAGAACTGTTTTTTATGGGTGTTCGCAACCAATATCGCACTAGAGACTATGACCTGAGAGTGAATGTGTCGCATGTCACCCAAAGGGTGCCATACTAAACATCCAAGCTGTCGAAAAGAAACTCTCCAACAACCCTTTATCAGATAGCTTAAGGCTCGTAACCTACGACATCAGTTAACCTTTATTACTGTATTTTAATTTGTTTTGAGATGAGAAGAGAGAACGAACAGGTTCAACTAAGGGGAGACTATCAAGTCCTAATGTTGTCATGCCAAGGATTCATCCTATGGTTGAGGTTTGAAACAGGGAACTCCTAGAAGTTGTCATGCATAGGTTTCAACCTAAAGTTCTATCATCACTTCCTTCTCAAAGGAAGTGAGATTCCTAGGGGATCATGTCAATGATAAACAGAAACAGATAAAGCATCAGCTTAAACAGTAAATAGTAAATGACTGTAAAATGCATGCAATGCAAGTGAGGGAGGAAATGTGTGTGGGGAATCAGCCTCCACAAGCTCATCTCAACCTCAAGCCAGATATGAATAACTGCAATCATACAGAAGAAAGGAAATAAAATGCCATCAAGCAAACACAATAACTGCAATCATACAGGAGAAGTGAAATAAAATTCCATCAAGCAAACACACCAGACCACATAGGCAAGGGAGCTGGGCTCTACCGAATACCCGCAAGCAAAGCCATACAGTAAAAATACAAGCAGAGGGAGCAACTCAACCTCTAGTGCAATCATGCTCCTAGCTCAAGTCAATCTAAATATGAACTTATTCTAATGCATCAAGCAAATCAAACAAGTCACATCAATACAGTTGCACAGCAAGCAAACAGACAGAAAAGAAAGCAGACAGACAGGAAAGAAAGCAGATCAACAGCTTCCACAACTTCACAGCAAAGCAATCCTCTGACAGCAGTTCAGTCTTCAGACTTCAACCACCCTTCAAGGCTATCATCTTCAATAGCAAGTGTCAACTTGCTTCTCTGAGCTTTTAATACATCCAACATAGGTATCAACTTATTCTCTCTTCCTCAAGCCTCAGCTCTTCAGTAAATTCCACCTTTAGGCTTCACTCTAAAATCAAGTATCAACTTGGCTTTCAGGCTCTCAATGCATCAAACACAAGTATCAACTTGTCCTTCAAGCTTCAGCTCTTTCTTCAATCTCAATTTGGACCCCTTTACAAATGTCAACTTGGTCTTCAGGCTTCAGCTCTCTCCTCTTTACCAGTATCAACTTGTTCTTCTTCATCTACAAGCTTCAGCTTCTAAGGGTAATCTTCAAACACAAAGAAGCATCAACTCCAAGCATCTTCAATCTTCTAACAAGGAATTCCATCCTCTAGCAAGGGAGAAAGATTCATCTATTAAGAGCATAGTCTGGAGGATTGGTAGCAGAGTGAAGACCAAGGGTCACCGCTAAGCATCCTATCATCAGAGAAAGGGACCCTCAAAGGTTCTACCAACTTGTGAAGAGCCACACATCCTACCAAAGGAGGGATGAGACTTTTACAAGGGGACCTTACATCATGGGGAGGAATGGAAGTGATCAACATCTTCCATGTTTATGAAGGAAGAGAATCTATCTAGAAGCTCTGCCTACAAACCCTAATCTTAACACCTAATCAATACTACACCAAAAGAAGGGAAGATCTCCACATCCAAGCTTCTTCAAGCACTCCATTGCATCTTCAACTTGCCTTCAACATCATCCAAGAGCAAACAAAGTAAATCCCTAATCTAAAGGAACTAAAGAAGTCATTCTAGTGGAATTAGTGCCTTAGAATCATCTAAAGTTAGCATCTAAACTAAAATCAAACAAAAATAGTAAACTACCTTGAAAATTCCTACAAACATTCCTAAGGGATCCTAATTCAATCATGAATCTACCATACAAAAATCAGAGGTTGAATCTTCCACCAAGTTCTAAAAATAAAATCTAAACCACAAGGTATCAACCATAAACCCTAAATATGGAGCTCTTAAAGTTTCAACCTAAAACTACCACTTACCTTCATCACAAATATGTGAGATAAATATAGGGGGAACATGCATATCTATGCTAGCTACACACAAAAAATCAGGGCAGGAATCATCATCACATGATCAAACCAAGTTCAACAAAATCAAGCATCAACCATGATTATTTTAATATCAATTAAAATGTAAAAATGCCCATAAAATCAGAAAATGCATGGAATATTAATATTTTTTACCTAAAAAATACTAAATTCAATCATGAATCCATGGCAAAAAGAATGGAATTAATTGAGTTATTTTTCAATTATTTATGAATTTTCTAATAACCATGAATAAAATGAAAAATAAAATGAAAATCAAAATAAAATGATAGGCGCGTGGTGCAGGTAGCAACAAAGTCCAGTTCATTTCAGGGTTGGGCCCAAAAAGGGGGTGTGAGTATCAACTATGGACTAAGCCCACCCAGATTACATTAATGAAACGATGCGTTCCAAGCACTCAGAGATCCTTCACAAAATTTCCATCGCTCGTGGCCGTTAGATCCCACTTTGGTCAAAGGTCCTCCTCTAATCCAATGGCTCTGGGATCATCTTCTTCCTTTTGAATTTCTGAACTCTCCTCACCTGCGTGCGCTAGAGTCACCATCGGTGCCTTCTCCGATCAACCACCCACAACCCTAACTCTCTATAGAATCCACCATTGGCCACGATTCCTTGATGAATCTTGTCCCAAATTTCCTCAGGAATCCATTCATGCCATTAATTCATTCTAAAAACTCAAGATTCGCAAGAACACGATCTCAACCAAAAATTTCATAAACCCTAATTGGTCACTAACTTCCAAATTAATGATCCAGAAACCTTCCTACATCAACCTACAATGCATCTAACACAATAATTCCCATTGATTCTACCTAATTTAAGCCATGGAACAAGAACTGCATACTTGGTAAAATTGAGCAAACAGAGTGGTTGAATCTTCAAATCAACCCTCAAGAACTTGCAGAATCCTTCACTAGCCTCTAATCAACCTTCTGTATGCAAAGAAAATAATTGAAATGCTCTGAATTCTTGAAACAGATTCTGAGTTGCAAGCTTCCAACTCCAATGGCTACTTCACGATTCCTCCACAACTTGGCCTTGAATTTGATCTGGGATCAATCACCAACCTCAGAGCAAGCTATTGAGATCAATTTCTTGGACTGAAATGGCCTCTAACCTTGTAACAGATTTTGATTTGCAAGGTGCAAACTCAAAATGCAATCTCACTCTCCTCTCTCAATCCTCACCAACCTTGGCCCTGAATCCCTTCATTTGTTTATATAGAACATGAATGAATGATCTAGAAAGTTCTAGATCACTCTAATGAGAAATTCAATATCTCACTTCACTTGAAAATCCAATCTCATGGTATGTTCAAGACAGTCCTTGCATCAGCTTGTATTCATTATGCTTTTCATCCAAATTCTATCCAAATGAGATTATGAAAGTGTTTGGATTGAAAGGAGCCTTGGTTATGCCTTGCATATTGGTTTGGCAATTGTTACTTATGATGTAAGTAACCACTTTTCAAAGCAAGTCCTCAAATTAACCTTCAATCCAAATTTGTGGAAATGTTAATGTTCTTAAAATGTGTTTTACAATCAAATTGGTATGTCATATGGCTATGTTTGGACATGTAGATCAAAAATCCCAATTTCCATCTTTGGTTCATTTGAAATTCACCCTTATTTTAGGCCATTTTTGTGATTTTGTGAAGCAAGATATTCCAAGCTCTCATGACCTCTTGGCAGGCCTTAAAAAATCATTTTGAACAAGTTTGATGTTGAACATTTTCCCATTTGAAGCTTGCAAATAGGAGTTATGGCCTTATGATTGAAATGACCTGTAATCTCCAAATGACCAAAATACCCTTGACTTGTCAAAGCCATAACTTGAGTTCTACAAATCCTATCAAGGACTTCTAGTACTCTCTAGAAAGCTAAGAGGATAAGGAACACCATTCATGTTGACCAAAAGTTCATAGGAATCATCCTTCTAGGGCAAACGTTTCATGCAAGTTGGACAACTTTCAAGCTCCAAATTCACATACCTCAGATGACCTGTAACTTGTCAAAGTCATAACTTGAGTTCTACAAATCCTATATAAGACTTCTAGCACTCAAATTAAAGCTAAGATCATGCTCTACAATATTCATGTTGGGGGAAAGATGAGATGACAATCACATCTTGAGTTAAATTGCCTTGAAGGTAGGGGTCAAACTAGGGGATTTTACACTGTCAAGCCTCAGAAACCCTAGCTTGAAACTTCTCAAACTCTTCAATCATGATGAGTTAACCTTGGAATCATCCTTATAACATCTCAATGTATCAATCCATGATCACATGGCTCTTGGATTAGGTATCAACCTTCTTCAAATCATCAGTTGACTTAGGGTTGACCCAATCAAACCCTAGCTGCACCCATCATGGCTGAGGCTTCTTAGTCTTGCACAATGACCTGTCTAGGGGCGTCAGCCGAACTTCGTCAGTAAGTCGGGAATAGAATTCTTGGTCAGTCATGAACCAACTAGGGGTATCTAAGCCATTGCCATCAGGCATTCCGCGTCGGCGGGGAGGACTGCTTTGACCTTGTAGTTAGACTTCATCAGTAAGTCAGGAGTTTTGGCACTACTGCCAGACTTAAATCATCAAGTCTACAAGGGAAGTTTCAGCTTCTCTGTTCAAACCTGCTGGGGATGACGCATTTCTGCTGGGGATTCTGGAGAACTATCAAGTAACTCTGCTTCGGGGATCCAGAAGTCATCCTGGGTGAGTCGACTCTGCTGAGGACTTCAAGAATCATCTTGGACAAATAACTCCGCCGGGGACTTCAAGAATCATCCCAGACAAATAACTCCGCCGGAGATTTCAGGAATCATCCTGATCAAATACTCGGCCGGGGACTCTAAGCATCAACTTGAGCAACCAACTCTGGCGACTTCACCGGGGATCTTAAGAATCACCTTAGGCGCACAACTTCGCTGAGGAGTTCAAGAATCATCTTGGGCAAACGACCTTGCTGGGGGGATTCAAGAATCATATTGGGCCAAACAACTCTTCTGAGATTTTGGGAATCATCCACTCTGTCGGGGAACACCTGCAAAACAAGAACGGTAACGACCTAGCTCATGTTTTATATGCATATGTTCGGCACTGGCGTAATGCTCCACACAGTGGAAATGCTACACGTTTAGGGTAAATGCTATGCAATCGTGCAAAATGCTATGACCCCATCAGCAAAATAAATGCTGAAGGAAAAATCCTCCTGTCAAGGAGAAAGAACCACTCTGGTAGGGAGGAGGAATCATCCTGCCGAGGAGAAGAAGTAACACCAATCTCAATTGGATTCCGCCTAAGGAAACGAACTTCAGTCGACTGCCGCAGAGGAATGAAGTTCTACGAGAACCTGAACCCGCTCAACTGGGTATTCAAACCACAATTGCTGAGGAAACGATATCAATCGCAAAAGTGAGTTGCACGACATTCGCAGCAAATACAGCATCAGCTATTCAACACTCTACTGGAGAAAACCAATCATGGCTTCAACTGCTCCCAAGGACTCGACTCTCTTGGGGAGCTGCCATCTCGGATGGGGAGGAAGGAATCATCCTGCTTGCTGGGGAGAATACAACTCTGTGGGGGATTTCAACTCTCCTGGAGACTTCAGTCTGAGCTATCGAATGCTGCATACTTCAGTGTATGACTCATCTGGGGAGACGACGATCCTTCAGGATACATCTGTTTGGGGAGAGAATATTCTCTGGTTGGGGAGACACATATCAATGCTTACGATCTCCTGTTCAGACTCCGTGGGGGGGGTACTACTGAACCTGCTGGAGAAGAAGGAATCATCCTATCTGGGGATGCCTACGGCGTACTTCCTGGTATATGATATACCTGTAACAACACAAACAAACAGACAAGATACCCTTCTCAAAGGGACCTATCAAGGTTATCATCTTGTGACGATGTTCGAGTAATTCATTGTTTCAACAATCAGTGGCCTAGGCCAGTAAGTTAATGTATGCGCATTTTATCAAAAACATCGGCGTTCTTTTTCGCAAACAAAACAGATAAATGCTAAACAGGCAAACAGAATTGCTGAATAGTATACATTTTATTAATAACGGACCCTTGAATGGGCAAAAATGTTTTACAACAGATGCAAGCTCCTGGAATGAGGAAGCTGCGCAAATATAAAAACATAAATATACATCAGAATATACACAAATGTCGGCAATGAGGCGTAGACGAACACCATGAGTTGATCCCTCTATGACCCACTCGACTTCGATACTTCTCCGCCGCTTCAGCTTCAGAAGAGATTGATTCAGATAAACGGCCCTCAGGTCTTCCAAACCATAAAACAATGAAAGTCCACACGCGGAACGCAGTCATTTGCTTTTTCAAATCCCTAACTTTTGCCTGAATCGCCCTTTCGGGTTTTCGATTCACCGGGATACCCTTTTTTTCCAAAGTCGCCCTTCCAGGTTTTCGACTTTGCGGGTGTACATTCTTTTCTTTATATCCCTAATTTTTGCCCGAACCTTTTTCCTTTTTTATGGTTCGCCGGGATGCCCCATTTTTGCCTGGATATTCTTTTTCTTTCCAGCGGGTCATTTTTTAAGCAAAGTATTTTTTAACTGCGTCCGCGTTCACCGGGGATGCAAAATCTTCACCATCCATCATGGACAACAACAAGGCTCCTCCCGAGAAGACCTTGCTGATGACGTACGGACCTTCGTAATTGGGAGTCCACTTGCCCCGGTGGTCGGAGTGTGGAGGAAGAATCTTCTTCAGGACGAGATCACCCGTCTGAAAGCTTCTAGGACGTACATGATGGAGTTCCACTCGATCGAAGAACGGAAGTAGCCTTCTGGCATAATTCATGTACGACACCAAATTTGATTGACGAGTCTCCCACTCCCCTTTAATCTGGTTAATCACAAGCGCCGAGTCACCATATACATCTAGGTTCTTGATTCTCAAATCAATTGCTTCTTCCAGACCCATGATGCATGCTTCATACTCCGCTTCATTATTGGTGACTGGAAACATCAGTCTCGTAGTGAACGGGATGTGGGATCCATGGGGAGTCGTGATGATTGCCCCAATGGCACTTCCGTAAGAATTAACCGCCCCATCAAATATCAATTTCCATTGGGATTTCCTATCTGGCCCCTCGTCGGGCAACGGTTCATCACAATCTTTCGCTTTGAGAAACATGATATCCTCATCAGGGAATTCAAATTTCATCGGCTGGTAATCCTCGATCGGCTGTTCGGCAAGATATTCAGATAATACGCTTCCCTTGATGGCCTTCTGGGAAACGTACTGAATGTCATATTCCGTCAACACCATTTGCCATCTGGCAATCCTGCCCGAAAGCGCTTGCTTCTCGAAGACGTACTTGATCGGATCCATCTTCGAAATTAGCATGGTGGTGTGATTGAGCATGTACTATCGTAAACGTTTGGCAGCCCAGGCTAGTGCACAACACGTCTTCTCCAACATCGAGTAACGAGATTCACAGTCTGTGACCTTTTTACTCAAATAGTAAATGGCATGCTCCTTTCTGCCCGTCTCGTCGTGCTGACCGAGAACACACCCCATACTATTCTCAAGAACTGTCAAGTACATGATTAAGGGTCTTCCGGCCATTGGGGGTATCAAGATCGGAGGTTCCTGTAGATACTGTTTTATCTTATCAAATGCCTTCTGGCAATCCTCGTTCCAGATAATCGCCTGATCTTTCTTTAGCAGTTTGAACATCGGTTCACACGTGGCCGTGAGCTGAGAAATAAACCTTGCAATGTAGTTTATTCTGCCCAGGAAACCACGAACTTCTTTTTCTGTTTTGGGCGCTGGCATTTCTTGTATTGCTTTTATCTTCGCATGATCAACCTCGATGCCTCTTTCACTCACGATAAACCCCAGTAGTTTTCCAGACCGTACTCCGAAAGTACACTTGTTAGGATTCAGCCTCAACCTGAACTTCCTAAGCCTCTCAAAAAGCTTCAGCAAATTGACCAGATGTCCCTCCTCCGTTTGGGACTTCGCAATCATGTCATCAACATAGACTTCAATCTCATGATGAATCATATCATGAAACAAAGTAACCATTGCACGTTGGTAAGTGGCCCCTGCGTTCTTCAGACCGAAAGGCATTACCTTGTAGCAAAACGTTCCCCAGGGTGTAATAAACGTAGTTTTCTCCATGTCCTCCGACGCCATCTTGATCTGATTGTAACCGGAGAAGCCATCCATGAACGAAAATACGGAGAACTGAGCTGTATTGTCGACCAACACATCGATATGAGGGAATGGGAAATCATCTTTAGGGCTCGCCCTACTCAAATCCCAATAATCGACGCACATTCGCACCTTACCGTCCTTCTTCGGTACAGGAACTATGTTGGCGACCCACGGAGGGTAAGTAGTGACCGCTAAGAAGCCAGCATCAAGCTGTTTCTGCACTTCTTCTTTGATCTTAACGGCCATATCTGGTTGCGTCCTTCTAAGCTTCTGCTTAACGGGAGGACAATCTTCTCACAGCGGTAAGTGGTGGACCACAATGTCAATATCAAGTCCGGGCATACCTTCGTATGACCAAACAAAGATGTCACTATACTCTCGAAGCATCTCGACCAATCTCTGCTTGACATCACTCTGCAATGCTGCCCCTATCCTGACATTCCTGACAAGTTCTTCAGAACCTAGATTCACAATCTCAATCTCTTCCTCGTGAGGCAGAATAACTTTCTCTTCTTGTTTCAACAAGCGGGCCAACTCTTCGGGAAGGTCTTCGTCTTCATCAATCTCTTCTTTGGCTTGATAGATCGGGCAATCGAAGCCGAAGTGAGTCGTAGAAGGTCCAGAGTCGATGTCATCTGCTATGTGGATCTCTTTGTCTGTCATTTGGATGATATCCCTGACGGACCAGTTGTTGAGGCTCTCGCCTGGTTTGCTTGGCTGGATCTAAGAGTCTAGGTCGCAATCGCTGTCTTCGCCGTCTTCAGACACCGCGTTGACACTTTCAAATATCACCCCGCCACTGGTAAACTGGATCGGCCCTTTACCTCGCAACGCACTGCTAGAAGAGGAGGCTTCAGCCGTAGGAGAGTATCCCAAACCAAACTTGTCCTGTTTGTTAGGTATTTCTAGAATTCGCCCCCAGCCTGGGGTAGATCCGGCTTGAGCAACAGCCCGAGCTTCCTTGAAGGAAGAGAGAGTCATCTCTGGTTTTTTAGTGATTACAGGAGCTACGTTCTTGACTTTAACAGCTTCGAACGCCTGACATAGGGTTTCGTGGATTTCCCCATCCATCTCAACATATTTGAAGGACGACAAATGGCTCACCATTATATCTTCCTCGCCACATACAGTCACGATGCTACCTCCGACAACATACTTGAGCTTCTGGTGCAACGTGGAGGTCACGGCGCCAGCCGAATGGATCCATGGCCGGCCTAGGAGACAGCTGTAGGCAGGCATGATGTCCATAATGTAGAAGACTGCGTCGAATGTTTCCGGCCCCACTTGGATTGGTAATGTCACCTCCCCGAAAACATGACGTTTGGTTCCATCGAACGCCTTCACAACCAGATCACTGGGTGTGCAAATCAATCCGCGAGTATCTAACTTCATCAATGCTTTCTTCGGAAGAACATTGAGTGACGACCCCGTGTCCACCAACACATGAGACATGATTGTTCCCCTACACTCTATCGAGATGTGCATGGCGCTGTTGTGGTTTCTTCCCTTCGGCGTCAGCTCCAGGTCAGTGAACCCTAACCCATTTCTAGCATTCACGTGGGCTATGACCCCTTCCAACTGGTTGACCGATATTTCCTGCGGTACATACGTGGCATTCAACACCTTCACCAGCGCGTCGTGATGTGCCTCAGAACACAGCAACAAATTCAGAATGGAAATTTTCGAGGGTGTTTGATGGAGATGATCCACGATCTTGTAGTCACTCTTTTTAATCAACCTCATAAACTCTTCGGCGTCTTTAACGAGTAAGTCTTTCTCTACCCCACGAGAGGTTTCTTCAATGACTTTACTCTTTCCCTTATCGGTTCCATCAGCTTTGTCCGCTTTGTCCGCCACAATCTCCGGTAGAGCAAATACTCTTCCACTGCGAGTAATTCCGCCAATGCCTACTAGGTTATCTACAGACGACCCAGATGGTTCCAGTTCCAACTTCTGTCCGTTGCAGTAGACGTCTGCCCCATAATGCCATGGGACAACATTGGTGCTTTCGAAGGGTATTGGCCCAGCTTTGGTGATGGTAATCGTGGGCGGCCTGGGTGCAAAAATGGTGATCGTACGGCGAGGAATGGTGATGGTGGCAACCTCATCATCTTGCTTCAGCATTACCTCTCCAGATCGACTTTCGTACCTTCGGCTAACTGCGGGATTCCTTCGGTCATCAGACTCTGAATCCCTTCTATCAACTGTCCACATCCATCAGGACGAATCGCACAGCCCATACACAGTTCTCCACAACCCGGGAAGAAACCTCTTTTCATCAGCTTGGCTTTAACGAAGCTAAGCGGTGTCTTCAAATCCTTGACATCAGTCAATAAATCCGAACCCTCGTCTTCAATAACGGCATTTACCCCACCTCCCCTATGATTCGGCATAGGGTTCTTTGTGACATTTGGCACATTATCTGAGAAATTGATGATCTTAGCGTCCACCATATCCTGCAACTTGTACTTAAAGGCTTTGCAATTTTCTATCGTGTGGCCTGGTGCCCCTGAGTGAAATTCACAAGTCGCATTCGCATCATAACCTGGCAGAGGTGCCCCTGTCAAGGGAGCCAGGGTTCTCTTCTGGATCAGCTGTAACTGAAGCAGAGTCTGTAATAACTGAGCATAAGACATGGGCGGAGTCTCGAGGTGACGGCTCGACAGAGGTGCCCTGTTCTGATACTTTCTGTACCCTTGTTGATTCGGCTGCTGCTGCTGCTGCTGTTGGACCGCGGGGATGGTTATACTGTCCACCTGCTGGTGCTGGCCTTTACCCTTCCTTTGAGCATTGGACACGACACTCGTCTCTCCTTCCCTCCTTTTGCCACCATATGGTTTCTTTCCTCCTCCAGCTGAGGACAGATCCCCTTGAATTTTCCCCAGTTTGATCCCATTTTCAACGTGCTCACCCGTGATAATGAGATCTGAGAAGCTTCCAGACATACTGCTGACCAATTTCTCATAATAAACCCTTGGGAGGGTGGCTACGAACATTTCAACAAGCTCCCGTTCAACCATCGGCGGCTGAACCCTAGCTGCTAATTCACGCCATCGTTAGGCGTATTCCTTGAACCCTTCGTTGTTCCTCTGTGACAGGTTCTGCAGTTGGACCCGGTTCGGAGCCAAGTCACTGTTATATTGGTAGTGGTGCATGAATGCTTCAGCAAGTTCCTTCCACGTGCGCACACTGGTAGGCTCCAGACTCATGTACCACTCCAAGGATGGCCCGGACAAGCTATCCTGAAAGAAGTGCATCAGCAACTTCTCGTCTTCGGAGTGAGCGGACATTTTCCGGTAGTATGATCTCAGATGGACGCGAGGGCAGGTGGTGCCCTTGTATTTTTCAAAGTTGGGTACCTTGAACTTGGGAGGCACCTTGAAATCAGCAATCAGTCCCAGCTTGGACATGTCAACACCCATGGTGTTTTGGTTCTCGAAATTCCTCATCTTGTCCTCGAGTGCCTTAAACCTCAGACGTGCTTCAGCAGTCAGCTCCCCTTCAGCACCTCTCTGTGAGAACACATCATCTTGACGGTCTTCTAACCTTGGCTGAGGCCCATACAGATTTCCAACACCCGCATTGTTGTTGCCCAGTCCAACATTGACATTAGCTTCAAAATTCCCATTACCGACGCCAGTCGTATTACCGTTGAGTCCCATGTTAGCGATTACATTGCCGTTGGCACTGCCATTCCCCCCGGTCACGGGGACGCCATTCTGAGGAGTTTCAACAGGTGGAGGGGTTGGCACAGTCCCACCATGGAGTACGCCATTGCTTTCAACCCTTGAAATCAGCGGTTGGACCAAAGTTCTGAGCTGATCCTGGTCGTTGGCAACCACTTGCATGAGCTCCATGAAGCGGTCCATCCTCTCTCGGAGTTCTTGAACATCAATTTGTACTTGTTCCATAACTCTGGCTTGATTTGCTCTGGTCGGATAGCGGTGGATAGGTCTCTGATCAATCCTGGAACAACCTGAAACAACCTGTATACACAAAAGGGTTAGGAAAAACGACAAAGTGCTCGTTATGCATATGCTTCATGCAAATGCAAACGTGTGCCTGTGCGTTAGGGAGATATCCCCCGATCCTAGTGCCTGAGTGCCAGTGCTGATAATAAGAAGTCCGAGTCCAGTCATGGAAATAACATCTCATATATATAAAGAAGGCCCATCAAGGCGGTACATAACATCACTGAATACAAGCTGAATCAATAGCATGACCTCGACCAACAAGCCTGGTGATGGTCAGCATACAACAATGATCACGACAAAAGGATTACAAATATAGTCAAGTACGGCCACGGGCGCAAAACTCTTCTAACAACCCCTTCGTTTCTGGATGATCAGGCCGAGTGAGCAACCCTTCGACGAGTAACTCCCTTTGCATAATGGTGTATTGAAGACCTTCAACCGAATCTTCCCATGCTCCTTCGCCGAAACAATCTTCTAACTTCCGCTTCTTAGATTCAAACGTCAGCTTGCGCTCCTTCAGGTTAGCAAGAGCCTTGTTGAGCTGGCCTTCAGCGGCATATCTGCGAGCGGTTTCTTCATCAAACCTCTTCTCACTAGCTTTCACCTGGGCTTTCAGCTTGGAGATCTGTTGCTTCAGCTTATCCTCCCGTTCTTTGCCGTTGGCTAGTGTGGCCTTCCAATGCTGATTGAACTTGGATATTCTCCGGTACGCTTCATCCAAGTGCTGCTTCTTAGTGGCCAGTACATCATTGACAGCTTTGAAGTCTCGACCCAAACGCTCACGCTCGGCTATCTGCTTAGTCAGATCTGTCCCTAACTGGTTCACCAGCTCTGTCTGCCTCTTGAAGGAATGGACGGCTTCGCTTCTCTCGCTTCTGAGTTGAGCCAATTCTTTCTCCAGTTCTTCATTCGTCTTCTTCAGCTCATCTCTTTCAGCTAACACCTGATTATGCTGCTGAATAGGTACGGTGGTAGGCTCTTCAATCACTGGAGGGCTTTCTGGCTTGGCAAGAGGAAACGGCATCCCTATAGCACCTGCTCTGGCTCTGATCCAAGTCACATATGGAGCGTAGGCTTGACTATTACTTTTTCCCAGCAACGGTTTTCCTCGCTTGCTGATACCATTCCAAGCGCGTTGAATCTTAGATAACATATCCCCTTCTAGAAGACCAGTGAGGTACAGAGATTCCTACACCTCTTCATCCTTCGGCGGAGCTCTCAAAGCATAAGCAAACTGTCGGACCAACAGAGATGGATTGTAGTTTATACAGCCCTTTCTGCCTATCAGAGGCACGTTCGGAAACCCACTGCAGCTGAAGATGATCTCGGTACCCAACCTATCTCTATCAAACCAGGCAATAATCTCCGCTGACAGACTCATCAAATGCTCAGACCCCTCAGCTGTGGCTGCAGACAAAGCAAAGGGACCCTTCTTGGGTAGATGACTATAAAGCCATCTATAGAGCAGGGGTACACAGCACGAGACATTCTTACCCCTTCTGTTCTCGTTTTTGTAGTGGACGGAATGGTAGACATCTCCTATCAAGGTAGGGACCAGATTCCCTGATGCAAAGATGTGAAATGCGTCGAAGTCTACAAAGTCAGGCATATTGGGGAACAGAATGATGCCATATATGCACAGAGCGAGGATGGCGTTGAACACGGTCCAACATCCGTCTTTGGCGCACTGCTGAGCTTTTCCCACTAAGAACTGCAAGGGGAAATCGGGAACCTTGTTCCAACTAGACAAAACCAGCTCGGAGGCATCCAGATGAAGTGAGGGAGCTAGACTGGCCAGGTCAGGCTCAACATCCATATGGACAAAGGGCATCTGACTCTTGATAGGCACACCTAACAAATCAACATACTCCTCTAGTGTGGGTGCGAGAACAAAATCCTGGAAAGTAAAGCATCTCAACGGAGGATCGTAGAACTGCAGTAGGGCGTGCAACCCATTCAACTCAAACACAGAGGGTTTACGAACCAAACTGAGCAGTTTACCATAAGACTTTCTGAATTCGTCTCTCACAGAATCATCTGCCAAAGCGATCAAACCAATCAGCTGAACAGCATCAGGAGTGGGGAGTTTGTAAGCCACAGTCTTCCTCATAGAACCCATGACAGCATAATAGAAGGCAAGAAAACCTGAATTGGGGGAAATGGTACCTGCAACACAGACACATGTTAATGAAATGCAAATGAATATGCAAAACAATGCAAAATGCAATCATGCAGCAGGAGATCAAGACAATTGTGTTGTTGAAGAGATGAAGGTTCTGTATCAACAAATCCACAATACTGCTCTGTCAAGAACAACCACTATCTCTGATGAAAAAAACCCTGATATCGGACCATAAATTCTGCTCCGTCAAGAACACACATGTCTGAAGACAAGGACCTCTGATACAGGACCACAAATATGCTCTGTCAAGAACAAATACATCTCTGAGAATAAGGACCTCTGATACAGGACCACAAATCTGCTCTGTCAAGAACAAATACATCTCTGAGAATAAGGACCTCTGATACAGGACCATAAATCTGCTCTGTCAAGAACACATACATCTCTGAAGATAAGGACCTCGGATACCAACAAAACTGAATCTATATCAAGAAAACCAGGTAGTCTAAAGGTTAAGGTTTCCTGCAACAAACCCAACCCTGCTCACAGGTATGGACCTAAACTAACACAAGTTCGGCATCCTATGCGGTCATCAGCGTCACAGACATTCAAGAGGGGTGATACGATACCCAGAAGGTGTGGCATCACCATCTCCTGAAGCAGCCTCACTCAGCTGAATCCCAAATGATTGGTCCCCAGAGTCGACAATCCTCCAAACCAACAACCCCCTCAACCCAAAGGGTTGAAAAAGAAGTCAACCGGGAGAACCTCGTCTGAGCGTGGATTTCATGAGACACTAGTGCCTGCAAAGCAAGCACGCGCCCACTAATTTCCACAACTAATGCTAGGTACACTCAAGCCTGGGTCTGGCTTCTCACTCATCAGAATGCCCCTCCCACAACAGCACAGATAATCATATCATACTGAAAATAAAGTGCGGGGAAATAAAATGCGATAAACAAACACAACCCAACAAGTAATCATACATGCGCTAGGATTGACTCTCGCAGGGGACGTTGGATCCCCAAATTGACTCACATAAGGGACGTTGGATCCTAGGAAACTATCAAATCCCCAGCAGAGTCGCCAGCTGTCGCTAACGCGAAAATAAGGTGTCGGCAAAACAGAAGAGTCGCCACCTTTCATTATTTATCCCTCAGAATGGGAAAGGAAACGATCGGAAAAACCTGACGAAAAGGTATAAGACAAGGTCATCGCAACCATTGTCTGGGTTCGGGAGTCGGTTACGCAAGGGGAAGGTATTAGCACCCCTCACGTCCATCGTACTCGATGGGATCCACGCTTGTTGTGTTTATTTGACGGGTTGGTTTTACTATCTACCTATCAAGGCTGGTCTGAAAAGAAAAGAAAATGACTCGGCAAAGCGTCGCACTTTATGCCTACGTATTCTCATCAGAGAATGAGAAATCAGAGTCAATGTAGTTCGCCTAACTACGGGTTACGGGGAAGGTGGCTCGCCAATACATCAGTATTGTGCCTACGTACTCTCAACAGGTGTGAGAGATCAGAGCTTACGTAGTTCGGGATAATACGGATTACGGAAATTCAGATTCATCTGTTTTATCGAATAGGGTTAACAAACAGTTCCAGCAGTTTGGTGTACGCAGCTCGACCCTTGGAGACTTAGGCATTACCGTTTGCGATAGAACTGGGAGTTAACGACACTCTTTTCTTCAGAAAAGCTTCCTTTGAATTATGGGCCCACGGGGCAAAAAGGTTTGAAGTTTGTTTTCTGTCTTTTACGGAAGAACTGTTTTTTATGGGTGTTCGCAACCAATATCGCACTAGAGACTATGACCTGAGAGTGAATGCGTCGCATGTCACCCAAAGGGTGCCATACTAAACATCCAAGCTGTCGAAAAGAAACTCTCCGACAACCCTTTCTCAGATAGCTTAAGGCTCGTAACGTACGACATCAGTTAACCTTTATTACTGTATTTTAATTTGTTTTGAGATGAGAAGAGAGAACGAACAGGTTCAACTAAGGGGAGACTATCAAGTCCTAATGTTGTCATGCCAAGGATTCATCCTATGGTTGAGGTTTGAAACAGGGAACTCCTAGAAGTTGTCATGCATAGGTTTCAACCTAAAGTTCTATCATCACTTCCTTCTCAAAGGAAGTGAGATTCCTAGGGGATCATGTCAATGATAAATAGAAACAGATAAAGCATCAGCTTAAACAGTAAACAGTAAACGACTGTAAAATGCATGCAATGCAAGTGAGGGAGGAAATGTGTGTGGGGCATCAGCCTCCACAAGCTCATCTCAACCTCAAGCCAGATATGAATAACTGCAATCATACAGAAGAAAGGAAATAAAATGCCATCAAGCAAACACAATAACTGCAATCATACAGGAGAAGTGAAATAAAATGCCATCAAGCAAACACACCAGACCACATAGGCAAGGGAGCTGGGCTCTACCGAATACCCGCAAGCAAAGCCATACAGTAAAAATACAAGCAGAGGGAGAAACTCAACCTCTAGTGCAATCATGCTCCTAGCTCAAGTCAATCTAAATATGAACTTATTCTAATGCATCAAGCAAATCAAACAAGTCACATTAATACAGTTGCACAACAAGCAAACAGACAGAAAAGAAAGCAGACAGACAGGAAAGAAAGCAGATCAACAGTTTCCACAACTTCACAGCAAAGCAATCCTCTGACAGTAGTTCAGTCTTCAGACTTCAACCACCCTTCAAGGCTATCATCTTCAATAGCAAGTGTCAACTTGCTTCTCTGAGCTTTTAATACATCCAACATAGGTATCAACTTATTCTCTCTTCCTCAAGCCTCAGCTCTTCAGTAAATTCCACCTTCAGGCTTCACTCTAAAATCAAGTATCAACTTGGCTTTCAGGCTCTCAATGAATCAAACACAAGTATCAACTTGTCCTTCAAGCTTAAGCTCTTTCTTCAATCTCAATTTGGACCCCTTTACAAATGTCAACTTGGTCTTCAGGCTTCAGCTCTCTCCTCTTTACTAGTATCAACTTGTTCTTCTTCATCTACAAGCTTCAGCTTCTAAGGGTAATCTTCAAACACAAAGAAGCATCAACTCCTAGCATCTTCAATCTTCTAACAAGGAATTCCATCCTCTAGTAAGGGAGAAAGATTCATCTATTAAGAGCATAGTCTGGAGGATTGGTAGCAGAGTGAAGACCAAGGTTCACCACTAAGCATCCTACCAAGGGACCCTCAAAGGTTCTACCAACTTGTGAAGAGCCACACATCCTACCAAAGGAGGGATGAGGCTTTTACAAGGGGACCTTACATCATGGGGAGGAATGGAAGTGATCAACATCTTCCATGTTTATGAAGGAAGAGAATCTATCTCGAAGCTCTGCCTACAAACCCTAATCTTAACACCTAATCAATACTACACCAAAAGAAGGGAAGATCTCCACATCCAAGCTTCTTCAAGCACTCCATTGCATCTTCAACTTGCCTTCAACATCATCCAATAGCAAACAAAGCAAAACCCTAATCTAAAGGAACTAAAGAAGTCATTCTAGTGGAATTAGTGCCTTAGAATCATCTAAAGTTAGCATCTAAACTAAAATCAAACAAAAATAGTAAACTATCTTGAAAATTCCTACAAAAATTCCTAAGGGATCCTAATTCAATCATGAATCTACCATACAAAAATCAGAGGTTGAATCATCCACCAAGTTCTAAAAATAAAATCTAAACCACAAGGTATCAACCATAAACCCTAAAAATGGAGCTCTTAAAGTTTCAACCTAAAACTACCACTTACCTTCATCACAAAAATGTGAGAAAAATCTAGGGGGAACATGCATATCTATGCTAGCTACACACAAAAAATCAGGGCAGGAATCATCATCACATGATCAAACCAAGTTCAACAAAATCAAGCATCAACCATGATTATTTTAATATCAATTAAAATGTAAAAATGCCCATAAAATCAGAAAATGCATGGAATATTAATATTTTTTATCTAAAAAATACTAAATTTAATCATGAATCCATGGCAAAAAGAATGGAATTAATTGAGTTATTTTTCAATTATTTATGAATTTTCTAATAACCATGAATAAAATGAAAAATAAAATGAAAATCAAAATAAAATGATAGGCGCGTGGTGCAGGTAGCAACAAAATCCAGTTCACTTCAGGGTTGGGCCCAAAAAGGGGGTGTGAGTATCAACTATGGGCCCAAAGGTCCTCCTCTAATCCAATGGCTCTGGGATCATCTTATTCCTTTTGAATTTCTGAACTCTCCTCACATGCGCGCGCTAGAGTCACCGCCGGTGACTTCTCCGATCAACCACCCACAACCCTAACTCTCTATAGAATCCACCATTGGCCACGATTTCTTGATGAATCTTGTCCCAAATTTCCTCAGGAATCCATTCATGCCATTAATTCATTCTAAAAACTCAAGATTCGCAAGAACACAATCTCAACCGAAAATTGCATAAACCCTAATTGGTCACTAACTTCCAAATTAATGATCCAAAAACCTTCCTACATCAACCTATAATGCATCTAACACAATAATTCCCATTGATTCTACCTAATTTAAGCCATGGAACAAGAACTGCATACCTGGTAAAATTGAGCAAACAGAGTGGTTGAATCTTCAAATCAACCCTCAAGAACTTGCAGAATCCTTCACTAGCCTCTAATCAACCTTCTGTATGCAAAGAAAAGAATTGAAATGCTCTGAATTCTTGAAACAGATTCTGAGTTGCAAGCTTCCAACTCCAATGGCTACTTCACGATTCCTCCACAACTTGGCCTTGAATTTGATCTGGGATCAATCACCAACCTCAGAGCAAGCTATTGAGATCAATTTCTTGGACTGAAATGGCCTCTAACCTTGTAACAGATTTTGATTTGCAAGGTGCAAACTCAAAATGCAATCTCACTCTCCTCTCTCAATCCTCACCAACCTTGGCCCTGAATCCCTTCATATGTTTATATAGAACATGAATGAATGATCTAGAAAGTTCTAGATCACTCTAATGAGAAATTCAATATCTCACTTCACTTGAAAATCCAATCTCATGGTATGTTCAAGAGAGTCCTTGCATCAACTTGTATTCATTATGATTTTCATCCAAATTCTCTCCAAATGAGATTATGAAAGTGTTTGGATTGAAAGGAGCCTTGGTTATGCCTTGCATATTGGTTTGGCAATTGTTACTTATGATGTAAGTAACCACTTTTCAAAGCAAGTCCTCAAATTAACCTTCAATCCAAAATTGTGGCAATGTCAATGTTCTTAAAATGTGTTTTACAATCAAATTGGTATGTCATATGGCTTGGTTTGGACATGTAGATCAAAAATCCCAATTTCCATCTTTGGTTCATTTGAAATTCACCCTTATTTTAGGCCATTTTTGTGATTTTGTGAAGAAAGCTATTCCAAGCTCTCATGATCTCTTGGCTAGCCTTAAAAAATCATTTTGAACAAGTTTGATGTTGAACATTTTTCCATTTGAAGCTTGCAAATAGGAGTTATGGCCTTATGATTGAAATGACCTGTAATCTCCAAATGACCAAAATACCCTTGACTTGTCAAAGCCATAACTTGAGTTCTATAAATCCTATCAAGGACTTCTAGTACTCTCTATAAATCTAAGAGGATAAGGAACACCATTCATGTTGACCAAAAGTTCATAAGAATCATCCTTCTAGGGCAAAACTTTCATGCAAGTTGGACAACTTTCAAGCTCCAAATTCACATACCTCAGATGATCTGTAACTTGTCAAAGTCATAACTTGAGTTCTACAAATCCTATCAAAGACTTATAGAACTCAAATTAAAGCTAAGATCATGCTCTACAACATTCATGTTGGGGGCAAGATGAGATGGCAATCACATCTTGAGTTAAATTGCCTTGAAGATAGGGGTCAAACTAGGGGATTTTACACTGTCAAGCCTCAGAAACCCTAGCTTGAAACTTCTCAAACTCTTCAATCATGATGAGTTAACCTTGGAATCATACTTATAACATCTCAATGTATCAATCCATGATCACATGGCTCTTGGATTAGGTCTCAACCTTCTTCAAATCATCAGTTGACTTAGGGTTGACCCAATCAAACCCTAGCTGCACCTATCATGGCTGGGACTTCTTAGTCTTGCACAATGACCTGTCTAGGCCTCAAAGTGATCTTCAAAACTTCTCATGAGCTCTCTCAAGACCTTAAGTCCATCCTCATGGCCTCAGAATCATCTGATGGCTTTCCACAACTTTCAAGTTAGGAGACACACACTCTTGGTTTCAACCACCCTCTCTGAGGATCTTTTAATTTCTCTGACAAGGATATCAACCCTTGAACACTTGAATAACCTTCTTAGCTATCCTTGTATAGCTCTTGATTGGTAATCACACCTCTTGATCTCCTGCATACATGTCAATGAAATACAAATGATAATGCTAATGTGAATGAAATGAAACATAAGCTAGGTAAAGAAAAGTTGGGCAAATTTTGGGGTGCAACAGGAGGTCAGATGTTCCTCTCAACTTCTTATTGAGCCGACCTTCAGGATCGATGCCTGTTTATTTATTAGATGCCTAACCGCGAGGTCAGATGTTCTTCTCAACATCGTGTTGAGTCGGCCTCCGGGTTCGAAGCTTGTTTGTTTAAAAGATGCCTGACGGCGAGGTCAGATGTACTTTTCAACTTCGTGTTAAGCCGGCCTCCGGGTTCGATGCTTGTTTATTTAATAGATGCCCGACGGCGAGGTCAGATGTTCTTCTCAACTTCGGGTTGAGCCGACCTTCAGGTTCGATTCCTAGTTGTTTAACTGAGTCTTAACAGCGAGGTCAGATGTTCTTCTCATCTTTGGGTTGAGCCGACCATCAAATTTGATGCCTGTTTGTTTAACAGATGTCTGACAGCAAGGTCAAATGTTCTTCTCAACTTTGGGTTGAGCCGGCCTTCAGGTTCGATGCCTATTTGTTTAATAGATCCCTGACGGCAAGGTCAGATATTTCGATGAACTTCGTGTTGAGCCGGCCTTCAAGTTTGATGCCTGTTTGTTTAACAGATGCCTGACGACAAGGTAAGATGTTTCTCTCAACTTCGTGTTGTGCCGGCCATCGGGTCCGATGCCTGTTCGTTTAAATAATGCCTGACAGCGAGGTCAGATGTTCTTCTCAACCTCGGGTTGAGCCGCCTTCGGTTTCGATGCCTGTTTGTTTAACAGATGCCTGACAGCGAGGTCAAATGTTTCTCTGAACTTCCTGTTGAGCTGACATTCAGGTTTGATGCATGTTTGTTTAATAGATGCCTGACGGCGAGGTTAGATGTACTTCTCAACTTCGTGTTCAGCCGGCCTTCGGGTTCGAAGCATCTTTGTTTAACAGATTCCTGATGGCCAGGTCAGATGTTCTTCTAAACTTCGGGTTAAGCCGATGTTCGGGTTCGATGCCTATTTGTTTAACAGATGCTTGACAACGAGGTCAGATGTTTTTCTCAACTTCGGGTTGAGTCCGCCTTCGGGTTCGATGCCTGTTTGTTTAACATATGCCTGGCGGCGAGGTTAGATGTTCTTCTCACCTTCGGTTTGATCCGGCCTTCGTGTTCGATTCCTGTTTGTTTAACAGATGCATGAGAGGGAGGTCAGATGTTCTTCTCGACTTCAGGTTGAGCCGACTTCCGGGTTCGATGCCTATTTGTTTAACAGATCCCGGACGACGAGGTCATATGTTCTTCTCTACTTCTGGTTGAGCCGGCCTTCGGGTTCGATGCCTGTTTGTTTAACAGATGCGTGATAAAGAGGTCAGATGTTCTTCTCAACTTCGAGTTGAGCCGGCCTTCAGATTTGATGCTTGTTTGTTTAATAGATGCTTGACAGCGAAGTCAGATGTTCCTCCCAACTTCGTGTTGAGCCGAACTTCGGGTTCGATGCTTGTTTGTTTAACAAATGCCTAACAGCGAGGTCAGAGGTTCCTCTCAACTTTATGTTGAGCCGGGCATCGGGTTCGATGCCTGTTTGTTTAGCAGATGCCTAACGGCGAGGTCAGATGTTCCTCTCAACTTCATGTTGAGCTGGCTTTCGGGATCGATGCATGTTTGTTTAACAGATGCTTGACCGCGAGGTCAGATGTACTTCTCAACTTCGTTTTAAGCCGGCCTTCGAGTTCGATGCCTGACGGCAAGGTCAGATGTTCCTCTCAACTTCGAATTGAGCTGGCATTCGAGTTCGATGTCTGGCGGCGAGGTCAGATGTTCTTCTCAACTTCGGGTTGAGCCGGCCTTCAGGTTCGATTCCTAGTTGTTTAACTGATTCTTGATAGCGATGCCAGATGTTCTTCTCATCTTCATGTTGAGCCGCCCCTTCGGGTTCGATGCCTGTTTTTTTAGTAGATGCCTCTCGGCGAGGTCAGATGTTCCTCTTAACTTAGTGTTGAACCGGCCTTCGGGTTCGATGCCTGTTTGTTTAACAGATGCCTGACAGGGAGGTCAGATGTACTTCTCAACTTCAGGTTGAGCCGGCATTCGGGTTCGATGCCTATTTATTTAACAGATGCCTGACGGCGAGGTCAGATGTTCTTCCCAACTTAATGTTGAGCCGGCCTCCGGGTTCGATGCCTGTTTGTTTAACAGATGCCTGACGACGAGGTCAAATGTACTTCTCAACTTCGTGTTCAGCCGGCCTTCGGGTTCGATGTCTGTTTGTTTAACAGATGCCTGATGGCGAGGTCAGATGTTCTTCTCAACTTCGGGTTGAGCCGACCTTCGGGTTCGATGCCTGTTTGTTTAACAGATGCTTGACGGCGAGGTCAGAAGTTCTTTTCAACTACGGGTTGAGTCGGCTTTCGGGTTCGATGCCTATTTGTTTAACAGATGCCTGGCAGCGAGGTTAGATGTTCTTCTCACCTTCGGTTTGAGCCGGCCTTCGAGTTGGATTCCTGTTTGTTCAACAGATGCTTGACAACGAGGTCAAACGTTCTTCTCAACTTCGGGATGAGCCGGCCATCAATCTCGATGCCTGTTTGTTTAACAGATACCTGATAAGGAGGTCAGATGTTCTTCTCAACTTCAGGTTTAGCCGGCCTCCGGGTTCGATGCCTGTTTATTTAACAGATCCCTGACGGTGAGGTCAGATGTACTTCTCAACTTCGTGTTTATCCGCCCTTCGGGTTAGATGTCAGTTTGTTTAACAGATGCCTGACGGCGAGGTCAAATGTTCTTATCAACTACAGGTTGAGCTGCTCTTCGAGTTCTATGCCTGCTTGTTTAATAGATGCCTCACGGCGAGGTCAGATGTTCCTCTCAATTTCGTGTTGAGTCGGCCTCCGGGTTCGATGCCTGTTTGTTTAACAGATGCCTGACGACTAGGTTAGATGTACTTCTCAACTTCGTGTTCAGCCGGCCTTCGGGTTCGATGCCTGTTTGTTTAACTGATGCCTGGTGGCGAGGTTAGATGTTCTTCTCAACTTCAGGTTGAGCCGACCTTCGGGTTTGATGCCTGTTTGTTTAACAAATGCTTGACGACGAGGTCAGATGTTCTTTTCAACTTCGGGTTGAATCAGTCTTTAGGTTCGATGCCTATTTATTTAACAGATTCCTGACGACGAGGTTAGATGTTCTTCTCACCTTCGGTTTGAGCCGGCCTTCGAGTTGGATTCCTATTTGTTCAACAGATGCTTGAAAACGAGGTCAAATTTTCTTCTCAACTTCGGGATGAGCCGGCCATCAATCTCGATGCCTGTTTGTCTAACAGATACCTGACAAGGAGGTCAGATGTTCTTCTCAACTTCAGGTTTAGCCGGCCTCTGGGTTCGATGCCTGTTTGTTTAACAGATCCCTGACGGCGAGGTCAGGTGTACTTCTCAACTTCGTGTTTATCCGCCCTTCGGGTTCGATGCCAGTTTGTTTAACAGATGCATGACGGCCAGGTCAAATGTTCTTATCAACTTCAGGTTGAGGTGCTCTTCGAGTTCTATGCCTGTTTGTTTAACAGATGCCGGACGACGAGGTCAGATGTTCTTCTCAATTTCGTGTTGAGCCGGCCTCCGGGTTAGATGCCTGTTTGTTTAACAGATGCCTGACGACGAGGTTAGATGTACTTCTCAACTTTGTGTTCAGCCGGCCTTCGGGTTTGATACCTAATTGTTTAACAGATGCCTGGTGGCGAGGTTAGATGTTCTTCTCAACTTCGTGTTTATCCGACCTTCGGGTTCAATGCCTGTTTGTTTAACACATGCTTGACGACGAGGTTAGATGTTCTTTTCAACTTCGGGTTGAGTCGGTCTTCAGGTTCGATGCCTATTTGTTTAACAGATGCCTGACAGCAAGGTTAGATGTTCTTCTCACCTTCGGTTTGAGCCGGCCTTCGAGTTGGATTCCTGTTTGTTCAACAGATGCTTGACAACGAGGTCAAATGTTCTTCTCAACTTCGGGATGAGCCGGCCATCAATCTCGATTCCTGTTTGTTTAACAGATACCTAACAAGGAGGTCAGATGTTCTTCTCAACTTCAGGTTTAGCCGGCCTCCGGGTTCGATGCCTGTTTGTTTAACAGATCCCTGACGGTGAGGTCAGGTGTACTTCTCAACTTAGTGTTTATCCGCCCTTCGGGTTCGATGCCAGTTTGTTTAACAGATGCCTGACGGCCAGGTCAAATGTTCTTATCAACGTCAGGTTGAGCTGCTCTTCGAGTTCTATGCCTGTTTGTTTAACAGATTCCTGACGACGAGGTCAGATGTTCTTCTCAATTTCATGTTGAGCCGGCCTCCGGGTTCGATGCCTGTTTATTTAACAGATGCCTGACGACGAGGTTAGATGTACTTCTCAACTTCTTGTTCAGCCGGCCTTCGGGTTTGATGCCTAATTGTTTAACAGATGCCTGGTGGCGAGGTTAGATGTTCTTCTCAACTTCGGGTTGAGCCGACCTTCGGGTTCAATGCCTGTTTGTTTAACACATGCTTGACGACGAGGTCAGATGTTCTTTTCAACTTCGGGTTGAGTCGGTCATCAGGTTCGATGCCTATTTGATTAACAGATGCCTGACGGTGAGGTTAGATGTTCTTCTCACCTTCGGTTTGAGCCGGCCTTCGAGTTGGATTCCTGTTTGTTCAACAGATGCTTGACAACGAGGTCAAATGTTCTTCTCAACTTTGGGATGAGCCGGCCATCAATCTCGATGCCTGTTTGTTTAACAGATGCCTGACAAGGAGGTCAGATGTTCTTCTCAACTTCAGGTTGAGCCGGCCTCCGAGTTCGACGCCTGTTTGTTTAACAGATCCCTGACAGCGAGGTCAGATGTACTTCTCAACTTCGCGTTTATCCCCCTTTCGGGTTCGATGCCTGTTTGTTTAACTGGTGCATGACGTCGAGGTCAGATGTTCTTCTAAACTTCGTGTTAGGCCAGCCTTCGGGTCCGATGCCTGTATGTTTAACAGATGCCTGACGGTGAGGTCAAATGTTCTTATCAACTTCAGGTTGAGCTGCTCTTCAAGTTCTATGCCTACTTGTTTAACAGATGCCTCACGGCGAGGTCAGATGTTCCTCTCAACTTTGTGTTGAGTCGGCCTTCGGGTTCGATGCCTGTTTGTTTAACTAATGCCTGATGGCAAGGTCAGATGTTTCTCTCAACTTCAAGTTGAGTCGGCATTTAGGTTCGTTGCCTGTTTGTTTAAGAGATACCTGACAGCAAGTCAGATGTTCTTTTCAACTTCGGGTTGAGCCGCCTTCGCTTTCGATGCCTGTTTGTTTAACAAATGCCTGACGGAGAGGTCAAATGTTCCTCTGAACTTCGTGTTGAGCTGACCTTCGGGTTCGATGCCTGTTTGTTTAATTGATGCCTGATGGCGAGGTCAGATGTTCCTTTCAACTTGGTGTTGAGCTGGCCTTCGGGTTCAATGCTTGTTTGTTTAACCGATACCTGACGGCGAGGTCAGATGTTCTTCTCAACTTCGTGTTAAGCCGGCCTCCGGGTTCGATGCCTGTTTGTTTAACAAATGCCTGACAACAAGGTCAGATGAACTTTTCAACTTCGTGTTCAGCCGGCCTTCGGGTTCGATGCATGGTTGTTTAACAGATGCCTGGTGGCGAGGTCAGATGTTCTTCTCAACTTCGGGTTGAGCCGACAACGAGGTCAAATGTTCTTCTAAACTTCGGGATGAGCCGGCCATGAATCTGGATGCTTGTTTGTTTAACAGATGATTGACAAGGAGGTCAGATGTTCTTCTCAACTTCAGGTTGAGCCGGCCTTCGGGTTCGATGCCTACTTGTTTAACAGATGCCATACGGCGAGGTCAGATGTTCTTCTCAATTTTGTGTTGATCCGGCCTCCGGGTTCGATGCCTATTTGTTTAACAGATGCCTGATGACGAGGTTAGATATACTTCTCAACTTCGTGTTTAGCCGGCCTTCGGGTTCGATGCCTGTTTGTTTAACAAATGCCTGGTGGCGAGGTCAGATACTCTTCTCAACTTCGGGTTGAGCCGACCTTCGGGTTCAATGCCTGTTTATTTAACAGATGCTTGACAGCGAGGTCAGATGTTCTTTTCAACTTCGGGTTGAGTCTGCCTTCGGTTTCGATGCCTATTTGTTTAACAGATCCCTAACGGCGAGGTTAGATGTTCTTCTCACCTTCGGTTTGAGCCGACCTTCAGTTGGATTCCTGTTTGTTCAACAGATGCTTGACAACGAGGTCAAATGTTCTTCTCAACTTTGGGATGAGCCGGCCATCAATCTCGATGCCTGTTTGTTTAATAGATGCCTGATAGGGAGGTCAGATGTTCTTCTCAACTTCGGGTTGAGCCGGCCTTCGGATATGATGCTTGTTTGTTTAACAGATCCCTGACGGCGAGGTCAGATGTACTTCTCAACTTCGTGTTTATCCGCCCTTCGGGTTCGATGCCTGTTTGTTTAACTGGTGCATGACGGCGAGGTCAAATGTTCTTATCAACTTCAGGTTGAGCTGCTCTTCGAGTTCTATGCCTGCTTGTTTAACAGATGCCTCACGGCGAGGTCAGATGTTCCTCTCAACTTTGTGTTGAGTCGGCCTTCGGGTTCGATTCCTGTTTGTTTAACTAATGCCTGACGTCAAGGTCGGATGTTCCTCTCAACTTCAAGTTGAGCCGTCATTTAGGTTCGTTGCCTGTTTGTTTAAGACATACCTGACAGCAAGTCAGATGTTCTTCTCAACTTCGGGTTGAGCCGCCTTTGCTTTCGATGCCTGTTTGTTTAACAAATGCCTGATGGAGAGGTCAAATGTTCCTCTGTACTTCGTGTTGAGCTGACCTTCGGGTTTGATGCCTGTTTGTTTAATAGATGCCTAACGGCGAGGTCAGATGTTCCTCTCAACTTGGTGTTGAGCTGGACTTCAGGTTCAATGCCTGTTTGTTTAACAGATACCTGACGGCGAGGTCAGATGTTCTTCTCAACTTCGTGTTGAGCCGGCCTCCGGGTTCGATGCCTGTTTGTTTAACAGATGCCTAACGACGAGGTCAGATGAACTTTTCAACTTCGTGTTCAGCCGGCCTTCGGGTTCGATGCATGTTTGTTTAATAGATGCCTGGTGGCGAGGTTAGATCTTCTTCTCAACTTCGGGTTGAGCCGACAACGAGGTCAAATATTCTTCTCAACTTCGGGATGAGCCGGCTATCAATCTCGATGCCTGTTTGTTTAACAGATGACTGACAGGGAGGTCATATGTTCTTCTCAACTTCAGGTTGAGCCGGCCTTCGGGTTCGATGCCTATTTGTTTAACAGATGCCTGACGGCGAGGTCAGATGTTCTTCTCAATTTCGTGTTGAGCCGGCCTCCGGGTTCGATGCCTGTTTGTTTAACAGATGCCTCACGACGAGGTTAGATGTACTTCTCAACTTCGTGTTCAGCCGGCCTTCGGGTTTGATGCCTGTTTGTTTAACAGATGCCTGGTGGCGAGGTCATATATTCTTCTCAACTTCGGGTTGAGCCGACCTTCGGGTTCGATGCCTGTTTGTTTCACAAATGCTTGACGACGAGGTGAGATGTTCTTTTCAACTTCGGGTTGAGTCGGCCTTCGGGTTCGATGCCTATTTGTTTAACAAATGCCTGACGACGAGGTTAGATGTTCTTCTCACCTTCGGTTTGAGCCGGCCTTCGAGTTGGATTCCTGTTTGTTCAACAGATGCTTGACAACAAAGTCAAATGTTCTTCTCAACTTTGGGATGAGCCGACCATCAATCTCGATGCCTGTTTGTTTAAGAGATGCCTGACAGGGACGTCAGATGTTCTTCTCAACTTCAGTTTGAGCCGGCCTTCGGGTTCGATGCCTGTTTGTTTAACAAATCCCTGACGGCGAGGTCAAATGTACTTCTCAACTTCGTGTTTATCCGCTCTTCGGATTCGATGCCTGTTTGTTTAACTGGTGCATGACGGCGAGGTCAGATGTTCTTCTAAACTTCGTGTTAGGCCAGCCTTCGGGTCCGATGCCTGTTTGATTAACAGATGCTTGACGGCGAGGTCAAATGTTCTTATTAACTTCATGTTGAGCTGTTCTTCGAGTTCTATGCCTGCTTGTTTAACAGATGCCTCACGGCGAGGTCAGATGTTCCTCTCAACTTTGTGTTGAGTCGGCCTTCGGGTTCGATTCCTGTTTGTTTAACTAATGCCTGACGTCAAGGTCGGATGTTCCTCTCAACTTCAAGTTGAGCCGGCATTTAGGTTCGTTGCCTGTTTGTTTAAGACATACCTGACAGCAAGTCAGATGTTCTTCTCAACTTCGGGTTGAGCCGCCTTTGCTTTCGATGCCTGTTTGTTTAACAAATGCCTGCTGGAGAGGTCAAATGTTCCTCTGAACTTCGTGTTGAGCTGACCTTCGGGTTTGATGCCTGTTTGTTTAATAGATGCCTAACGGCGAAGTCAGATGTTCCTCTCAACTTGGTGTTGAGCTGGCCTTCAGGTTCAATGCCTGTTTGTTTAACAGATACCTGACGGCGAGGTCAGATGTTCTTCTCAACTTCGTGTTGAGCCGGCCTCCGGGTTCGATGCCTGTTTTTTTAACAGATGCCTAACGACGAGGTTAGATATACTTCTCAACTTCGTGTTTAGCCGGCCTTCGGGTTCGATGCCTGTTTGTTTAACAAATGCCTGGTGGCGAGGTCAGATACTCTTCTTAACTTCTGATTGAACGGGCCTTCGGGTTCGATGCCTGTTTGTTTAACAGATACCTGACGGCGAGGTCAGATGTTCTTCTCAACTTCAGGTTGAACCAGCCTTCGGGTTCGATGCCTGTTTGTTTAACAGATGCCTGACGGAGTGGTCAAATGTTCCTCTCAACTTCGGGTTGAGCCGGCCTTCGGGTTCGATGCCTGTTTGTTTAACAGATACCTGACGGCAAGGTCAGATGTTTTTCTCAACTTCTGGTTGAGCCGGACTTCGGGTTTGATGCCTGTTTGTTAAACAGACGCCTGACAGCAAAGTCACATATTCTTCTCAACTTCGGGTTGAGCCGACCTTCGGGTTCGATGCCTGTTTGTTTAACAGATACCTGACGGCAAGGACAGATGTTCTTCTCAACTTCCGGTTGAGCCGCCTTCAGTTTCGATGCCTGTTTGTTTAAAAGATCCCTGACGACGAGGTCAAACGTTCCTCTCAACTTGGTGTTGAGCCGGCCTTCGGGTTCGATGCCTATTTATTTTATGGATGCCTGACGGCAAGGTCTAATGTTCTTATCAACTTCTGGTTGAGCCGCCCTTCGAGTTCAATGCCTACTTGTTTAATAGATACCTCACGACGAGGTCAGATGTTCCTCTCAAATTCGTGTTGAGCCGGCCTTCGGGTTAAATGCCTATTTGTTTAAACTGATACCTGACGACGATGTCAGATGTTCTTCTCAACTTCAGGTTGAGCCGGCCTTCGGATTCGATGCCTGTTTGTCTAACAGATGCCTAACAGCAAAGTCAGATGTTCTTCTCAACTTCGGGTTGAGCTGCCCTTCGGGATCGATGCCTTTTTGTTTAACAGATACCTGACGACGAGGTCAGATGTTCTTCACAACTTCTGGTTGAGCCGGCCTTCGGGTTCGATGCCTGTTTGTTTAACAGATGCCTGACGGCGAGGTCAGATGTTCTTCTCAATTTCAGGTTGAGCCGGCCTTCGGGTTCGATGCTTGTTTGTCTAACAGATGCCTGACAGTGAGGTCACATATTCTTCTCAACTTTGGGTTGAGCTGTCCTTCGGGATCGATGCCTGTTTGTTAAACAGATACCTAATGACGAGGTCAGATGTTCTTCTCAACTTCTGGTTGAGCCGCCTTCGGTTTCGATGCCTGTTTGTTTAACAGATGCCTGACGGCGAGGTCAAATGTTCCTCTCAAATTGGTGTTGAGTTGGCCTTCATGTTCGATGCCTGTTTGTTTAATAGATGCCTGACGGCAAGGTCTAATGTTCTTATCAACTTCTGGTTGAGCCGCCCTTCGGGTTCGATGCCTGCTTGTTTAACAGATGCCTAACAGCGAGGTCAGATGTTCCTCTCAACTTCGTGTTGTTCTGGCCTTCGGGTTCAATACCTGTTTGTTTAACAGATACCTGGCGGCAAGGTCAGATGTTCTTCTCAACTTCAGGTTGAGCCGGCCTTCGGGTTCGATGCCTGTTTGTTTAACAGATGCCTGATAGTGAGGTCAGATGTTCTTCTCAACTTCAGGTTGAGCCGACCTTTGGGTTCGATGCCTGTTTGTTTAACAGATACCTGATGGCGAGGTCAGATGTTCTTCACAACTTCTGGTTGAGCCGGCCTTCGTGTTCGATGCCTGTTTGTTTAACAGATACCTGACAGCAAGGTCAGATGTTCTTCTCAACTTCCGGTTGAGCCTCCTTCGGTTTCGATGCCTGTTTGTTTAACAGATTCCTGACGGCGAGGTCAAATGTTCCTCTCAACTTCGTGTAGAGCCGGCCTTCGGGTTCAATGCCTATTTGTTTAATAGGTGTCTGATGGCAAGGTCTAATGTTCTTATCAACTTCTGGTTGAGCCGCCCTACGAGTTCGATGCATGCTTGTTTAACAGATACCTCACGGCGAGGTCAGATGTTCCTCACAACTTCGTGTTGAGCCGGCCTTCGGGTTAAATGCCTGTTTGTTTAACAAATACCTGACGGCGATGTCAGATGTTCATCTCAACTTTAGGTTGAGCCGTCCTTCGGATTAGATGCCTGTTTGTTTAACAAATGCCTGACAGCGAGGTCAGATGTTCCTCTCAACTTCATGTTGTGCCGGCCTTCGGGTTCAATGCTTGTTTGTTTAACAGATGCCTGACAGCGAGGTCAGATGTTCTTCTCAACTTCAGGTTGAGCCGGCCTTCGGGTTCGATGCCTGTTTGTTTAACAGATGCCAGACAGTGAGGTCGGATATTCTTCTCAACTTCGGATTGAGCCGGCCTTCGGGTTCGATGCCTGTTTGTTTAACAGATACCTGACGGCGCGGTCAGATGTTCTTCACAACTTCTAGTTGAGCCGACCTTCAGGTTCGATGCCTGTTTGTTTAACAGATACCTGACGGCGAGGTCAGATGTTTCTCTCAACTTCGGGTTGAGCCGGCCTCGGGTTCGATGCCTGTTTGTTTGACAGATACTGACGGTGAGGTCAGATGTTCTTATCAACTTCTGTTTGAGCCGCCCTTCGGGTTCGATTCATTCTTGTTTAACAGATGCCTCATGGCGAAGTCAGACGTTCCTCTCAACTTGGTGTTGAGCCGGCCTTCGGGTTCGATGTCTGTTTGTTTAATAGATGTCTGACGGCGAAGTCAGATGTTCTTATCAACTTCTGGTTGAGACGCCCTTTGGGTTCGATGCCTGTTTGTTTAACAGATACCTGACGATGAGGTCAGATGTTCTTATCAACTTCTGGTTGAGCCGGCCTTCGGGTTCGATTCCTTCTTGTTTAACAGATGCCTCACGGCGAGGTCAGATGTTCCTCTCAACTTGGTGTTGAGCCGGCCTTCAGGTTCGATGCCTGTTTGTTTAATAAATACTTGACAACTTGGTCAGATGTTCTTCTCAACTTCTGGTTGAGCCGGCCTTCGGGTTCGATGCTTGTTTGTTTAACAGATGCCTAACAGCAAGGTCAGATGTTCTTCTCAACTTCGGGTTGAGCCGGCCTTCGGGTTCGATGTCTGTTTGTTTAACAGATACCTGACGGCGAGGTCAGATGTTCTTCTCAACTTCCGGTTGAGCCGCCTGCAGTTTCGATGTCTGTTTGTTTAACAGAGGCCTGACAGCGAGGTCAAATGTTCCTCTCAACTTGGTGTTGAGCCGGCCTTCGGGTTCGATGCCTGTTTGTTTAACAGATACCTGACGGCGAGGTCAGATGTTCTTCACAACATCTGGTTGAGCCGGCCTTCGGGTTCGATGCCTGTTTGTTTAACAGATACCTGACGGCGAGGTCAGATGTTCTTTTCAATTTCAGGTTGAGTCGGCCTTCGGGTTCGATGCTTGTTTGTTTAACAGATGCCTGACGGCGAGGTCAAATGTTTCTCTCATCTTCGGGTCGAGCCGACCTTCGGGTTCGATGCCTGTTTGTTTGACAGATACCTGACGGTGAGCTAGATGTTCTTATCAACTTCTGGTTGAGCCGGCCTTCGGGTTCGATTCCTTCTTGTTTAACATATGCCTCACGGCGAGGTCAGATGTTCCTCTCAACTTGGTGTTGAGTCGGCCTTCGGGTTTGATGCCTATTTGTTTAATAGATGCCTGACGGTGAGGTCAGATGTTCTTATCAACTTCTGGTTGAGCCGCCCTTCGGGTTCGATGCCTTCTTGTTTAACAGATGCCTCACGGTGAGGTCAGATGTTCTTCTCAACTTCAGGTTGAGCCGGCCTTCGGGTTCGATGCCTGTTTGTTTAACAGATGCCTGATAGTGAGGTCAGATGTTCTTCTCAACTTCAGGTTGAGCCGACCTTTGGGTTCGATGCCTGTTTGTTTAACAGATACCTGATGGCGAGGTCAGATGTTCTTCACAACTTCTGGTTGAGCCGGCCTTCGGGTTCGATGCCTGTTTGTTTAACAGATACCTGACAGCAAGGTCAGATGTTCTTCTCAACTTCCGGTTGAGCCTCCTTCGGTTTCGATGCCTGTTTGTTTAACAGATTCCTGACGGCGAGGTCAAATGTTCCTCTCAACTTCGTGTAGAGCCGGCCTTCGGGTTCAATGCCTGTTTGTTTAATAGGTGTCTGATGGCAAGGTCTAATGTTCTTATCAACTTCTGGTTGAGCCGCCCTACGAGTTCGATGCATGCTTGTTTAACAGATACCTCACGGCGAGGTCAGATGTTCCTCACAACTTCGTGTTGAGCCGACCTTCGGGTTAAATGCCTGTTTGTTTAACAAATACCTGACGGCGATGTCAGATGTTCATCTCAACTTTAGGTTGAGCCGGCCTTCGGATTAGATGCCTGTTTGTTTAACAAATGCCTGACAGCGAGGTCAGATGTTCCTCTCAACTTCATGTTGTGCCGGCCTTCGGGTTCAATGCTTGTTTGTTTAACAGATGCCTGACAGCGAGGTCAGATGTTCTTCTCAACTTCAGGTTGAGCCGGCCTTCGGGTTCGATGCCTGTTTGTTTAACAGATGCCAGACAGTGAGGTCAGATATTCTTCTCAACTTCGGATTGAGCCGGCCTTCGGGTTCGATGCCTGTTTGTTTAACAGATACCTGACGGCGCGGTCAGATGTTCTTCACAACTTCTAGTTGAGCCGACCTTCAGGTTCGATGCCTGTTTGTTTAACAGATACCTGACGGCGAGGTCAGATGTTTCTCTCAACTTCGGGTTGAGCCGGCCTCGGGTTCGATGCCTGTTTGTTTGACAGATACTGACGGTGAGGTCAGATGTTCTTATCAACTTCTGGTTGAGCCGCCCTTCGGGTTCGATTCATTCTTGTTTAACAGATGCCTCACGGCGAAGTCAGACGTTCCTCTCAACTTGGTGTTGAGCCGGCCTTCGGGTTCGATGTCTGTTTGTTTAATAGATGTCTGACGGCGAAGTCAGATGTTCTTATCAACTTCTGGTTGAGACGCCCTTTGGGTTCGATGCCTGTTTGTTTAACAGATACCTGACGATGAGGTCAGATGTTCTTATCAACTTCTGGTTGAGCCGGCCTTCGGGTTCGATTCCTTCTTGTTTAACAGATGCCTCACGGCGAGGTCAGATGTTCCTCTCAACTTGGTGTTGAGCCGGCCTTCAGGTTCGATGCCTGTTTGTTTAATAAATACTTGACAACTTGGTCAGATGTTCTTCTCAACTTCTGGTTGAGCCGGCCTTCGGGTTCGATGCTTGTTTGTTTAACAGATGCCTAACAGCAAGGTCAGATGTTCTTCTCAACGTCGGGTTGAGCCGGCCTTCGGGTTCGATGTCTGTTTGTTTAACAGATACCTGACGGCGAGGTCAGATGTTCTTCTCAACTTCCGGTTGTGCCGCCTGCAGTTTCGATGTCTGTTTGTTTAACAGAGGCCTGACAGCGAGGTCAAATGTTCCTCTCAACTTGGTGTTGAGCCGGCCTTCGGGTTCGATGCCTGTTTGTTTAACAGATACCTGACGGCGAGGTCAGATGTTCTTCACAACATCTGGTTGAGCCGGCCTTCGGGTTCGATGCCTGTTTGTTTAACAGATACCTGACGGCGAGGTCAGATGTTCTTTTCAATTTCAGGTTGAGTCGGCCTTCGGGTTCGATGCTTGTTTGTTTAACAGATGCCTGACGGCGAGGTCAAATGTTTCTCTCATCTTCGGGTCGAGCCGACCTTCGGGTTCGATGCCTGTTTGTTTGACAGATACCTGACGGTGAGCTAGATGTTCTTATCAACTTCTGGTTGAGCCGGCCTTCGGGTTCGATTCCTTCTTGTTTAACATATGCCTCACGGCGAGGTCAGATGTTCCTTTTAACTTGGTGTTGAGTCGGCCTTCGGGTTTGATGCCTATTTGTTTAATAGATGCCTGACGGTGAGGTCAGATGTTCTTATCAACTTCTGGTTGAGCCGCCCTTCGGGTTCGATGCCTTCTTGTTTAACAGATGCCTCATGGTGAGGTCAGATGTTCTTCTCAACTTCAGGTTGAGCCGGCCTTCGGGTTCGATGCCTGTTTGTTTAACAGATGCCTGATAGTGAGGTCAGATGTTCTTCTCAACTTCAGGTTGAGCCGACCTTTGGGTTCGATGCCTGTTTGTTTAACAGATACCTGATGGCGAGGTCAGATGTTCTTCACAACTTCTGGTTGAGCCGGCCTTCGGGTTCGATGCCTGTTTGTTTAACAGATACCTGACAGCAAGGTCAGATGTTCTTCTCAACTTCCGGTTGAGCCTCCTTCGGTTTCGATGCCTGTTTGTTTAACAGATTCCTGACGGCGAGGTCAAATGTTCCTCTCAACTTCGTGTAGAGCCGGCCTTCGGGTTCAATGCCTGTTTATTTAATAGGTGTCTGATGGCAAGGTCTAATGTTCTTATCAACTTCTGGTTGAGCCGCCCTACGAGTTCGATGCATGCTTGTTTAACAGATACCTCACGGCGAGGTCAGATGTTCCTCACAACTTCGTGTTGAGCCGGCCTTCGGGTTAAATGCCTGTTTGTTTAACAAATACCTGACGGCGATGTCAGATGTTCATCTCAACTTTAGGTTGAGCCGGCCTTCGGATTAGATGCCTGTTTGTTTAACAAATGCCTGACAGCGAGGTCAGATGTTCCTCTCAACTTCATGTTGTGCCGGCCTTCGGGTTCAATGCTTGTTTCTTTAACAGATGCCTGACAGCGAGGTCAGATGTTCTTCTCAACTTCAGGTTGAGCCGGCCTTCGGGTTCGATGCCTGTTTGTTTAACAGATGCCAGACAGTGAGGTCAGATATTCTTCTCAACTTCGGATTGTGCCGGCCTTCGGGTTCGATGCCTGTTTGTTTAACAGATACCTGACGGCGCGGTCAGATGTTCTTCACAACTTCTAGTTGAGCCGACCTTCAGGTTCGATGCCTGTTTGTTTAACAGATACCTGACGGCGAGGTCAGATGTTTCTCTCAACTTCGGGTTGAGCCGGCCTCAGGTTCGATGCCTGTTTGTTTGACAGATACTGACGGTGAGGTCAGATGTTCTTATCAACTTCTGGTTGAGCCGCCCTTCGGGTTCGATTCATTCTTGTTTAACAGATGCCTCACGGCGAAGTCAGACGTTCCTCTCAACTTGGTGTTGAGCCGGCCTTCGGGTTCGATGTCAGTTTGTTTAATAGATGTCTGACGGCGAAGTCAGATGTTCTTATCAACTTCTGGTTGAGACGCCCTTTGGGTTCGATGCCTGTTTGTTTAACAGATACCTGACGATGAGGTCAGATGTTCTTATCAACTCCTGGTTGAGCCGGCCTTCGGGTTCGATTCCTTCTTGTTTAACAGATGCCTCACGGCGAGGTCAGATGTTCCTCTCAACTTGGTGTTCCTCTCAACTTGACAACTTGGTCAGATGTTCTTCTCAACTTCTGGTTGAGCCGGCCTTCGGGTTCGATGCTTGTTTGTTTAACAGATGCCTAACAACAAGGTCAGATGTTCTTCTCAACTTTGGGTTGAGCCGGCCTTCGGGTTCGATGTCTGTTTGTTTAACAGATACCTGACGGCGAGGTCAGATGTTCTTCTCAACTTCCGGTTGAGCCGCCTGCAGTTTCGATGTCTGTTTGTTTAACAGAGGCCTGACAGCGAGGTCAAATGTTCCTCTCAACTTGGTGTTGAGCCGGCCTTCGGGTTCGATGCCTGTTTGTTTAACAGATATCTGACGGCGAGGTCAGATGTTCTTCACAACATCTGGTTGAGCCGGCCTTCGGGTTCGATGCCTGTTTGTTTAACAGATACCTGACAGCGAGGTCAGATGTTCTTTTCAATTTCAGGTTGAGCCGGCCTTCGGGTTCGATGCTTGTTTGTTTAACAGATGCTTGACGGCGAGGTCAAATGTTTCTCTCATCTTCGGGTCGAGCCGACCTTCGGGTTCGATGCCTGTTTGTTTGACAGATACCTGACGGTGAGCTAGATGTTCTTATCAACTTCTGGTTGAGCCGGCCTTCGGGTTCGATTCCTTCTTGTTTAACATATGCCTCACGGCGAGGTCAGATGTTCCTCTCAACTTGGTGTTGAGTCGGCCTTCGGGTTTGATGCCTATTTGTTTAATAGATGCCTGACGGTGAGGTCAGATGTTCTTATCAACTTCTGGTTGAGCCGCCCTTCGGGTTCGATGCCTTCTTGTTTAACAGATGCCTCACGGTGAGGTCAGATATTCTTCTCAACTTCTGGTTGAGCCGGCCTTCGGGTTTGATGCCTGTTTGTTTAAAAGATACCCGACGTCAAGGTTAGATGTTCTTCTCAACTTTAGGTTGAACCAGCCTTCGGGTTCGATGCCTGTTTGTTTAACAGATGCCTGACGGCGAGGTCAAATGTTTCTCTCAACTTCGGGTTGAGCTGGCCTTCGGGTTCGATGCCTGTTTGTTTAACAGATACCTGACGGTGAGGTCAGATGTTCTTATCAACTTCTGGTTGAGCCGGCCTTCGGGTTCGATTCCTTCTTGTTTAACAGATGCCTCACCGCGAGTTCAGATGTTCCTCTCAACTTGGTGTTGAGCCGGCCTTCAGGTTCGATGCCTGTTTGTTTAACAGATACCTGACGGCGAGGTCAGATGTTCTTCTCAACTTCTAGTTGAGCTGGCCTTCAGGTTCGATGCCTGTTTGTTTAACATATGCCTGACAGCAAGGTCACATGTTCTTCTCAACTTTGAGTTGAGCAGGCCTTTGGGTTCGATGCCTGTTTGTTTAACAGATACTTGACGGCGAGGTTAGATGTTCTTCTCAACTTCCGGTTGAGCCGCCTTCAGTTTCGATGCCTGTTTGTTTAATAGATGCCTGACGGCGAGGTCAAATGTTCCTTCAACTTGGTGTTGAGCCGGCCTTCGGGTTCGATGCCTATTTGTTTAACAGATACCTGACGGCGAGGTCAGATGTTCTTCTCAACTTTTGGTTGAGCAGGCCTTCGGGTTCGATGCCTGTTTGTTTAACATATGCCTGACAAAAAGGTCACATGTTATACTCAACTTCGGGTTGAGCCGGCCTTCGGGTTCGATGCATGTTTCTTTAACAGATACCTGACGGCGAGGTCAGATGTTCTTCTCAACTTCCGGTTGAGCATCCTTCAGTTTTGATGCCTGTTTGTTTAATAGATACCTGACGGCAAGGTCAAATGTTCCTCTCAACTTGGTGTTGAGCCAGCCTTCGGGTTCGATGCCTGTTTGTTTTATAGATGCCTGACGACAAGGTCTAATGTTCTTATCAACTTCTGGTTTAGCCGCCCTTCGAGTTCAATGCCTGCTTGTTTAATAGATACCTCACGGTGAGGTCAGATTTTCCTCTCAACTTCGTGTTGAGCCAGACTTCGGGTTAAATGCCTATTTGTTTAACAGATACCTGACGACGATGTCAGATGTTCTCTCAACTTTAGGTTGAGCCGGCCTTCGGATTCGATGCCTGTTTGTTTAACAGATGCCTGACAGCGAGGTCAGATGTTCTTCTCAACTTCGGGTTGAGCCGGCCTTCGGGTTCGATGTCTGTTTGTTTAACAGATACCTGACGACGAGGTCAGATATTCTTCTCAACTTCCGGTTGAGCCGCCTTCAGTTTTGATGCCTGTTTGTTTAACAGATGCCTGACAGCGAGGTCAAATGTTCCTCTCAACTTGGTGTTGAGCCGGCCTTCGGGTTCGATGCCTGTTTGTTTAACAGATACCTGACGGCGAGGTCAGATGTTCTTCACAACTTCTGGTTGAGCCGGACTTCGGGTTCGATGCCTGTTTGTTTAACAGATACCTGACGGCGAGGTCAGATGTTCTTTTCAATTTCAGGTTGAGCCGGCCTTCGGGTTCGATGCTTGTTTGTTTAACAGATGCCTGATGGTGAGGTCAAATGTTTCTCTCATCTTCGGGTTGAGCCGACCTTTGGGTTAGATGCCTGTTTGTTTGACAGGTACCTGACGGTGAGCCAGATGTTCTTATCAACTTCTGGTTTAGCCGACCTCCGGGTTCGATTCCTTCTTGTTTAACATATGCCTCACGGCGAGGTCAGATGTTCCTCTCAACTTGGTGTTGAATAGGCCTTCGGGTTTGATGCCTGTTTGTTTAATAGATGCCTGACGGCGAGGTCAGATGTTCTTATCAACTTCTGGTTGAGCCGCCCTTCGGGTTCGATGCCTTCTTGTTTAACAGATGCCTCACGGCGAGGTCAGATATTCTTCTCAACTTCTGGTTGAGCCGGCCTTCGGGTTTGATGCCTGTTTGTTTAACAGATACCCGACGGCAAGGTCAGATGTTCTTCTCAACTTTAGGTTGAACCAGCCTTCGGGTTCGATGCCTGTTTGTTTAACAGATGCCTGACGGCGAGGTCAAATGTTTCTCTCAACTTCAGGTTGAGCTGGCCTTCGGGTTCGATGCCTGTTTGTTTAACAGATACCTGACGGTGAGGTCAGATGTTCTTATCAACTTCTAGTTAAGCCGGCCTTCGGGTTCGATTCCTTCTTGTTTAACAGATGCCTCACCGCGAGTTCAGATGTTCCTCTCAACTTGGTGTTGAGCCGGCCTTCAGGTTCGATGCCTGTTTATTTAACAGATACCTGACGGCGAGGTCAGATGTTCTTCTCAACTTCTGGTTGAGCTGGCCTTCGGCTTCGATGGCTGTTTGATTAACATATGCCTGACAGCAAGGTCACATGTTCTTCTCAACTTTGGGTTGAGCAGGCCTTATGGTTCGATGCCTGTTTGTTTAACAGATACTTGACGGCGAGGTCAGATGTTCTTCTCAACTTCCGGTTGAGCCACCTTCAGTTTCGATGCCTGTTTGTTTAATAGATGCCTGACGGCGAGGTCAAATGTTCCTCTCAACTTGGTGTTGAGCCGGCCTTTGGGTTCGATGCCTATTTGTTTAACAGATACCTGACGGCGAGGTCAGATGTTTTTCTCAACTTCTGGTTGAGCAGGCCTTCGGGTTCGATGCATGTTTGTTTAACATATGCCTGACAAAAAGGTCACATGTTATACTCAACTTCGGGTTGAGCCGGCCTTCGGGTTCGATGCCTGTTTCTTTAACAGATACCTGACGGCGAGGTCAGATGTTCTTCTCAACTTCCGGTTGAGCCTCCTTCAGTTTTGATGCCTGTTTGTTTAATAGATGCCTGACGGCAAGGTCAAATGTTCCTCTCAACTTGGTGTTGAGCCAGCCTTCGGGTTCGATGCCTGTTTGTTTTATAGATGCCTGACGGCAAGGTCTAATGTTCTTATCAACTTCTGGTTTAGCCTCCCTTCGAGTTCAATGCCTGCTTGTTTAATAGATACCTCACGGTGAGGTCAGATTTTCCACTCAACTTCGTGTTGAGCCAGCCTTCGGGTTAAATGCTTATTTGTTTAACAGATACCTGACGACGATGTCAGATGTTCTCTCAACTTTAGGTTGAGCCGGCCTTCGGATTCCATGCCTGTTTCTTTAACAGATGCCTGACAGCGAGGTCAGATGTTCTTCTCAACTTCGGGTTGAGCCGGCCTTCGGGTTCGATGTCTGTTTGTTTAACAGATAGCTGACGACGAGGTCAGATATTCTTCTCAACTTCCGGTTGAGCCGCCTTCAGTTTTGATGCATGTTTGTTAAACAGATGCCTGACAGCGAGGTCAAATGTTCCTCTCAACTTGGTGTTGAGCCGGCCTTCGGGTTCGATGCCTGTTTGTTTAACAGATACCTGACGGCGAGGTCAGATGTTCTTCACAACTTCTGGTTGAGCCGGACTTCGGGTTCGATGCCTGTTTGTTTAACAGATACCTGACGGCGAGGTCAGATGTTCTTTTCAATTTCAGGTTGAGCCGGCCTTCGGGTTCGATGCTTGTTTGTTTAACAGATGCCTGACGGCGAGGTCAAATGTTTCTCTCATCTTCGGGTTGAGCCGACCTTCGGGTTCGATGCCTGTTTGTTTGACAGATACCTGACGGTGAGCCAGATGTTCTTATCAACTTCTGGTTTAGCCGGCCTTCGGGTTCGATTCCTTCTTGTTTAACATATGCCTCACGGCGAGGTCAGATGTTCCTCTCAACTTGGTGTTGAGTCGGCCTTCGGGTTTGATGCCTGTTTGTTTAATAGATGCCTGACGGCGAGGTCAGATGTTCTTATCAACTTCTGGTTAAGCCGCCCTTCGGGTTCGATGCCTTCTTGTTTAACAGATGCCTCACGGCAAGGTCAGATATTCTTCTCAACTTCTGGTTGAGCCGGCCTTCGGGTTTGATGCCTGTTTGTTTAACAGATACCCGACGGCAAGGTCAAATGTTCTTCTCAACTTTAGGTTGAACCAGCCTTCGGGTTCGATGCCTATTTTTTTAACAGATGCCTGACGGCGAGGTCAAATGTTTCTCTCAACTTCGGGTTGAGCTGGCCTTCGGGTTCGATGCCTGTTTGTTTAACAGATACCTGACGGTGAGGTCAAATGTTCTTATGAACTTCTGGTTGAGCCGGCCTTCAGGTTCGATTCCTTCTTGTTTAACAGATGCCTCACCGCGAGTTCAGATGTTCCTCTCAACTTGGTGTTGAGTCGGCCTTCAGGTTCGATGCCTGTTTGTTTAACAGATACCTGACGGCGAGGTCAGATGTTCTTCTCAACTTCTGGTTGAGCTGGCCTTCGAGTTCGATGCATGTTTGTTTAACATATGCCTGACAGCAAGGTCACATGTTCTTCTCAACTTTGGGTTGAGCAGGCCTTTGGGTTCGATGCCTGTTTGTTTAACAGATACTTGACGGCAAGGTCAGATGTTTTTCTCAACTTCCGGTTGAGCCGCCTTCAGTTTCGATGCCTGTTTGTTTAATAGAATCCTGACGGCGAGGTCAAATGTTCCTCTCAACTTGGTGTTGAGCCGGCCTTCGGGTTCGATGCCTATTTGTTTAACAGATACCTGACGGCGAGGTCAGATGTTCTTCTCAACTTCTGGTTGAGCAGGCCTTCGGGTTCGATGCCTATTTGTTTAACATATGCCTGACAGCAAGGTCACATGTTATACTCAACTTCGGGTTGAGCCGGCCTTCGGGTTCGATGCCTGTTTCTTTAACAGATACCTGACGGCGAGGTCAGATGTTCTTCTCAACTTCCGGTTGAGCCTCCTTCAGTTTTGATGCCTGTTTGTTTAATAGATGCCTGACGGCAAGGTCAAATGTTCCTCTCAACTTGGTGTTGAGCCAGCCTTCGGGTTCGATGTCTGTTTGTTTTATAGATGCCTGACGGTAAGGTCTAATGCTCTTATCAACTTCTGGTTTAGCCGCCCTTCGAGTTCAATGCCTGCTTGTTTAATAGATACCTCACGGTGAGGTCAGATTTTCCTCTCAACTTCGTGTTGAGCCAGCCTTCGGGTTAAATGCCTATTTGTTTAACAGATACCTGACAACGATGTCAGATGTTCTCTTAACTTTAGGCTGAGTCGGCCTTCGGATTCGATGCCTGTTTGTTTAACAGATGCCTGACAGCGAGGTCAGATATTCTTCTCAACTTCGGGTTGAGCCGCCCTTCGGGATTGATGCCTGTTTGTTAAACAGATACCTGACGACGAGGTTAGATGGCTTCACAACTTCTGGTTGATCCGGCCTTCGGGTTCGATGCCTGTTTGTTTAACAGATACCTGACGACAAGGTCAGATGTTCTTCTCAATTTCAGGTTGAGCCGGCCTTCGGGTTCGATGCCTGTTTGTTTAACAGATGCCTGACAGCGAGGTCACATATTCTTCTCAACTTTGGGAAGAGCCGTCCTTCGGGATCAATGCCTGTTTGTTTAACAAATACCTGACGACAAGGTCAGATGTTCTTCTCAACTTCAGGTTGAGCCGGCCTTCGGGTTCGATGCCTGTTTGTTTAACAGATGCCTGAGAGTGAGGTCATATGTTCCTCTCAACTTTAGGTTGAGCCAGCCTTCAGGTTCGATGCCTGTTTGTTTAACAGATACCTGACGGTGAGGCCAGATGTTCTTCTCAACTTCTGGTTGAGCTGGCCTTCGGGTTCGATGCATGTTTGTTTAACAGATACTTGACGGTGAGGTCAGATGTTCTTCTCAACTTCAGGTTGAGCCGGCCTTCGGGTTCGATGCCTGTTTGTTTAACAGATACTTGATGGCAAGGTCAGATGTTCTTCTCAACTTCAGGTTGAGCCGGCATTCGGGTTCGATGCCTGTTTGTTTAACAGATGCCTGACAGCAAGGTCACATGTTCTTCTTAACTTCGGGTTGAGCCGGTCTTCGGGTTCGATGCCTTTTTATTTAATAGATACCTGACGGAGAGGTAGATGTTCTTCTCAACTTCCGGTTGAGCCGCCTTCGGTTTCGATGCCTGTTTGTTTAACAGATGCTTGACGGCGAGGTCAAATGTTCATCTCAACTTGGTGTTGATCCGGCCTTCGGGTTCGATGCCTGTTTGTTTAATAGATGCCTGACGGCAAGGTCTAATGTTCTTATCAAGTTCTGGTTGAGCCGCCCTTCGGGTTCGATGCCTGCCTGTTTAACAGATGCCTCACAGCGAGGTCAGATGTTCTTCTCAACTTCTGTTTGAGCCATCCTTCGGGTTCGATGCCTGTTTGTTTAACAGATTCCTGACGGCGAGGTCAGATGTTCTTCTCAAGTTCAGTTTGAGCTAGCCTTCTGGTTCGATGCCTGTTTGTTTAACAGATGCCTGACAGCGAGGTCACATAATCTTCTCAACTTTGGGTTAAGCCGACCTTCGGGTTCGATGCTTGTTTGTTTAACAGATACCTGACGGCGAGGTCAGATGTTCTTCTCAACTTTCGGTTGAGCCTCCTTTGGTTTCGATGCTTGTTTGTTTAATAGATGCCTGACGGCAAGGTCAAATGTTCCTCTCAACTTGGTGTTGAGCCGGCCTTCGGGTTCGATGCCTGTTTGTTTAATAGGTGCCTGATAGTAAGGTCTAATGTTCTTATCAACTTCTGGTAGAGTCGCACTACGAGTTTGATGCCTGCTTGTTTAACAGATACCTCACGGCGAGGTCAGATGTTGCTCTCAACTTCAGGTTGAGCCGGCCTTCGGATTCAATGCCTGTTTGTTTAACAAATGCGTGACAGCGAGGTCAGATATTCCTCTCAACTTTGTGTTGCGCTGGCCTTCGGGTTCAATTCCTGTTTGTTTAACAGATACCTGACAGCGAGGTCATATGTTCTTCTCAACTTCAGGTTGTGCCGGCCTTCGGGTTCGATGCCTGTTTGTTTAACAGATGCATGATGTTGCGGTGAAAATTTGATATCAAGCTATTAATTAACTTGAACCTTATTTCTTTTACAACCGGTCTTTAATTTATCCAAAGGATAGGTCTAAAGAAAGAAAGACCTTTTGCGCGATGTGACAACAACGCTTTAAGAGAGTCGGGGATTCGGGGGTTGGTTATATCTAGGGAAGGTATTAGCACCCTAAATATCTGTAGTACTCTACAGGAACCTTTTGTTTATTTACTTGCTAAGGTGTGAAACATGCATTATGGTTTGAATTGGGAATTGGGATAAAAATAAAATAAAGGCCTAAGTGGTTTTCTAAGTTTGCTCGCAAAGACATCGCGCCTTCTGCCTACGTATCCTGACTAGGATAGAATCAGAGCAACCGTAGTTCGCGTCACAAGGGAAAAGAACACTTGATGACGATCAAGGTTCAAAGGGGAACAAACATGACAATGTTTGTGTGGAGTTTGACAAAACTCCCTAAGCTAAGTTGAAAGGGAAGTAAGAGATCATGACGATGATTCTTACATAGAGTTGACGAACTCTTTCCTAGGGTTCTAGTTGAAGAACACTCCTAGTATGGGTAGGTTTCTTAGACTTCAAGCAAAGTCTAAAGGCTTCTAAATTAGTATTAAAATGACTTAACAAAGTCAAGGGATAGCAGAGGTTTTGGTCCAAGACATTGACAGTCAAGTGGACAAACCTTCCTTTGGAGGAACAGTATTATCGGCAACTGGACAAAAGCTAACGAGCTTCGTCGCTTGGGGATAAAATAAAATACAAACATTACACAAACATTCATGGTGACAACCAATAAAAAGATTAAAGATGAAAAGCAATGATGACAATCAGAGCAATTGATTCAGTACGAGAACCGTGACGACAGTTCGCACCTGGAGCACAGTTAACAAACGGAGGAGATAAACATAAAGATAATTCAAGGTAAAAATCCTAACATGTTGACAAACATGTATAGGCATGATAACAATCAATTTTCTCAAGGAAACACAAGTGGAATCCTTTGAACTTTCATTTGCAACCGATTAGGGTTAGTACTGTCAATGCGCGGATTGCACATAATCAAACATGGTGGAAAAATAATCAAACATGGGAAATAATTACATGGTATG